>CAXKVY010018518.1:2500-1202500 GCA_964058915.1 Tetropium fuscum | reverse complement strand
AATTGCAGTAAAACTTAGACCGTTTTCTCTTGAACGCCTTTTCTATCGTGTAGGAGTTATCTACTTATGAAGGAGCATTCAAGGTCACAACTCTAGGTACTGTATGCGAACGCTAAGATATGGTAGTTACAATGGCATGGTATAGAAAATGGATAGGCATCGCGAAGTGTCCTTACTAGCCCACGGATTGCTGCTTTGTTTACAAAACGCATGAAAATTAACGCGCATATTATCTGGGCATTATTTGGCAGCACTGCTGCATGGTAATTGCAGTAAAACTAAATCCATTTTCACTTGTACGTCTTTTCTATTGTGTAGTAGTTATCTACTTATGAAGGAGCGGTCAAGGTCACAACTCTAGGTGCTCTATGCGAAGGCTAAGTTATGATAGTTACATTGGCATGGCATAGAACATGGATAGACATCGCGAAGTGCCTTATATAGCCCGCGGATTAATACTTTGCGTACAAAACGCGTTCGAAATGACGTGTATATTAACTGGGTACTTTTTGAAAGCTCTGCTGGCTACTAATTGCAGTGAAACTTGGACCGTTTTCTCTTGAACGTCTTTTCTATCGTGTAGGAGTTATCTACTTATGAAGGAGCATTCAAGGTCACAACTCTAGGTACTGTTTGCGAACCCTAAGATATGGTAGTTACAATGGCATGGTATAGAAAATGGATAGGCATCGCAAAGTGTCCTTAATAGCCCACGGATTGCTGCTTTGTTTACAAAACGCATTAGAATTAACGCGTATATTATCTGGGCATTATTTGGCAGCTCTGCTGCATGCTAATTGCCGTGAAACTAAATCCATTTTTACTTGTACGTCTTTTCTATTGTGTGGTAGTTATCTATTTATGAAGGAGCGTTCAAGGTCACAACTCTAGGTGCTCTATGCGAACGCTAAGATATGATAGTTACATTGGCTTTATATAGAACATGGATAGACATCGCGAAGTGTCCTTAATAGCCCACGGATTGCTGCTTTGTTTACAAAACGAATTAGAATTAACGCGTATATTATCTGGGCATTATTTAGCAGCTCTGCTGCATGGTAATTGCAGTAAAACTAAATCCATTTTCACTGGTACGTCTTTTCTATTGTGTAGTAGTTATCTACATATGAAGGAGCGGTCAAGGTCACAACTCTAGGTGCTGTATGCAAATGCTAAGATATGGTAGTTACAATGGCATGGTATAGAAAATGGATAGGCATCGCAAAGTGTCCTTAATAGCCCACGGATTGCT
Organism: Tetropium fuscum; assembly: GCA_964058915.1. Taxonomy (NCBI): domain Eukaryota; kingdom Metazoa; phylum Arthropoda; class Insecta; order Coleoptera; family Cerambycidae; genus Tetropium; species Tetropium fuscum. The sequence goes on along the minus strand of CAXKVY010018518.1, from coordinate 1,201,248 downwards.
GCTTTGTTTACAAAACGCATTAGAATTAACGCGTATATTATCTGGGCATTATTTGGCAGCTCTGCTGCATGCTAAATGCCGTGAAACTAAATCCATTTTCACTTGTACGTCTTTTCTATTGTGTAGTAGTTATCTACTTATGAAGGAGCGTTCAAGGTCACAACTCTAGGTGCTGTATGCGAACGCTAAGATATGATAGTTACATTGGCATGGTATAGAACATAGATAGACATCGCTAAGTGCCTTATATTGCCCGCGGATTGCTACTTTGCGTACAAAACGGGTTCGAATTAACGTGTATATTATTTGGGCATTTTCTGAAAGCTCTGCTGCATACTAATTGCAGTAAAACTTAGACCGTTTTCTCTTGAACGTCTTTTCTATCGTGAAGGAGTTATGTACTTTTGAAGGAGCGTTCAAGGTCACAACTCTAGGTGCTGTATGCGAACTCTAAGATATGATAGTTACATTGGCATGGTATAGAACATAGATAGACATCGCTAATATTGCCCGCGGATTGCTGCTTTGCGTACAAAACGGGTTCGAATAACGTGTATATTATTTGGGCATTTTCTGAATGCTCTGCTGCATACTAATTGCAGTAAAACTTAGACCGTTTTCTCTTGAACTCCTTTTCTATCGTGTAGGAGTTATCTACTTATGAAGGAGCAATCAAGGTCACAACTCTAGGCACTGTATGCGAACGCTAAGATATGGTAGTTACAATGGCATGGTATAGAAAATGGATAGGCATCGCGAAGTGTCCTTAATAGCCCACGGATTGCTGCTTTGTTTACAAAACGCATTAGAATTAACGCGTATATTATCTGGGCATTATTTGGCAGCTCTGCTGCATGGCAAATGCAGTAAAACTAAATCCATTTTCACTTGTACGTCTTTTCTATTGTGTAGTAGTTATCTACTTATGAAGGAGCGGTCAAGGTCACAACTCTAGGTGCTCTATGCGAACGCTAAGATATGATAGTTACATTGGCATGGTATAGAACATGGATAGACATCGCGAAGTGCCTTATATAGCCCGCGGATTGCTACATTGCGTACAAAACGGGTTCGAATTAACGTGTATATTATTTGGGCATTTTCTGAAAGCTCTGCTGCATACTAATTGCAGTAAAATTTAGACCGTTTTCTCTTGAACGTCTTTTCTATCGTGTAGGAGTTATCTACTTATGAAGGAGCGGTCAAGGTCACAACTCTAGGTGCTCTATGCGAACGCTAAGATATGATAGTTACATTGGCATGGTATAGAACATGGATAGACATCGCGAAGTGCCTTATATAGCCCGCGGATTAATACTTTGCGTACAAAACGCGTTCGAATTGACGTGTATATTATTTGGGCATTTTCTGAAAGCTCTGCTGCATACTAATTGCAGTAAAACTTAGACCGATTTCTCTTGAACGTCTTTTCTATCGTGTAGGAGTTATCTACTTATGAAGGAGCGTTCAAGGTCACAACTCTAGGTCCTCTATGCGAACGCTACTATATGATAGTTACATTGGCATGGTATAGAACATAGGTAGACATCGCTAAGTGCCTTATATTGCCCGCAGATTGCTTCTTTGCGTACAAAACGGGTTCGAATTAACGTGTATGTTATTTGGGCATTTTCTGAAAGCTTTGCTGCATCCTAATTGCAGTAAATCTTAGACTGTTTTCTCTTGAACGTCTTTTCTATCGTGTAGGAGTTATCTACTTATGAAGGAGCATTCAAGGTCACAACTCTAGGTGCAGTATGTGAACGCTAAGATATGATAGTTACATTGGCATGGTATAGAAAATGGATAGGCATCGCGAAGTGTCCTTAATAGCCCACGGATTGCTGCTTTGTTTACAAAACGCATTCGAATTAATGCGTATATTATCTGGGCATTATTTGGCAGCTCTGCTGCATGCTAATTGCAGTTAAACTTAGTCCGTTTTCTATTGTACGTCTTTTATATCGTGTAGGAGATATCTACTTATGAAGGAGCGTTCAGTGTCACAACTCTAGGAGCTCTATGCGAACGCTACTATATGATAGTTACATTGGCATGGTATAGAACATAGATAGATATCGCTAAGTGCCTTATGTTACCCGCGGATTGCTTCTTTGCGTACAAAACGGGTTCGAATTAACGTGTATGTTATTTGGGCATTTTCTGAAAGCTTTGCTGCATTCTAATTGCAGTAAATCTTAGACCGTTTTCTCTTGAACGTCTTTTCTATCGTGTAGGAGTTATCTGCTTATGAAGGAGCGTTCAAGGTCACAACTCTAGGTGCTGTATGCGAACGCTAAGATATGATAGTTACATTGGCATGGTATAGAACATAGATAGACATCGCTAAGTGCCTTATACTGCCTGCGGATTGCTACTTTGCGTACAAAACGGGTTCGAATTAACGTGTATATTATTTGGGCATTTTCTGAAAGCTCTGCTGCATACTAATTGCAGTAGAACTTAGACCGTTTTCTCTTGAACGTCTTTTCTATCGTGTAGGAGTTATCTACTTATGAAGGAGCGTTCAAGGTCACAACTCTAGGTACTGTATGCGAACGCTAATATATGGTAGTTACAATGGCATGGTATAGATAATGGATAGGCATCGCAAAGTGTCCTTAATAGCCCACGGATTGCTGCTTTGTTTACAAAACGCATTAGAATTAACGCGTATATTATCTGGGCATTATTTGGCAGCTCTGCTGCATGCTAATTGCCGTGAAACTAAATCCATTTTCACTTGTACGTCTTTTCTATTGTGTAGTAGTTATCTACTTATGAAGGAGCGTTCAAGGTCACAACTCTAGGTGCTCTATGCGAACGCTAAGATATGGTAGTTACATTGGCATGGTATAGAACATGGATAGACATCGCGAAGTGCCTTATATAGCCCGCGGATTGCTACTTTGCCTACAAAGCGCGTTCGAATTGACGTGTATATTAATTGGGTACTTTTTGAAAGCTTTGCTGCATACTAATTGCAGTTAAACTTAGACCGCTTTCTCTTGAACGTCTCTTATATCGTGTAGGAGTTATCTACTTATGATGGAGCGTTCAAGGTCACAACTCTAGGTGCTGTATGCGAACGCTAAGATATGATAGTTACATTGGCATGGTATAGAACATAGATAGACATCGCTAAGTGCCTTATATTGCCCGCGGATTGCTACTTTGCTTACAAAACGGGTTCGAATTATCGTGTATAATATTTGGGCTTTTTCTGAAAGCTCTGCTCCATACTAATTGCAGTAAAACTTAGACCGTTTTCTCTTGAACGTCTTTTCTATCGTGTAGGAGTTATCTACTTATGAAGGAGCGTTCAAGGTCACTACTCTAGGTGCTGTATGCGAACTCTAAGATATGATAGTTACATTGGCATGGTATAGAACATAGATAGACATCGCTAATATTGCCCGCGGATTGCTGCTTTGCGTACAAAACGGGTTCGAATTAACGTGTATATTATTTGGGCATTTTCTGAAAGCTCTGCTGCATACTAATTGCAGTAAAACTTAGACCGTTTTCTCTTGAACTCTAGGTACTGTATGCGAACCCTAAGATATGGTAGTTACAATGGCATGGTATAGAAAATGGATAGGCATCGCGAAGTGTCCTTAATAGCCCACGGATTGCTGCTTTGTTTACAAAACGCATTAGAATTAACGCGTATATTATCTGGGCATTATTTGGCAGTTCTGCTGCATGGTAAATGCAGTAAAACTAAATCCATTTTCACTTGTACGTCTTTTCTATTGTGTAGTAGTTATCTACTTATGAAGGAGCGGTCAAGGTCACAACTCTAGGTGCTCTATGCGAACGCTAAGATATGATAGTTACATTGGCATGGTATAGAACATGGATAGACATCGCGAAGTGCCTTATATAGCCCGCGGATTAATACTTTGCGTACAAAACGCGTTCGAATTGACGTGTATATTAATTGGGTACTTTTTGAAAGCTCTGTTGGATACTAATTGCAATAAAACTTAGACCGTTTTCTCTTGAACGTCTTTTCTATCGTGTAGGAGTTATCTACTTATGAAGGAGCATTCAAGGTCACAACTCTAGGTACTGTATGCGAACGCTAAGATATGGTAGTTACAATGGCATGGTATAGAAAATGGATAGGCATCGCGAAGTGTCCTTAATAGCCCACGGATTGCTGCTTTGTTTACAAAACGCATTAGAATTAACGCGTATATTATCTGGGCATTATTTGGCAGCTCTGCTGCATGGTAAATGCAGTAAAACTAAATCCATTTTCACTTGTTCGTCTTTTCTATTGTGTAGTAGTTATCTACTTATGAAGGAGCGTTCAAGGTCACAACTCTAGGTGCTGTATGCAAATGCTAAGATATGGTAATTACAATGGCATGGTATAAAAAATGGATAGGCATCGCAAAGTGTCCTTAATAGCCCACGGATTGCTACTTTGCGTACAAAACGTGTTCGAATTGACGTGTATATTAATTGGGTACTTTTTGAAAGCTCTGCTGCATACTAATTGCAGTGATACTTAGACCGTTTTCTCTTCAACGTCTTTTCTATCGTGTAGGAGTTATCTACATATGAAGGAGCGTTCAAGGTCACAACTCTAGGTGCTGTATGCAAACGCTAAGATATGGTAGTTACAATGGCATGGTATAGAAAATGGATAGGCATCGCAAAGTGTCCTTAATAGCCCACGGATTGCTGCTTTGTTTACAAAACGCATTAGAATTAACGCGTATATTATCCGGGCATTATTTGGCAGCTCTGCTGCTTGCTAATTGCCGTAAAACTAAATCCATTTTCACTTGTACGTCTTTTCTGTTGTGTAGTAGTTATCTACTTATGAAGGAGCGTTCAAGGTCACAACTCTAGGTGCTGTATGCAAACGCTAAGATATGGTAGTTACAATGGCATGGTATAGAAAATGGATAGGCATCGCAAAGTGTCCTTAATAGCCCACGGATTGCTGCTTTGTTTACAAAACGCATTAGAATTAACGCGTATATTATCTGGGCATTATTTGGCAGCTCTGCTGCATGCTAATTGCCGTGAAACTAAATCCATTTTCACTTGTACGTCTTCTCTATTGTGTAGTAGTTATCTACTTATGAAGGAGCGTTCAAGGTCACAACTCTTGGTGCCCTATGCGAACGCTAAGATATGATAGTTACATTGGCATGGTATATAACATGGATAGACATCGCGAAGTGTCCTTAATAGCCCACGGATTGCTGCTTTGTTTACAAAACGCATTAGAATTAACGCGTATATTATCCGGGCATTATTTGGCAGCTCTGCTGCTTGCTAATTGCCGTAAAACTAAATCCATTTTCACTTGTACGTCTTTTCTGTTGTGTAGTAGTTATCTACTTATGAAGGAGCGTTCAAGGTCACAACTCTAGGTGCTCTATGCGAACGCTAAGATATGATAGTTACATTGGCATGGTATAGAACATGGATAGACATCGCGAAGTGTCCTTAATAGCCCACGGATTGCTGCTTTGTTTACAAAACGAATTAGAATTAACGCGTATATTATCTGGGCATTATTTGGCAGCTCTGCTGCATGGCAAATGCAGTAAAACTAAATCCATTTTCACTTGTACGTCTTTTCTATTGTGTAGTAGTTATCTACTTATGAAGGAGCGGTCAAGGTCACAACTCTAGGTGCTCTATGCGAACGCTAAGATATGATAGTTACATTGGCATGGTATAGAACATGGATAGACATCGCGAAGTGCCTTATATAGCCCGCGGATTGATACTTTGCGTACAAAACGCGTTCGAATTAAGGTGTATATTATTTGGGCATTTTCTGAAAGCTCTGCTGCATACTAATTGCAGTAAAATTTAGACCGTTTTGTCTTGAACGTCTTTTCTATCGTGTAGGAGTTATCTACATATGAAGGAGCGTTCAAGGTCACAACTCTAGGTGCTGTATGCAAACGCCAAGATATGATAGTTACATTGGCATGGTATAGAACATAGATAGACATCGCTAAGTGCCTTATATTGCCCGCGGATTGCTACTTTGCGTACAAAACGGGTTCGAATTAACGTGTATATTATTTGGGCATTTTCTGAAAGCTCTGCTGCATACTAATTGCAGTAAAATTTAGACCGTTTTCTCTTGAACGTCTTTTCTATCGTGTAGGAGTTATCTACTTATGAAGGAGCGGTCAAGGTCACAACTCTAGGTGCTCTATGCGAACGCTAAGATATGATAGTTACATTGGCATGGTATAGAACATGGATAGACATCGCGAAGTGCCTTATATAGCCCGCGGATTAATACTTTGCGTACAAAACGCGTTCGAATTGACGTGTATATTATTTGGGCATTTTCTGAAAGCTCTGCTGCATACTAATTGCAGTAAAACTTAGACCGTTTTCTCTTGAACGTCTTTTCTATCGTGTAGGAGTTATCTACTTATGAAGGAGCGTTCAAGGTCACAACTCTAGGTCCTCTATGCGAACGCTACTATATGATAGTTACATTGGCATGGTATAGAACATAGGTAGACATCGCTAAGTGCCTTATATTGCCCGCAGATTGCTTCTCAGTAAATCTTAGACTGTTTTCTCTTGAACGTCTTTTCTATCGTGTAGGAGTTATCTACTTATGAAGGAGCATTCAAGGTCACAACTCTAGGTGCAGTATGTGAACGCTAAGATATGATAGTTACATTGGCATGGTATAGAAAATGGATAGGCATCGCGAAGTGTCCTTAATAGCCCACGGATTGCTGCTTTGTTTACAAAACGCATTCGAATTAATGCGTATATTATCTGGGCATTATTTGGCAGCTCTGCTGCATGCTAATTGCAGTTAAACTTAGTCCGTTTTCTATTGTACGTCTTTTATATCGTGTAGGAGATATCTACTTATGAAGGAGCGTTCAGTGTCACAACTCTAGGAGCTCTATGCGAACGCTACTATATGATAGTTACATTGGCATGGTATAGAACATAGATAGATATCGCTAAGTGCCTTATGTTACCCGCGGATTGCTTCTTTGCGTACAAAACGGGTTCGAATTAACGTGTATGTTATTTGGGCATTTTCTGAAAGCTTTGCTGCATTCTAATTGCAGTAAATCTTAGACCGTTTTCTCTTGAACGTCTTTTCTATCGTGTAGGAGTTATCTGCTTATGAAGGAGCGTTCAAGGTCACAACTCTAGGTGCTGTATGCGAACGCTAAGATATGATAGTTACATTGGCATGGTATAGAACATAGATAGACATCGCTGAGTGCCTTATACTGCCTGCGGATTGCTACTTTGCGTACAAAACGGGTTCGAATTAACGTGTATATTATTTGGGCATTTTCTGAAAGCTCTGCTGCATACTAATTGCAGTAGAACTTAGACCGTTTTCTCTTGAACGTCTTTTCTATCGTGTAGGAGTTATCTACTTATGAAGGAGCGTTCAAGGTCACAACTCTAGGTACTGTATGCGAACGCTAATATATGGTAGTTACAATGGCATGGTATAGATAATGGATAGGCATCGCAAAGTGTCCTTAATAGCCCACGGATTGCTGCTTTGTTTACAAAACGCATTAGAATTAACGCGTATATTATCTGGGCATTATTTGGCAGCTCTGCTGCATGCTAATTGCCGTGAAACTAAATCCATTTTCACTTGTACGTCTTTTCTATTGTGTAGTAGTTATCTACTTATGAAGGAGCGTTCAAGGTCACAACTCTAGGTGCTCTATGCGAACGCTAAGATATGGTAGTTACAATGGCATGGTATAGAAAATGGATAGGCATCGCGAAGTGTCCTTAATAGCCCACGGATTGCTGCTTTGTTTACAAAACGCAGTCGTATTAACGCGTATATTATCTGGGCATTATTTGGCAGCTCTGCTGCATGCTAATTGCAGTAAAACTTAGTCCGTTTTCTATTGTACGTATTTTATATCGTGTAGGAGATATCTACTTATGAAGGAGCGTTCAAGGTCACAACTCTAGGAGCTCTATGCGAACGCTAAGATATGATAGTTACAATGGCATGGTATAGAACATCGATAGGCATCGCGAAGTGCCATATATAGCCCACGGATTGCAACTTTTCGTACAAAACGCGTTCGAATTAACGTGTATATTATTTGGGCACTTTTTGAAAGATCTGCTGCATACTAATTGCAGTAAAACTTAGACCGGTTTCTCTTGAACGTCTTTTCTATCATGTAGTAGTTATCTACTTATGAAGGAGCGTTCAAGGTCACAGCTCTTTGTGCTCTATGCGAACCCTAAGATATGATAGTAACATTGACATGGTATAGAACATAGATAGGCTTCGTGAAGTGCCTTATATAACCTGCGGATTGCTACTTTGCGTACAAAACGCGTTCGAATTAACATGTATATTATTTGGGCACTTTTTGAAAGTTCTGCTGCATGCTAATTGCAGTAAAACTTAGTCCTTTTTCTCTTGAACGTCTTTTCTATCATGTAGGAGTTATCTACTTATGAAGGAGCGTTCAAGGTCACAACTTTAGTTACTGTATGCGAACGCTAAGATATGATAGTTACAATGGCATGGTATAGAACATCGATAGGCATCGCGAAGTGCCCTATATAGCCCACGGATTGCAACTTTTCGTACAAAACGCGTTCGAATTAACGTGTATATTATTTGGGCACTTTTTGAAAGATCTGCTGCATACTAATTGCAGTAAAACTTAGACCGGTTTCTCTTGAACGTCTTTTCTATCATGTAGGAGTTATCTACTTATGAAGGAGCGTTCAAGGTCACAACTCTAGGTGCTGTATGCGAACGCTAAGGTATGGTAGTTACAATGGCATTGTATAGAAAATGGATAGGCATCGCGAAGTGTCCTTAATAGCCCACAGATTGCTGCTTTGTTTACAAAACGCATTCGAATTAACGTGTATATTTTCTGGGCATTATTTGGCAGCGTTGCTACATGCTAATTGCAGTAAAACTAAATGAATTTTCACTTGTACGTCTTTTCTATCATGTAGCAGTAATCTACGAATGAAGGAGCGTTCAAGGTCACAGCTCTTTGTGCTCTATGCGAACCCTAAGATATGATAGTAACATTGACATGGAATAGAACATGGATAGGCATCGCGAAGTGTCCTCAATAGCCCACTGATTGCTGCTTTGTTTAGAAAACGCATTCGAATTTTCGTGTATATCATCTGGGCATTATTTGGCAGCTCTGCTGCATGCTAATTGCAGTAAAATTTAGTCCGTTTTCTCTTGAATGTCTTTTCTATCTTGTAGGAGTTATCTACTTATGAAGGAGCGTTCAAGGTCACAACTTTAGTTACTGTATGCGAACGCTAAGATATGATAGTTACAATGGCCTGGTATAGAACATCGATAGGCATCGCGAAGTGCCCTATATAGCCCACGGATTGCTACTTTGGGTACAAAACGCGTTCGAATTAACCTGTATATTATTTGGGCACTTTTTGAAAGCTCTGCTGCATACTAATTGCAGTAAAACTTAGACCGGTTTCTCTTGAACGTCTTTTCTATCATGTAGGAGTTATCTACTTATGAAGGAGCGTTCAAGATCACAACTCTAGTTACTGTATGCGAACGCTAAGATATGAGAGTTACAATGGCCTGGTATAGAACATCGATAGGCATCGCGAAGTACCCTATATAGCCCGCGGATTGCTACTTTGCGTACAAAACGCGTTCGAATTAACGTGTATATTATTTGGGCACTTTTTTAAAGCTCTGCTGCATACTAATTGCAGTAAAACTTATTCCGTTTTCTCTTGAACGTCTTTTCTAACGTGTAGGAGTTATCTACTTATGAAGGAGCGTTCAAAGTCACAACTTTAGTTACTGTATGCGAACGCTAAGATATGATAGTTACAATGGCATGGTATAGAACATCGATAGGCATCCCGAAGTGCCCTAAATAGCCCACGGATTGCAACTTTACGTACAAAACGCGATCGAATTAATGTGTGTATTATTTGGGCACTTTTTGAAAGCTCTGTTGCATACTAATTGCAGTAAAACTTAGACCGTTTTCTCTTTAACGTCTTTTCTATCTTGTAGGAGTTATCTACTTATGAAGGAGCGTTCAACGTCACAACTCTAGGTGCTGTATGCGAACGCTAAGATATGAGAGTTACAATGGCCTGGTATAGAACATCGATAGGCATCGCGAAGTGCCCTATATAGCCCACGGATTGCAACTTTTCGTTCAAAACGCGTTCGAATTAAAGTGTATATTATTTGGGCACTTTTTGAAAGATCTGCTGCATACTAATTGCAGTAAAACTTAGACCGTTTTCTCTTGAACGTCTTTTCTATCGTGTAGGAGTTATCTACTTATGAAGGAGCGTTCAAGGTCACAACTCTAGGTGTTGAATGCGTACGCTAAGATATGGTAGTTACAATGTCATGTTATAGAAAATAGATAGGCATCGCAAAGTGTCCTTAATAGACCACGGATTGCTGCTTTGTTTAAAAAACGCATTCGAATTAACATGTATTTTATCTGGGCATTATTTGGCAGCTCTGCTGCATGCTAATTGCCGTAAAACTTGGTCCATTCTCTATTGAACGTCTTTTCTATCGTGTAGGAGTTATGTATTTATGAAGGAGCGTTCAAGGTCACAACTTTAGTTACTGTATGCGAACGCTAAGATATGATAGTTACAATGGCATGGTATAGAACGTCGATAGCCATCGCGAAGTGCCCTATATAGCCCACGGATTGCAACTTTACGTACAAAACGCGATCGAATTAACGTGTATATTATTTATGCAGTTTTTGAAAGGTCTGCTGCATACTAATTGCAGTAAAACTTAGACCGGTTTCTCTTGAATGTCTTTTCTATCATGTAGGAGTTATCTACTTATGTAGGAGCGTACAAGGTCACAGCTCTTTGTGCTCTATGCGAACCCTAAGATATGATAGTAACATTGACATGGTATAGAACATGGATAGGCTTCGTGAAGTGTCTTATATAGCTTGCGGATTGCTACTTTGCGTACAAAACGCGTTCGAATTAACATGTATATTATTTGGGCGCTTTTTGAAAGTTCTGCTGCATGCTAATTGCAGTAAAACTTAGTCCGCTTTCTCTTGAACGTCTTTTCTATCGTGTAGGAGTTATCTACTTATGAAGGAGCATTCAAGGTCACAACTTTAGTTACTGTATGCGAACGCTAAGATATGAAAGTTACAATGGCATGGTATAGAACATCGATAGGCATCGCGAAGTGTCCTTAATAGCCCACGGATTGCTGCTTTGTTTACAAAACGCATTCGAATTAACGTGTATATTATCTGGGCATTATTTGGCAGCTCTGATGCATGCTAATTGCAGTAAAATTTAGTCCATTTTCTCTTGAACGTCTTTTCTATCGTGTAGGAGTTATCTACTTATGAAGGAGCGTTCTAGGTCACAACTTTAGTTACTGTATGCGAACGCTAAGATATGATAGTTACAATGGCATGGTATAGAACATCGATAGGCATCGCGAAGTGCCCTATATAGCCCACGGATTGCAACTTTTCGTACAAAACGCGTTCGAATTAACGTGTATATTATTTGGGCACTTTTTGAAAGATCTGCTGCATACTAATTGCAGTAAAACTTAGACCGTTTTCTCTTGAACGTCTTTTCTATCGTGTAGGAGTTATCTACTTATGAAGGAGCGTTCAAGGTCACAACTCTACGTGCTGTATGCGAACGGTAAGATATGGTAGTTACAATGGCATGGTATAGAAAATGGATAGGCATCGCGAAGTGTCCTTAATACCCCACGGATTGCTGCTTTGTTTACAAAACGCATTCGAATTAACGTGTATATTTTCTGGGCATTATTTGGCAGCCTTGCTACATGCTAATTGCAGTAAAACTAAATGAATTTTCACTTGTACGTCTTTTCTATCATGTAGCAGTAATCTACGAATGAAGGAGCGTTCAAGGTCACAGCTCTTTGTGCTCTATGCGAACCCTAAGATATGATAGTAACATTGACATGGTATAGAACATGGATAGGAATCGCGAAGTGTCCATAATAGCCCACGGATTGCTGATTTGTTTACAAAACGCATTCGAATTAACGTGTATATTGTCTGGGCATTATTTGGCAGCTCTGCTGCATGCTAATTGCAGTAAAATTTAGTCCATTTTCTCTTGAACGTCTTTTCTATCGTGTAGGAGTTATCTACTTATGAAGGAGCGTTCAAGGTCACAACTCTAGTTACTGTATGCGAACGATAAGATATGAGAGTTACAATGGCCTGGTATAGAACATCGATAGGCATCGCGAAGTACCCTATATAGCCCGCGGATTGCTACTTTGCGTACAAAACGCGTTCGAATTAACGTGTATATTATTTGGGCACTTTTTTAAAGCTCTGCTGCATACTAATTGCAGTAAAACTTATTCCGTTTTCTCTTGAACGTCTTTTCTATCGTGTAGGAGTTATCTACTTATGAAGGAGCGTTCAAGGTCACAACTCTAGGTGTTGAATGCGAACGCTAAGATATGGTAGTTACAATGTCCTGTTATAGAAAATAGATAGGCATCGCAAAGTGTCCTTAATAGCCCACGGATTGCTGCTTTGTTTAAAAAACGCATTCGAATTAACGTGAACGTATCTACTTATGAAGAAGCCTTCAAGGTCACAACTCTAGTGACCGTATGCGAACGCTAAGATATGATAGTTACAATGGCATGGTAGAGAAAATGGATAGGCATCGCGAAGTGTCCTTAATAGCCGACGGATTGCTGCTTTGTTTAAAAAACGCATTCGAATTAACGTGTATTTAATCTGGGCATTATTTGGCCGCTTTGCTGTATGCTAATTGCAGTAAAACTAAATCCATTTTCACTTGTACGTCTTTTATATCGTATAGTAGTAATCTACGAATGAAGGAGCGTTCAAGGTCACAGCTCTTTGTGCTCTATGCGAACCCTAAGATATGGTAGTAACATTGACATGGTATAGAACATGGATAGGCATCGCGAAGTGTCCTCAATAGACCACGGATTGCTGCTTAGTTTACAGAACGCATTCGAATTTTCGTGTATATTATCTAGGCATTATTTGGCAGCTCTGCTTTATGCTAATTGCAGTAAAACTTAGTCCGTTTTCTCTTGAACGTCTTTTCTATCTTGTAGGAGTTATCTACTTATGAAGCAGCGATCAACGTCACAACTCTAGGTGCTGTATGCGAACGCTAAGATATGGTAGTTACAATGGCATGGTATAGAAAAAGGATAGGCATCGCGAAGTGTCCTTAATAGCCCACGGATTGCTGCTTGGTTTACAAAACGCATTCGAATTAACGTGTATATTATCTGGGCACTATTTGGTAGCTCTGCTGCATGCTAATTGCAGTAAAACTAAATGAATTTTCACTTGTACGTTATTTTTATCATGTAGCAGTAATCTACGAATGAAGGAGCGTTGAAGGTCACAGCTCTTTGTGCTCTATGCGAACCCTAAGATATGATAGTAACATTGACATGGTATAGAACATGGATAGGCTTCGCGAAGTGTTCTTAATAGCCCACGGATTGCTGCTTTGTTTACAAAACGCATTCGAATTAACGTATATATTATCTGGGCATTATTTGGCAGCTCTGCTGCAGGCTAATTGCAGTCAAACTAAATGAATTTTCACTTGTACGTTTTTTTTATCATGTAGCAGTAATCTACGAATGAAGGAGCGTTCACGGTCACAGATCTTTGTGCTCTATGCGAACACTAAGATATGATAGTAACAATCACATGGTATAGAACATGGACAGGCATCGCGAAGTGTCCTCAATAGCCCACGGATTGCTGCTTTGTTTATAAAACGCAATCGAATTTTCGTGTATATCATCAGGGCATTATTTGGCAGCTCTGCTGCATGCTAATTGAATTAAAACTTGGACCGTTTTCTCTTGTACGTCTTTTCCATCGTGTGGGAGATATCTACTTATGAAGGAGCGTTCAAGGTCACAACTCTAGTTACTGTATGCGAACGCTAAGAAATGAGAGTTACAATGGCCTGGTATAGAACATCGATAGGCATCGCGAAGTACCCTATATAGCCCGCGGAATGCTACTTTGCGTACAAAACGCGTTCGAATTAACGTGTATATTATTTGGGCACTTTTTGAAAGCTCTGCTGCATACTAATTGCAGTAAAACTTAGACCGTTTTCTCTTGAACGTCTTTTCTATCGTGTAGGAGTTATCTACTTATGAAGGAGCGTTCTAGGTCACAACTCTAGATGTTGAATACGAACGCTAAGATATGGTAGTTACAATGTCATGTTATAGAGAATAGATAGGCATCGCAAAGTGTCCTTAATAGCCCACGGATTGCTGCTTTGTTTAAAAAACGCATTCGAATTAACGTGTATTTTATCTGGGCATTATTTGGCAGCTCTGCTGCATGGTAATTGCAGTAAAACTTAGTCCATTTTCTATTGAACGTCTTTTCTATCGTGTAGGAGATATCTATTTATGAAGGAGCGTTCAAGGTCACAACTTTAGTTACTGTATGCGAACGCTAAGATATGATAGTTACAATGGCATGGTATAGGATATCGATTGGCATCGCGAAGTGCCCTATATAGCCCACGGATTGCAACTTTTCGTACAAAACGCGTTCGAATTAACGTGTATATTATTTGGGCAGTTTTTGAAAGATTTGTTGCATACTAATTGCAGTGAAACTTAGACCGGTTTCTCTTGAACGTCTTTTCTATCATGTAAGAGTTATCTACTTATGAAGAAGCGTTCAAGGTCACAACTCTAGTGACCGTATGCGAACGCTAAGATACGATTGTTACAATGGCATGGTATAGAAAATGGATAGGCATCGCTAAGTGTCCTTAATTGCCCACGGATTGCTGCTTTGTTTAAAAATCGCATTCGAATTAACGTGAACGTATCTACTTATGAAGAAGCGTTCAAGGTCACAACTCTAGTGACCGTATGCGAACGCTAAGATATGATAGTTACAATGGCATGGTATAGAAAATGGATAGGCATCGCAAAGTGTCCTTAATAGCCGACGGATTGCTGCTTTGTTTAAAAAACGCATTCGAATTAACGTGTATTTAATCTGGGCATTATTTGGCCGCTTTGCTGCATGCTAAATGCAGTAAAACTATATCCATTTTCACTTGTACGTCTTTTATATCGTATAGTAGTAATCTACGAATGAAGGAGCGTTCAAGGTCACAGCTCTTTGTGCTCTATGCGAACCCTAAGATATAATAGTAACATTGACATGGTATAGAACATGGATAGGCATCGCGAAGTGTCCTCAATAGCCCACGGATTGCTGCATTGTTTAGAAAACCCATTCGAATTTTCGTGTATATCATCTGGGCATTATTTGGCAGCTCTGCTGCATGCTAATTGCAGTAAAATTTAGTCCGTTTTCTCTTGAATGTCTTTTCTATCGTGTAGGAGTTATCTACTTATGAAGGAGCGTTCAAGGTCACAACTCTAGTTACTGTATGCGAACGATAAGATATGATAGTTACAATGGCATGGTATAGCAAATGGATAGGCATCGCGAAGTGTCCTTAATAGCCCACGGATTGCTGCTTTGTTTACAAAACGCATTCGAATTAACGTATATATTATCTGGGCATTATTTGGCAGCTCTGCTGCATGTTAATTGCAGTAAAACTAAATGAATTTTCACTTGTACGTTTTTTCTATCATGTAGCAGTAATCTACAAATGAAGGAGCGTTCAAGGTCACAGCTCTTTGTGCTCTATGCGAACCCTAAGATATGATAGTAACAATCACATGGTATAGAACATGGACAGGCATCGCGAAGTGTCCTCAATAGCCCACGGATTGCTGCTTTGTTTATAAAACGCATTAGAATTAACATGTATATTGTCTGGGCATTATTTGGCAGCTCTCCTGCAGGCTAATTGCAGTAAAATTTAGTCCATTTTCTCTTGAACGTCTTTTCTATCGTGTAGGAGTTATCTACTTATGAAGGAGCGTTCAAGGTCACAACTCTAGTTACTATATGCGAACGCTAAGATATGAGAGTTACAATGGCCTGGTATAGAACATCGATAGGCATCGCGAAGTACCCTATATAGCCCGCGGATTGCTACTTTGCGTACAAAACGCGTTCGAATTACGTGTATATTATTTGGGCACTTTTTTAAAGCTCTGCTGCATACTAATTGCAGTAAAACTTATTCCGTTTTCTCTTGAACGTCTTTTCTATCGTGTAGGAGTTATCTACTTATGAAGGAGCGTTCAAGGTCACAACTCTAGGTGTTGAATGCGAACGCTAAGATATGGTAGTTACAATGTCCTGTTATTGAAAATAGATAGGCATCGCAAAGTGTCCTTAATAGCCCACGGATTGCTGCTTTGTTTAAAAAACGCATTCGAATTAACGTGAACGTATCTACTTATGAAGAAGCGTTCAAGGTCACAACTCTAGTGACCGTATGCGAACGCTAAGATATGATAGTTACAATGGCATGGTATAGAAAATGGATAGGCATCGAGAAGTGTCCTTAATAGCCGACGGATTGCTGCTTTGTTTAAAAAACGCATTCGAATTAACGTGTATTTAATCTGGGCATTATTTGGCCGCTTTGCTGCATGCTAATTGCAGTAAAACTAAATCCATTTTCACTTGTACGTCTTCTATATCGTATAGTAGTAATCTACGAATGAAGGAGCGTTCAAGGTCACAGCTCTTTGTGCTCTATGCGAACCCTAAGATATGATAGTAACATTGACATGGTATAGAACATGGTTAAGCATCGCGAAGTGCCCTATATAGCCCACGGATTGCAACTTTACGTACAAAACGCGATCGAATTAATGTGTGTATTATCTGGGCACTTTTTGAAAGCTCTGTTGCATACTAATTGCAGTAAAACTTAGTCCGTTTTCTCTTGAACGTCTTTTCTATTGTGTAGGAGTTATCTACTTATGAAGGAGCCGTCAAGGTCACAACTCTAGTTACCGTATGCGAACGCTAAGATATGATAGTTACAATGGCATGGTATAGCAAATGGATAGGCATCGCGAAGTGTCCTTAATAGCCCACGGATTGCTGCTTTGTTTACAAAACGCATTCGAATTAACGTATATATTATCTGGGCATTATTTGGCAGCTCTGCTGCATGTTAATTGCAGTAAAACTAAATGAATTTTCACTTGTACGTCTTTTCTATCATGTAGCAGTAATCTACAAATGAAGGAGCGTTCAAGGTCACAGCTCTTTGTGCTCTATGCGAACCCTAAGATATGATAGTAACAATCACATGGTATAGAACATGGACAGGCATCGCGAAGTGTCCTCAATAGCCCACGGATTGCTGCTTTGTTTATAAAACGCATTCGAATTTTCGTGTATATCATCAGGCAATTATTTGGCAGCTCTGCTGCATGCTAATTGAATTAAAACTTGGACCGTTTTATCTTGTACGTCTTTTCCATCGTGTGGGAGATATCTACGTATGAAGGAGCGTTCAAGTTCACAACTCTAGTTACTGTATGCGAACGCTAAGATATGATAGTTACAATGGCATGGTATAGAACATCGATAAGCATCCCGAAGTGCCCTATATAGCCCACGGATTGCAACTTTACGAACAAAACGCGATCGAATTAATGTGTGTATTATTTGGGCACTTTTTGAAAGCTCTGTTGCATACTAATTGCAGTAAAACTTAGACCGTTTTCTCTTGAACGTCTTTTCTATCTTGTAGGAGTTATCTACTTATGAAGGAGCGTTCAAGGTCACAACTCTAGGTGTTGAATGCGAACGCTAAGATATGGAAGTTACAATGTCATGTTATAGAAAATAGATAGGCATCGCAAAGTGTCCTTAATAGCCCACGGATTGCTGCTTTGTTTAAAAAACGCATTCGAACTAACGTGTATTTTATCTGGGCATTATTTGGCAGCTCTTCTGCATGCTAATTGCAGTAAAACTTAGTCCATTTTCTATTGAACGTCTTTTCTATCGTGTAGGAGTTATGTATTTATGAAGGAGCGTTCAAGGTCACAACTTTAGTTACTGTATGCGAACGCTAAGATATGACAGTTACAATGGCATGGTATAGAACGTCGATAGCCATCGCGAAGTGCCCTATATAGCCCACGGATTGAAACCTTACGTACAAAACGCGATCGAATTAACGTGTATATTATTTGGGTACTTTTTGAAAGGTCTGCTGCATGCTAATTGCAGTAAAACTAAATGAATTTTCACTTGTACGTTTTTTTTATCATGTAGCAGTAATCTACGAATGAAGGAGCGTTCAAGGTCAGAGCTCTTTGTGCTCTATGCGAACCCTAAGATATGATAGTAACATTGACATGGTATAGAACATAGATAGGCTTCGTGAAGTGCCTTATATAACCTGCGGATTGCTACTTTGCGTACAAAACGCGTTCGAATTAACATGTATATTATTTGGGCACTTTTTGAAAGTTCTGCTGCATGCTAATTGCAGTAAAACTTAGTCCTTTTTCTCTTGAACGTCTTTTCTATCATGTAGGAGTTATCTACTTATGAAGGAGCGTTCAAGGTCACAACTTTAGTTACTGTATGCGAACGCTAAGATATGATAGTTACAATGGCATGGTATAGAACATCGATAGGCATCGCGAAGTGCCCTATATAGCCCACGGATTGCAACTTTTCGTACAAAACGCGTTCGAATTAACGTGTATATTATTTGGGCACTTTTTGAAAGATCTGCTGCATACTAATTGCAGTAAAACTTAGACCGGTTTCTCTTGAACGTCTTTTCTATCATGTAGGAGTTATCTACTTATGAAGGAGCGTTCAAGGTCACAACTCTAGGTGCTGTATGCGAACGCTAAGGTATGGTAGTTACAATGGCATGGTATAGAAAATGGATAGGCATCGCGAAGTGTCCTTAATAGCCCACAGATTGCTGCTTTGTTTACAAATCGCATTCGAATTAACGTGTATATTTTCTGGGCATTATTTGGCAGCGTTGCTACATGCTAATTGCATTAAAACTAAATGAATTTTCACTTGTACGTCTTTTCTATCATGTAGCAGTAATCTACGAATGAAGGAGCGTTCAAGGTCACAGCTCTTTGTGCTCTATGCGAACCCTAAGATATGATAGTAACATTGACATGGAATAGAACATGGATAGGCATCGCGAAGTGTCCTCAATAGCCCACTGATTGCTGCTTTGTTTAGAAAACGCATTCGAATTTTCGTGTATATCATCTGGGCATTATTTGGCAGCTCTGCTGCATGCTAATTGCAGTAAAATTTAGTCCGTTTTCTCTTGATGTCTTTTCTATCGTGTAGGAGTTATCTACTTATGAAGGAGCGTTCAAGGTCACAACTCTAGTTACTGTATGCGAACGCTAAGATATGAAAGTTACAATGGCATGGTATAGAACATCGATAGGCATCGCGAAGTGTCCTTAATAGCCCACGGATTGCTGCTTTGTTTACAAAACGCATTCGAATTAACGTGTATATTATCTGAGCATTATTTGGCAGCTCTGATGCATGCTAATTGCAGTAAAATTTAGTCCATTTTCTCTTGAACGTCTTTTCTATCGTGTAGGAGTTATCTACTTATGAAGGAGCGTTCTAGGTCACAACTTTAGTTACTGTATGCGAACGCTAAGATATGATAGTTACAATGGCATGGTATAGAACATCGATAGGCATCGCGAAGTGCCCTATATAGCCCACGGATTGCAACTTTTCGTACAAAACGCGTTCGAATTAACGTGTATATTATTTGGGCACTTTTTGAAAGATCTGCTGCATGCTAATTGCAGTAAAACTAAATGAATTTTCACTTGTACGTTATTTTTATCATGTAGCAGTAATCTACGAATGAAGGAGCGTTGAAGGTCACAGCTCTTTGTGCTCTATGCGAACCCTAAGATATGATAGTAACATTGACATGGTATACAACATGGATAGGCTTCGCGAAGTGCCTTATATAGCCCGCGGATTGCTACTTTGCGTACAAAACGCGTTCGAATTAACGTGTATATTATTTGGGCACTTTTTGATAGCTCTGCTGCATACTAATTGCAGTAAAACTTAGACCGGTTTCTCTTGAACGTCTTTTCTATCGTGTAGGAGTTATCTACTTATGAAGGAGCGTTCAAGGTGACAACTTTAGTTACTGTATGCGAACGCTAAGATATGATAGTTACAATGGCATGGTATAGAACATCGATAGGCATCGCGAAGTGCCCTATATAGCCCACGGATTGCAACTTTTCGTACAAATCGCGTTCGAATTAACGTGTATATTATTTGGGCACTTTTTGAAAGATCTGCTGCATACTAATTGCAGTAAAACTTAGACCGTTTTCTCTTGAACGTCTTTTCTATCGTGTAGGAGTTATCAACTTATGAAGGAGCGTTCAAGGTCACAACTCTAGGTGCTGTATGCGAACGCTAAGATATGGTAGTTACAATGGCATGGTATTGAAAATGGATAGGCATCGCGAAGTGTCCTTAATAGCCCACGGATTGCTGCTTTGTTTACAAAACGCATTCGAATTTTCGTGTATATCATCAGGGCATTATTTGGCAGCTCTGCTGCATGCTAAATGAATTAAAACTTGGACGTCTCCGTTCTCTTGTACGTCTTTTCCACGCGATCGAATTAATGTGTGTATTATTTGGGCACTTTTTGAAAGCTCTGTTGCATACTAATTGCAGTAAAACTTAGACCGTTTTCTCTTGAACGTTTTTTCTATCGTGTAGAAGTTATCTACTTATGAAGGAGCGTTCAAGGTCAGAACTCTAGGTGCTATATGCGAACGCTAAGATATGGCAGTTTCAATGGCATGGTATAGAAAATGGATAGGCATCGCTAAGTGTCCTTAATAGCCCACGGATTGCTGCTTTGTTTAAAAAACGCATTCGAATTAACGTGTACTTTATCTGGGCATTATTTGGCAGCTCTGCTGCATGCTAATTGCAGTAAAACTTAGTTCGTTTTCTCTTGAACGTCTTTTCCATTGTGTAGGAGTTATCTACTTATGAAGGAGCGTTCAAGGTCACAACTCTAGTTACTGTATGCGAACGCTAAGATATGATAGTTACAATGGCATGGTATAGAAAATGGATAGGCATCGCGAAGTGTCCTTAATAGCCCACGGATTGCTTCTTTGTTTACAAAACGCATTCGAATTAACGTGTATATTATCTGGGCATTATTTGGCAGACTTGCTGCTTGCTAATTGCAGTAAAACTAAATGAATTTTCACTTGTACGTCTTTTCTATCATGTAACAGTAATCTACGAATGAAAGAGCGTTCAAGGTCACAACTTTAGTTACTGTATGCGAACGCTAGGATATGATAGTTACAATGGCATGGTATAGAACGTCGATAGCCATCGCGAAGTGCCCTATATAGCCCACGGATTGCAACTTTTCGTACAAAACGCGTTCGAATTAACGTGTATATTATTTGGGCACTTTTTGAAAGATCTGCTGCATACTAATTGCAGTAAAACTTAGACCGTTTTCTCTTGAACGTCTTTTCTATCGTGTAGGAGTTATCTACTTATGAAGGAGCGTTCAAGGTCAGAACTCTAGGTGCTATATGCGAACGCTAAGATATGGTAGTTTCAGTGGCATGGTATAGAAAATGGATAGACATCGCTAAGTGTCCTCAATAGAGCACGGATTACTGCTTTTTTATTAAACGCATTCGAATTTTCGTGTATATCATCAGGGCATTATTTGGCAGCTCTGCTGCATGCTAAATGAATTAAAACTTGGACGTCTCCGTTCTCTTGTACGTCTTTTCCATCGTGTGGGAGATATCTACGTATGAAGGAGCGTTCAAGGTCACAACTCTAGTTACTGTATGCGAACGCTAAGATATGAGAGTTACAATGGCCTGGTATAGAACATCGATAGACATCGCGAAGTACCCTATATAGCCCGCGGATTGCTACTTTGCGTACAAAACGCGTTCGAATTAACGTGTATATTATTTGGGCACTTTTTTAAAGCTCTGCTGCATACTAATTGCAGTAAAACTTATTCCGTTTTCTCTTGAACGTCTTTTCTATCGTGTAGGAGTTATCTACTTATGAAGGAGCGTTCAAAGTCACAACTTTAGTTACTGTATGCGAACGCTAAGATATGATAGTTACAATGGCATGGTATAGAACATCGATAGGCATCCCGAAGTGCCCTATATAGCCCACGGATTGCAACTTTACGTACAAAACGCGATCGAATTAATGTGTGTATTATTTGGGCACTTTTTGAAAGCTCTGTTGCATACTAATTGCAGTAAAACTTAGACCGTTTTCTCTTGAACGTCTTTTCTATCGTGTAGGAGTTATCTTCTTATGAAGGAGCGTTCAAGGTCACAACTCTAGGTGTTGAATGCGAACGCTAAGATATGGTAGTTACAATGTCATGTTATAGAAAATAGATAGGCATCGCAAAGTGTCCTTAATAGCCCACGGATTGCTGCTTTGTTTAAAAAACGCATTCGAATTAACTTGTATTTTATCTGGGCATTATTTGGCAGCTCTGCTGCATGCTAATTGCCGTAAAACTTGGTCCATTCTCTATTGAACGTCTTTTCTATCGTGTAGGAGTTATGTATTTATGAAGGAGCGTTCAAGGTCACAACTTTAGTTACTGTATGCGAACGCTAAGATATGATAGTTACAATGGCATGGTATAGAACGTCGATAGCCATCGCGAAGTGCCCTATATAGCCCACGGATTGCAACTTTTCGTACAAAACGCGTTCGAATTAACGTGTATATTATTTGGGCACTTTTTGAAAGATCTGCTGCATACTAATTGCAGTAAAACTTAGACCGTTTTCTCTTGAACGTCTTTTCTATCGTGTAGGAGTTATCTACTTATGAAGGAGCGTTCAAGGTCAGAACTCTAGGTGCTATATGCGAACGCTAAGATATGGTAGTTTCAGTGGCATGGTATAGAAAATGGATAGACATCGCTAAGTGTCCTCAATAGAGCACGGATTGCTGCTTTGTTTAAAAAACGCATTTGAATTAACGTGTATTTTATCTGGGCATTATTTGGCAGCTCTGCTGCATGCTAATTGCAGTAAAACTTAGTCCATTTTCTGTTGAACGTCTTTTCTATCGTGTAGGAGTTATGTATTTATGAAGGAGCGTTCAAGGTCACAACTTTAGTTACTGTATGCGAACGCTAGGATATGATAGTTACAATGGCATGGTATAGAACGTCGATAGCCATCGCGAAGTGCCCTATATAGCCCACGGATTGAAACCTTACGTACAAAACGCGATCGAATTAACGTGTATATTATTTGGGTACTATTTGTTAGATCTGCTGCATGCTAATTGCAGTAAAACTAAATGAATTTTCACTTGTACGTTATTTTTATCATGTAGCAGTAATCTACAAATGAAGGAGCGTTCAAGGTCACAGCTCTTTGTGATCTATGCGAACCCTAAGATATGATAGTAACATTGACATGGTATAGAACATGGATAGGCTTCGTGAAGGGCCTTATATTGCCTGCGGATTGCTACTTTGCGTACAAAACGCGTTCGAATTAACATGTATATTATTTGGGCACTTTTTGAAAGTTCTGCTGCATGCTAATTGCAGTAAAACTTAGTCCGTTTTCTCTTGAACGTTTTTTCTATCGTGTAGGAGTTATCTACTTATGAAGGAGCATTCAAGGTCACCACTTTAGTTACTGTATGCGAACGCTAGGATATGATAGTTACAATGGCATAGCATGAACATCGATAGGCATCGCGAAGTGTCCTTAATAGCCCACGGATTGCTGCTTTGTTTACAAAACGCATTCGAATTAACGTGTATATTATCTGGGCATTATTTGGCAGCTCTGCTGCATGTTAATTGCAGTAAAACTAAATGAATTTTCACTTGTACGTCTTTTCTATCATGTAGCAGTAATCTACAAATGAAGGAGCGTTCAAGGTCACAGCTCTTTGTGCTCTATGCGAACCCTAAGATATGATAGTAACAATCACATGGTATAGAACATGGACAGGCATCGCGAAGTGTCCTCAATAGCCCACGGATTGCTGCTTTGTTTATAAAACGCATTCGAATTTTCGTGTATATCATCAGGGCATTATTTGGCAGCTCTGCTGCATGCTAATTGAATTAAAACTTGGACGTCTCCGTTCTCTTGTACGTCTTTTCCATCGTGTGGGAGATATCTACGTATGAAGGAGCGTTCAAGGTCACAACTCTAGTTACTGTATGCGAACGCTAAGATATGAGAGTTACAATGGCCTGGTATAGAACATCGATAGACATCGCGAAGTACCCTATATAGCCCGCGGATTGCTACTTTGCGTACAAAACGCGTTCGAATTAACGTGTATATTATTTGGGCACTTTTTTAAAGCTCTGCTGCATACTAATTGCAGTAAAACTTATTCCGTTTTCTCTTGAACGTCTTTTCTATCGTGTAGGAGTTATCTACTTATGAAGGAGCGTTCAAAGTCACAACTTTAGTTACTGTATGCGAACGCTAAGATATGATAGTTACAATGGCATGGTATAGAACATCGATAGGCATCCCGAAGTGCCCTATATAGCCCACGTATTGCAACTTTACGTACAAAACGCGATCGAATTAATGTGTGTATTATTTGGGCACTTTTTGAAAGCTCTGTTGCATACTAATTGCAGTAAAACTTAGACCGTTTTCTCTTGAACGTCTTTTCTATCTTGTAGGAGTTATCTACTTATGAAGGAGCGTTCAACGTCACAACTCTAGGTGCTGTATGCGAACGCTAAGATATGAGAGTTACAATGGCCTGGTATAGAACATCGATAGGCATCGCGAAGTGCCCTATATAGCCCACGGATTGCAACTTTTTGTTCAAAACGCGTTCGAATTAACGTGTATATTATTTGGGCACTTTTTGAAAGATCTGCTGCATACTAATTGCAGTAAAACTTAGACCGTTTTCTCTTGAACGTCTTTTCTATCGTGTAGGAGTTATCTTCTTATGAAGGAGCGTTCAAGGTCACAACTCTAGGTGTTCAATGCGAACGCTAAGATATGGTAGTTACAATGTCATGTTATAGAAAATAGATAGGCATCGCAAAGTGTCCTTAATAGCCCACGGATTGCTGCTTTGTTTAAAAAATGAATTCGAATTAACGTGTATTTTATCTGGGCATTATTTGGCAGCTCTGCTGCATGCTAATTGCCGTAAAACTTGGTCCATTCTCTATTGAACGTCTTTTCTATCGTGTAGGAGTTATGTATTTATGAAGGAGCGTTCAAGGTCACAACTTTAGTTACTGTATGCGAACGCTAAGATATGATAGTTACAATGGCATGGTATAGAACGTCGATAGCCATCGCGAAGTGCCCTATATAGCCCACGGATTGCAACTTTTCGTACAAAACGCGTTCGAATTAACGTGTATATTATTTGGGCACTTTTTGAAAGATCTGCTGCATGCTAATTGCAGTAAAACTAAATGAATTTTCACTTGTACGTTATTTTTATCATGTAGCAGTAATCTACGAATGAAGGAGCGTTCAAGGTCAGAGCTCTTTGTGCTCTATGCGAACCCTAAGATATGATAGTAACATTGACATGGTTTAGAACATGGATAGGCTTCGCGAAGTGCCTTATATAGCCCGCGGATTGCTACTTTGCGTACAAAACGCGTTCGAATTAACGTGTATATTATTTGGGCACTTTTTGATAGCTCTGCTGCATACTAATTGCAGTAAAACTTAGACCGGTTTCTCTTGAACGTCTTTTCTATCATGTAGTAGTTATCTACTTATGAAGGAGCGTTCAAGGTCACAGCTCTTTGTGCTCTATGCGAACCCTAAGATATGATAGTAACATTGACATGGTATAGAACATGGATAGGCTTCGTGAAGTGCCTTATATAACATGCGGATTGCTACTTTGCGTACAAAACGCGTTCGAATTAACATGTATATTATTTGGGCACTTTTTGAAAGTTCTGCTGCATGCTAATTGCAGTAAAACTTAGTCCTTTTTCTCTTGAACGTATTTTCTATCATGTAGGAGTTATCTACTTATGAAGGAGCGTTCAAGGTCACAACTTTAGTTACTGTATGCGAACTCTAAGATATGATAGTTACAATGGCATGGTATAGAACATCGATAGGCATCGCGAAGTGCCCTATATAGCCCACGGATTGCAACTTTTCGTACAAAACGCGTTCGAATTAACGTGTATATTATTTGGGCACTTTTTGAAAGATCTGCTGCATACTAATTGCAGTAAAACTTAGACCGTTTTCTCTTGAACGTCTTTTCTATCGTGTAGGAGTTATCTACTTATGAAGGAGCGTTCAAGGTCACAACTCTAGGTGCTGTATGCGAACGCTAACGTATGGTAGTTACAATGGCATGGTATAGAAAATGGATAGGCATCGCGAAGTGTCCTTAATAGCCCACGGATTGCTGCTTTGTTTACAAAACGCATTCGAATTAACGTGTATATTTTCTGGGCATTATTTGGCAGCGTTGCTACATGCTAATTGCAGTAAAACTAAATGAATTTTCACTTGTACGTCTTTTCTATCATGTAGCAGTAATCTACGAATGAAGGAGCGTTCAAGGTCACAGCTCTTTGTGCTCTATGCGAACCCTAAGATATGATAGTAACATTGACATGGTATAGAACATGGATAGGCATCGCCAAGTGTCCTTAATAGCCCACGGATTGCTGCTTTGTTTAAAAAACGCATTCGAATTAACGTGTATTTTATCTGGGCATTATTTGGCAGCTCTGCTGCATGCTAATTGCAGTAAAACTTAGTCCATTTTCTATTGAACGTCTTTTCTATCGTGTAGGAGTTATATATTTATGAAGGAGCGTTCAAGGTTACAACTTTAGTTACTGTATGCGAACTCTAAGATATGATAGTTACAATGGCATGGTATAGAACGTCGAAAGCCATCGCGAAGTGCCCTATATAGCCCACGGATTGCAACTTTACGTACGAAACGCGTACGAATTAATGTGTGTATTATTTGGGCACTTTTTGAAAGCTCTGTTGCATACTAATTGCAGTAAAACTAAATGAATTTTCACTTGTACGTTTTTTTATCATGTAGCAGTAATCTACGAATGAAGGAGCGTTCAAGGTCACATCTCTTTGTGCTCTATGCGAACCCTAA
This sequence comes from Tetropium fuscum, assembly GCA_964058915.1. NCBI lineage: Eukaryota > Metazoa > Arthropoda > Insecta > Coleoptera > Cerambycidae > Tetropium > Tetropium fuscum. The sequence continues at coordinate 1,174,084 of CAXKVY010018518.1, read as the reverse complement.
GATATGATAGTAACATTGACATGGTATAGAACATGGATAGGCATCGCGAAGTGCCCTATATAGCCCACGGATTGCAACTTTACGCACAAAACGCGATCGAATTAATGTGTGTATTATTTGGGCACTTTTTTAAAGCTCTGTTGCATACTAATTGCAGTAAAACTTAGACCGTCTTCTCTTGAATGTTTTTTCTATCGTGTAGAAGTTATCTACTTATGAAGGAGCGTTCAAGGTCAGAACTCTAGGTGCTATATGCGAACGCTAAGATATGGTAGTTTCAATGGCATGGTATAGAAAATGGATAGGCATCGCTAAGTGTCCTTAATTACCCACGGATTGCTGCTTTGTTTACAAAACGCATTCGAATTAACGTGTATATTATCTGGGCATTATTTGGCAGCTCTGCTGCATGCTAATTGCAGTAAAACTTAGTCCGTTTTCTCTTGAACGTCTTTTCTATTGTGTAGGAGTTATCTACTTATGAAGGAGCCGTCAAGGTCACAACTCTAGTTACCGTATGCGAACGCTAAGATATGATAGTTACAATGGCATGGTATAGCAAATGGATAGGCATCGCGAAGTGTCCATAATAGCCCACGGATTGCTGCTTTGTTTACAAAACGCATTCGAATTAACGTGTATATTATCTGGGCATTATTTGGCAGCTCTGCTGCATGCTAATTGCAGTAAAACTTAGTCCGTTTTTTCTTGAACGTCTTTTCTATTGTGTAGGAGTTATCTACTTATGAAGGAGCCGTCAAGGTCACAACTCTAGTTACCGTATGCGAACGCTAAGATATGATAGTTACAATGGCATGGTATAGCAAATGGATAGGCATCGCGAAGTGTCCTTAATAGCCCACGGATTGCTGCTTTGTTTACAAAACGCATTCGAATTAACGTGTATATTATCTGGGCATTATTTGGCAGCTCTGCTGCATGCTAATTGCAGTAAAACTTAGTCCGTTTTCTCTTGAACGTCTTTTCTATCGTGTAGGAGTTATCTACTTATGAAGGAGCGTTCAAGGTCACAACTCTAGGTGTTGAATGCGAACGCTAAGATATGGTAGTTACAATGTCATGTTATAGAAAATAGATAGGCATCGCAAAGTGTCCTTAATAGCCCACGGATTGCTGCTTTGTTTAAAAAACTCATTCGAATTAACGTGTATTTTATCTGGGCATTATTTGGCAGCTCTGCTGCATGGTAATTGCAGTAAAACTTAGTCCATTTTTTATGGAACGTCTTTTCTATCGTGTAGGAGTTATCTATTTATGAAGGAGAGTTCAAGGTCACAACTTTAGTTACTGTATGCGAACGCTAAGATATGATAGTTCCAATGGCATGGTATAGGACATCGATTGGCATCGCGAAGTGCCCTATATAGCCCACGGATTGCAACTTTTCGTACAAAACGCGTTCGAATTAACGTGTATATTATTTGGGCACTTTTTGAAAAATTTGTTGCATACTAATTGCAGTAAAACTTAGACCGGTTTCTCTTGAACGTCTTTTCTATCATGTAGGAGTTATCTACTTATGAAGAAGCGTTCAAGGTCACAACTCTAGTGACCGTATGCGAACGCTAAGATATGATTGTTACAATGGCATGGTATAGAAAATGGATAGGCATCGCTAAGTGTCCTTAATAGCCCACGGATTGCTGCTTTGTTTAAAAAACGCATTCGAATTAACGTGAACGTATCTACTTATGAAGAAGCGTTCAAGGTCACAACTCTAGTGACCGTATGCGAACGCTAAAATATGATAGTTACAATGCCATGGTATAGAAAATGGATAGGCATCGCGAAGTGTCCTTAATAGCCGACGGATTGCTGCTTTGTTTAAAAAACGCATTCGAATTAACGTGTATTTAATCTGGGCATTATTTGGCCGCTTTGCTGCATGCTAATTGCAGTAAAACTAAATCCATTTTCACTTGTACGTCTTTTATATCGTATAGTAGTAATCTACGAATGAAGGAGCGTTCAAGGTCACAGCTCTTTGTGCTCTATGCGAACCCTAAGATATGATAGTAACATTGACATGGTATAGAACATGGATAAGCATCGCGAAGTGCCCTATATAGCCCACGGATTGCAACTTTACGTACAAAACGCGATCGAATTAATGTGTGTATTATCTGGGCACTTTTTGAAAGCTCTGTTGCATACTAATTGCAGTAAAACTTAGTCCGTTTTCTCTTGAACGTCTTTTCTATTGTGTAGGAGTTATCTACTTATGAAGGAGCCGTCAAGGTCACAACTCTAGTTACCGTATGCGAACGCTAAGATATGATAGTTACAATGGCATGGTATAGCAAATGGATAGGCATCGCGAAGTGTCCTTAATAGCCCACGGATTGCTGCTTTGTTTACAAAACGCATTCGAATTAACGTATATATTATCTGGGCATTATTTGGCAGCTCTGCTGCATGTTAATTGCAGTAAAACTAAATGAATTTTCACTTGTACGTCTTTTCTATCATGTAGCAGTAATCTACAAATGAAGGAGAGTTCAAGGTCACAGCTCTTTGTGCTCTATGCGAACCCTAAGATATGATAGTAACAATCACATGGTATAGAACATGGACAGGCATCGCGAAGTGCCCTCAATAGCCCACGGATTGCTGCTTTGTTTATAAAACGCATTCTAATTTTCGTGTATATCATCAGGCAATTATTTGGCAGCTCTGCTGCATGCTAATTGAATTAAAACTTGGACCGTTTTCTCTTGTACGTCTTTTCCATCGTGTGGGAGATATCTACGTATGAAGGAGCGTTCAAGTTCACAACTCTAGTTACTGTATGCGAACGCTAAGATATGATAGTTACAATGGCATGGTATAGAACATCGATAAGCATCCCGAAGTGCCCTATATAGCCCACGGATTGCAACTTTACGTACAAAACGCGATCGAATTAATGTGTGTATTATTTGGGCACTTTTTGAAAGCTCTGTTGCATACTAATTGCAGTAAAACTTAGACCGTTTTCTCTTGAACGTCTTTTCTATCTTGTAGGAGTTATCTACTTATGAAGGAGCGTTCAAGGTCACAACTCTAGGTGTTGAATGCGAACGCTAAGATATGGTAGTTACAATGTCATGTTATAGAAAATAGATAGGCATCGCAAAGTGTCCTTAATAGCCCACGGATTGCTGCTTTGTTTAAAAAACGCATTCGAACTAACGTGTATTTTATCTGGGCATTATTTGGCAGCTCTGCTGCATGCTAATTGCAGTAAAACTTAGTCCATTTTCTATTGAACGTCTTTTCTATCGTGTAGGAGTTATGTATTTATGAAGGAGCGTTCAAGGTCACAACTTTAGTTACTGTATGCGAACGCTAAGATATGACAGTTACAATGGCATGGTATAGAACGTCGATAGCCATCGCGAAGTGCCCTATATAGCCCACGGATTGAAACCTTACGTACAAAACGCGTTCGAATTAACGTGTATATTATTTGGGTACTTTTTGAAAGGTCTGCTGCATGCTAATTGCAGTAAAACTAAATTAATTTTCACTTGTACGTTATTTTTATCATGTAGCAGTAATCTACGAATGAAGGAGCGTTCAAGGTCAGAGCTCTTTGTGCTCTATGCGAACCCTAACATATGATAGTAACATTGACATGGTATAGAACATGGATAGGCTTCGCGAAGTGCCTTATATAGCCCGCGGATTGCTACTTTGCGTACAAAACGCGTTCGAATTAACGTGTATATTATTTGGGCACTTTTTGATAGCTCTGCTGCATACTAATTGCAGTAAAACTTAGACCGGTTTCTCTTGAACGTCTTTTCTATCATGTAGTAGTTATCTACTTATGAAGGAGCGTTCAAGGTCACAGCTCTTTGTGCTCTATGCGAACCCTAAGATATGATAGTAACATTGACATGGTATAGAACATGGATAGGCTTCGTGAAGTGCCTTATATAACCTGCGGATTGCTACTTTGCGTACAAAACGCGTTCGAATTAACATGTATATTATTTGGGCACTTTTTGAAAGTTCTGCTGCATGCTAATTGCAGTAAAACTTAGTCCTTTTTCTCTTGAACGTCTTTTCTATCATGTAGGAGTTATCTACTTATGAAGGAGCGTTCAAGGTCACAACTTTAGTTACTGTATGCGAACGCTAAGATATGATAGTTACAATGGCATGGTATAGAACATCGATAGGCATCGCGAAGTGCCCTATATAGCCCACGGAATTCAACTTTTCGTACAAAACGCGTTCGAATTAACGTGTATATTATTTGGGCACTTTTTGAAAGATCTGCTGCATACTAATTGAAGTAAAACTTAGACCGGTTTCTCTTGAACGTCTTTTCTATCATGTAGGAGTTATCTACTTATGAAGGAGCGTTCAAGGTCACAACCCTAGGTGCTGTATGCGAACGCTAAGGTATGGTAGTTACAATGGCATGGTATAGAAAATGGATAGGCATCGCGAAGTGTCCTTAATAGCCCACAGATTGCTGCTTTGTTTACAAAACGCATTCGAATTAACGTGTATATTTTCTGGGCATTATTTGGCAGCGTTGCTACATGCTAATTGCAGTAAAACTAAATGAATTTTCACTTGTACGTCTTTTCTATCATGTAGCAGTAATCTACGAATGAAGGACGTAGAAACCGGTCTAAGTTTTACTGCAATTAGTAGGCAGCAGAGCCATCAAAAAGTGCCCAAATAATATACACGTTAATTCGATCGCGTTTTGTACGTAAAGTTTCAATCCTTGGGCTATTTAGGGCACTTCGCGATGGCTATCGACGTTCTATAACGTGCCATTGTAACTATCATATCTTAGCGTTCGCATACAGTAACTAGAGTTGTGACCTTGAACGCTCCTTCATAAGTAGATAACTCCTACACGATAGAAAAGACATTCAAGAGAAAACGGACTAAATTTTACTGCAATTAGCATGCAGCAGAGCTGCCAAATAATGCCCAGATGATATACACGAAAATTCGAATGCATTTTCTAAACAAAGCAGCAATCCGTGGGCTATTGAGGACAATTCGCGATGCCTATCCATGTTCTATACCATGTCAATGTTACTATCATATATTAGGGTTCGCATAGAGCACAAAGAGCTGTGACCTTGAACGCTCCTTCATTTGTAGATTACTGCTACATGATAGAAAAGACGTACAAGTGAAAATTCATTTAGTTTTACTGCAATTAGTATGCAACAGAGCTTTCAAAATGTACCCAAATAATACACACATTAGTTCGATCGCGTTTTGTACGTAAAGTTGCAATCCGTGGGCTATATAGGGCACTTCGGGATGCCTATGGATGTTCTATACCATGCCATTGTAACTATCATATCTTAGCGTTCGCATACAGGAACTAGAGTTGTGACCTTGAACGCTCCATCATACGTAGATATCTCCCACACGATGGAAAAGACGTACAAGAGAAAATGGTCCAAGTTTTGGACCGTTTTCTCTTGTACGTCTTTTCCATCGTGTGGGAGATATCTACGTATGAAGAATTTTCATGTATATCATCTGGGCATTATTTGGCAGTGTATATTTTCGTATACACGAAAATTCGAATGCGTTTTATAAACAAAGCAGCAATCCGTGGGCTATTGAGGACACTTCGCGATGCCTGTCCATGTTCTATACCATGTGATTGTTGCTATCATATCTTAGGGTTCGCATAGAGCACAAAGAGCTGTGACCTTGAACGCGCCTTCATTTGTAGATTACTGCTACATGATAGAAAAGACGTACAAGTGAAAATTCATTTAATTTTACAGCAATTAACATGCAGCAGAGCTGCCAAATAATGCCCAGATAAAATATACGTTAATTCGAATGCGTTTTGTAAACAAAGCAGCAATCCGTGGGCTATTAAGGACACTTCGCGATGCCTATCCATTTGCTATACCATGCCATTGCAACTATCTTATTTTAGCGTTCGCATACGGTAACTAGAGTTGTGACCTTGACGGCTCCTTCATAAGTAGATAACTCCTACATGATAGAAAAACGTTCAAGAGAAACCGGTCTAAGTTTTACTGCAATTAGTATGCAGCAGAGCTATCAAAAAGTGCCCAAATAATATACACGTTAATTCGAACGCGTTTTGTACGTAAAGTTGCAATCCGTGGGCTATATAGGGCACTTCGCGATGCCTATCCATGTTCTATACCATGTCAATGTTACTATCATATCTTAGGGTTCCCATAAAGCACAAAGAGCTGTGACCTTGAACGCTCCTTCATTCGTAGATTACTGTTACATGATAGAAAAGACGTACAAGTGAAAATTCATTTAGTTTTACTGCAATTAGCAAGCAGCAAGGCTGCCAAATAATGCCCAGATAATATACACGTTAATTTGAATGCGTTTTGTAAACAAAGAAGCAATCCGTGGGTTATTAAGGACACTTCGCGATGCCTATCCATTTTCTATACCATGCCATTGTAACTATCATATCTAAGCGTTCGCATACAGTAACTAGAGTTGTGACCTAGAACGCTCCTTCATAAGTAGATAACTCCTACACAATAGAAAAGACGTTCAAGAGAAAACGGACTAAGTTTTACTGCAATTAGCATGCAGCAGAGCTGCCAAATAATACCCAGATAATATACACGTTAATTCGAATGCGTTTTGTAAACAAAGCAGCAATCCGTGGGCTATTAAGGACACTTAGCGATACCTATCCATGTTCTATACCATGTCAATGTTACTATCATATCTTAGGGTTCGCATGAAGCAGAAAGAGCTGTGACCTTGAACGCCCCTTCATTCGTAGATTACTGTTACATGATAGAAAAGACGTATAAGTGAAAATTCATTTAGTTTTACTGCAATTAGCAAGCAGCAGAGCTGCCAAATAATGCCCAGATAATATACACGTTAATTCAAATGCGTTTTGTAAACAAAGCAGCAATCCGTGGGCTATTAAGGACACTTAGCGATGCCTATCCATTTTCTATACCATGCCATTGAAACTACCATATCTTAGCGTTCGCATATAGCACCTAGAGTTGTGACCTTGAACGCTCCTTCATAAGGAGATAACTTCTACACGATAGAAAAGACGTTCAAGAGAAAACGGTCTAAGTTTTACTGCAATTAGTGTGCAACAGAGCTTTCAAAAAGTGCCCAAATAATACACACATTAATTCAATCGCGTTTTGTACGTAAAGTTGCAATCCGTGGACTATATAGGGCACTTCGCGATGCTTATCGATGTTCTATACCATGCTATTGTAACTATCTTATTTTAGCGTTCGCATACAGTAACTAGAGCTGCCAAATAATGCCCAGATAAAATACACGTTAATTCGAATGCGCTTCTTAAACAAAGCAGCAATCCGTGGGCTATTAAGGACACTTCGCGATGCCTATCCATGTTCTATACCATGTCAATGTTACTATCATATCTTAGGGTTCGCATAGAGCACAAAGAGCTGTGACCTTGAACGCTCCTTCATTTGTAGATTACTGCTACATGATAGAAAAGACGTACAAGTTAAAATTGATTTAGTTTTACTGCAATTAGTAAGCAGCAGAGCTTTAAAAAAGTGCCCAAATAATATACACGTTAATTCGAACGCTTTTTGTACGCAGAGTAGCAATCCGCTGGCTATATAGGGCACTTCGCGATGCCTATCGATGTTCTATACCAGACCATTGTAACTATCATATCTTAGCGTTCGCATACAGTAACTAGAGTTGTGACCTTGAACGCTCCTTCATAAGTAGAAAACTCCTACACGATAGAAAAGACATTCAAGAGAAAACGGACTAAATTTTTCTGCAATTAGCATATAGCAGAGCTGCCAAATAATGCCCAGATGACATACACGAAAATTCGAATGCGTTTTCTAAACAAAGCAGCAATCCGTGGGCTCTTGAGGACACTTAGCGCTGCCTATCCATGTTCTATACCATGTCAATGTTACTATCATATCTTAGGGTTCGCATAGAGCACAAAGAGCTGTGACCTTGAACGCTCCTTCATTCGTAGATTACTATTATACGAAATAAAAGACGTACAAGTGAAAATGGATTTAGTTTTACTGCAATTAGCATGCAGCAAAGCGGCCAAATAATGCCCAGATTAAATACACGTTAATTCGAATGCGTTTTTTAAACAAAGCAGCAATCCGTCGGCTATAAAGGACACTTCGCGATGCCTATCCATTTTCTATACCATGCCATTGTAACTATCATATCTTAGCGTTCGCATACGGTCACTAGAGTTGTGACCTTGAACGCTTCTTCATAAGTAGATAACTCCTACATGATAGAAAAGACGTTCAAGAGAAACCGGTCTAAGTTTTACTGCAATTAGTATGCAACAAATCTTTCAAAAAGTGCCCAAATAATATACACGTTAATTCGAACGCGTTTTGTACATAAAGTTGCAATCCGTGGGCTATATAAGGCACTTCGCGAAGCCTATCCATGTTCTATACCATGTCAATATTACTATCATATCTTAGCGTTCGCATACAGTAACTAGAGTTGTGATCTTGAACGCTCCTTCATAAGTAGATAACTCCTACATGATAGAAAAGACGTTCAAGAGAAACCGGTCTAAGTTTTACTGCAATTAGTATGCAGCAGAGCTTTCAAAAAGTGCCCAAATAATATACAGGTTATTTCGAACGCGTTTTGTACCCAAAGTAGCAATCCGCGGGCTATATAGGGCACTTCGCGATGCCTATCGATGTTCTATACCAGGCCATTGTAATTATCATAGCTTAGCGTTCGCATACAGTAACTAGAGTTGTGACCTTGAACGCTCCTTCATAAGTAGATAACTCCTACACGATAGAAAAGACATTCAAGAGAAAACGAACTAAATTTTACTGCAATTAGCATGCAGCAGAGCTGCCAAATAATGCCCAGATGATATTCACGAAAATTCTTCATACGTAGATATCTCCCACACGATGGAAAAGACGTACAAGAGAAAACGGTCCAAGTTTTAATTCAATTAGCATGCAGCAGAGCTGCCAAATAATGCCCTGATGATATACACGAAAATTCGAATGCGTTTTATAAACAAAGCAGCAATCCGTGGGCTATTGAGGACACTTCGCGATGCCTATCCATGTTCTATACCATGTGATTGTTACTATATTATCTTAGGGTTCGCATAGAGCACAAAGAGCTGTGACCTTGAACGCTGCTTCATTTGTAGATTACTGCTACATGATAGAAAAGACGTACAAGTGAAAATTCATTTAGTTTTACTGCAATTAGCATGCAGCAGAGCTGCCAAATAATGCCCAGATAATATATACGTTAATTCGAATGCGTTTTGTAAACAAAGCAGCAATCCGTGGGCTATTAAGGACACTTCGCGATGCCTATCCATTTTCTATACCATGCCATTGTAACTATCATATTTTAGCGTTCGCATACGGTAACTAGAGTTGTGACCTTGACAGCTCCTTCATAAGTAGATAACTCCTACATGATAGAAAAGACGTTCAAGAGAAACCGGTCTAAGTTTTACTGCAATTAGTAGGCAGCAGAGCTATCAAAAAGTGCCCAAATAATATACACGTTAATTCGAACGCGTTTTGTACGAAAAGTTGCAATCCGTGGGCTATATAGGGCACTTCGCGATGCCTATCGATGTTCTATACCATGCCATTGTAACTATCATATCTTAGCGTTCGCATATAGTAACTAAAGTTGTGACCTTGAACGCTCCTTCATAAGTAGATAACTCCTACATGATAGAAAATACGTTCAAGAGAAAAAGGACTAAGTTTTACTGCAATTAGCATGCAGCAGAACTTTCAAAAAGTGCCCAAATAATATACATGTTAATTCGAACGCGTTTTGTACGCAAAGTAGCAATCCGCAGGTTATATAAGGCACTTCACGAAGCCTATCCATGTTCTATACCATGTCAATGTTACTATCATATCTTAGGGTTCGCATAGAGCACAAAGAGCTGTGACCTTGAACGCTCCTTCATAAGTAGATAACTACTACATGATAGAAAAGACGTTCAAGAGAAACCGGTCTAAGTTTTACTGCAATTAGTATGCAGCAGAGCTATCAAAAAGTGAGCTATCACAAAGAGCTCTGACCTTGAACGCTCCTTCATTCGTAGATTACTGCTACATGATAAAAATAACGTACAAGTGAAAATTCATGTAGTTTTACTGCAATTAGCATGCAGCAGATCTTTCAAAAAGTACCCAAATAATATACACGTTAATTCGATCGCGTTTTGTACGTAAGGTTTCAATCCGTGGTCTATATAGGGCACTTCGCGATGGCTATCGACGTTCTATACCATGCCATTGTAACTATTATATCTTAGCGTTCGCATACAGTAACTAAAGTTGTGACCTTGAACGCTCCTTCATTAATACATAACTCCTACACGATAGAAAAGACGTTCAATAGAAAATGGACTAAGTTTTACTGCAATTAGCATGCAGCAGAGCTGCCAAATAATGCCCAGATAAAATACACGTTAATTCGAATGCGTTTTTTAAACAAAGCAGCAATCCGTGGGCTATTAAGGACACTTTGCGATGCCTATCTATTTTCTATAACATGACATTGTAACTACCATATCTTAGCGTTCGCATTCAACACCTAGAGTTGTGACCTTGAACGCTCCTTCATAAGTAGATAACTCCTACAAGATAGAAAAGACGTTCAAGAGAAAACGGTCTAAGTTTTACTGCAATTAGTATGCAACAGAGCTTTCAAAAAGTGCCCAAATAATACACACATTAATTCGATCGCGTTTTGTACGTAAAGTTGCAATCCGTGGGTTATATAGGGCACTTCGGGATGCTTATCGATGTTCTATACCATGCCATTGTAACTATCATATCTTAGCGTTCGCATACAGTAACTAGAGTTGTGACCTTGAACGCTCCTTCATACGTAGATATCTCCCACACGATGGAAAAGACGTACAAGAGAAAACGGTCCAAGTTTTAATTCAATTAGCATGCAGCAGAGCTGCCAAATAATGCCCTGATGATATACACGAAAATTCGAATGCGTTTTATAAACAAAGCAGCAATCCGTGGGCTATTGAGGACACTTCGCGATGCCTGTCCATGTTCTATACCATGTGATTGTTACTATCATATCTTAGGGTTCGCATAGAGCAGAAAGAGCTGTGACCTTGAACGCTCCTTCATTTGTGGATTACTACAACATGATAGAAAAGACGTACAAGTGAAAATTCATTTAGTTTTACTGCAATTAACATGCAGCAGAGCTGCCAAATAATGCCCAGATAATATATACGTTAATTCGAATGCGTTTTGTAAACAAAGCAGCAATCCGTGGGCTATTAAGGACACTTTGCGATGCCTATCTATTTTCTATAACATGACATTGTAACTACCATATCTTAGCGTTCTCATTCAACACCTAGAGTTGTGACCTTGAACGCTCCTTCATAAGTAGATAACTCCTACACGATAGAAAAGACGTTCAAGAGAAAACGGTCTAAGTTTTACTGCAATTAGTATGCAGCAGAGCTTTAAAAAAGTGCCCAAATAATATACACGGTAATTCGAACGCGTTTTGTACGCAAAGTAGCAATCCGCGGGCTATATAGGGTACTTCGCGATGCCTATCGATGTTCTATACCAGGCCATTGTAACTCTCATATCTTAGCGTTTGCATACAGTAACTAGAGTTGTGACCTTGAACGCTCCTTCATAAGTCGATAACTCCTACACGATAGAAAAGACGTTCAAGAGAAAATGGACTAAATTTTACTGCAATTAGCATGCAGCAGAGCTGCCAAATAATGCCCAGACAATATACACGTTAATTCGAATGCGTTTTGTAAACAAAGCAGCAATCCGTTGGCTATTATGGACACTTCGCGATGCCTATCCATTTGCTATACCATGCCATTGTAACTATCATATCTTAACGTTCGCACACGGTAACTAGAGTTGTGACCTTGTCGGCTCCTTCATAAGTAGATAACTCCTACACAATAGAAAAGACGTTCAAGAGAAAACGGACTAAGTTTTACTGCAATTAGCATGCAGCAGAGCTGCCAACTAATGCCCAGATAATATACACGTTAATTCGAATGCGTTTTGTAAACAAAGCAGCAATCCGTGGGTTATTAAGGACACTTAGCGATGCCTATCCATTTTCTCTACCATGCCATTGAAACTACCATATCTTAGCGTTCGCATATAGCACCTAGAGTTCTGACCTTGAACGCTCCTTCATAAGTAGATAACTTCTACACGATAGAAAAAACGTTCAAGAGAAGACGGTCTAAGTTTTACTGCAGTTAGTATGCAACAGAGCTTTCAAAAAGTGCCCAAATAATACACACATTAATTCGATCGCGTTTTGTAAGTAAAGTTGCAATCCGTGGGCTATATAGGGCACTTCGCGATGCCTATCCATGTTCTATACCATGTCAATGTTACTATCATATCTTAGGGTTCGCATAGAGCACAAAGAGCTGTGACCTTGAACGCTCCTTCATTCGTAGATTACTGCTACATGATAGAAAAGACGTACAAGTGAAAATTCATTTAGTTTTACTGCAATTAGCATGTAGCAACGCTGCCAAATAATGCCCAGAAAATATACACGTTAATTCGAACGCGTTTTGTACGCAAAGTAGCAATCCGCAGGCTATATAAGGCACTTCACGAAGCCTATCCATGTTCTATACCATGTCAATGTTACTATCATATCTTAGGGTTCGCATAGAGCACAAAGAGCTGTGACCTTGAACGCTCCTTCATAAGTAGATAACTACTACATGATAGAAAAGACGTTCAAGAGAAACCGGTCCAAGTTTTACTGCAATTAGTATGCAGCAGAGCTATCAAAAAGTGTCCAAATAATATACACGTTAATTCGAACGCGTTTTGTACGCAAAGTAGCAATCCGCGAGCTATATAAGGCACTTCGCGAAGCCTATCCATGTTCTATACCATGTCAATGTTACTATCATAACTTAGGGTTCGCACAGAGCACAAAGAGCTGTGACCTTGAACGCTCCTTCATTCGTAGATTACTGCTACATGATAAAAATAACGTACAAGTGAAAATTCATTTAGTTTTACTGCAATTAGCATGCAGCAGATCTTTCAAAAAGTGCCCAAATAATATACACGTTAATTCGAACGCGTTTTGTACGAAAAGTTGCAATCCGTGGGCTATATAGGGCACTTCGCGATGCCAATCGATGTCCTATACCATGCCATTGTAACTATCATATCTTAGCGTTCGCATACAGTAACTAAAGTTGTGACCTTGAACGCTCCTTCATAAATAGATAACTCCTACACGATAGAAAAGACGTTCCATAGAAAATGGACAAAGTTTTACTGCAATTACCATGCAGCAGAGCTGCCAAATAATGCCCAGATAAAATACACGTTAATTCGAATGCGTTTTTTAAACAAAGCAGCAATCCGTGGGCTATTAAGGACACTTTGCGATGCCTATCTATTTTCTATAACATGACATTGTAACTACCATATCTTAGCGTTCGCATTCAACACCTAGAGTTGTGACCTTGAACGCTCCTTCATAAGTAGATAACTCCTACACGATAGAAAAGACGTTCAAGAGAAAATGGACTAAATTTTACTGCAATTAGCATGCAGCATGGCTGCCAAATAATGCCCAGATAATATACACGTTAATTCGAATGCGTTTTGTAAACAAAGCAGCAATCCGTGGGCTATTAAGGACACTTCGCGATGCCTATCGATGTTCATGCCATGCCATTGTAACTATCATTTCTTAGCGTTCGCATACAGTAACTAAAGTTGTGACCTTGAATGCTCCTTCATAAGTAGATAACTCCTACACGATAGAAAAGACGTTCAAAAGAAAAAGGACTAAGTTTTACTGCAATTAGCATGCAGCAGAACTTTCAAAAAGTGCCCAAATAATATACATGTTAATTCGAACGCGTTTTGTACGCAAAGTAGCAATCCGCAGGCTATATAAGGCACTTCACGAGGCCTATCCATGTTCTATACCATGTCAATGTTACTATCATATCTTAGGGTTCGCATAGAGCACAAAGAGCTGTGACCTTGAACGCTCCTTCATAAGTAGATAACTACTACATGATAGAAAAGACGTTCAAGAGAAACCGGTCTAAGTTTTACTGCAATTAGTATGCAGCAGAGCTATCAAAAAGTGCCCAAATAATATACACGTTAATTCGAACGCGTTTTGTACGCAAAGTAGCAATCCGCGAGCTATATAAGGCACCTCGCGAAGCCTATCCATGTTCTATACCATGTCAATGTTACTATCATATCTTAGGGTTCGCATAGAGCACAAAGAGCTGTGACCTTGAACGCTCCTTCATTCGTAGATTACTGCTACATGATAAAAATAACGTACAAGTGAAAATTCATTTAGTTTTACTGCAATTAGCATGCAGCAGATCTTTCAAAAAGTACCCAAATAATATACACGTTAATTCGATCGCGTTTTGTACGTAAGGTTTCAATCCGTGGGCTATATACTGCACTTCCCGATGGCTATCGACGTTCTATACCATGCCATTGTAACTATCATATCTTAGCGTTCGCATACAGTAACTAAAGTTGTGACCTTGAACGCTCCTTCATAAATACATAACTCCTACACGATAGAAAAGACGTTCAATAGAAAATGGAATAAGTTTTACTGCAATTAGCATGCAGCAGAGCTGCCAAATAATGCCCAGATAAAATACACGTTAATTCGATCGCGTTTTGTACGTAAAGTTGCAATCCGTGGGCTATATAGGCCACTTCGCGATGGCTATCGACGTTCTATACAATGCCATTGTAACTATCAAATCTTAGCGTTCGCATACAGTAACTAGAGTTGTGACCTTGAACGCTCCTTCATAAGTAGATAACTCCTACATGATAGAAAAGACATTCAAGAGAAACCGGTCTAAGTTTTACAGCAATTAGTATGCAGCAGAGCTTTCAAAAACTGCCCAAATAATATACACGTTAATTCGAACGCGTTTTGTACGCAAATTAGCAATCCGCGGGATTTATAGGGTACTTCGCGATGCCTATCGATGTTCTATACCAGGCCATTGTAACTATCATATCTTAGCCTTCGCATACAGTATCTAAAGTTGTGACCTTGAACGCTCCTTCATAAGTATATAACTCATACACGATAGAAAAGACATTCAAGAGAAAACGGACTAAGTTTTACTGCAATAGCATGCAGCAGAGCTGCCAAATAATGCCCAGATGATATACACGAAAATTCGAATGCGTTTTCTAAACAAAGCAGCAATCCGTGGGCTATTAAGGACACTTTGCGATGCCTATCTATTTTCTATAACATGACATTGTAACTACCATATCTTAGCGTTCGCATTCAACACCTAGAGTTGTGACCTTGAACGCTCCTTCATAAGTAGATAACTCCTACACGATAGAAAAGACGTTCAAGAGAAAACGGTCTAAGTTTTACTGCAATTAGTATGCAGCAGAGCTTTAAAAAAGTGCCCAAATAATATACACGTTAATTCGAACGCGTTTTGTACGCAAAGTAGCAATCCGCGGGCTATATAGGGTACTTCGCGATGCCTATCGATGTTCTATACCAGGCCATTGTAACTCTCATATCTTAGCGTTTGCATACAGTAACAAGAGTTGTGACCTTGAACGCTTCTTCATAAGTAGATAACTCCTACACGATAGAAAAGACGTTCAAGAGAAAATGGACTAAATTTTACTGCAATTAGCATGCAGCAGAGCTGCCAAATAATGCCCAGACAATGTACACGTTAATTCGCATGCGTTTTGTAAACAAAGCAGCAATCCGTGGGCTATTAAGTACACTTCGCGTTGCCTATCCATGTTCTATACCATGTGATTGTTACTATCATATCTTAGGGTTCGCATAGAGCACAAAGAGCTGTGACCTTGAACGCTCCTTCATTCGTAGATTACTTTTACATGATAGAAAAGACGTACAAGTGAAAATTCATTTAGTTTTACTGCAATTAGCAAGCAGCAAGGCTGCCAAATAATGCCCAGATAATATACACGTTAATTCGAATGCGTTTTGTAAACAAAGAAGCAATCCGTGAGCTATTAAGGACACTTCGCGATGCCTATCCATTTTCTATACCATGCCATTGTAACTATCATATCTAAGCGTTCGCATACAGTAATTAGAGTTGAGACCTTGAACGCTCCTTCATAAGTAGATAACTCCTACACAATAGAAAAGACGTTCAAGAGAAAACGGAATAAGTTTTACTGCAATTAGCATGCAGCAGAACTTTCAAAAAGTGCCCAAATAATATACACGTTAATTCGAACGCGTTTTGTACGCAAAGTAGCAATCCGCGGGCTATATAAGGCACTTCGCGAAGCCTATCCTTGTTCTATACCATGTCAATGTTACTATCATATCTTAGGGTTCGCATAGAGCACAAAGAGCTGTGACCTTGAACGCTCCTTCATTCGTAGATTACTGCTACACGATAAAAAAAACGTACAAGTGAAAATTCATTTAGTTTTTCTGCAATTAGTATGCAACAGAGCTTTCAAAAAGTGCCCAAATAATACACACATTAATTCGATCGCGTTTTGTACGTAAAGTTGCAATCCGTGGGCTATATAGGGCACTTGGCGATGCCTATCGATGTTCTATACCATGCTATTGTAACTATCTTATCTTAGCGTTCGCATACAGTAACTAGAGTGGTGACCTTGAACGCTCCTTCATAAGTAGATAACTCCTACAAGATAGAAAAGACGTTCAAGAGAAAACGGACTAAGTTTTACTGCAATTAGCATGCAGCAGAACTTTCAAAAAGTGCCCAAATAATATACACGTTAATTCGAACGCGTTTTGTACGCAAAGTAGCAATCCGCGGGCTATATAAGGTACTTCGCGAAACCTATCCATGTTCTATACCATGTCAATGTTACTATCATATCTTAGCGTTCGCATACAGTAACTAGAGTTGTGATCTTGAACGCTCCTTCATAAGTAGATAACTCCTACATGATAGAAAAGACGTTCAAGAGAAACCGGTCTAAGTTTTACTGCAATTAGTATGCAGCAGAGCTTTCAAAAAGTGCCCAAATAATATACAGGTTATTTCGAACGCGTTTTGTACCCAAAGTAGCAATCCGCGGGCTATATAGGGCACTTCGCGATGCCTATCGATGTTCTATACCAGGCCATTGTAACTATCATATCTTAGCGTTCGCATACAGTAACTAGAGTTGTGACCTTGAACGCTCCTTCATAAGTAGATAACTCCTACACGATAGAAAAGACATTCAAGAGAAAACGAACTAAATTTTACTGCAATTAGCATGCAGCAGAGCTGCCAAATAATGCCCAGATGATATACACGAAAATTCTTCATACGTAGATATCTCCCACACGATGGAAAAGACGTACAAGAGAAAACGGTCCAAGTTTTAATTCAATTCGCATGCAGCAGAGCTGCCAAATAATGCCCTGATGATATACACGAAAATTCGAATGCGTTTTATAAACAAAGCAGCAATCCGTGGGCTATTGAGGACACTTCGCGATGCCTATCCATGTTCTATACCATGTGATTGTTACTATAATATCTTAGGGTTCGCATAGAGCACAAAGAGCTGTGACCTTGAACGCTGCTTCATTTGTAGATTACTGCTACATGATAGAAAAGACGTACAAGTGAAAATTCATTTAGTTTTACTGCAATTAGCATGCAGCAGAGCTGCCAAATAATGCCCAGATAATATATACGTTAATTCGAATGCGTTATGTAAACAAAGCAGCAATCCGTGGGCTATTAAGGACAATTCGCGATGCCTATCCATTTTCTATACCATGCCATTGTAACTATCATATCTTAGCGTTCGCATACGGTAACTAGAGTTGTGACCTTGACGGCTCCTTCATAAGTAGATAACTCCTACATGATAGAAAAGACGTTCAAGAGAAACCGGTCTACGTTTTACTGCAATTAGTAGGCAGCAGAGCTATCAAAAAGTGCCCAAATAATATACACGTTAATTCGATCGCGTTTTGTACGTAAAGTTTCAATCCGTGGGCTATTTAGGGCACTTCGCGATGGCTATCGACGTTCTATAACGTGCCATTGTAACTATCATATCTTAGCGCTCGCATACAGTAACTAGAGTTGTGATCTTGAACGCTCCTTCATAAGTAGATAACTCCTACATTATAGAAAAGACGTTCAAGAGAATCCGGTCTAAGTTTTACTGCA
Organism: Tetropium fuscum; assembly: GCA_964058915.1. Taxonomy (NCBI): domain Eukaryota; kingdom Metazoa; phylum Arthropoda; class Insecta; order Coleoptera; family Cerambycidae; genus Tetropium; species Tetropium fuscum. The sequence continues at coordinate 1,155,843 of CAXKVY010018518.1, read as the reverse complement.
ATTAGTATGCAGCAGAGCTTTCAAAATGTGCCCAAATAATATACACGTTAATTCGAACGCGTTTTGTACCCAAGGTAGCAATCCGCGGGATATATTGGGCACTTCGCGATGCCTATCGATGTTCCATACCAGGCCATTGTAATTATCATATCTTAGCGTTCGCATACAGTAACTAGAGTTGTGACCTTGAACGCTCCTTCATAAGTAGATAACTCCTACACGATAGAAAAGACATTCAAGAGAAAACGGACTAAATTTTACTGCAATTAGCATGCAGCAGAGCTGCCAAATAATGCCCAGATGATATACACGAAAATTCGAATGCATTTTCTAAACAAAGCAGCAATCCGTGGGCTATTGAGGACACTTCGCGATGCCTATCCATGTTCTATACCATGTCAATGTTACTATCATATATTAGGGTTCGCATAGAGCACAAAGAGCTGTGACCTTGAACGCTCCTTCATTCGTAGATTACTGCTACATGATAAAAAAAACGTACAAGTGAAAATTCATTTAGTTTTACTGCAATTAGTATGCAGCAGAGCTTTAAAAAAGTGCCCAAATAATATACACGTTAATTCGAACGCGTTTTGTACGCAAAGTAGCAATCCGCGGGCTATATAGGGTACTTCGCGATGCCTATCGATGTTCTATACCATGCCATTGTAACTATCATATCTTAGCGATCGCATACAGTAACTAGAGATGTGACCTTGAACGCTCCTTCATACGTAGAAATCTCCCACACGATGGAAAAGACGTACAAGAGAAAACGGACTAAGTTTTAATGCAATTAGCATGCAGCAGAGCTGCCAAATAATGCCCAGATAATATATGCGTTAATTCGAATGCGTTTTGTAAACGAAGCAGTAATCCGTGGGCTATTAAGGACACTTCGCGATGGCTATCCATTTTCTATACCATGCCATTGTAACTATCATATCTTAGCGTTCGCATACGGTAACTAGAGGTGTGACTTTGAACGCTCCTTCATAAGTAGATAACTCCTACAAGATAGAAAAGACGTTCAAGAGAAACCGGTCTAAGTTTTACTGCAATTAGTATGCAGCAGAGCTATCAAAAAGTGCCCAAATAATATACACGTTAATTCGAACGCGTTTTGTACGTAAAGTTGCAATCCGTGGGCTATATAGGGCACTTCGCGATGCCTATCGATGTTCTATACCATGCCATTGTAACCATCATATCTTAGCGTTCGCATACAGTAACTAGAGTTGTGACCTTAAACGGTCCTTCATAAGTAGATAACTCCTACATGATAGAAAAGACGTTCAAGAGAAAACGGACTAAGTTTTACTGCAATTAGCATGCAACAGAGCTGCCAATTAATGCCTAGATAATATACACGAAAATTCGAATGCGTTTTCTAAACAAAGCAGCAATCCGAGGGCTATTGAGGACACTTCGCGATGCCTATCCATGTTCTATACCATCTCAATGTTACTATCATATCTTAGGGTTCGCATAGAGCACAAAGAGCTGTGACCTTGAACGCTCCTTCATTTTTAGATTACTGCTACATGATAGAAAAGACGTACAAGTTCAAATTCATTTAGTTTTACTGCAATTAGCATGCAGCAGAGCTGCCAAATAATGCCCAGACAATACACACATTAATTCGAATGCGTTTTGTAAACAAAGCAGCAATCCGTGGGCTATTAAGGACACTTCGCGATGCCTATCCATTTTCTATACCATGCCATTGTAACTACCATATCTTGGCGTTCGCATACAGCACATAGAGTTGTGACGTTGAACGCTCCTTCATAAGTAGATAACTCCTACACGATAGAAAAGACGTTCAAGAGAAAACGGACTAAGTTTTACTGCAATTAGCATGCAGCAGAGCTGCCAAATAATGCCCAGATAATATACACGTTAATTCGAATGAGTTTTGTAAACAAAGCAGCAATCCGTGGGCTATTAAGGACACTTCGTGATGCCTATCGATGTTCTATACCATGCCATTGTAACTATCATATCTTAGCCTTCGCATACAGTAACTAAAGTTGTGACCTTGAATGCTCCTTCATAAGTGGATAACTCCTACACGATTGAAAAGACGTTCAAGAGAAAACGGACTAAGTTTTACTGCAATTAGCATGCAGCAGAACTTTCAAAAAGTGCCCAAATAATATACATGTTAATTCGAAGGCGTTTTGTACGCAAAGTAGGAATCCGCAGGCTATATAAGGCACTTCGCGAAACCTATACATGTTCTATGCCATGTCAATGTTACTATCATATCTTAGGGTTAGCATAGAGCACAAAGAGCTGTGACCTTGAACGCTCCTTCATAAGTAGATAACTCCTACATGATAGAAAAGACATTCAAGAGAAACCGGTCTAAGTTTTACTGCAATTAGTATGCAGCAGAGCTTTCAAAAACTGCCCAAATAATATACACGTTAATTCGAACGCGTCTTGTACGAAAAGTTGCAATCCGTGGGCTATATAGGGCACTTCGCGATGCCAATCGATATCCTATACCATGCCATTGTAACTATCATATCTTAGAGTTCGCATACAGTAACTAAAGTTGTGACCTTGAACGCTCCTTCATAAATAGATAACTCCTACACGATAGAAAAAACGTTCAATAGAAAACGGACTAAGTTTTACTGCAATTAGCATGCAGCAGAACTTTCAAAAAGTGCCCAAATAATATACATGTTAATTCGAACGCGTTTTAGACGCAAAGTAGCAATCCGCAGGCTATATAAGGCACTTCGTCATGTAGGACGATCGATTTTTTATCATGTAGGAGTTATCTACTTATGAAGGAGCCGTCAAGGTCACAACTCTAGTTACCGTATGCGAACGCTAAGATATGATAGTTACAATGGCATGGTATAGAAAATGGATAGGCATCGCGAAGTGTCCTTAAGAGCCCACGGATTGCTGCTTTGTTTACAAAACGCATTCGAATTAACGTATATATTATCTGGGCATTATTTGGCAGCTCTGCTGCATGCTAATTGCAGTAAAACTAAATGAATTTTCACTTGTACGTCTTTTCTATCATGTAGCAGTAATCTACAAATGAAGCAGCGTTCAAGGTCACAGCTCTTTGTGCTCTATGTGAACCCTAAGATATTATAGTAACAATCACATGGTATAGAACATGGATAGGCATCGCGAAGTGTCCTCAATAGCCCACGGATTGCTGCTTTGTTTATAAAACGCATTCGAATTTTCGTGTATATCATCAGGGCATTATTGGGCAGCTCTGCTGCATGCTAATTGAATTAAAACTTGGACCGTTTTCTCTTGTACGTCTTTTCCATCGTGTGGGAGATATCTACGTATGATGAATTTTCGTGTATATCATCTGGGCATTATTTGGCAGCTCTTGAAAGCTCTGCTGTATACTAATTGCAGTAAAACATAGACCGGATTCTCTTGAACGTCTTTTCTATCATGTAGGAGTTATCTACTTATGAAGGAGCGTTCAAGATCACAACTCTAGTTACTGTATGCGAACGCTAAGATATGATAGTTACAATGGCACGTTATAGAACGTCGATAGCCATCGCGAAGTGCCCTAAATAGCCCAAGGATTGAAACTTTACGTACAAAACGCGATCGAATTAACGTGTATATTATTTGGGCACTTTTTGATAGCTCTGCTGCCTACTAATTGCAGTAAAACTTAGACCGGTTTCTCTTGAACGTCTTTTCTATCATGTAGGAGTTATCTACTTATGAAGGAGCCGTCAAGGTCACAACTCTAGTTACCGTATGCGAACGCTAAGATATGATAGTTACAATGGCATGGTATAGAAAATGGATAGGCATCGCGAAGTGTCCTTAAGAGCCCACGGAATGCTGCTTTGTTTACAAAACGCATTCGAATTAACGTATATATTATCTGGGCATTATTTGGCAGCTCTGCTGCATGCTAATTGCAGTAAAACTAAATGAATTTTCACTTGTACGTCTTTTCTATCATGTAGCAGTAATCTACAAATGAAGCAGCGTTCAAGGTCACAGCTCTTTGTGCTCTATGCGAACCCTAAGATATTATAGTAACAATCACATGGTATAGAACATGGATAGGCATCGCGAAGTGTCCTCAATAGCCCACGGATTGCTGCTTTGTTTATAAAACGCATTCGAATTTTCGTGTATATCATCAGGGCATTATTTGGCAGCTCTGCTGCATGCTAATTGAATTAAAACTTGGACCGTTTTCTCTTGTACGTCTTTTCCATCGTGTGGGAGATATCTACGTATGAAGAATTTTCGTGTATATCATCTGGGCATTATTTGGCAGCTCTGCTGCATGCTAATTGCAGTAAAATTTAGTTCATTTTCTCTTGAATGTCTTTTCTATCGTGTAGGAGTTATCTACTTATGAAGGAGCGTTCAAGGTCACAACTCTAGTTACTGTATGCGAACGCTAAGATATGATAGTTACAATGGCTTGGTATAGAACATCGATAGGCATCGCGAAGTGCCCTATATAGCCCGCGGATTGCTACTTTGGGTACAAAACGCGTTCGAAATAACCTGTATATTATTTGGGCACTTTTTGAAAGCTCTGCTGCATACTAATTGCAGTAAAACTTAGACCGGTTTCTCTTGAACGTCTTTTCTATCATGTAGGAGTTATCTACTTATGAAGGAGCGTTCAAGATCACAACTCTAGTTACTGTATGCGAACGCTAAGATATGATAGTAACATTGACATGGTATAGAACATGGATAGGCTTCGCGAAGTGCCTTATATAGCCCGCGGATTGCTACTTTGCGTACAAAACGCGTTCGAATTAACGTGTATATTATTTGGGCACTTTTTGAAAGTTCTGCTGCATGCTAATTGCAGTAAAACTTAGTCCGTTTTCTCTTGAACGTCTTTTCTATCTTGTAGGAGTTATCTACTTATGAAGGAGCGTTCAAGGTCACCACTCTAGTTACTGTATGCGAACGCTAAGATAAGATAGTTACAATGGCATGGTATAGAACATCGATAGGCATCGCCAAGTGCCCTATATAGCCCACGGATTGCAACTTTACGTACAAAACGCGATCGAATTAATGTGTGTATTATTTGGGCACTTTTTGAAAGCTCTGTTGCATACTAATTGCAGTAAAACTAAATGAATTTTCACTTGTACGTTTTTTTTATCGTGTAGCAGTAATCTACGAATGAAGGAGCGTTCAAGGTCACAGCTCTTTGTACTCTATGCGAACCCTAAGATATGATAGTAACATTGACATGGTATAGAACATGGATAGGCTTCGCGAAGTGCCTTATATAGCCCGCGGATTGCTACTTTGCGTACAAAACGCGTTCGAATTAACGCGTATATTATTTGGGCACTTTTTGAAAGTTCTGCTGCATGCTAATTGCAGTAAAACTTAGTCCGTTTTCTCTTGAACGTCTTTTCTATCTTGTAGGAGTTATCTACTTATGAAGGAGCGTTCAAGGTCACCACTCTAGTTACTGTATGCGAACGCTAATATAAGATAGTTACAATAGCATGGTATAGAACATCGATAGGCATCGCGAAGTGCCCTATATAGCCCACGGATTGCAACTTTACGTACAAAACGCGATCGAATTAATGTGTGTATTATTTGGGCACTTTTTGAAAGCTCTGTTGCATACTAATTGCAGTAAAACTTAGACCGTTTTCTCTTGAACGTCTTTTCCATCGTGTAGAAGTTATCTACTTATGAAGGAGCGTTCAAGGTCAGAACTCTAGGTGCTATATGCGAACGCTAAGATATGGTAGTTTCAATGTCCTGTTATAGAAAATAGATGGGCATCGCAAAGTGTCCTTAATAGCCCACGGATTGCTGCTTTGTTTAAAAAACGCATTCGAATTAACGTGAACGTATCTACTTATGAAGAAGCGTTCAAGGTCACAACTCTAGTGACCGTGTGCGAACGCTAAGATATGATAGTTACAATGGCATGGTATAGAAAATGGATAGGCATCGCAAAGTGTCCCTAATAGCCGACGGATTGCTGCTTTGTTTAAAAAACGCATTCGAATTAATGTGTATTTAATCTGGGCATTATTTGGCCGCTTTGCTGCATGCTAATTGCAGTAAAACTAAATCCATTTTCACTTGTACGTCTTTTATATCGTATAGTAGTAATCTACGAATGAAGGAGAGTTCAAGGTCACAGCTCTTTGTGATCTATGCGAACCCTAAGATATGATAGTAACATTGACATGGTATAGATCATGGATAGGCATCGCGAAGTGTCCTCAATAGCCCACGGATTGCTGCTTAGTTTACAAAACGCATTCGAATTTTCGTGTATATTATCTAGGCATTATTTGGCAGCTCTGCTGCATGCTAATTGCAGTAAAACTTAATCCGTTCTCTCTTGAACGTCTTTTCTATCTTGTAGGAGTTATCTATTTATGAAGGAGCGTTCAACGTCACAACTCTAGGTGCTGTATGCGAACGCTAAGATATGGTAGTTACAATGGCATGGTATAGAAAATGGATAGGCATCGCGAAGTGTCCTTAATAGCCCACGGATTGCTGCTTTGTTTACAAAACGCATTCGAATTAACGTGTATATTATCTGGGCACTATTTGGTAGCTCTGCTGCATGCTAATTGCAGTAAAACTAAATGAATTTTCACTTGTACGTCTTTTCTATCATGTAACAGTAATCTACGAATGAAGGGGCGTTCAAGGTCACAGCTCTTTCTGCTTCATGCGAACCCTAAGATATGATAGTAACATTGACATGGTATAGAACATGGATAGGTATCGCTAAGTGTCCTTAATAGCCCACGGATTGCTGCTTTGTTTACAAAACGCATTCGACTTAACGTGTATATTATCTGGGTATTATTTGGCAGCTCTGCTGCATGCTAATTGCAGTAAAACTTAGTCCGTTTTCTCTTGAACGTCTTTTCTATTGTGTAGGAGTTATCTACTTATGAAGGAGCGTTCAAGGTCACAACTCTAGTTACTGTATGCGAACGCTTAGATATGATAGTTACAATGGCATGGTATAGAAAATGGATAGGCATCGCGAAGTGTCCTTAATAACCCACGGATTGCTTCTTTGTTTACAAAACGCATTCGAATTAACGTGTATATTATCTGGGCATTATTTGGCAGCCTTGCTGCTTGCTAATTGCAGTAAAACTAAATGAATTTTCACTTGTACGTCTTTTCTATCATGTAACAGTAATCTACGAATGAAGGAGCGTTCAAGGTCACAGCTCTTTGTGCTTTACGCGAACCCTAAGATATGATAGTAACATTGACATGGTATAGAACATGGATAGGCATCGCGAAGTGGCCTATATAGCCCACGGATTGCAACTTTACGTACAAAACGCGTTCGAATTAACGTGTATATTATTTGGGCACTTTTTGATAGCTCTGCTGCATACTAATTGCAGTAAAACTTAGACCGGTTTCTCTTGAACGTCTTTTCTATCATGTAGGAGTTATCTACTTATGAAGGAGCCGTCAAGGTCACAACTCTAGTTACCGTATGCGAACGCTAAAATAAGATAGTTGCAATGGCATGGTATAGCAAATGGATAGGCATCGCGAAGTGTCCTTAATAGCCCACGGATTGCTGCTTTGTTTACAAAACGCATTCGAATTAACGTATATTTTATCTGGGCATTATTTGGCAGCTCTGCTGCATGTTAATTGCTGTAAAATTAAATGAATTTTCACTTGTACGTCTTTTCTATCATGTAGCAGTAATCTACAAATGAAGGAGCGTTCAAGGTCACAGCTCTTTGTGCTCTATGCGAACCCTAAGATATGATAGCAACAATCACATGGTATAGAACATGGACAGGCATCGCGAAGTGTCCTCAATAGCCCACGGACTGCTGCTTTGTTTATAAAACGCATTCGAATTTTCGTGTATACGAAAATATACACTGCCAAATAATGCCCAGATGATATACACGAAAATTCTTCATACGTAGATATCTCCCACACGATGGAAAAGACGTACAAGAGAAAACGGTCCAAAACTTGGACCATTTTCTCTTGTACGTCTTTTCCATCGTGTGGGAGATATCTACGTATGATGGAGCGTTCAAGGTCACAACTCTAGTTACTGTATGCGAACGCTAAGATATGATAGTTACAATGGCATGGTATAGAACATCCATAGGCATCCCGAAGTGCCCTATATAGCCCACGGATTGCAACTTTACGTACAAAACGCGATCGAATTGTGTATTATTTGGGTACATTTTGAAAGCTCTGTTGCATACTAATTGCAGTAACACTAAATGAATTTTCACTTGTACGTTTTCTTTATCATGAAGCAGTAATCTACGAATGAAGGAGCGTTCAAGGTCACAGCTCTTTGTGCTCTATGCGAACCCTAAGATATGATAGTAACATTGACATGGTATAGAACATGGATAGGCATCGCGAAGTGTCCTTAATAGCCCACGGATTGCTGCTTTGTTTACAAAACGCATTCGAATTAACGTGTATATTGTCTGGGCATTATTTGGCAGCTCTGCTGCATGCTAATTGCAGTAAAATTTAGTCCATTTTCTCTTAAACGTCTTTTCTATCGTGTAGGAGTTATCTACTTATGAAGGAGCGTTCAAGGTCACCACTCTAGGTGCTGTATGCGAACGCTAAGATATGGTAGTTACAATGGCATGGTATAGAAAATGGATAGGCATCGCGAAGTGTCCTTAATAGCCCACGGATTGCTGCTTTGTTTACAAAACGCATTCGAATTAACGTGTATATTGTCTGGGCATTATTTGGCAGCTCTGCTGCATGCTAATTGCAGTAAAATTTAGTCCATTTTCTCTTAAACGTCTTTTCTATCGTGTAGGAGTTATCTACTTATGAAGGAGCGTTCAAGGTCACAACTCTAGTTACTGTATGCGAACGCTAAGATATGAGAGTTACAATGGCCTGGTATAGAACATCGATAGGCATCGCGAAGTACCCTATATAGCCCGCGGATTGCTACTTTGCGTACAAAACGTGTTCGAATTAACGTGTATATTATTTGGGCACTTTTTTAAAGCTCTGCTGCATACTAATTGCAGTAAAACTTATTCCTTTTTCTCTTGAACGTCTTTTCTATCGTGTAGGAGTTATCTACTTATGAAGGAGCGTTCAAGGTCACAACTTTAGTTACTGTATGCGAACGCTAAGATAAGATAGTTACAATAGCATGGTATAGAACATCGATAGGCATCGCGAAGTGCCCTATAAAGCCCACGGATTGCAACTTTACGTACAAAACGCGATCGAATTAATGTGTGTATTATTTGAGCACTTTTTGAAAGCTCTGTTGCATACTAATTGCAGTAAAACTTAGACCGTTTTCTCTTGAACGTTTTTTCTATCGTGTAGGAGTTATCTACTTATGAAGGAGCGTTCAAGGTCAGAACTCTAGGTGCTATATGCGAACGCTAAGATATGGTAGTTTCAATGGCATGGTATAGAAAATGGATAGGCATCGCTAAGTGTCTTAATAGCCCACGGATTGCTGCTTTGTTTAAAAAACGCATTCGAATTATAGTGTATTTTATCTGGGCATTATTTGGCAGCTCTGCTGCATGCTAATTGCAGTAAAACTTAGTCCATTTTTTATTGAACGTCTTTTCTATCGTGTAGGAGTTATGTATTTATGAAGGAGCGTTCAAGGTCACAACTTTAGTTACTGTATGCGAACGCTAAGATATGATAGTTACAATGGCATGGTATAGAACATCGATAGCCATCGCGAAGTGTCCTATATAGCCAACGGATTGAAACCTTACGTACAAAACGCGAGCGAATTATCGTGTATATTATTTGGGTACTTTTTGAAAGATCTGCTGCATGCTAATTGCAGTAAAACTAAATGAATTTTCACTTGTACGTTATTTTTATCATGTAACAGTAATCTACGAATGAAGGAGCGTTCAAGGTCACAGCTCTTTGTGCTCTATGCGAACCCTAAGATATGATAGTAACATTGACATGGTATAGAACATGGATAGGCTTCGCGAAGTGCCTTATATAGCCCGCGGATTGCTACTTTGCGTACAAAACGCGTTCGAATTAACGTGTATATTATTTGGGCACTTTTTGATAGCTCTGCTGCATACTAATTGCAGTGAAACTTAGACCGGTTTCTCTTGAACGTCTCTTCTATCATGTAGTAGTTATCTACTTATGAAGGAGCGTTCAAGGTCACAGCTCTTTGTGCTCTATGCGAACCCTAAGATATGATAGTAACATTGACATGGTATAGAACATGGATAGGCTTCGTGAAGTGCCTTTTATTGCCTGCAGATTGCTACTTTGCGTACAAAACGCGTTCGAATTAACATGTATATTATTTGGGCACTTTTTGAAAGTTCTGCTGCATGCTAATTGCAGTAAAACTTAGTCCGTTTTCTCTTGAACGTCTTTTCTATCGTGTAGGGGTTATCTACTTATGAAGGAGCATTCAAGGTCACAACTTTAGTTACTGTATGCGAACGCTAAGATATGATAGTTACAATGGCATGGCATGAACATCGATAGGCATCGCGAAGTGTCCTTAATAGCCCACGGATTGCTGCTTTGTTTACAAAACGCATTCGAATTAACGTGTATATTATCTGGGCATTATTTGGCAGCTATGCTGCATGCTAATTGCAGTAAAATTTAGTCCATTTTCTCTTGAACGTCTTTTCTATCGTGTAGGAGTTATCTACTTATGAGGGAGCGTTCAAGGTCACAACTTTCGTTACTGTATGCGAACGCTAAGATATGATAGTTACAATGGCATGGTATAGAACATCGATAGGCATCCCGAAGTGCCCTATATAGCCCACGGATTGCAACTTTACGTACAAAACGCGATCGAATTAATGTGTGTATTATTTGGGCACTTTTTGAAAGCTCTGTTGCATACTAATTGCAGTAAAACTTAGACCGTTTTCTCTTGAACGTCTTTTCTATCTTGTAGGAGTTATCTACTTATGAAGGAGCGTTCAACGTCACAACTCTAGGTGCTGAATGCGAACGCTAAGATATGAGAGTTACAATGGCCTGGTATAGAACATCGATAGGCATCGCGAAGTGCCCTATATTGCCCACGGATTGCAACTTTTCGTTCAAAACGCGTTCGTATTAACGTGTATATTATTTGGGCACTTTTTGAAAGATCTGCTGCATACTAATTGCAGTAAAACTTAGACCGTTTTCTCTTGAACGTCTTTTCTATCGTGTAGGAGTTATCTACTTATGAAGGAGCGTTCAAGGTCACAACTCTAGGTGTTGAATGCGAACGCTAAGATATGGTAGTTACAATGTCATGTTATAGAAAATAGATAGGCATCGCAAGGTGTCCTTAATAGCCCACGGATTGCTGCTTTATTTAAAAAACGCATTCGAATTAAAGTGTACTTTATCTGAGCATTATTTGGCAGCTCTGCTGCATGCTAATTGTAGTAAAACTTAGTTCGTTTTCTCTTGAACGTCTTTTCCATTGTGTAGGAGTTATCTACTTATGAAGGAGCGTTCAAGGTCACAACTCTAGTTACTGTATGCGAACGCTAAGATATGATAGTTACAATGGCATGGTATAGAAAATGGATAGGCATCGCGAAGTGTCCTTAATAGCCCACGGATGGCTTCTTTGTTTACAAAACGCATTCCAATTAACGTGTATATTATCTGGGCATTATTTGGCAGACTTGCTGCTTGCTAATTGCAGTAAAACTAAATGAATTTTCACTTGTACGTCTTTTCTATCATGTAACAGTAATCTACGAATGAAGGAGCGTGCAAGGTCACAGCTCTTTGTGCTTTATGCGAACCCTAAGATATGATAGTAACATTGACATGGAATAGAACATGGATAGGCATCGCGAAGTGCCCTATATAGCCCACGGATTGCAACTTTACGTACAAAACGCGTTCGAATTAATGTGTATATTATTTGGGCACTTTTTGATAGCTCTGCTGCATACTAATTGCAGTAAAACTTAGACCGGTTTCTCTTGAACGTCTTTTCTATCATGTAGGAGTTATCTACTTATGAAGGAGCCGTCAAGGTCACAACTCTAGTTACCATATGCGAACGCAAAGATATGATAGTTACAATGGCATGGTATAGAAAATGGATAGGCATCGCGAAGTGTCCTTAATAGCCCACGGATTGCTGCTTTGTTTACAAAACGCATTCGAATTAACGTATATATTATCTGGGCATTATTTGGCAGCTCTGCTGCATGCTAATTGCAGTAAAACTAAATGAATTTTCACTTGTACGTCTTTTCTATCATGTAGCAGTAATCTACAAATGAAGGAGCGTTCAAGGTCACAGCTCTTTGTTCTCTATGCGAACCCTAAGACATGATAGTAACAATCACATGGTATAGAACATGGATAGGCATCGCGAAGTGTCCTCAATAGCCCACGGATTGCTGCTTTATTTATAAAACGCATTCGAATTTTCGTGTATATTATCTAGGCATTATTTGGCAGCTCTGCTGCATGCTAATTGCAGTAAAACTTAGTCCGTTTTCTCTTGAACGTCTTTTCTATCTTGTAGGAGTTATCTACTTATGAAGGAGCGTTCAACGTCACAACTCTAGGTGCTGTATGCGAACGCTAAGATATGGTAGTTACAATGGCATGGTATAGAACGTCGATAGCCATCGCGAAGTGCCCTATATAGCCCACGAATTGAAACTTTACATACAAAACGCGATCGAATTAATGTGTGTATTATTTGGGCACTTTTTGAAAGCTCTGTTGCATACTAATTGCAGTAAAACTTAGACCGTTTTCTCTTGAACGTCTTTTCTATCTTGTAGGAGTTATCTACTTATGAAGGAGCGTTCAACGTCACAACTCTAGGTGCTGTATGCGAACGCTAAGATATGAGAGTTACAATGGCCTGGTATAGAACATCGATAGGCATCGCAAAGTGCCCTATATAGCCCACGGATTGCAACTTTTCGTTCAAAACGCGTTCGAATTAACGTGTATATTATTTGGGCACTTTTTGAAAGATCTGCTGCATACTAATTGCAGTAAAACTTAGACCGTTTTCTCTTGAACGTCTTTTCTATCGTGTAGGAGTTATCTACTTATGAAGGAGCGTTCAAGGTCACAACTCTAGGTGTTGTATGCGAACGCTAAGATATGGTAGTTACAATGGCATGGTATAGAAAATGGATAGGTATCGCGAAGTGTCCTTAATAGCCCACGGATTGCTGCTTTGTTTACAAAACGCATTCGAATTAACGTGTATATTTTCTGGGCATTATTTGGCAGCCTTGCTACAGCTAACTGCAGTAAAACTAAATGAATTTTCACTTGTACGTCTTTTCTATCATGTAGCAGTAATCTACGAATGAAGGAGCGTTCAAGGTCACAGCTCTTTGTGCTCTATGCGAACCCTAAGATATGATAGTAACATTGACATGGTATAGAACATGGATAGGCATCGCGAAGTGTCCTTAATAGCCCACGGATTGCTGCTTTGTTTACAAAACGCATTCGAATTAACGTGTATATTATCTGGGCATTATTTGGCAGCTCTGCTGCATGCTAATTGCAGTAAAACTTAGTCCGTTTTCTCTTGAACGTCTTTTCTATTGTGTAGGAGTTATCACTTATGAAGGAGCCGTCAAGGTCACAACTCTAGTTACCGTATGCGAACGCTAAGATATGATAGTTACAATGGCATGGTATAGCAAATGGATAGGCATCGCGAAGTGTCCTTAATAGCCCACGGATTGCTGCTTTGTTTACAAAACGCATTCGAATTAACGTCTATATTATCTGGGCATTATTTGGCAGCTCTGCTGCATGTTAATTGCAGTAAAACTAAATTAATTTTCACATGTACGTCTTTTCTATCATGTAGCAGTAATCTACAAATTAAGGAGCGTTCAAGGTCACAGCTCTTTGTGCTCTATGCGAACCCTAAGATATGATAGTAACAATCACATGGTATAGAACATGGACAGGCATCGCGAAGTGTCCTCAATAGCCCACGGATTGCTGCTTTGTTTATAAAACGCATTCGAATTTTCGTGTATATCATCAGGGCATTATTTGGCAGCTCTGCTGCATGCTAATTGAATTAAAACTTGGACTGTTTTCTCTTGTACGTCTTTTCCATCGTGTGGGAGATATCTACGTATGAAGGAGCGTTCAAGGTCACAACTCTAGTTACTGTATGCGAACGCTAAGATATGAGAGTTACAATGGACTGGTATAGAACATCGATAGGCATCGCGAAGTACCCTATATAGCCCGCGGATTGCTACTTTGTGTACAAAACGCGTTCGAATTAACATGTATATTATTTGGGCACTTTTTTAAAGCTCTGCAGCATACTAATTGCAGTAAAACTTATTCCGTTTTCTCTTGAACGTCTTTTCTATCGTGTAGGAGTTATCTACTTATGAAGGAGCGTTCAAGGTCACAACGTTAGTTACTGTATGCGAACGCTAAGATATGATAGTTACAATGGCATTGTATAGAACATCGATAGGCATCCCGAAGTGCCCTATATAGCCCACGGATTGCAACTTTACGTACAAAACGCGATCGAATTAACGTGTATATTATTTGGGCAGTTTTTTAAAGGTCTGCTGCATACTAATTGCAGTAAAACTTAGACCGGTTTCTCTTGAATGTCTTTTCTATCATGTAGGAGTTATCTACTTATGAAGGAGCGTTTAAGGTCACAGCTCTTTGTGCTCTATGCGAACCCTAAGATATGATAGTAACATTGACATGGTATAGAACATGGATAGGCTTCGTGAAGTGTCTTATATAGCCTGCGGATTGCTACTTTGCGTACAAAACGCGTTCGAATTAACATGTATATTATTTGGGCACTTTTTGAAAGTTCTGCTGCATGCTAATTGCAGTAAAACTTAGGACGTTTTCTCTTGACCGTCTTTTCTATCGTGTAGGAGTTATCTACTTATGAAGGAGCATTCAAGGTCACAACTTTAGTTACTGTATGCGAACGCTAAGATATGATAGTTACAATATCATGGTATAGAACATCGATAGGCATCGCGAAGTGTCCTTAATAGCCCACGGATTGCTGCTTTGTTTACAAAACGCATTCGAATTAACGTGGATATTATCTGGGCATTATTTGGCAGCTCTGCTGCATGCTAATTGCAGTAAAACTAAATGAATTTTCACTTGTACGTCTTTTCTATCATGTAGCAGTAATCTACAAATGAAGGAGCGTTCAAGGTCACTGCTCTTTGTGCTCTATGCGAACCCTAAGATATGATAGTAACATTGACATGGTATAGAACATGGATAGGCATCGCGAAGTGTCCTCAATAGCCCACGGATTGCTGCTTAGTTTACAGAACGCATTCGAATTTTCGTGTATATTATCTAGGCATTATTTGGCAGCTCTGCTGCATGCTAAATGCAGTAAAACATAGTCCGTTTTCTCTTGAATGTCTTTTCTATCGTGTAGGAGTTATCTACTTATGAAGGAGCGTTCAAGGTCACAACTCTAGTTACTGTATGCGAACGCTAAGATATGATAGTTACAATGGCCTGGTATAGAACATCGATAGGCATCGCGAAGTGCCCTATATAGCCCGCGGATTGCTACTTTGGGTACAAAACGCGTTCGAATTAACCTGTATATTATTTGGGCACTTTTTGAAAGCTCTGCTGCATACTAATTGCAGTAAAACTTAGACCGGCTTCTCTTGAACGGCTTTTCTATCATGTAGGAGTTATCTACTTATGAAGGCGCGTTCAAGATCACAACTCTAGTTACTGTATGCGAACTCTAAGATATGATAGTTACAATGGCATGGTATAGAACGTCGATAGCCATCGCGAAGTGCCCTATATAGCCCACGGATTGAAACTTTACATACAAAACGCGATCGAATTAATGTGTGTATTATTTGGGCACTTTTTGAAAGTTCTGTTGCATGCTAATTGTAGTAAAACTTAATCCGTTTTCTCTTGAACGTCTTTTCTATCTTGTAGGAGTTATCTACATATGAAGGAGCGTTCAAGGTCACCACTCTAGTTACTGTATGCGAACGCTAAGATAAGATAGTTACAATAGCATGGTATAGAACATCGATAGGCATCGCGAAGTGCCCTATATAGCCCACGGATTGCAACTTTACGTACAAAACGCGATCGAATTAATGTGTGTATTATTTGGGCACTTTTTGAAAGCTCTGTTGCATACTAATTGCAGTAAAACTTAGACCGTTTTCTCTTGAACGTTTTTTCTATCGTGTAGAAGTTATCTACTTATGAAGGAGCGTTCAAGGTCAGAACTCTAGGTGCTATATGCGAACGCTAAGATATGGTAGTTTCAATGACATGGTATAGAAAATGGATAGGCATCGCTAAGTGTCCTTAATAGCCCACGGATTGCTGCTTTGTTTACAAAACGCATTCGAATTAACGTGTATATTATCTGGGCATTATTTGGCAGCTCTGCTGCATGCTAATTGCAGTAAAACTTAGTCCGTTTTCTCTTGAACGTCTTTTCTATTGTGTAGGAGTTATCTACTTATGAAGGAGCCGTCAAGGTCACAACTCTAGTTACCGTATGCGAACGCTAAGATATGATAGTTACAATGGCATGGTATAGCAAATGGATAGGCATCGCGAAGTGTCCTTAATAGCCCACGGATTGCTGCTTTGTTTACAAAACGCATTCGAATTAACGTATATATTATCTGGGCATTATTTGGCAGCTCTGCTGCATGTTAATTGCAGTAAAACTAAATGAATTTTCACTTGTACGTCTTTTCTATCATGTAGCAGTAATCTACAAATGAAGGAGCGTTCAAGGTCACAGCTCTTTGTGCTCTATGCGAACCCTAAGATATGATAGTAATAATCACATGGTATAGAACATGGACAGGCATCGCGAAGTGTCCTCAATAGCCCACGGATTGCTGCTTTGTTTATAAAACGCATTCGAATTTTCGTGTATATCATCAGGGCATTATTTGGCAGCTCTGCTGCATGCTAATTGAATTAAAACTTGGACCGTTTTCTCTTGTACGTCTTTTCCATCGTGTGGGAGATATCTACGTATGAAGGAGCGTTCAAGGTCACAACTCTAGTTACTGTATGCGAACGCTAAGATATGATAGTTACAATGGCATGGTATAGAACATCGATAAGCATCCCGAAGTGCCCTATATAGCCCCCGGATTGCAACTTTACGTACAATACGCGATCGAATTAATGTGTGTATTATTTGGGCACTTTTTGAATGCTCTGTTGCATACTAATTGCAGTAAAACTTAGACCGTTTTCTCTTGAACGTTTTTTCTATGGTGTAGAAGTTATCTACTTATGAAGGAGCGTTCAAGGTCAGAACTCTAGGTGCTATATGCGAACGCTAAGATATGGTAGTTTCAATGGCATGGTATAGAAAATGGATAGGCATCGCTAAGTGTCCTTAATAGCCCACGGATTGCTGCTTTGTTTACAAAACGCATTCGAATTAACGTGTATATTATCTGGGCATTATTTGGCAGCTCTGCTGCATGCTAATTGCAGTAAGACTTAGTCCGTTTTCTCTTGAACGTCTTCTCTATTGTGTAGGAGTTATCTACTTATGAAGGAGCCGTCAAGGTCACAACTCTAGTTACTGTATGCGAACGCTAAGATATGAGAGTTACAATGGCCTGGTATAGAAAATCGATAGGCATCGCGAAGTACCCTATATAGCCCGCGGATTGCTACTTTGCGTACAAAACGCGTTCGAATTAACGTGTATATTATTTGGGCATTTTTTTAAAGCTCTGCTGCATACTAATTGCAGTAAAACTTATTCCGTTTTCTCTTGAACGTCTTTTCTATCGTGTAGGAGTTATCTACTTATGAAGGAGCATTCAAGGTCACAACTTTAGTTACTGTATGCGAACGCTAAGATATGACAGTTACAATGGCTTTGTATAGAACATCGATAGGCATCGCGAAGTGTCCTTAATAGCCCACGGATTGCAGCTTTGTTTACAAAACGCATTCGAATTAACGTGTATATTATCTGGGCATTATTTGGCAGCTCTGATGCATGCTAATTGCAGTAAAATTTAGTCCATTTTCTCTTGAACGTCTTTTCTATCGTGTAGGAGTTATCTACTTATGAAGGAGCATTCAAGGTCACAACTCTAGTTACCGTATGCGAATGCTAAGATATGATAGTTACAATGGCATGGTATAGCAAATTGATAGGCATCGCGAAGTGTCCTTAATAGCCCACGGATTGCTGCTTTGTTTACAAAACGCATTCGAATTTTCGTGTATATCATCAGGGCATCATTTGGCAGCTCTGCTGCATGCTAATTGAATTAAAACTTGGACCATTTTCTCTTGTACGTCTTTTCCATCGTGTGGGAGATATCTACGTATGAAGGAGCGTTCAAGGTCACAACTCTGGTTACTGTATGCGAACGCTAAGATATGATAGATACAATGGCATGGTATAGAACATCGATAGGCATCCCGAAGTGCCCTATATAGCCCACGGATTGCAACTTTACGTACAAAACGCGATTGAATTAATGTGTGTATTATTTGGGCACTTTTTGAAAGCTCTGTTGCATACTAATTGCAGTAAAACTAAATGAATTTTCACTTGTACGTTTTTTTTATCATGTAGCAGTAATCTACGAATGAAGGAGCGTTCAAGGTCACAGCTCTTTGTGCTCTATGCGAACCCTAAGATATGATAGTAACATTGACATGGTATAGAACATGGATAGGCATTGCGAAGTGTCCTTAATAGCCCACGGATTTCTGCTTTGTTTACAAAACGCATTCGAATTAACTCGAATTAAGCTCTGCTGCATGCTAATTGCAGTAAAATTTAGTCCATTTTCTCTTGAACGTCTTTTCTATCGTGTAGGAGTTATCTACTTATGAAGGAGCGTTCAAGGTCACAACTCTAGTTACTGTATGCGAACGCTAAGATATGAGAGTTACAAGGGCCTGGTATAGAACATCGATAGGCATCGCGAAGTACCCTATATAGCCCGCGGATTGCTACTTTGCGTACAAAACGCGTTCGAATTAACGTGTATATTATTTGGGCACTTTTTTAAAGCTCTGCTGCATACTAATTGCAGTAAAACTTAGACCGTTCTCTCTTGAACGTCTTTTCTATCGTGTAGGAGTTATCTACTTATGAAGGAGCGTTCAAGGTCACAACTCTAGGTGTTGAATGCGAACGCTAAGATATGGTAGTTCCAATGGCATGGTATAGAAAATGGATAGGCATCGCTAAGTGTCCTTAATAGCCCACGGATTGCTGCTTTGTTTACAAAACGCATTCGAATTAACGTGTATATTATCTGGGCATTATTTGGTAGCTCTGCTGCATGCTAATTGCAGTAAAACTAAATGAATTTTCACTTGTACGTCTTTTCTATCATGTAGCAGTAATCTACAAATGAAGGAGCGTTCAAGGTCACAGCTCTTTGTGCTCTATGCGAACCCTAATATATGATAGTAACATTGACATGGTATAGAACATGGATAGGCATCGCGAAGTGTCCTCAATAGCCCACGGATTGCTGCTTTGCTTAGAAAATGCATTTGAATTTTCGTGTATATGTTCTGGGCATTATTTGGCAGCTCTGCTGCATGCTAATTGCAGTAAAATTTAGTCCGTTTTCTCTTGAATGTCTTTTCTATCGTATAGGAGTTATCTACTTATGAAGGAGCGTTCAAGGTCACAACTCTAGTTACTGTATGCGAACGCTAAGATATGATAGTTACAATGGCCTGGTATGGAACATCGATAGGCATCGCGAAGTGCCCAATATAGCCCGCGGATTGCTACCTTGGGTACAAAACGCGTTCGAATTAACGTGTATATTATTTGGGCACATTTTGAAAGCTCTGCTGCATACTAATTGCAGTAAAACTTAGACCGGATTCTCTTGAACGTCTTTTCTATCATGTAGGAGTTATCTACTTATGAAGGAGCGTTCAAGAACACAACTCTAGTTACTGTATGCGATCGCTAAGATATGATAGTTACAATGGCACGTTATAGAACGTCGATAGCCATCGCGAAGTGCCCTAAATAGCCCACGGATTGAAACTTTACGTACAAAACGCGATCGAATTAACGTGTATATTATTTGGGCACTTTTTGATAGCTCTGCTGCCTACTAATTGCAGTAAAACTTAGACCGGTTTCTCTTGAACGTCTTTTCTATCATGTAGGAGTTATCTACTTATGAAGGAGCCGTCAAGGTCACAACTCTAGTTACCGTATGCGATCGCTAAGATATGATAGTTACAATGGCATGGTATAGAAAATGGATAGGCATCGCGAAGTGTCCTTAATAGCCCACGGATTGCTGCTTTGTTTACAAAACGCATTCGAATTAACTTATATATTATCTGGGCATTATTTGGCAGCTCTGCTGCATGCTAATTGCATTAAAACTAAATGAATTTTCACTTGTACGTCTTTTCTATCATGTAGCAGTAATCTACAAATGAAGCAGCGTTCAAGGTCACAGCTCTTTGTGCTCTATGCGAACCCTAAGATATTATAGTAACAATCACATGGTATAGAACATGGATGGGCATCGCGAAGTGTCCTCAATAGCCCACGGATTGCTGCTTTGTTTATAAAACGCATTCGAATTTTCGTGTATATCATCAGGGCATTATTTGGCAGCTCTGCTGCATGCTAATTGAACTAAAACTTGGACCGTTTTCTCTTGTACGTCTTTTCCATCGTGTGGGAGATATCTACGTATCAAGAATTTTCGTGTATATCATCTGGGCATTATTTGGCAGCTCTGCTGCATGCTAATTTCAGTAAAATTTAGTTCGTTTTCTCTTGAATGTCTTTTCTATCGTGTAGGAGTTATCTACTTATGAAGGAGCGTTCAAGGTCACAACTCTAATTACTGTATGCGAACGCTAAGATATGATAGTTACAATGGCCTGGTATAGAACATCGATAGGCATCGCGAAGTGCCTTATATAGCCCGCGGATTGCTACTTTGGGTACAAAACGCATTCGAAATAACCTGTATATTATTTGGGCACTATTTGAAAGCTCTGCTGCATACTAATTGCAGTAAAACTTAGACCGGTTTCTCTTGAACGTCTTTTCTATCATGTAGGAGTTATCTACTTATGAAGGAGCGTTCAAGATCACAACTCTAGTTACTGTATGCGAACGCTATGATATGATAGTAACATTGACATGGTTATAGAACATGGATAGGCTTCGCGAAGTGCCTTATATAGCCCGCGGATTGCTACTTTGCGTACAAAACGCGTTCGAATTAACGTGTATATTATTTGGGCACTTTTGAAAGTTCTGCTGCATGCTAATTGTAGTAAAACTTAGTCCGTTTTCTCTTGAACGTCTTTTCTATCTTGTAGGAGTTATCTACTTATGAAGGAGCGTTCAAGGTCACCACTCTAGTTACTGTATGCGAACGCTAAGATAAGATAGTTATAATAGCATGGTATAGATCATCGATAGACATCGCCAAGTGCCCTATATAGCCCACGGATTGCAACTTTACGTACAAAACTCGATCGAATTAAGGTGTGTATTATTTGGGCACTTTTTGAAAGCTCTGTTGCATACTAATTGCAGTAAAACTAAATGAATTTTCACTTGTACGTTTTTTTTATCGTGTAGCAGTAATCTACGAATGAAGGAGCGTTCAAGGTCACAGCTCTTTGTGCTCTATGCGAACCCTAAGATATGATAGTAACATTGACATGGTATAGAACATGGATAGGCTTCGCGAAGTGCCTTATATAGCCCGCGGATTGCTACTTTGCGTACAAAACGCGTTCGAATTAACGTGTATATTATTTGGGCACTTTTTGTAAGTTCTGCTGCATGCTAATTGCAGTAAAACTTAGTCCGTTTTCTCTTGAACGTCTTTTCTATCTTGTAGGAGTTATCTACTTATGAAGGAGCGTTCAAGGTCACCACTCTAGTTACTGTATGCGAACGCTAAGATAAGATAGTTACAATAGCATGGTATAGAACATCGATAGGCATCGCGAAGTGCCCTATATAGCCCACGGATTGCAACTTTACGTACAAAACGCGATCGAATTAATGTGTGTATTATTTGGGCACTTTTTGAAAGCTCTGTTGCATACTAATTGCAGTAAAACTTAGACCGTTTTCTCTTGAACATCTTTTCTATCGTGTAGAAGTTATCTACTTATGAAGGAGCGTTCAAGGTCAGAACTCTAGGTGCTATATGCGAACACTAAGATATTGTAGTTTCAATGGCATGGTATAGAAAATGGATAGGCATCGCTCAGTGTCCTTAATAGCCCACGGATTGCTGCTTTGTTTACAAAACGCATTCGAATTAACGTGTATATTATCTGGGCATTATTTGGCAGCTCTGCTGCATGCTAATTGCAGTAAAACTTAGTCCGTTTTCTCTTGAACGTCTTTTCTATTGTGTAGGAGTTATCTACTTATGAAGGAGCGTTCAAGGTCTCAACTCTAGTTACTGTATGCGAACGCTTAGATATGATAGTTACAATGGCATGGTATAGAAAATGGATAGGCATCGCGAAGTGTCCTTAATAGCCCACGGATTGCTTCTTTGTTTACAAAACGCATTCGAATTAACGTGTATATTATCTGGGCATTATTTGGCAGCCTTGCTGCTTGCTAATTGCAGTAAAACTAAATGAATTTTCACTTGTACGTCTTTTCTATCATGTAAAAGTAATCTACGAATGAAGGAGCGTTCAAGGTCACAGCTTTTTGTGCTCTATGCGAACCCTAAGATATGATAGTAACAATCACATGGTATAGAACATGGATAGGCATCGCGAAGTGTACTTAATAGCCCACGAATTGCTGCTTTGTTTACAAAACGCATTCGAATTAACGTGTATATTGTCTGGGCATTATTTGGCAGCTCTGCTGCATGCTAATTGCAGTAAAATTTAGTCCATTTTCTCTTGAACGTCTTTTCTATCGTGTAGGAGTTATCTACTTATGAAGGAGCGTTCAAGGTCACAACTCTTGTTACTGTATGCAAACGCTAAGATATGAGAGTTACAATGGCCTGGTATAGAACATCGATAGGCATCGCGAAGTACCCTATATAGCCCGCGGATTGCTAGTTTGCGTACAAAACACGTTCGAATTAACGTGTATATTATTTGGGCACTTTTTTAAAGCTCTGCTGCATACTAATTGCAGTAAAACTTAGACCGTTTTCTCTTGAACGTCTTTTCTATCGTGTAGGAGTTATCTACTTATGAAGGAGCGTTCAAGGTCACAACTCTAGGTGTTGAATGCGAACGCTAAGATATGGTAGTTACAATGTCATGTTATAGAAAATAGATAGGCATCGCAAAGTGTCCTTAATAGCCCACGGATTGCTGCTTTGTTTAAAAAACGCATTCGAATTAACGTAAAACTTAGACCGTTTTCTCTTGAACGTTTTTTCTATCGTGTAGAAGTTATCTACTTATGAAGGAGCGTTCAAGGTCAGAACTCTAGGTGCTATATGCGAACGCTAAGATATGGTAGTTTCAATGGCATGGTATAGAAAATGGATAGGCATCGCTAAGTGTCCTTAATAGCCCACGGATTGCTGCTTTGTTTACAAAACGCATTCGAATTAACGTGAATATTATCTGGGCATTATTTGGCAGCTCTGCTGCATGCTAATTGCAGTAAAACTTGGTCCGTTTTCTCTTGAACGTCTTTTCTATTGTGTAGGAGTTATCTACTTATGAAGGAGCCGTCAAGGTCACAACTCTAGTTACCGTATGCGAACGCTAAGATATGATAGTTACAATGGCATGGTATAGCAAATGGATAGGCATCGCGAAGTGTCCTTAATAGCCCACGGATTGCTGCTTTGTTTACAAAACGCATTCGAATTAACGTATATATTATCTGGGCATTATTTGGCAGCTCTGCTGCATGTTAATTGCAGTAAAACTAAATGAATTTTCACTTGTACGTCTTTTCTATCATGTAGCAGTAATCTACAAATGAAGGAGCGTTCAAGGTCACAGCTCTTTGTGCTCTATGCTAACCCTAAGATATGATAGTAACAATCACATGATATAGAACATGGACAGGCATCGCGAAGTGTCTTCAATAGCCCACGGATTGCTGCTTTCTTTATAAAACGCATTCGAATTTTCGTGTATATCAGGGCATTATTTGGCAGCTCTGCTGCATGCTAATTGAATTAAAACTTGGACCGTTTTCTCTTGTACGTCTTTTCCATCGTGTGGGAGATATCTACGTATGAAGGAGCGTTCAAGGTCACAACTCTAGTTACTGTATGCGAACGCTAAGATATGATAGTTACAATGGCATGGTGTAGAACATCGATAGGCATCCCGAAGTGCCCTATATAGCCCACGGATTGCAACTTTACGTACAAAACGCGATCGAATTAATGTGTGTATTATTTGGGCACTTTTTGAAAGCTCTGTTGCATACTAATTGCAGTAAAACATAGACCGTTTTCTCTTGAACGTCTTTTCTATCTTGTAGGAGTTATCTACTTATGAAGGAGCGTTCAACGTCACAACTCTAGGTGCTGTATGCGAACGCTAAGATATGAGAGTTACAATGGCCTGGTATAGAACATCGATAGGCATCGCGAAGTGCCCTATATAGCCCACGGATTGCAACTTTTCGTTCAAAACGCGTTCGAATAAACGTGTATATTATTTGGCTACTTTTTGAAAGATCTGCTGCATGCTAATTGCAGTAAAACTAAATGAATTTTCACTTGTACGTTATTTTTATCATGTAGCAGTAATCTACGAATGAAGGAGCGTTCAAGGTCACAGCTCTTTGTGCTCTATGCGAACCCAAAGATATAATAGTAACATTGACATGGTATAGAACATGGATAGGCTTCGCAAAGTGCCTTATATAGCCCACGGATTGCTTCTTTGCGTACAAAACGCGTTCGAATTAACGTGTATATTATTTGGGCACTTTTTTAAAGTTCTGCTGCATGCTAATTGCAGTAAAACTTAGTCCGTTTTTTCTTTAACGTCTTTTCTATCTTGTAGGAGTTATCTACTTATGAAGGAGCGTTCAAGGTCACCACTCTAGTTACTGTATGCGAACGCTAAAATAAGATAGTTACAATAGCATGGTATAGAACATCGTTAGGCATCGCGAAGTGCCCTATATAGTCCACGGATCGCAACTTTACGTACAAAACGCGATCGAATTAATGTGTGTATTATTTGGGCACTTTTTTAAAGCTCTGCTGCACACTAATTGCAGTAAAACTTAGACCGTTTTCTCTTGAACGTCTTTTCTATCGTGTAGAAGTTATCTACTTATGAAGGAGCGTTCAAGGTCAGAACTCTAGGTGCTATATGCGAACGCTAAGATATGGTAGTTACAATGGCATGGTATAGAAAATGGATAGGGATCGCGAAGTGTCCTTAATAGCCCACGGATTGCTTCTTTGTTTACAAAACGCATTCGAATTAACGTGTATATTATCTGGGCATTATTTGGCAGCTCTGCTGCATGCTAATTGCAGTAAAACTTAGACCGGTTTCTCTTGAACGTGTTTTCTATCATGTAGGAGTTATCTACTTATGAAGGAGCCGTCAAGGTCACAACTCTAGTTACCGTATGCGAACGATAAGATATGATAGTTACAATGGCATGGTATAGCAATTGGATAGGCATCGCGAAGTGTCCTTAATAGCCCACGGATTGCTGCTTTGTTTACAAAACGCATTCGAATTTTCGTGTATATCATCAGGGCATTATTTGGCAGCTCTGCTGCATGCTAATTGAATTAAAACTTGGACCATTTTCTCTTGTACGTCTTTTCCATCGTGTGGGAGATATCTACGTATGAAGGAGCGTTCAAGGTCACAACTCCAGTTACTGTATGCGAACGCTAAGATATGATAGTTACAATGGCATGGTATAGAACATCGATAGGCATCCCGAAGTGCCCTATATAGCCCACGGATTGCAACTTTACGTACAAAACGCGATTGAATTAATGTGTATTTTATTTGGGCACTTTTTGAAAGCTCTGTTGCATACTAATTGCAGTAAAACTAAATGAATTTTCACTTGTACGTTTTTTTTATCATGTAGCAGTAATCTACGAATGAAGGAGCGTTCAAGGTCACAGCTCTTTGTGCTCTATGCGAACCCTAAGATATGATAGTAACATTGACATGGTATAGAACATGGATAGGCATCGCGAAGTGTCCTTAATAGCCCACGGATTTCTGCTTTGTTTACAAAACGCATTCGAATTAACGTGTATATTGTCTGGGCATTATTTGGCAGCTCTGCTGCATGCTAATTGCAGTAAAATTTAGTCCATTTTCTCTTGAACGTCTTTTCTATCGTGTAGGAGTTATCTACTTATGAAGGAGCGTTCAAGGTCACAACTCTAGTTACTGAATGCGAACGCTAAGATATGAGAGTTACAATGGCCTGGTATAGAACATCGATAGGCATCGCGAAGTACCCTATATAGCCCGCGGATTGCTACTTTGCGTACAAAACGCGTTCGAATTAACGTGTATATTATTTGGGCACTTTTTTAAAGCTCTGCTGCATATTAATTGCAGTAAAACTTAGACCGTTCTCTCTTGAACGTCTTTTCTATCGTGTAGGAGTTATCTTCTTATGAAGGAGCATTCAAGGTCACAACTCTAGGTGTTGAATGCGAACATTAAGATATGGTAGTTTCAATGGCATGGTATAGAAAATGGATAGGCATCGCTAAGTGTCCTTAATAGCCCACGGATTGCTGCTTTGTTTACAAAACGCATTCGAATTAACGTGTATATTATCTGGGCATTATTTGGGAGCTCTGCTGCATGTTAATTGCAGTAAAACTAAATGAATTTTCACTTGTACGTCTTTTCTATCATGTAGCAGTAATCCACAAATGAAGGAGCGTTCAAGGTCACAGCTCTTTGTGCTCTATACGAACCCTAAGATATGATAGTAACAATCACATGGTATAGAACATGGACAGGCATCGCGAAGTGTCCTCAATAGCCCACGGATTGCTGCTTTGTTTATAAAACGCATTCGAATTTTCGTGTATATCATCAGGGCATTATTTGGCAGCTCTGCTGCATGCTATTTGAATTAAAACTTGGACCGTTTTCTCTTGTACGTCTTTTCCATCGTGTGGGAGATATGTACGTATGAAGGAGCGTTCAAGGTCACAACTCTAGTTACTGTATGCGAACGCTAAGATATGATAGTTACAATGGCATGGTATAGAACATCGATAAGCATCCCGAAGTGCCCTATATAGCCCACGGATTGCAACTTTACGTACAAAACGCGATCGAATTAATGTGTGTATTATTTGGGCACTTTTTGAATGCTCTGTTGCATACTAATTGCAGTAAAACTTAGACCGTTTTCTCTTGAACGTTTTTTCTATCGTGTAGAAGTTATCTACTTATGAAGGAGCGTTCAAGGTCAGAACTCTAGGTGCTATATGCGAACGCTAAGGTATGGTAGTTTCAATGGCATGGTATAGAAAATGGATAGGCATCGCTAAGTGTCCTTAATAGCCCACGGATTGCTGCTTTGTTTACAAAACGCATTCGAATTAACGTGTATATTATCTGGGCATTATTTGGCAGCTCTGCTGCATGCTAATTGCAGTAAAACTTAGTCCGTTTTCTCTTGAACGTCTTCTCTATTGTGTAGGAGTTATCTACTTATGAAGGAGCCGTCAAGGTCACAACTCTAGTTACTGTATGCGAACGCTAAGATATGAGAGTTACAATGGCCTGGTATAGAACATCGATAGGCATCGCGAAGTACCCTATATAGCCCGCGGATTGCTACTTTGCGTACAAAACGCGTTCGAATTAACGTGTATATTATTTGGGCATTTTTTTAAAGCTCTGCTGCATACTAATTGCAGTAAAACTAATTCCGTTTTCTCTTGAACGTCTTTTCTATCGTGTAGGAGTTATCTACTTATGAAGGAGCATTCAAGGTCACAACTTTAGTTACTGTATGCGAACGCTAAGATATGAGAGTTACAATGGCCTGGTATAGAACATCGATAGGCATCGCGAAGTACCCTATATAGCCTGCGGATTGCTACTTTGCGTACAAAACGCGTTCGAATTAACATGTATATTATTTGGGCACTTTTTGAAAGTTCTGCTGCATGCTAATTGCAGTAAAACTTAGTCCGTTTTCTCTTGAACGTTTTTTCTATCGTGTAGGAGTTATCTACTTATGAAGGAGCATTCAAGGTCACCACTTTAGTTACTGTATGCGAACGCTAGGATATGATAGTTACAATGGCATGGCATGAACATCGATAGGCATCGCGAAGTGTCCTTAATAGCCCACGGATTCCTGCTTTGTTTACAAAACGCATTCGAATTAACGTGTATATTATCTGGGCATTATTTGGCAGCTATGCTGCATGCTAATTGCAGTAAAATTTAGTCCATTTTCTCTTGAACGTCTTTTCTATCGTGTAGGAGTTATCTACTTATGAAGGAGCGTTCAAGGTCACAACTTTAGTTACTGTATGCGAACGCTAAGATATGATAGTTACAATGGCATGGTATAGAACATCGATAGGCATCGCGAAGTGCCCTATATAGCCCACGGATTGCAACTTTTCGTACAAAACGCGTTCGAATTAACGTGTATATTATTTGGGCACTTTTTGAAAGATCTGCTGCATACTAATTGCAGTAAAACTTAGACCGTTTTCTCTTGAACGTCTTTTCTATCGTGTAGGAGTTATCTACTTATGAAGGACCGATCAAGGTCACAACTCTAGGTGCTGTATGCGAACGCTAAGATATGGTAGTTACAATGGTATGGTATAGAAAATGGATAGGCATCGCGAAGTGTCCTTAATAGCCCACGGATTGCAACTTTTCGTTCAAAACGCGTTCGAATTAACGTGTATATTATTTGGGCACTTTTTGAAAGATCTGCTGCATACTAATTGCAGTAAAACTTAGACCGTTTTCTCTTGAACGTCTTTTCTATCGTGTAGGAGTTATCTACTTATGAAGGAGCGTTCAAGGTCACAACTCTAGGTGTTGAATGCGAACGCTAAGATATGGTAGTTACAATGTCATGATATAGAAAATAGATAGGCATCGCAAAGTGTCCTTAATAGCCCACGGATTGCTGCTTTGTTTAAAAAACGCATTCGAATTAACGTGTACTTTATCTGGGCATTATTTGGCAGCTCTGCTGCATGCTAATTGCAGTAAAACTTAGTTCGTTTTCTCTTGAACGTCTTTTCCATTGTGTAGGAGTTATCTACTTATGAAGGAGCGTTCAAGGTCACAACTCTAGTTACTGTATGCGAACGCTAAGATATGATAGTTACAATGGCATGGTATAGAAAATGGATAGGCATCGCGAAGTGTCCTTAATAGCCCACGGATTGCTTCTTTGTTTACAAAACGCATTCGAATTAACGTGTATATTATCTGGGCATTATTTGGCAGACTTGCTGCTTGCTAATTGCAGTAAAACTAAATGAATTTTCACTTGTACGTCTTTTCTATCATGTAACAGTAATCTACGAATGAAAGAGCGTTCAAGGTCACAGCTCTTTGTGCTCTATGCGAACCCTAAGATATGATAGTAACATTGACATGGTATAGAACATGGATAGGCTTCGTGAAGTGCCTTATATTGCCTGCGGATTGCTACTTTGCGTACAAAACGCGTTCGAATTAACATGTATATTATTTGGGCACTTTTTGAAAGTTCTGCTGCATGCTAATTGCAGTAAAACTTAGTCCGTTTTCTCTTGAACGTTTTTTCTATCGTGTAGGAGTTATCTACTTATGAAGGAGCATTCAAGGTCGCCACTTTAGTTACTGTATGCGAACGCTAAGATATGATAGTTACAATGGCATGGCATGAACATCGATAGGCATCGCGAAGTGTCCTTAATAGCCCACGGATTGCTGCTTTGTTTACAAAACGCATTCGAATTAACGTGTATATTATCTGGGCATTATTTGGCAGCTATGCTGCATGCTAATTGCAGTAAAATTTAGTCCATTTTCTCTTGAACGTCTTTTCTATCGTGTAGGAGTTATCTACTTATGAAGGAGCGTTTAAGGTCACAACTCTAGGTGCTGTATGCGAACGCTAAGATATGGTAGTTACAATGGTAAGGTATAGAAAATGGATAGGCATCGCGAAGTGTCCTTAATAGCCCACGGATTGCTGCTTTGTTTACAAAACGCATTCGAATTAACGTGTATATATTCTGGGCATTATTTGGCAGCCTTGCTACATGCTAATTGCAGTAAAACTAAATGAATTTTCACTTGTACGTCTTTTCTATCATGTAGCAGTAATCTACGAATGAAGGAGCGTTCAAGGTCACAACTTTAGTTACTGTATGCGAACTCTAAGATATGATAGTTACAATGGCATGGTATAGGATATCGATTGGCATCGCGAAGTGCCCTATATAGCCCACGGATTGCAACTTTTCGTACAAAACGCGTTCGAATTAACGTGTATATTATTTAGGCAGTTTTTGAAAGCTCTGCTGCATACTAATTGCAGTAAAACTTAGACCGGTTTCTCTTGAATGTCTTTTCTATCATGTAGGAGTTATCTACTTATGAAGGAGCGTTCAAGGTCACAACTTTAGTTACTGTATGCGAACGCTAAGATAAGATAGTTACAATAGCATGGTATAGAACATCGATAGGCATCGCGAAGTGCCCTATATAGCCCACGGATTGCAACTTTACGTACAAAACGCGATCGAATTAATGTGTGTATTATTTGGGCACTTTTTGAAAGCTCTGTTGCATACTAATTGCAGTAAAACTTAGACCGTTTTCTCTTGAACGTTTTTTCTATCGTGTATAAGTGATCTACTTATGAAGGAGCGTTCAAGGTCAGAACTCTAGGTGCTATATGCGAACGCTAAGATATGGCAGTTTCAATGGCATGGTATAGAAAATGGATAGGCATCGCTAAGTGTCCTTAATAGCCCACGGATTGCTGCTTTGTTTACAAAACGCATTCAAATTAACGTGTATATTATCTGGGCATTATTTGGCAGCTCTGCTGCATGCTAATTGCAGTAAAACTTAGTCCGTTTTCTCTTGAACGTCTTTTCTATTGTGTAGGAGTTATCTACTTATGAAGGAGCCGTCAAGGTCACAACTCTAGTTACCGTATGCGAACGCTAAGATATGATAGTTACAATGGCATGGTATAGCAAATGGATAGGCATCGCGAAGTGTCCTTAATAGCCCACGGATTGCTGCTTTGTTTACAAAACGCATTCGAATTAACGTATATATTATCTGGGCATTATTTGGCAGCTCTGCTGCATGTTAATTGCAGTAAAACTAAATGAATTTTCACTTGTACGTCTTTTCTATCATGTAGCAGTAATCTACAAATGAAGGAGCGTTCAAGGTCACAGCTCTTTGTGCTCTATGCGAACCCTAAGATATGATAGTAACAATCACATGGTATAGAACATGGACAGGCATCGCGAAGTGTCCTCAATAGCCCACGGATTGCTGCTTTTTTATTAAACGCATTCGAATTTTCGTGTATATCATCAGGGCATTATTTGGCAGCTCTGCTGCATGCTAATTGAATTAAAACTTGGACGTCTCCGTTCTCTTGTACGTCTTTTCCATCGTGTGGGAGATATCTACGTATGAAGGAGCGTTCAAGGTCACAACTCTAGTTACTGTATGCGAACGCTAAGATATGAGAGTTACAATGGCCTGGTATAGAACATCGATAGACATCGCGAAGTACCCTATATAGCCCGCGGATTGCTACTTTGCGTACAAAACGCGTTCGAATTAACGTGTATATTATTTGGGCACTTTTTTAAAGCTCTGCTGCATACTAATTGCAGTAAAACTTATTCCGTTTTCTCTTGAACGTCTTTTCTATCGTGTAGGAGTTATCTACTTATGAAGGAGCGTTCAAAGTCACAACTTTAGTTACTGTATGCGAACGCTAAGATATGATAGTTACAATGGCATGGTATAGAACATCGATAGGCATCCCGAAGTGCCCTATATAGCCCACGGATTGCAACTTTACGTACAAAACGCGATCGAATTAATGTGTGTATTATTTGGGCACTTTTTGAAAGCTCTGTTGCATACTAATTGCAGTAAAACTTAGACCGTTTTCTCTTGAACGTCTTTTCTATCGTGTAGGAGTTATCTTCTTATGAAGGAGCGTTCAAGGTCACAACTCTAGGTGTTGCATGCGAACGCTAAGATATGGTAGTTACAATGTCATGTTATAGAAAATAGATAGGCATCGCAAAGTGTCCTTAATAGCCCACGGATTGCTGCTTTGTTTAAAAAACGCATTCGAATTAACTTGTATTTTATCTGGGCATTATTTGGCAGCTCTGCTGCATGCTAATTGCCGTAAAACTTGGTCCATTCTCTATTGAACGTCTTTTCTATCGTGTAGGAGTTATGTATTTATGAAGGAGCGTTCAAGGTCACAACTTTAGTTACTGTATGCGAACGCTAAGATATGATAGTTACAATGGCATGGTATAGAACGTCGATAGCCATCGCGAAGTGCCCTATATAGCCCACGGATTGCAACTTTTCGTACAAAACGCGTTCGAATTAACGTGTATATTATTTGGGCACTTTTTGAAAGATCTGCTGCATACTAATTGCAGTAAAACTTAGACCGTTTTCTCTTGAACGTCTTTTCTATCGTGTAGGAGTTATCTACTTATGAAGGAGCGTTCAAGGTCAGAACTCTAGGTGCTATATGCGAACGCTAAGATATGGTAGTTTCAATGGCATGGTATAGAAAATGGATAGACATCGCTAAGTGTCCTCAATAGAGCACGGATTGCTGATTTGTTTAAAAAACGCATTTGAATTAACGTGTATTTTATCTGGGCATTATTTGGCAGCTCTGCTGCATGCTAATTGCAGTAAAACTTAGTCCATTTTCTGTTGAACGTCTTTTCTATCGTGTAGGAGTTATGTATTTATGAAGGAGCGTTCAAGGTCACAACTTTAGTTACTGTATGCGAACGCTAGGATATGATAGTTACAATGGCATGGTATAGAACGTCGATAGCCATCGCGAAGTGCCCTATATAGCCCACGGATTGAAACCTTACGTACAAAACGCGATCGAATTAACGTGTATATTATTTGGGTACTTTTTGTTTTGTTGATCTGCTGCATGCTAATTGCAGTAAAACTAAATGAATTTTCACTTGTACGTTATTTTTATCATGTAGCAGTAATCTACAAATGAAGGAGCGTTCAAGGTCACAGCTCTTTGTGCTCTATGCGAACCCTAAGATATGATAGAAACAATCACATGGTATAGAACATGGACAGGCATCGCGAAGTGTCCTCAATAGCCCACGGATTGCTGCTTTGTTTATAAAACGCATTCGAATTTTCGTGTATATCATCAGGGCATTATTTGGCAGCTCTGCTGCATGCTAATTGAATTAAAACTTGGACGTCTCCGTTCTCTTGTACGTCTTTTCCATCGTGTGGGAGATATCTACGTATGAAGGAGCGTTCAAGGTCACAACTCTAGTTACTGTATGCGAACGCTAAGATATGAGAGTTACAATGGCCTGGTATAGAACATCGATAGACATCGCGAAGTACCCTATATAGCCCGCGGATTGCTACTTTGCGTACAAAACGCGTTCGAATTAACGTGTATATTATTTGGGCACTTTTTTAAAGCTCTGCTGCATACTAATTGCAGTAAAACTTATTCCGTTTTCTCTTGAACGTCTTTTCTATCGTGTAGGAGTTATCTACTTATGAAGGAGCGTTCAAAGTCACAACTTTAGTTACTGTATGCGAACGCTAAGATATGATAGTTACAATGGCATGGTATAGAACATCGATAGGCATCCCGAAGTGCCCTATATAGCCCACGGATTGCAACTTTACGTACAAAACGCGATCGAATTAATGTGTGTATTATTTGGGCACTTTTTGAAAGCTCTGTTGCATACTAATTGCAGTAAAACTTAGACCGTTTTCTCTTTAACGTCTTTTCTATCTTGTAGGAGTTATCTACTTATGAAGGAGCGTTCAACGTCACAACTCTAGGTGCTGTATGCGAACGCTAAGATATGAGAGTTACAATGGCCTGGTATAGAACATCGATAGGCATCGCGAAGTGTCCTATATAGCCCACGGATTGCAACTTTTTGTTCAAAACGCGTTCGAATTAACGTGTATATTATTTGGGCACTTTTTGAAAGATCTGCTGCATACTAATTGCAGTAAAACTTAGACCGTTTTCTCTTGAACGTCTTTTCTATCGTGTAGGAGTTATCTTCTTATGAAGGAGCGTTCAAGGTCACAACTCTAGGTGTTGAATGCGAACGCTAAGATATGGTAGTTACAATGTCATGTTATAGAAAATAGATAGGCATCCCAAAGTGTCCTTAATAGCCCACGGATTGCTGCTTTGTTTAAAAAACGCATTCGAATTAACGTGTATTTTATCTGGGCATTATTTGGCAGCTCTGCTGCATGCTAATTGCCGTAAAACTTGGTCCATTCTCTATTGAACGTCTTTTCTATCGTGTAGGAGTTATGTATTTATGAAGGAGCGTTCAAGGTCACAACTTTAGTTACTGTATGCGAACGCTAAGATATGATAGTTACAATGGCATGGTATAGAACGTCGATAGCCATCGCGAAGTGCCATATATAGCCCACGGATTGCAACTTTTCGTACAAAACGCGTTCGAATTAACGTGTATATTATTTGGGCACTTTTTGAAAGATCTGCTGCATGCTAATTGCAGTAAAACTAAATGAATTTTCACTTGTACGTTATTTTTATCATGTAGCAGTAATCTACGAATGAAGGAGCGTTCAAGGTCAGAGCTCTTTGTGCTCTATGCGAACCCTAAGATATGATAGTAACATTGACATGGTTTAGAACATGGATAGGCTTCGCGAAGTGCCTTATATAGCCCGCGGATTGCTACTTTGCGTACAAAACGCGTTCGAATTAACGTGTATATTATTTGGGCACTTTTTGATAGCTCTGCTGCATACTAATTGCAGTAAAACTTAGACCGGTTTCTCTTGAACGTCTTTTCTATCATGTAGTAGTTATCTACTTATGAAGGAGCGTTCAAGGTCACAGCTCTTTGTGCTCTATGCGAACCCTAAGATATGATAGTAACATTGACATGGTATAGAACATGGATAGGCTTCGTGAAGTGCCTTATATAACATGCGGATTGCTACTTTGCGTACAAAACGCGTTCGAATTAACATGTATATTATTTGGGCACTTTTTGAAAGTTCTGCTGCATGCTAATTGCAGTAAAACTTAGTCCTTTTTCTCTTGAACGTATTTTCTATCATGTAGGAGTTATCTACTTATGAAGGAGCGTTCAAGGTCACAACTTTAGTTACTGTATGCGAACTCTAAGATATGATAGTTACAATGGCATGGTATAGAACATCGATAGGCATCGCGAAGTGCCCTATATAGCCCACGGATTGCAACTTTTCGTACAAAACGCGTTCGAATTAACGTGTATATTATTTGGGCACTTTTTGAAAGATCTGCTGCATACTAATTGCAGTAAAACTTAGACTGTTTTCTCTTGAACGTCTTTTCTATCGTGTAGGAGTTATCTACTTATGAAGGAGCGTTCAAGGTCACAACTCTAGGTGCTGTATGCGAACGCTAACGTATGGTAGTTACAATGGCATGGTATAGAAAATGGATAGGCATCGCGAAGTGTCCTTAATAGCCCACGGATTGCTGCTTTGTTTACAAAACGCATTCGAATTAACGTGTATATTTTCTGGGCATTATTTGGCAGCGTTGCTACATGCTAATTGCAGTAAAACTAAATGAATTTTCACTTGTACGTCTTTTCTATCATGTAGCAGTAATCTACGAATGAAGGAGCGTTCAAGGTCACAGCTCTTTGTGCTCTATGCGAACCCTAAGATATGATAGTAAAATTGACATGGTATAGAACATGGATAGGCATCGCCAAGTGTCCTTAATAGCCCACGGATTGCTGCTTTGTTTAAAAAACGCATTCGAATTAACGTGTATTTTATCTGGGCATTATTTGGCAGCTCTGCTGCATGCTAATTGCAGTAAAACTTAGTCCATTTTCTATTGAACTTCTTTTCTATCGTGTAGGAGTTATGTATTTATGAAGGAGCGTTCAAGGTTACAACTTTAGTTACTGTATGCGAACGCTAAGATATGATAGTTACAATGGCATGGTATAGAACGTCGAAAGCCATCGCGAAGTGCCCTATATAGCCCACGGATTGCAACTTTACGTACGAAACGCGTACGAATTAATGTGTGTATTATTTGGGCACTTTTTGAAAGCTCTGTTGCATACTAATTGCAGTAAAACTAAATGAATTTTCACTTGTACGTTTTTTTATCATGTAGCAGTAATCTACGAATGAAGGAGCGTTCAAGGTCACATCTCTTTGTGCTCTATGCGAACCCTAAGATATGATAGTAACATTGACATGGTATAGAACATGGATAGGCATCGCGAAGTGCCCTATATAGCCCACGGATTGCAATTTTACGCACAAAACGCGATCGAATTAATGTGTGTATTATTTGGGCACTTTTTTAAAGCTCTGTTGCATACTAATTGCAGTAAAACTTAGACCGTCTTCTCTTGAATGTTTCTTCTATCGTGTAGAAGTTATCTACTTATGAAGGAGCGTTCAAGGTCAGAACTCTAGGTGCTATATGCGAACGCTAAGATATGGTAGTTTCAATGGCATGGTATAGAAAATGGATAGGCATCGCTAAGTGTCCTTAATTACCCACGGATTGCTGCTTTGTTTACAAAACGCATTCGAATTAACGTGTATATTATCTGGGCATTATTTGGCAGCTCTGCTGCATGCTAATTGCAGTAAAACTTAGTCCGTTTTCTCTTGAACGTCTTTTCTATTGTGTAGGAGTTATCTACTTATGAAGGAGCCGTCAAGGTCACAACTCTAGTTACCGTATGCGAACGCTAAGATATGATAGTTACAATGGCATGGTATAGCAAATGGATAGGCATCGCGAAGTGTCCATAATAGCCCACGGATTGCTGCTTTGTTTACAAAACGCATTCGAATTAACGTGTACATTATCTGGGCATTATTTGGTAGCTCTGCTGCATGCTAATTGCAGTAAAACTTAGTCCGTTTTCTCTTGAACGTCTTTTCTATTGTGTAGGAGTTATCTACTTATGAAGGAGCCGTCAAGGTCACAACTCTAGTTACCGTATGCGAACGCTAAGATATGATAGTTACAATGGCATGGTATAGCAAATGGATAGGCATCGCGAAGTGTCCTTAATAGCCCACGGATTGCTGCTTTGTTTACAAAACGCATTCGAATTAACGTGTATATTATCTGGGCACTATTTGGTAGCTCTGCTGCATGCTAATTGCAGTAAAACTAAATGAATTCTCACTTGTACGTCTTTTCTATCATGTAGCAGTAATCTACAAATGAAGGAGCGTTCAAGGTCACAGCTCTTTGTGCTCTATGCGAACCCTAAGATATGATAGTAACATTGACATGGTATAGAACATGGATAGGCATCGCGAAGTGTCCTCAATAGCCCACGGATTGCTGCTTAGTTTACAGAACGCATTCGAATTTTCGTGTATATTATCTAGGCATTATTTGGCAGCTCTGCTGCATGCTAATTGCAGTAAAACTTAGTCCGTTTTCTCTTGAACGTCTTTTCTATCTTGTAGGAGTTATCTACTTATGAAGGAGCGTTCAACGTCACAACTCTAGGTGCTGTATGCGAACGCTAAGTTATGGTAGTTACAATGGCATGGTATGGAAAATGGATAGGCATCGCGAAGTGTCCTTAATAGCCCACGGATTGCTGCTTGGTTTACAAAACGCATTCGAATTAACGTGTATATTATCTGGGCACTATTTGGTAGCTCTGCTGCATGCTAATTGCAGTAAAACAAAATGAATTTTCACTTGTACGTCTTCTCTATCATGTAGCAGTAATCTACAAATGAAGGAGCGTTCAAGGTCACAGCTCTTTGTGCTCTATGCGAACCCTAAGATATGATAGTAACATTGACATGGTATAGAACATGGATAGGCATCGCGAAGTGTCCTCAATAGCCCACGGATTGCTGCTTTGTTAAGAAAACGCATTCGAATTTTCGTGTATATCATCTGGGCATTATTTGGCAGCTCTGCTGCATGCTAATTGCAGTAAAATTTAGTCCGTTTTCTCTTGAATGTCTTTTCTATCGTGTAGGAGTTATCTACTTATGAAGGAGCGTTCAAGGTCACAACTCTAGTTACTGTATGCGAACGCTAAGATATGATAGTTACAATGGCCTGGTATAGAACATCGATAGGCATCGCGAAGTGCCCTATATAGCCCGCGGATTGCTACTTTGGGTACAAAACGCGTTCGAATTAACCTGTATATTATTTGGGCACTTTTTGAAAGCTCTGCTGCATACTAATTGCAGTAAAACTTAGACCGGTTTCTCTTGAACGGCTTTTCTAACATGTAGGAGTTATCTACTTATGAAGGCGCGTTCAAGATCACAACTCTAGTTACTGTATGCGAACGCTAAGATATGATAGTTACAATGGCATGGTATAGAACGTCGATAGCCATCGCGAAGTGCCCTATATAGCCCACGGATTGAAACTTTACATACAAAACGCGATCGAATTAATGTGTGTATTATTTGGGCACTTTTTGAAAGTTCTGCTGCATGCTAATTGCAGTAAAACTTAATCCGTTTTCTCTTGAACGTCTTTTCTATCTTGTAGGAGTTATCTACTTATGAAGTAGCGTTAAAGGTCACCACTCTAGTTACTGTATGCGAGCGCTAAGATAAGATAGTTACAATAGCATGTTATAGAACATCGATAGGCATCGCGAAGTGCCCTATATAGCCCACGGATTGCAACTTTCCGTACAAATCGCGATCGAATTAATGTGTGTATTATTTGGGCACTTTTTGAAAGCTCTGTTGCATACTAATTGCAGTAAAACTTAGACCGTTTTCTCTTGAACGTTTTTTCTATCGTGTAGAAGTTATCTACTTATGAAGGAGCGTTCAAGGTCAGAACTCTAGGTGTTATATGCGAACGCTAAGATATGGTAGTCTCAATGGCATGGTATAGAAAATGGATAGGCATCGCTAAGTGTCCTTAATAGCCCACGGATTGCTGCTTTGTTTACAAAACGCATTCCAATTAACGTGTATATTATCTGGGCATTATTTGGCAGCTCTGCTGCATGCTAATTGCAGTAAAACTTAGTCCGTTTTCTCTTGAACGTCTTTTCTATTGTGTAGGAGTTATCTACTTATGAAGGAGCCGGCAAGGTCACAACTCTAGTTACCGTATGCGAACGCTAAGATATGATAGTTACAATGGCATGGTATGGCAAATGGATAGGCATCGCGAAGTGTCCTTAATAGCCCACGGATTGCTGCTTTGTTTACAAAACGCATTCGAATTAACGTATATATTATCTGGGCATTATTTGGCAGCTCTGCTGCATGTTAATTGCAGTAAAACTAAATGAATTTTCACTTGTACGTCTTTTCTATCATGTAGCAGTTATCTACAAATGAAGGAGCGTTCAAGATCACAGCTCTTTGTGCTCTATGCTAACCCTAAGAAATGATAGTAACAATCACATGGTATAGAACATGGACAGGCATCGCGAAGTGTCTTCAATGGCCCACGGATTGCTGCTTTCTTTATAAAACGCATTCGAATTTTCGTGTATATCATCAGGGCATTATTTGGCAGCTCTGCTGCATGCTAATTGAATTAAAACTTGGACCGTTTTCTCTTGTACGTCTTTTCCATCGTGTGGGAGATATCTACGTATGAAGGAGCGTTCAGGGTCACAACTCTAGTTACTGTATGCGAACGCTAAGATATGATAGTTACAATGGCATGGTGTAGAACATCGATAGGCATCCCGAAGTGCCCTATATAGCCCACGGATTGCAACTTTACGTACAAAACGCGATCGAATTAATGTGTGTATTATTTGGGCACTTTTTGAAAGCTCTGTTGCATACTAATTGCAGTAAAACTTAGACCGTTTTCTCTTGAACGTCTTTTCTATCTTGTAGGAGTTATCTACTTATGAAGGAGCGTTCAACGTCACAACTCTAGGTGCTGTATGCGAACGCTAAGATATGAGAGTTACAATGGCCTGGTATAGAACATCGATAGGCATCGCGAAGTGCCCTATATAGCCCACGGATTGCAACTTTTCGTTCAAAACGCGTTCGAATTAACGTGTGTATTATTTGGGCACTTTTTGAAAGCTCTGTTGCATACTAATTGCAGTAAAACTTAGACCGTTTTCTCTTGAACGTCTTTTCTATCGTGTAGGAGTTATCTACTTATGAAGGAGCGTTCAAGGTCACAACTCTAGGTGTTGAATGCGAACGCTAAGATATGGTAGTTACAATGTCATGTTATAGAAAATCGATAGGCATCGCAAAGTATCCTTAATAGCCCACGGATTGCTGCTTTGTTTAAAAAAAGCATTCGAATTAACGTATATTTTATCTGGGCATTATTTGGCAGCTCTGCTGCATGCTAATTGCAGTAAAACGTAGTCCATTTTCTATTGAACGTCTTTTCTATCGTGTAGGAGTTATGTATTTATGAAGGAGCGTTTAAGGTCACAATTTCAGTTACTGTATGCGAACGCTAAGATATGATAGTTACAATGGCATGGTATAGGACATCGATTGGCATCGCGAAGTGCCCTATATAGCCCACGAATTGCAACTTTTCGTACAAAACGCGTTCGAATTAACGTGTATATTATTTGGGCACTTTTTGAAAGATTTGTTGCATACTAATTGCAGTAAAATTTAGACCGGTTTCTCTTGAACGTCTTTTCTATCATGTAGGAGTTATCTACTTATGAAGAAGCGTTCAAGGCCACAACTCTGGTGACCGTATGCGAACGCTAAGATATGATTGTTACAATGGCATGGTATAGAAAATGGATAGGCATCGCTAAATGTCCTTAATAGCCCACGGATTGCTGCTTTGTTTAAAAAACGCATTCGAATTAAAGTGAACGTATCTCCTTATGAAGAAGCGTTCTAGGTCACAACTCTAGTGACCGTATGCGAACGCTAAGTTATGATAGTTACAATGGCATGGTATAGAAAATGGATAGGCATCGCGAAGTGTCCTTAATAGCCGACGGATTGCTGCTTTGTTTAAAAAACGCGTTCGAATTAACGTGTATTTAATCTGGGCATTATTTGGCCGCTTTGCTGCATGGTAATTGCAGTAAAACTAAATCCATTTTCACTTGTACGTCTTTTATATCGTATAGTAGTAATCTACGAATGAAGGACCGTTCAAGGTCACAGCTCTTTGTGCTCTATGCGAACCCTAAGATATGATAGTAACATTGACATGGTATAGAACATGGATAGGCATCGCGAAGTGTCCTCAATAGCCCACGGATTGCTGCTTTGTTTAGAAAACGCATTCGAATTTTCGTGTATATCATCTGGGCATTATTTGGCAGCTCTGCTGCATGCTAATTGCTAATTGCAGTAAAATTTAGTCCGTTTTCTCTTTAAAGTCTATTCTATCGTGTAGGAGTTATCTACTTATGAAGGAGCGTTCAAGGTCACAACTCTAGTTACTGTATGCGAACGCTAACATTTGATAGTTACAATGGACTGGTATAGAACATTGGGTACAAAACGCGTTCGAATTAACGTGTATTTTATTTGGGCACTTTTTGAAAGCTCTGCTGCATACTAATTGCAGTAAAACTTAGACCGGTTTCTCTTGAACGTCTTTTCTATCATGTAG
The DNA here is from genome assembly GCA_964058915.1 of Tetropium fuscum. Lineage (NCBI taxonomy): Eukaryota > Metazoa > Arthropoda > Insecta > Coleoptera > Cerambycidae > Tetropium > Tetropium fuscum. The sequence goes on along the minus strand of CAXKVY010018518.1, from coordinate 1,113,965 downwards.
GAGTTATCTACTTATGAAGGAGCGTTCAAGATCACAACTCTAGTTACTGTATGCGAACGCTAAGATATGATAGTTACAATGGCATGGTATAGAACGTCGATAGCCATCGCGAAGTGCCCTATATAGCCCACGGATTGAAACTTTACGTACAAAACGCGATCGAATTAACTTGTATATTATTTGGGTACTTTTTGAAAGATCTGCTGCATGCTAATTGCAGTAAAACTAAATGAATTTTCACTTGTACGTTATTTTTATCATGTAGCAGTAATCTACGAATGAAGGAGCGTTCAAGGTCACAACTTTAGTTACTGTATGCGAACGCTAAGATATGATAGTTACAATGGCATGGTATAGAACATCGATAGGCATCGCGAAGTGCCATATATAGCCCACGGATTGCAACTTTTCGTACAAAACGCGTTCGAATTAACGTGTATATTATTTGGGCACTTTTTGAAAGATCTGCTGCATACTAATTGCAGTAAAACTTAGACCGTTTTCTCTTGAACGTCTTTTCTATCGTGTAGGAGTTATCTACTTATGAAGGAGCGTTCAAGGTCACAACTCTAGGTGCTGTATGCGAACGCTAAGATATGGTAGTTACAATGGTATGGTATAGAAAATGGATAGGCATCGCGAAGTGTCCTTAATAGCCCACGGATTGCTGCTTTGTTTACAAAACGCATTCGAATTAACGTGTATATATTCTGGGCATTATTTGGCAGCCTTGCTACATGCTAATTGCAGTAAAACTAAATGAATTTTCACTTGTACGTCTTTTCTATCATGTAGCAGTAATCTACGAATGAAGGAGCGTTCAAGGTCACAACTTTAGTTACTGTATGGAACTCTAAGATATGATAGTTACAATGGCATGGTATAGGATATCGATTGGCATCGCGAAGTGCCCTATATAGCCCACGGATTGCAACTTTTCGTACAAAACGCGTTCGAATTAACGTGTATATTATTTGGGCAGTTTTTGAAAGCTCTGCTGCATACTAATTGCAGTAAAACTTAGACCGGTTTCTCTTGAATGTCTTTTCTATCATGTAGGAGTTATCTACTTATGAAGGAGCGTTCAAGGTCACAACTTTAGTTACTGTATGCGAACGCTAAGATAGTTACAATAGCATGCTATAGAACATCGATAGGCATCGCGAAGTGCCCTATATAGCCCACGGATTGCAACTTTACGTACAAAACGCGATCGAATTAATGTGTGTATTATTTGGGCACTTTTTGAAAGCTCTGTTGCATACTAATTGCAGTAAAACTTAGACCGTTTTCTCTTGAACGTTTTTTCTATCGTGTAGAAGTTATCTACTTATGAAGGAGCGTTCAAGGTCAGAACTCTAGGTGCTATATGCGAACGCTAAGATATGGCAGTTTCAATGGCATGGTATAGAAAATGGATAGGCATCGCTAAGTGTCCTTAATAGCCCACGGATTGATGCTTTGTTTACAAAACGCATTCAAATTAACGTGTATATTATCTGGGCATTATTTGGCAGCTCTGCTGCATGCTAATTGCAGTAAAACTTAGTCCGTTTTCTCTTGAACGTCTTTTCTATTGTGTAGGAGTTATCTACTTATGAAGGAGCCGTCAAGGTCACAACTCTAGTTACCGTATGCGAACGCTAAGATATGATAGTTACAATGGCATGGTATAGCAAATGGATAGGCATCGCGAAGTGTCCTTAATAGCCCACGGATTGCTGCTTTGTTTACAAAACGCATTCGAATTAACGTATATATTATCTGGGCATTATTTGGCAGCTCTGCTGCATGTTAATTGCAGTAAAACTAAATGAATTTTCACTTGTACGTCTTTTCTATCATGTAGCAGTAATCTACAAATGAAGGAGCGTTCAAGGTCACAGCTCTTTGTGCTCTATGCGAACCCTAAGATATGATAGTAACAATCACATGGTATAGAACATGGACAGGCATCGCGAAGTGTCCTCAATAGCCCACGGATTGCTGCTTTGTTTATAAAACGCATTCGAATTTTCGTGTATATCATCAGGGCATTATTTGGCAGCTCTGCTGCATGCTAATTGAATTAAAACTTGGACGTCTCCGTTCTCTTGTACGTCTTTTCCATCGTGTGGGAGATATCTACGTATGAAGGAGCGTTCAAGGTCACAACTCTAGTTACTGTATGCGAACGCTAAGATATGAGAGTTACAATGGCCTGGTATAGAACATCGATAGACATCGCGAAGTACCCTATATAGCCCGCGGATTGCTACTTTGCGTACAAAACGCGTTCGAATTAACGTGTATATTATTTGGGCACTTTTTTAAAGCTCTGCTGCATATTAATTGCAGTAAAACTTATTCCGCTTTCTCTTGAACGTCTTTTCTATCGTGTAGAAGTTATCTACTTATGAAGGAGCGTTCAAAGTCACAACTTTAGTTACTGTATGCGAACGCTAAGATATGATAGTTACAATGGCATGGTATAGAACATCGATAGGCATCCCGAAGTGCCCTATATAGCCCACGGATTGCAACTTTACGTACAAAACGCGATCGAATTAATGTGTGTATTATTTGGGCACTTTTTGAAAGCTCTGTTGCATACTAATTGCAGTAAAACTTAGACCGTTTTCTCTTGAACGTCTTTTCTATCGTGTAGGAGTTATCTTCTTATGAAGGAGCGTTCAAGGTCACAACTCTAGGTGTTGAATGCGAACGCTAAGATATGGTAGTTACAATGTCATGTTATAGAAAATAGATAGGCATCGCAAAGTGTCCTTAATAGCCCACGGATTGCTGCTTTGTTTAAAAAACGCATTCGAATTAACTTGTATTTTATCTGGGCATTATTTGGCAGCTCTGCTGCATGCTAATTGCCGTAAAACTTGGTCCATTCTCTATTGAACGTCTTTTCTATCGTGTAGGAGTTATGTATTTATGAAGGAGCGTTCAAGGTCACAACTTTAGTTACTGTATGCGAACGCTAAGATATGATAGTTACAATGGCATGGTATAGAACGTCGATAGCCATCGCGAAGTGCCCTATATAGCCCACGGATTGCAACTTTTCGTACAAAACGCGTTCGAATTAACGTGTATATTATTTGGGCACTTTTTGAAAGATCTGCTGCATACTAATTGCAGTAAAACTTAGACCGTTTTCTCTTGAACGTCTTTTCTATCGTGTAGGAGTTATCTACTTATGAAGGAGCGTTCAAGGTCAGAACTCTAGGTGCTATATGCGAACGCTAAGATATGGTAGTTTCAATGGCATGGTATAGAAAATGGATAGACATCGCTAAGTGTCCTCAATAGACCACGGATTGCTGCTTTGTTTAAAAAACGCATTTGAATTAACGTGTATTTTATCTGGGCATTATTTGGCAGCTCTGCTGCATGCTAATTGCAGTAAAACTTAGTCCATTTTCTGTTGAACGTCTTTTCTATCGTGTAGGAGTTATGTATTTATGAAGGAGCGTTCAAGGTCACAACTTTAGTTACTGTATGCGAACGCTAGGATATGATAGTTACAATGGCATGGTATAGAACGTCGATAGCCATCGCGAAGTGCCCTATATAGCCCACGGATTGAAACCTTACGTACAAAACGCGATCGAATTAACGTGTATATTATTTGGGTACTTTTTGAAAGATCTGCTGCATGCTAATTGCAGTAAAACTAAATGAATTTTCACTTGTACGTTATTTTTATCATGTAGCAGTAATCTACAAATGAAGGAGCGTTCAAGGTCACAGCTCTTTGTGCTCTATGCGAACCCTAAGATATGATAGTAACATTGACATGGTATAGAACATGGATAGGCTTCGTGAAGTGCCTTATATTGCCTGCGGATTGCTACTTTGCGTACAAAACGCGTTCGAATTAACATGTATATTATTTGGGCACTTTTTGAAAGTTCTGCTGCATGCTACTTGCAGTAAAACTTAGTCCGTTTTCTCTTGAACGTTTTTTCTATCGTGTAGGAGTTATCTACTTATGAAGGAGCATTCAAGGTCACCACTTTAGTTACTGTATGCGAACGCTAGGATATGATAGTTACAATGGCATGGCATGAACATCGATAGGCATCGCGAAGTGTCCTTAATAGCCCACGGATTGCTGCTTTGTTTACAAAACGCATTCGAATTAACGTGTATATTATCTGGGCATTATTTGGCAGCTATGCTGCATGCTAATTGCAGTAAAATTTAGTCCATTTTCTCTTGAACGTCTTTTCTATCGTGTAGGAGTTATCTACTTATGAAGGAGCGTTCAAGGTCACAACTTTAGTTACTGTATGCGAACGCTAAGATATGATAGTTACAATGGCATGGTATAGAACATCGATAGGCATCGCGAAGTGCCCTATATAGCCCACGGATTGCAACTTTTCGTACAAAACGCGTTCGAATTAACGTGTATATTATTTGGGCACTTTTTGAAAGATCTGCTGCATACTAATTGCAGTAAAACTTAGACCGGTTTCTCTTGAACGTCTTTTCTATCATGTAGGAGTTATCTACTTATGAAGGAGCGTTCAAGATCACAACTCTAGTTACTGTATGCGAACGCTAAGATATGATAGTTACAATGGCATGGTATAGAACGTCGAAAGCCATCGCGAAGTGCCCTATATAGCCCACGGATTGAAACTTTACGTACAAAACGCGATCGAATTAACTTGTATATTATTTGGGTACTTTTTGAAAGATCTGCTGCATACTAATTGCAGTAAAACTTAGACCGTTTTCTCTTGAACGTCTTTTCTATCGTGTAGGAGTTATCTACTTATGAAGGAGCGTTCAAGGTCACAACTCTAGGTGCTGTATGCGAACGCTAAGATATGGTAGTTACAATGGTATGGTATAGAAAATGGATAGGCATCGCGAAGTGTCCTTAATAGCCCACGGATTGCTGCTTTGTTTACAAAACGCATTCGAATTAACGTGTATATATTCTGGGCATTATTTGGCAGCCTTGCTACATGCTAATTGCAGTAAAACTAAATGAATTTTCACTTGTACGTCTTTTCTATCATGTAGCAGTAATCTACGAATGAAGGAGCGTTCAAGGTCACAACTTTAGTTACTGTATGCGAACTCTAAGATATGATAGTTACAATGGCATGGTATAGGATATCGATTGGCATCGCGAAGTGCCCTATATAGCCCACGGATTGCAACTTTTCGTACAAAACGCGTTCGAATTAACGTGTATATTATTTGGGCAGTTTTTGAAAGCTCTGCTGCATACTAATTGCAGTAAAACTTAGACCGGTTTCTCTTGAATGTCTTTTCTATCATGTAGGAGTTATCTACTTATGAAGGAGCGTTCAAGGTCACAACTTTAGTTACTGTATGCGAACGCTAAGATAAGATAGTTACAATAGCATGCTATAGAACATCGATAGGCATCGCGAAGTGCCCTATATAGCCCACGGATTGCAACTTTACGTACAAAACGCGATAGAATTAATGTGTGTATTATTTGGGCACTTTTTGAAAGCTCTGTTGCATACTAATTGCAGTAAAACTTAGACCGTTTTCTCTTGAACGTTTTTTCTATCGTGTAGAAGTTATCTACTTATGAAGGAGCGTTCAAGGTCAGAACTCTAGGTGCTATATGCGAACGCTAAGATATGGCAGTTTCAATGGCATGGTATAGAAAATGGATAGGCATCGCTAAGTGTCCTTAATAGCCCACGGATTGATGCTTTGTTTACAAAACGCATTCAAATTAACGTGTATATTATCTGGGCATTATTTGGCAGCTCTGCTGCATGCTAATTGCAGTAAAACTTAGTCCGTTTTCTCTTGAACGTCTTTTCTATTGTGTAGGAGTTATCTACTTATGAAGGAGCCGTCAAGGTCACAACTCTAGTTACCGTATGCGAACGCTAAGATATGATAGTTACAATGGCATGGTATAGCAAATGGATAGGCATCGCGAAGTGTCCTTAATAGCCCACGGATTGCTGCTTTGTTTACAAAACGCATTCGAATTAACGTATATATTATCTGGGCATTATTTGGCAGCTCTGCTGCATGTTAATTGCAGTAAAACTAAATGAATTTTCACTTGTACGTCTTTTCTATCATGTAGCAGTAATCTACAAATGAAGGAGCGTTCAAGGTCACAGCTCTTTGTGCTCTATGCGAACCCTAAGATATGATAGTAACAATCACATGGTATAGAACATGGACAGGCATCGCGAAGTGTCCTCAATAGCCCACGGATTGCTGCTTTGTTTAAAAAACGCATTCGAATTAACGTGTATTTTATCTGGGCATTATTTGGCAGCTCTGCTGCATGTTAATTGCAGTAAAACTAAATGAATTTTCACTTGTACGTCTTTTCTATCATGTAGCAGTAATCTACAAATGAAGGAGCGTTCAAGGTCACAGCTCTTTGTGCTCTATGCGAACCCTAAGATATGATAGTAACAATCACATGGTATAGAACATGGACAGGCATCGCGAAGTGTCCTCAATAGCCCACGGATTGCTGCTTTGTTTAAAAAACGCGTTCGAATTAACGTGTATATTATTTGGGCACTTTTTGAAAGATCTGCTGCATACTAATTGCAGTAAAACTTAGACTGTTTTCTCTTGAACGTCTTTTCTATCGTGTAGGAGTTATCTACTTATGAAGGAGCGTTCAAGGTCACAACTCTAGGTGCTGTATGCGAACGCTAACGTATGGTAGTTACAATGGCATGGTATAGAAAATGGATAGGCATCGCGAAGTGTCCTTAATAGCCCACGGATTGCTGCTTTGTTTACAAAACGCATTCGAATTAACGTGTATATTTTCTGGGCATTATTTGGCAGCGTTGCTACATGCTAATTGCAGTAAAACTAAATGAATTTTCACTTGTACGTCTTTTCTATCATGTAGCAGTAATCTACGAATGAAGGAGCGTTCAAGGTCACAGCTCTTTGTGCTCTATGCGAACCCTAAGATATGATAGTAAAATTGACATGGTATAGAACATGGATAGGCATCGCCAAGTGTCCTTAATAGCCCACGGATTGCTGCTTTGTTTAAAAAACGCATTCGAATTAACGTGTATTTTATCTGGGCATTATTTGGCAGCTCTGCTGCATGCTAATTGCAGTAAAACTTAGTCCATTTTCTATTGAACGTCTTTTCTATCGTGTAGGAGTTATGTATTTATGAAGGAGCGTTCAAGGTTACAACTTTAGTTACTGTATGCGAACGCTAAGATATGATAGTTACAATGGCATGGTATAGAACGTCGAAAGCCATCGCGAAGTGCCCTATATAGCCCACGGATTGCAACTTTACGTACGAAACGCGTACGAATTAATGTGTGTATTATTTGGGCACTTTTTGAAAGCTCTGTTGCATACTAATTGCAGTAAAACTAAATGAATTTTCACTTGTACGTTTTTTTATCATGTAGCAGTAATCTACGAATGAAGGAGCGTTCAAGGTCACATCTCTTTGTGCTCTATGCGAACCCTAAGATATGATAGTAACATTGACATGGTATAGAACATGGATAGGCATCGCGAAGTGCCCTATATAGCCCACGGATTGCAATTTTACGCACAAAACGCGATCGAATTAATGTGTGTATTATTTGGGCACTTTTTTAAAGCTCTGTTGCATACTAATTGCAGTAAAACTTAGACCGTCTTCTCTTGAATGTTTCTTCTATCGTGTAGAAGTTATCTACTTATGAAGGAGCGTTCAAGGTCAGAACTCTAGGTGCTATATGCGAACGCTAAGATATGGTAGTTTCAATGGCATGGTATAGAAAATGGATAGGCATCGCTAAGTGTCCTTAATTACCCACGGATTGCTGCTTTGTTTACAAAACGCATTCGAATTAACGTGTATATTATCTGGGCATTATTTGGCAGCTCTGCTGCATGCTAATTGCAGTAAAACTTAGTCCGTTTTCTCTTGAACGTCTTTTCTATTGTGTAGGAGTTATCTACTTATGAAGGAGCCGTCAAGGTCACAACTCTAGTTACCGTATGCGAACGCTAAGATATGATAGTTACAATGGCATGGTATAGCAAATGGATAGGCATCGCGAAGTGTCCATAATAGCCCACGGATTGCTGCTTTGTTTACAAAACGCATTCGAATTAACGTGTACATTATCTGGGCATTATTTGGTAGCTCTGCTGCATGCTAATTGCAGTAAAACTTAGTCCGTTTTCTCTTGAACGTCTTTTCTATTGTGTAGGAGTTATCTACTTATGAAGGAGCCGTCAAGGTCACAACTCTAGTTACCGTATGCGAACGCTAAGATATGATAGTTACAATGGCATGGTATAGCAAATGGATAGGCATCGCGAAGTGTCCTTAATAGCCCACGGATTGCTGCTTTGTTTACAAAACGCATTCGAATTAACGTGTATATTATCTGGGCACTATTTGGTAGCTCTGCTGCATGCTAATTGCAGTAAAACTAAATGAATTCTCACTTGTACGTCTTTTCTATCATGTAGCAGTAATCTACAAATGAAGGAGCGTTCAAGGTCACAGCTCTTTGTGCTCTATGCGAACCCTAAGATATGATAGTAACATTGACATGGTATAGAACATGGATAGGCATCGCGAAGTGTCCTCAATAGCCCACGGATTGCTGCTTAGTTTACAGAACGCATTCGAATTTTCGTGTATATTATCTAGGCATTATTTGGCAGCTCTGCTGCATGCTAATTGCAGTAAAACTTAGTCCGTTTTCTCTTGAACGTCTTTTCTATCTTGTAGGAGTTATCTACTTATGAAGGAGCGTTCAACGTCACAACTCTAGGTGCTGTATGCGAACGCTAAGTTATGGTAGTTACAATGGCATGGTATGGAAAATGGATAGGCATCGCGAAGTGTCCTTAATAGCCCACGGATTGCTGCTTGGTTTACAAAACGCATTCGAATTAACGTGTATATTATCTGGGCACTATTTGGTAGCTCTGCTGCATGCTAATTGCAGTAAAACAAAATGAATTTTCACTTGTACGTCTTCTCTATCATGTAGCAGTAATCTACAAATGAAGGAGCGTTCAAGGTCACAGCTCTTTGTGCTCTATGCGAACCCTAAGATATGATAGTAACATTGACATGGTATAGAACATGGATAGGCATCGCGAAGTGTCCTCAATAGCCCACGGATTGCTGCTTTGTTAAGAAAACGCATTCGAATTTTCGTGTATATCATCTGGGCATTATTTGGCAGCTCTGCTGCATGCTAATTGCAGTAAAATTTAGTCCGTTTTCTCTTGAATGTCTTTTCTATCGTGTAGGAGTTATCTACTTATGAAGGAGCGTTCAAGGTCACAACTCTAGTTACTGTATGCGAACGCTAAGATATGATAGTTACAATGGCCTGGTATAGAACATCGATAGGCATCGCGAAGTGCCCTATATAGCCCGCGGATTGCTACTTTGGGTACAAAACGCGTTCGAATTAACCTGTATATTATTTGGGCACTTTTTGAAAGCTCTGCTGCATACTAATTGCAGTAAAACTTAGACCGGTTTCTCTTGAACGGCTTTTCTAACATGTAGGAGTTATCTACTTATGAAGGCGCGTTCAAGATCACAACTCTAGTTACTGTATGCGAACGCTAAGATATGATAGTTACAATGGCATGGTATAGAACGTCGATAGCCATCGCGAAGTGCCCTATATAGCCCACGGATTGAAACTTTACATACAAAACGCGATCGAATTAATGTGTGTATTATTTGGGCACTTTTTGAAAGTTCTGCTGCATGCTAATTGCAGTAAAACTTAATCCGTTTTCTCTTGAACGTCTTTTCTATCTTGTAGGAGTTATCTACTTATGAAGTAGCGTTAAAGGTCACCACTCTAGTTACTGTATGCGAGCGCTAAGATAAGATAGTTACAATAGCATGTTATAGAACATCGATAGGCATCGCGAAGTGCCCTATATAGCCCACGGATTGCAACTTTCCGTACAAATCGCGATCGAATTAATGTGTGTATTATTTGAGCACTTTTTGAAAGCTCTGTTGCATACTAATTGCAGTAAAACTTAGACCGTTTTCTCTTGAACGTTTTTTCTATCGTGTAGAAGTTATCTACTTATGAAGGAGCGTTCAAGGTCAGAACTCTAGGTGTTATATGCGAACGCTAAGATATGGTAGTCTCAATGGCATGGTATAGAAAATGGATAGGCATCGCTAAGTGTCCTTAATAGCCCACGGATTGCTGCTTTGTTTACAAAACGCATTCCAATTAACGTGTATATTATCTGGGCATTATTTGGCAGCTCTGCTGCATGCTAATTGCAGTAAAACTTAGTCCGTTTTCTCTTGAACGTCTTTTCTATTGTGTAGGAGTTATCTACTTATGAAGGAGCCGGCAAGGTCACAACTCTAGTTACCGTATGCGAACGCTAAGATATGATAGTTACAATGGCATGGTATGGCAAATGGATAGGCATCGCGAAGTGTCCTTAATAGCCCACGGATTGCTGCTTTGTTTACAAAACGCATTCGAATTAACGTATATATTATCTGGGCATTATTTGGCAGCTCTGCTGCATGTTAATTGCAGTAAAACTAAATGAATTTTCACTTGTACGTCTTTTCTATCATGTAGCAGTTATCTACAAATGAAGGAGCGTTCAAGATCACAGCTCTTTGTGCTCTATGCTAACCCTAAGAAATGATAGTAACAATCACATGGTATAGAACATGGACAGGCATCGCGAAGTGTCTTCAATGGCCCACGGATTGCTGCTTTCTTTATAAAACGCATTCGAATTTTCGTGTATATCATCAGGGCATTATTTGGCAGCTCTGCTGCATGCTAATTGAATTAAAACTTGGACCGTTTTCTCTTGTACGTCTTTTCCATCGTGTGGGAGATATCTACGTATGAAGGAGCGTTCAGGGTCACAACTCTAGTTACTGTATGCGAACGCTAAGATATGATAGTTACAATGGCATGGTGTAGAACATCGATAGGCATCCCGAAGTGCCCTATATAGCCCACGGATTGCAACTTTACGTACAAAACGCGATCGAATTAATGTGTGTATTATTTGGGCACTTTTTGAAAGCTCTGTTGCATACTAATTGCAGTAAAACTTAGACCGTTTTCTCTTGAACGTCTTTTCTATCTTGTAGGAGTTATCTACTTATGAAGGAGCGTTCAACGTCACAACTCTAGGTGCTGTATGCGAACGCTAAGATATGAGAGTTACAATGGCCTGGTATAGAACATCGATAGGCATCGCGAAGTGCCCTATATAGCCCACGGATTGCAACTTTTCGTTCAAAACGCGTTCGAATTAACGTGTGTATTATTTGGGCACTTTTTGAAAGCTCTGTTGCATACTAATTGCAGTAAAACTTAGACCGTTTTCTCTTGAACGTCTTTTCTATCGTGTAGGAGTTATCTACTTATGAAGGAGCGTTCAAGGTCACAACTCTAGGTGTTGAATGCGAACGCTAAGATATGGTAGTTACAATGTCATGTTATAGAAAATCGATAGGCATCGCAAAGTATCCTTAATAGCCCACGGATTGCTGCTTTGTTTAAAAAAAGCATTCGAATTAACGTATATTTTATCTGGGCATTATTTGGCAGCTCTGCTGCATGCTAATTGCAGTAAAACGTAGTCCATTTTCTATTGAACGTCTTTTCTATCGTGTAGGAGTTATGTATTTATGAAGGAGCGTTTAAGGTCACAATTTCAGTTACTGTATGCGAACGCTAAGATATGATAGTTACAATGGCATGGTATAGGACATCGATTGGCATCGCGAAGTGCCCTATATAGCCCACGAATTGCAACTTTTCGTACAAAACGCGTTCGAATTAACGTGTATATTATTTGGGCACTTTTTGAAAGATTTGTTGCATACTAATTGCAGTAAAATTTAGACCGGTTTCTCTTGAACGTCTTTTCTATCATGTAGGAGTTATCTACTTATGAAGAAGCGTTCAAGGCCACAACTCTGGTGACCGTATGCGAACGCTAAGATATGATTGTTACAATGGCATGGTATAGAAAATGGATAGGCATCGCTAAATGTCCTTAATAGCCCACGGATTGCTGCTTTGTTTAAAAAACGCATTCGAATTAAAGTGAACGTATCTCCTTATGAAGAAGCGTTCTAGGTCACAACTCTAGTGACCGTATGCGAACGCTAAGTTATGATAGTTACAATGGCATGGTATAGAAAATGGATAGGCATCGCGAAGTGTCCTTAATAGCCGACGGATTGCTGCTTTGTTTAAAAAACGCGTTCGAATTAACGTGTATTTAATCTGGGCATTATTTGGCCGCTTTGCTGCATGGTAATTGCAGTAAAACTAAATCCATTTTCACTTGTACGTCTTTTATATCGTATAGTAGTAATCTACGAATGAAGGACCGTTCAAGGTCACAGCTCTTTGTGCTCTATGCGAACCCTAAGATATGATAGTAACATTGACATGGTATAGAACATGGATAGGCATCGCGAAGTGTCCTCAATAGCCCACGGATTGCTGCTTTGTTTAGAAAACGCATTCGAATTTTCGTGTATATCATCTGGGCATTATTTGGCAGCTCTGCTGCAAGCTAATTGCTAATTGCAGTAAAATTTAGTCCGTTTTCTCTTTAAAGTCTATTCTATCGTGTAGGAGTTATCTACTTATGAAGGAGCGTTCAAGGTCACAACTCTAGTTACTGTATGCGAACGCTAACATTTGATAGTTACAATGGACTGGTATAGAACATTGGGTACAAAACGCGTTCGAATTAACGTGTATTTTATTTGGGCACTTTTTGAAAGCTCTGCTGCATACTAATTGCAGTAAAACTTAGACCGGTTTCTCTTGAACGTCTTTTCTATCATGTAGGAGTTATCTACTTATGAAGGAGCGTTCAAGATCACAACTCTAGTTACTGTATGCGAACGCTAAGATATGATAGTTACAATGGCATGGTATAGAACGTCGATAGCCATCGCGAAGTGCCCTATATAGCCCACGGATTGAAACTTTACGTACAAAACGCGATCGAATTAACTTGTATATTATTTGGGTACTTTTTGAAAGATCTGCTGCATGCTAATTGCAGTAAAACTAAATGAATTTTCACTTGTACGTTATTTTTATCATGTAGCAGTAATCTACGAATGAAGGAGCGTTCAAGGTCACAACTTTAGTTACTGTATGCGAACGCTAAGATATGATAGTTACAATGGCATGGTATAGAACATCGATAGGCATCGCGAAGTGCCATATATAGCCCACGGATTGCAACTTTTCGTACAAAACGCGTTCGAATTAACGTGTATATTATTTGGGCACTTTTTGAAAGATCTGCTGCATACTAATTGCAGTAAAACTTAGACCGTTTTCTCTTGAACGTCTTTTCTATCGTGTAGGAGTTATCTACTTATGAAGGAGCGTTCAAGGTCACAACTCTAGGTGCTGTATGCGAACGCTAAGATATGGTAGTTACAATGGTATGGTATAGAAAATGGATAGGCATCGCGAAGTGTCCTTAATAGCCCACGGATTGCTGCTTTGTTTACAAAACGCATTCGAATTAACGTGTATATATTCTGGGCATTATTTGGCAGCCTTGCTACATGCTAATTGCAGTAAAACTAAATGAATTTTCACTTGTACGTCTTTTCTATCATGTAGCAGTAATCTACGAATGAAGGAGCGTTCAAGGTCACAACTTTAGTTACTGTATGGAACTCTAAGATATGATAGTTACAATGGCATGGTATAGGATATCGATTGGCATCGCGAAGTGCCCTATATAGCCCACGGATTGCAACTTTTCGTACAAAACGCGTTCGAATTAACGTGTATATTATTTGGGCAGTTTTTGAAAGCTCTGCTGCATACTAATTGCAGTAAAACTTAGACCGGTTTCTCTTGAATGTCTTTTCTATCATGTAGGAGTTATCTACTTATGAAGGAGCGTTCAAGGTCACAACTTTAGTTACTGTATGCGAACGCTAAGATAAGATAGTTACAATAGCATGCTATAGAACATCGATAGGCATCGCGAAGTGCCCTATATAGCCCACGGATTGCAACTTTACGTACAAAACGCGATCGAATTAATGTGTGTATTATTTGGGCACTTTTTGAAAGCTCTGTTGCATACTAATTGCAGTAAAACTTAGACCGTTTTCTCTTGAACGTTTTTTCTATCGTGTAGAAGTTATCTACTTATGAAGGAGCGTTCAAGGTCAGAACTCTAGGTGCTATATGCGAACGCTAAGATATGGCAGTTTCAATGGCATGGTATAGAAAATGGATAGGCATCGCTAAGTGTCCTTAATAGCCCACGGATTGATGCTTTGTTTACAAAACGCATTCAAATTAACGTGTATATTATCTGGGCATTATTTGGCAGCTCTGCTGCATGCTAATTGCAGTAAAACTTAGTCCGTTTTCTCTTGAACGTCTTTTCTATTGTGTAGGAGTTATCTACTTATGAAGGAGCCGTCAAGGTCACAACTCTAGTTACCGTATGCGAACGCTAAGATATGATAGTTACAATGGCATGGTATAGCAAATGGATAGGCATCGCGAAGTGTCCTTAATAGCCCACGGATTGCTGCTTTGTTTACAAAACGCATTCGAATTAACGTATATATTATCTGGGCATTATTTGGCAGCTCTGCTGCATGTTAATTGCAGTAAAACTAAATGAATTTTCACTTGTACGTCTTTTCTATCATGTAGCAGTAATCTACAAATGAAGGAGCGTTCAGGGTCACAGCTCTTTGTGCTCTATGCGAACCCTAAGATATGATAGTAACAATCACATGGTATAGAACATGGACAGGCATCGCGAAGTGTCCTCAATAGCCCACGGATTGCTGCTTTGTTTATAAAACGCATTCGAATTTTCGTGTATATCATCAGGGCATTATTTGGCAGCTCTGCTGCATGCTAATTGAATTAAAACTTGGACGTCTCCGTTCTCTTGTACGTCTTTTCCATCGTGTGGGAGATATCTACGTATGAAGGAGCGTTCAAGGTCACAACTCTAGTTACTGTATGCGAACGCTAAGATATGAGAGTTACAATGGCCTGGTATAGAACATCGATAGACATCGCGAAGTACCCTATATAGCCCGCGGATTGCTACTTTGCGTACAAAACGCGTTCGAATTAACGTGTATATTATTTGGGCACTTTTTTAAAGCTCTGCTGCATATTAATTGCAGTAAAACTTATTCCGCTTTCTCTTGAACGTCTTTTCTATCGTGTAGGAGTTATCTACTTATGAAGGAGCGTTCAAAGTCACAACTTTAGTTACTGTATGCGAACGCTAAGATATGATAGTTACAATGGCATGGTATAGAACATCGATAGGCATCCCGAAGTGCCCTATATAGCCCACGGATTGCAACTTTACGTACAAAACGCGATCGAATTAATGTGTGTATTATTTGGGCACTTTTTGAAAGCTCTGTTGCATACTAATTGCAGTAAAACTTAGACCGTTTTCTCTTGAACGTCTTTTCTATCGTGTAGGAGTTATCTTCTTATGAAGGAGCGTTCAAGGTCACAACTCTAGGTGTTGAATGCGAACGCTAAGATATGGTAGTTACAATGTCATGTTATAGAAAATAGATAGGCATCGCAAAGTGTCCTTAATAGCCCACGGATTGCTGCTTTGTTTAAAAAACGCATTCGAATTAACTTGTATTTTATCTGGGCATTATTTGGCAGCTCTGCTGCATGCTAATTGCCGTAAAACTTGGTCCATTCTCTATTGAACGTCTTTTCTATCGTGTAGGAGTTATGTATTTATGAAGGAGCGTTCAAGGTCACAACTTTAGTTACTGTATGCGAACGCTAAGATATGATAGTTACAATGGCATGGTATAGAACGTCGATAGCCATCGCGAAGTGCCCTATATAGCCCACGGATTGCAACTTTTCGTACAAAACGCGTTCGAATTAACGTGTATATTATTTGGGCACTTTTTGAAAGATCTGCTGCATACTAATTGCAGTAAAACTTAGACCGTTTTCTCTTGAACGTCTTTTCTATCGTGTAGGAGTTATCTACTTATGAAGGAGCGTTCAAGGTCAGAACTCTAGGTGCTATATGCGAACGCTAAGATATGGTAGTTTCAATGGCATGGTATAGAAAATGGATAGACATCGCTAAGTGTCCTCAATAGACCACGGATTGCTGCTTTGTTTAAAAAACGCATTTGAATTAACGTGTATTTTATCTGGGCATTATTTGGCAGCTCTGCTGCATGCTAATTGCAGTAAAACTTAGTCCATTTTCTGTTGAACGTCTTTTCTATCGTGTAGGAGTTATGTATTTATGAAGGAGCGTTCAAGGTCACAACTTTAGTTACTGTATGCGAACGCTAGGATATGATAGTTACAATGGCATGGTATAGAACGTCGATAGCCATCGCGAAGTGCCCTATATAGCCCACGGATTGAAACCTTACGTACAAAACGCGATCGAATTAACGTGTATATTATTTGGGTACTTTTTGAAAGATCTGCTGCATGCTAATTGCAGTAAAACTAAATGAATTTTCACTTGTACGTTATTTTTATCATGTAGCAGTAATCTACAAATGAAGGAGCGTTCAAGGTCACAGCTCTTTGTGCTCTATGCGAACCCTAAGATATGATAGTAACATTGACATGGTATAGAACATGGATAGGCTTCGTGAAGTGCCTTATATTGCCTGCGGATTGCTACTTTGCGTACAAAACGCGTTCGAATTAACATGTATATTATTTGGGCACTTTTTGAAAGTTCTGCTGCATGCTACTTGCAGTAAAACTTAGTCCGTTTTCTCTTGAACGTTTTTTCTATCGTGTAGGAGTTATCTACTTATGAAGGAGCATTCAAGGTCACCACTTTAGTTACTGTATGCGAACGCTAGGATATGATAGTTACAATGGCATGGCATGAACATCGATAGGCATCGCGAAGTGTCCTTAATAGCCCACGGATTGCTGCTTTGTTTACAAAACGCATTCGAATTAACGTGTATATTATCTGGGCATTATTTGGCAGCTATGCTGCATGCTAATTGCAGTAAAATTTAGTCCATTTTCTCTTGAACGTCTTTTCTATCGTGTAGGAGTTATCTACTTATGAAGGAGCGTTCAAGGTCACAACTTTAGTTACTGTATGCGAACGCTAAGATATGATAGTTACAATGGCATGGTATAGAACATCGATAGGCATCGCGAAGTGCCCTATATAGCCCACGGATTGCAACTTTTCGTACAAAACGCGTTCGAATTAACGTGTATATTATTTGGGCACTTTTTGAAAGATCTGCTGCATACTAATTGCAGTAAAACTTAGACCGGTTTCTCTTGAACGTCTTTTCTATCATGTAGGAGTTATCTACTTATGAAGGAGCGTTCAAGATCACAACTCTAGTTACTGTATGCGAACGCTAAGATATGATAGTTACAATGGCATGGTATAGAACGTCGATAGCCATCGCGAAGTGCCCTATATAGCCCACGGATTGCAACTTTACGTACAAAACGCGATCGAATTAATGTGTGTATTATTTGGGCACTTTTTGAAAGCTCTGTTGCATACTAATTGCAGTAAAACTTAGACCGTTTTCTCTTGAACGTCTTTTCTATCTTGTAGGAGTTATCTACTTATGAAGGAGCGTTCAACGTCACAACTCTAGGTGCTGTATGCGAACGCTAAGATATGAGAGTTACAATGGCCTGGTATAGAACATCGATAGGCATCGCGAAGTGCCCTATATAGCCCACGGATTGCAACTTTTCGTTCAAAACGCGTTCGAATTAACGTGTGTATTATTTGGGCACTTTTTGAAAGATCTGCTGCATATTAATTGCAGTAAAACTTAGACCGTTTTCTCTTGAACGTCTTTTCTATCGTGTAGGAGTTATCTACTTATGAAGGAGCGTTCAAGGTCACAACTCTAGGTGTTAAATGCGAACGCTAAGATATGGTAGTTACAATGTCATGTTATAGAAAATAGATAGGCATCGCAAAGTGTCCTTAATAGCCCACGGATTGCTGCTTTGTTTAAAAAAAGCATTCGAATTAACGTGTATTTTATCTGGGCATTATTTGGCAGCTCTGCTGCATGCTAATTGCAGTAAAACGTAGTCCATTTTCTATTGAACGTCTTTTCTATCGTGTAGGAGTTATGTATTTATGAAGGAGCGTTTAAGGTCACAATTTCAGTTACTGTATGCGAACGCTAAGATATGATAGTTACAATGGCATGGTATAGGACATCGATTGGCATCGCGAAGTGCCCTATATAGCCCACGAATTGCAACTTTTCGTACAAAACGCGTTCGAATTAACGTGTATATTATTTGGGCACTTTTTGAAAGATTTGTTGCATACTAATTGCAGTAAAATTTAGACCGGTTTCTCTTGAACGTCTTTTCTATCATGTAGGAGTTATCTACTTATGAAGAAGCGTTCAAGGCCACAACTCTGGTGACCGTATGCGAACGCTAAGATATGATTGTTACAATGGCATGGTATAGAAAATGGATAGGCATCGCTAAATGTCCTTAATAGCCCACGGATTGCTGCTTTGTTTAAAAAACGCATTCGAATTAACGTGAACGTATCTCCTTATGAAGAAGCGTTCTAGGTCACAACTCTAGTGACCGTATGCGAACGCTAAGTTATGATAGTTACAATGGCATGGTATAGAAAATGGATAGGCATCGCGAAGTGTCCTTAATAGCAGACGGATTGCTGCTTTGTTTAAAAAACGCGTTCGAATTAACGTGTATTTAATCTGGGCATTATTTGGCCGCTTTGCTGCATGGTAATTGCAGTAAAACTAAATCCATTTTCACTTGTACGTCTTTTATATCGTATAGTAGTAATCTACGAATGAAGGACCCTTCAAGGTCACAGCTCTTTGTGCTCTATGCGAACCCTAAGATATGATAGTAACATTGACATGGTATAGAACATGGATAGGCATCGCGAAGTGTCCTCAATAGCCCACGGATTGCTGCTTTGTTTAGAAAACGCATTCGAATTTTCGTGTATATCATCTGGGCATTATTTGGCAGCTCTGCTGCATGCTAATTGCTAATTGCAGTAAAATTTAGTCCGTTTTCTCTTTAAAGTCTTTTCTATCGTGTAGGAGTTATCTACTTATGAAGGAGCGTTCAAGGTCACAACTCTAGTTACTGTATGCGAACGCTAACATTTGATAGTTACAATGGACTGGTATAGAACATTGGGTACAAAACGCGTTCGAATTAACGTGTATTTTATTTGGGCACTTTTTGAAAGCTCTGCTGCATACTAATTGCAGTAAAACTTAGACCGGTTTCTCTTGAACGTCTTTTCTATCATGTAGGAGTTATCTACTTATGAAGGAGCGTTCAAGATCACAACTCTAGTTACTGTATGCGAACGCTAAGATATGATAGTTACAATGGCATGGTAGAGAACGTCGATAGCCATCGCGAAGTGCCCTATATAGCCCACGGATTGAAACTTTACCTACAAAACGCGATCGAATTAACTTGTATATTATTTGGGTACTTTTTGAAAGATCTGCTGCATGCTAATTGCAGTAAAACTAAATGAATTTTCACTTGTACGTTATTTTTATCATGTAGCAGTAATCTACGAATGAAGGAGCGTTCAAGGTCACAACTTTAGTTACTGTATGCGAACGCTAAGATATGATAGTTACAATGGCATGGTATAGAACATCGATAGGCATCGCGAAGTGCCATATATAGCCCACGGATTGCAACTTTTCGTACAAAACGCGTTCGAATTAACGTGTATATTATTTGGGCACTTTTTGAAAGATCTGCTGCATACTAATTGCAGTAAAACTTAGACCGTTTTCTCTTGAACGTCTTTTCTATCGTGTAGGAGTTATCTACTTATGAAGGAGCGTTCAAGGTCACAACTCTAGGTGCTGTATGCGAACGCTAAGATATGGTAGTTACAATGGTATGGTATAGAAAATGGATAGGCATCGCGAAGTGTCCTTAATAGCCCACGGATTGCTGCTTTGTTTACAAAACGCATTCGAATTAACGTGTATATATTCTGGGCATTATTTGGCAGCCTTGCTACATGCTAATTGCAGTAAAACTAAATGAATTTTCACTTGTACGTCTTTTCTATCATGTAGCAGTAATCTACGAATGAAGGAGCGTTCAAGGTCACAACTTTAGTTACTGTATGCGAACTCTAAGATATGATAGTTACAATGGCATGGTATAGGATATCGATTGGCATCGCGAAGTGCCCTATATAGCCCACGGATTGCAACTTTTCATACAAAACGCGTTCGAATTAACGTGTATATTATTTGGGCAGTTTTTGAAAGCTCTGCTGCATACTAATTGCAGTAAAACTTAGACCGGTTTCTCTTGAATGTCTTTTCTATCATGTAGGAGTTATCTACTTATGAAGGAGCGTTCAAGGTCACAACTTTAGTTACTGTATGCGAACGCTAAGATAAGATAGTTACAATAGCATGCTATAGAACATCGATAGGCATCGCGAAGTGCCCTATATAGCCCACGGATTGCAACTTTACGTACAAAACGCGATCGAATTAATGTGTGTATTATTTGGGCACTTTTTGAAAGCTCTGTTGCATACTAATTGCAGTAAAACTTAGACCGTTTTCTCTTGAACGTTTTTTCTATCGTGTAGAAGTTATCTACTTATGAAGGAGCGTTCAAGGTCAGAACTCTAGGTGCTATATGCGAACGCTAAGATATGGCAGTTTCAATGGCATGGTATAGAAAATGGATAGGCATCGCTAAGTGTCCTTAATAGCCCACGGATTGATGCTTTGTTTACAAAACGCATTCAAATTAACGTGTATATTATCTGGGCATTATTTGGCAGCTCTGCTGCATGCTAATTGCAGTAAAACTTAGTCCGTTTTCTCTTGAACGTCTTTTCTATTGTGTAGGAGTTATCTACTTATGAAGGAGCCGTCAAGGTCACAACTCTAGTTACCGTATGCGAACGCTAAGATATGATAGTTACAATGGCATGGTATAGCAAATGGATAGGCATCGCGAAGTGTCCTTAATAGCCCACGGATTGCTGCTTTGTTTACAAAACGCATTCGAATTAACGTATATATTATCTGGGCATTATTTGGCAGCTCTGCTGCATGTTAATTGCAGTAAAACTAAATGAATTTTCACTTGTACGTCTTTTCTATCATGTAGCAGTAATCTACAAATGAAGGAGCGTTCAAGGTCACAGCTCTTTGTGCTCTATGCGAACCTTAAGATATGATAGTAACAATCACATGGTATAGAACATGGACAGGCATCGCGAAGTGTCCTCAATAGCCCACGGATTGCTGCTTTGTTTATAAAACGCATTCGAGTTTTCGTGTATATCATCAGGGCATTATTTGGCAGCTCTGCTGCATGCTAATTGAATTAAAACTTGGACGTCTCCGTTCTCTTGTACGTCTTTTCCATCGTGTGGGAGATATCTACGTATGAAGGAGCGTTCAAGGTCACAACTCTAGTTACTGTATGCGAACGCCTTAGCGTTCGCATACAGTAACTAGAGTTGAGAGTTACAATGGGAGTTACTATGAGAGTTACAATGGCCTGGTATAGAACATCGATAGACATCGCGAAGTACCCTATATAGCCCGCGGATTGCTACTTTGCGTACAAAACGCGTTCGAATTAACGTGTATATTATTTGGGCACTTTTTTAAAGCTCTGCTGCATATTAATTGCAGTAAAACTTATTCCGTTATATTATCTGGGCAGCAATCCGTGGGCTATTAAGGACACTTCGCGATGCCTATCCATTTTCTATACCATGCCATTGTAACTACCATACGTTAGCGTTCGCATACAGCACCTAGAGTTGTGACCTTGAACGCTCCTTCATAAGTAGATAACTCCTACACGATAGAAAAGACGTTCAAGAGAAAACGGTCTAAGTTATACTGCAATTAGTATGCAGCAGATCTTTCAAAAAGTGCCCAAATAATATACACGTTAATTCGAACGCGTTTTGAACGAAAAGTTGCAATCCGTGGGCTATTAAGGACACTTCGCGATGCCTATCCATTTTCTATACCATACCATTGTAACTACCATATCTTAGCGTTCGCATACAGCACCTAGAGTTGTGACCTTGATCGGTCCTTCATAAGTAGATAACTCCTACACGATAGAAAAGACGTTCAAGAGAAAACGGTCTAAGTTTTACTGCAATTAGTATGCAGCAGATCTTTCAAAAAGTGCCCAAATAATATACACGTTAATTCGAACGCGTTTTGTACGAAAAGTTGCAATCCGTGGGCTATATAGGGCACTTCGCGATGCCTATCGATGTTCTATACCATGCCATTGTAACTATCATATCTTAGCGTTCGCATACAGTAACTAAAGTTGTGACCTTGAACGCTCCTTCATAAGTAGATAACTCCTACACGATAGAAAAGACGTTCAAGAGAAAATGGACTAAATTTTACTGCAATTAGCATGCAGCATAGCTGCCAAATAATGCCCAGATAATATACTAAGATATGGCAGTTTCAATGGCATGGTATAGAAAATGGATAGGCATCGCTAAGTGTCCTTAATAGCCCACGGATTGATGCTTTGTTTACAAAACGCATTCAAATTAACGTGTATATTATCTGGGCATTATTTGGCAGCTCTGCTGCATGCTAATTGCAGTAAAACTTAGTCCGTTTTCTCTTGAACGTCTTTTCTATCATGTAGGAGTTATCTACTTATGAAGAAGCGTTCAAGGCCACAACTCTGGTGACCGTATGCGAACGCTAAGATATGATAGTTACAATGGCATGGTATAGGACATCGATTGGCATCGCGAAGTGCCCTATATAGCCCACGAATTGCAACTTTTCGTACAAAACGCGTTCGAATTAACGTGTATATTATTTGGGCACTTTTTGAAAGATTTGTTGCATACTAATTGCAGTAAAATTTAGACCGGTTTCTCTTGAACGTCTTTTCTATCGTGTAGGAGTTATCTTCTTATGAAGGAGCGTTCAAGGTCACAACTCTAGGTGTTGAATGCGAACGCTAAGATATGGTAGTTACAATGTCATGTTATAGAAAATAGATAGGCATCGCAAAGTGTCCTTAATAGCCCACGGATTGCTGCTTTGTTTAAAAAACGCATTCGAATTAACTTGTATTTTATCTGGGCATTATTTGGCAGCTCTGCTGCATGCTAATTGCCGTAAAACTTGGTCCATTCTCTATTGAACGTCTTTTCTATCGTGTAGGAGTTATGTATTTATGAAGGAGCGTTCAAGGTCACAACTTTAGTTACTGTATGCGAACGCTAAGATATGATAGTTACAATGGCATGGTATAGAACGTCGATAGCCATCGCGAAGTGCCCTATATAGCCCACGGATTGCAACTTTTCGTACAAAACGCGTTCGAATTAACGTGTATATTATTTGGGCACTTTTTGAAAGATCTGCTGCATACTAATTGCAGTAAAACTTAGACCGTTTTCTCTTGAACGTCTTTTCTATCGTGTAGGAGTTATCTACTTATGAAGGAGCGTTCAAGGTCAGAACTCTAGGTGCTATATGCGAACGCTAAGATATGGTAGTTTCAATGGCATGGTATAGAAAATGGATAGACATCGCTAAGTGTCCTCAATAGACCACGGATTGCTGCTTTGTTTAAAAAACGCATTTGAATTAACGTGTATTTTATCTGGGCATTATTTGGCAGCTCTGCTGCATGCTAATTGCAGTAAAACTTAGTCCATTTTCTGTTGAACGTCTTTTCTATCGTGTAGGAGTTATGTATTTATGAAGGAGCGTTCAAGGTCACAACTTTAGTTACTGTATGCGAACGCTAGGATATGATAGTTACAATGGCATGGTATAGAACGTCGATAGCCATCGCGAAGTGCCCTATATAGCCCACGGATTGAAACCTTACGTACAAAACGCGATCGAATTAACGTGTATATTATTTGGGTACTTTTTGAAAGATCTGCTGCATGCTAATTGCAGTAAAACTAAATGAATTTTCACTTGTACGTTATTTTTATCATGTAGCAGTAATCTACAAATGAAGGAGCGTTCAAGGTCACAGCTCTTTGTGCTCTATGCGAACCCTAAGATATGATAGTAACATTGACATGGTATAGAACATGGATAGGCTTCGTGAAGTGCCTTATATTGCCTGCGGATTGCTACTTTGCGTACAAAACGCGTTCGAATTAACATGTATATTATTTGGGCACTTTTTGAAAGTTCTGCTGCATGCTAATTGCAGTAAAACTTAGTCCGTTTTCTCTTGAACGTTTTTTCTATCGTGTAGGAGTTATCTACTTATGAAGGAGCATTCAAGGTCACCACTTTAGTTACTGTATGCGAACGCTAGGATATGATAGTTGCAATGGCATGGCATGAACATCGATAGGCATCGCGAAGTGTCCTTAATAGCCCACGGATTGCTGCTTTGTTTACAAAACGCATTCGAATTAACGTGTATATTATCTGGGCATTATTTGGCAGCTATGCTGCATGCTAATTGCAGTAAAATTTAGTCCATTTTCTCTTGAACGTCTTTTCTATGGTGTAGGAGTTATCTACTTATGAAGGAGCGTTCAAGGTCACAACTTTAGTTACTGTATGCGAACGCTAAGATATGATAGTTACAATGGCATGGTATAGAACATCGATAGGCATCGCGAAGTGCCCTATATAGCCCACGGATTGCAACTTTTCGTACAAAACGCGTTCGAATTAACGTGTATATTATTTGGGCAGTTTTTGAAAGCTCTGCTGCATACTAATTGCAGTAAAACTTAGACCGGTTTCTCTTGAATGTCTTTTATATCATGTAGGAGTTATCTACTTATGAAGGAGCATTCAAGGTCACAACTTTAGTTACTGTATGCGAACGCTAAGATAAGATAGTTACAATAGCATGCTATAGAACATCGATAGGCATCGCGAAGTGCCCTATATAGCCCACGGATTGCAACTTTACGTACAAAACGCGATCGAATTAATGTGTGTATTATTTGGGCACTTTTTGAAAGCTCTGTTGCATACTAATTGCAGTAAAACTTAGACCGTTTTCTCTTGAACGTTTTTTCTATCGTGTAGAAGTTATCTACTTATGAAGGAGCGTTCAAGGTCAGAACTCTAGGTGCTATATGCGAACGCTAAGATATGGCAGTTTCAATGGCATGGTATAGAAAATGGATAGGCATCGCTAAGTGTCCTTAATAGCCCACGGATTGATGCTTTGTTTACAAAACGCATTCAAATTAACGTGTATATTATCTGGGCATTATTTGGCAGCTCTGCTGCATGCTAATTGCAGTAAAACTTAGTCCGTTTTCTCTTGAACGTCTTTTCTATTGTGTAGGAGTTATCTACTTATGAAGGAGCCGTCAAGGTCACAACTCTAGTTACCGTATGCGAACGCTAAGATATGATAGTTACAATGGCATGGTATAGCAAATGGATAGGCATCGCGAAGTGTCCTTAATAGCCCACGGATTGCTGCTTTGTTTACAAAACGCATTCGAATTAACGTATATATTATCTGGGCATTATTTGGCAGCTCTGCTGCATGTTAATTGCAGTAAAACTAAATGAATTTTCACTTGTACGTCTTTTCTATCATGTAGCAGTAATCTACAAATGAAGGAGCGTTCAAGGTCACAGCTCTTTGTGCTCTATGCGAACCCTAAGATATGATAGTAACAATCACATGGTATAGAACATGGACAGGCATCGCGAAGTGTCCTCAATAGCCCACGGATTGCTGCTTTGTTTATAAAACGCATTCGAATTTTCGTGTATATCATCAGGGCATTATTTGGCATCTCTGCTGCATGCTAATTGAATTAAAACTTGGACGTCTCCGTTCTCTTGTACGTCTTTTCCATCGTGTGGGAGATATCTACGTATGAAGGAGCGTTCAAGGTCACAACTCTAGTTACTGTATGCGAACGCTAAGATATGAGAGTTACAATGGCCTGGTATAGAACATCGATAGACATCGCGAAGTACCCTATATAGCCCGCGGATTGCTACTTTGCGTACAAAACGCGTTCGAATTAACGTGTATATTATTTGGGCACTTTTTTAAAGCTCTGCTGCATACTAATTGCAGTAAAACTTATTCCGTTTTCTCTTGAACGTCTTTTCTATCGTGTAGGAGTTATCTACTTATGAAGGAGCGTTCAAAGTCACAACTTTAGTTACTGTATGCGAACGCTAAGATATGATAGTTACAATGGCATGGTATAGAACATCGATAGGCATCCCGAAGTGCCCTATATAGCCCACGGATTGCAACTTTACGTACAAAACGCGATCGAATTAATGTGTGTATTATTTGGGCACTTTTTGAAAGCTCTGTTGCATACTAATTGCAGTAAAACTTAGACCGTTTTCTCTTGAACGTCTTTTCTATCTTGTAGGAGTTATCTACTTATGAAGGAGCGTTCAACGTCACAACTCTAGGTGCTGTATGCGAACGCTAAGATATGAGAGTTACAATGGCCTGGTATAGAACATCGATAGGCATCGCGAAGTGCCCTATATAGCCCACGGATTGCAACTTTTTGTTCAAAACGCGTTCGAATTAACGTGTATATTATTTGGGCACTTTTTGAAAGATCTGCTGCATACTAATTGCAGTAAAATTTAGACCGTTTTCTCTTGAACGTCTTTTCTATCGTGTAGGAGTTATCTTCTTATGAAGGAGCGTTCAAGGTCACAACTCTAGGTGTTGAATGCGAACGCTAAGATATGGTAGTTACAATGTCATGTTATAGAAAATAGATAGGCATCGCAAAGTGTCCTTAATAGCCCACGGATTTCTGCTTTGTTTAAAAAACGCATTCGAATTAACGTGTATTTTATCTGGGCATTATTTGGCAGCTCTGCTGCATGCTAATTGCCGTAAAACTTGGTCCATTCTCTATTGAACGTCTTTTCTATCGTGTAGGAGTTATGTATTTATGAAGGAGCGTTCAAGGTCACAACTTTAGTTACTGTATGCGAACGCTAAGATATGATAGTTACAATGGCATGGTATAGAACGTCGATAGCCATCGCGAAGTGCCATATATAGCCCACGGATTGCAACTTTTCGTACAAAACGCGTTCGAATTAACGTGTATATTATTTGGGCACTTTCTGAAAGATCTGCTGCATGCTAGTTGCAGTAAAACTAAATGAATTTTCACTTGTACGTTATTTTTATCATGTAGCAGTAATCTACGAATGAAGGAGCGTTCAAGGTCAGAGCTCTTTGTGCTCTATGCGAACCCTAAGATATGATAGTAACATTGACATGGTTTAGAACATGGATAGGCTTCGCGAAGTGCCTTATATAGCCCGCGGATTGCTACTTTGCGTACAAAACGCGTTCGAATTAACGTGTATATTATTTGGGCACTTTTTGATAGCTCTGCTGCATACTAATTGCAGTAAAACTTAGACCGGTTTCTCTTGAACGTCTTTTCTATCATGTAGTAGTTATCTACTTATGAAGGAGCGTTCAAGGTCACAGCTCTTTGTGCTCTATGCGAACCCTAAGATATGATAGTAACATTGACATGGTATAGAACATGGATAGGCTTCGTGAAGTGCCTTATATAACATGCGGATTGCTACTTTGCGTACAAAACGCGTTCGAATTAACGTGTATATTATTTGGGCACTTTTTGAAAGATCTGCTGCATACTAATTGCAGTAAAACTTAGACCGTTTTCTCTTGAACGTCTTTTCTATCGTGTAGGAGTTATCTACTTATGAAGGAGCGTTCAAGGTCACAACTCTAGGTGCTGTATGCGAACGCTAACGTATGGTAGTTACAATGGCATGGTATAGAAAATGGATAGGCATCGCGAAGTGTCCTTAATAGCCCACGGATTGCTGCTTTGTTTACAAAACGCATTCGAATTAACGTATATATTATCTGGGCATTATTTGGCAGCTCTGCTGCATGTTAATTGCAGTAAAACTAAATGAATTTTCACTTGTACGTCTTTTCTATCATGTAGCAGTAATCTACAAATGAAGGAGCGTTCAAGGTCACAGCTCTTTGTGCTCTATGCGAACCCTAAGATATGATAGTAACATTGACATGGTATAGAACATGGATAGGCATCGCCAAGTGTCCTTAATAGCCCACGGATTGCTGCTTTGTTTAAAAAACGCATTCGAATTAACGTGTATTTTATCTGGGCATTATTTGGCAGCTCTGCTGCATGCTAATTGCAGTAAAACTTAGTCCATTTTCTATTGAACGTCTTTTCTATCGTGTAGGAGTTATGTATTTATGAAGGAGCGTTCAAGGTTACAACTTTAGTTACTGTATGCGAACGCTAAGATATGATAGTTACAATGGCATGGTATAGAACGTCGAAAGCCATCGCGAAGTGCCCTATATAGCCCACGGATTGCAACTTTACGTACGAAACGCGTACGAATTAATGTGTGTATTATTTGGGCACTTTTTGAAAGCTCTGTTGCATACTAATTGCAGTAAAACTAAATGAATTTTCACTTGTACGTTTTTTTATCATGTAGCAGTAATCTACGAATGAAGGAGCGTTCAAAGTCACATCTCTTTGTGCTCTATGCGAACCCTAAGATATGATAGTAACATTGACATGGTATAGAACATGGATAGGCATCGCGAAGTGCCCCATATAGCCCACGGATTGCAACTTTACGCACAAAACGCGATCGAATTAATGTGTGTATTATTTGGGCACTTTTTTAAAGCTCTGTTGCATACTAATTGCAGTAAAACTTAGACCGTCTTCTCTTGAATGTTTTTTCTATCGTGTAGAAGTTATCTACTTATGAAGGAGCGTTCAAGGTCAGAACTCTAGGTGCTATATGCGAACGCTAAGATATGGTAGTTTCAATGGCATGGTATAGAAAATGGATAGGCATCGCTAAGTGTCCTTAATTACCCACGGATTGCTGCTTTGTTTACAAAACGCATTCGAATTAACGTGTATATTATCTGGGCATTATTTGGCAGCTCTGCTGCATGCTAATTGCAGTAAAACTTAGTCCGTTTTCTCTTGAACGTCTTTTCTATTGTGTAGGAGTTATCTACTTATGAAGGAGCCGTCAAGGTCACAACTCTAGTTACCGTATGCGAACGCTAAGATATGATAGTTACAATGGCATGGTATAGCAAATGGATAGGCATCGCGAAGTGTCCATAATAGCCCACGGATTGCTGCTTTGTTTACAAAACGCATTCGAATTAACATGTATATTATCTGGGCATTATTTGGCAGCTCTGCTGCATGCTAATTGCAGTAAAACTTGGTCCGTTTTCTCTTGAACGTCTTTTCTATTGTGTAGGAGTTATCTACTTATGAAGGAGCCGTCAAGGTCACAACTCTAGTTACCGTATGCGAACGCTAAGATATGATAGTTACAATGGCATGGTATAGCAAATGGATAGGCATCGCGAAGTGTCCTTAATAGCCCACGGATTGCTGCTTTGTTTACAAAACGCATTCGAATTAACGTGTATATTATCTGGGCATTATTTGGCAGCTCTGCTGCATGCTAATTGCAGTAAAACTTAGTCCGTTTTCTCTTGAACGTCTTTTCTATCGTGTAGGAGTTATCTACTTATGAAGGAGCGTTCAAGGTCGCAACTCTAGGTGTTGAATGCGAACGCTAAGATATGGTAGTTATAATGTCATGTTATAGAAAATAGATAAGCATCGCAAAGTGTCCTTAATAGCCCACGGATTGCTGCTTTGTTTAAAAAACTCATTCGAATTAACGTGTATTTTATCTGGGCATTATTTGGCAGCTCTGCTGCATGGTAATTGCAGTAAAACTTAGTCCATTTTTTATGGAACGTCTTTTCTATTGTGTAGGAGTTATCTATTTATGAAGGAGAGTTCAAGGTCACAACTTTAGTTACTGTATGCGAACGCTAAGATATGATAGTTCCAATGGCATGGTATAGGACATCGATTGGCATCGCGAAGTGCCCTATATAGCCCACGGATTGCAACTTTTCGTACAAAACGCGTTCGAATTAACGTGTATATTATTTGGGCACTTTTTGAAAGATTTGTTGCATACTAATTGCAGTAAAACTTATACCGGTTTCTCTTGAACGTCTTTTCTATCATGTAGGAGTTATCTACTTATGAAGAAGCGTTCAAGGTCACAACTCTAGTGACCGTATGCGAACGCTAAGATATGATTGTTACAATGGCATGGTATAGAAAATGGATAGGCATCGCTAAGTGTCCTTAATAGCCCACGGATTGCTGCTTTGTTTAAAAAACGCATTCGAATTAACGTGAACGTATCTACTTATGAAGAAGCGTTCAAGGTCACAACTCTAGTGACCGTATGCGAACGCTAAAATATGATAGTTACAATGCCATGGTATAGAAAATGGATAGGCATCGCGAAGTGTCCTTAATAGCCGACGGATTGCTGCTTTGTTTAAAAAACGCATTCGAATTAACATGTATTTAATCTGGGCATTATTTGGCCGCTTTGCTGCATGCTAATTGCAGTAAAACTAAATCCATTTTCACTTGTACGTCTTTTATATCGTATAGTAGTAATCTACGAATGAAGGAGCGTTCAAGGTCACAGCTCTTTGTGCTCTATGCGAACCCTAAGATATGATAGTAACATTGACATGGTATAGAACATGGATAAGCATCGCGAAGTGCCCTATATAGCCCACGGATTGCAACTTTACGTTCAAAACGCGATCGAATTAATGTGTGTATTATCTGGGCACTTTTTGAAAGCTCTGTTGCATACTAATTGCAGTAAAACTTAGTCCGTTTTCTCTTGAACGTCTTTTCTATTGTGTAGGAGTTATCTACTTATGAAGGAGCCGTCAAGGTCACAACTCTAGTTACCGTATGCGAACGCTAAGATATGATAGTTACAATGGCATGGTATAGCAAATGGATAGGCATCGCGAAGTGTCCTTAATAGCCCACGGATTGCTGCTTTGTTTACAAAACGCATTCGAATTAACGTATATATTATCTGGGCATTATTTGGCAGCTCTGCTGCATGTTAATTGCAGTAAAACTAAATGAATTTTCACTTGTACGTCATTTCTATCATGTAGCAGTAATCTACAAATGAAGGAGCGTTCAAGGTCACAGCTCTTTGTGCTCTATGCGAACCCTAAGATATGATAGTAACAATCACATGGTATAGAACATGGACAGGCATCGCGAAGTGCCCTCAATAGCCCACGGATTGCTGCTTTGTTTATAAAACGCATTCGAATTTTCGTGTATATCATCAGGCAATTATTTGGCAGCTCTGCTGCATGCTAATTGAATTAAAACTTGGACCGTTTTCTCTTGTACGTCTTTTCCATCGTGTGGGAGATATCTACGTATGAAGGAGCGTTCAAGTTCACAACTCTAGTTACTGTATGCGAACGCTAAGATATGATAGTTACAATGGCATGGTATAGAACATCGATAAGCATCCCGAAGTGCCCTATATAGCCCACGGATTGCAACTTTACGTACAAAACGCGATCGAATTAATGTGTGTATTATTTGGGCACTTTTTGAAAGCTCTGTTGCATACTAATTGCAGTAAAACTTAGACCGTTTTCTCTTGAACGTCTTTTCTATCTTGTAGGAGTTATCTACTTATGAAGGAGCGTTCAAGGTCACAACTCTAGGTGTTGAATGCGAACGCTAAGATATGGTAGTTACAATGTCATGTTATAGAAAATAGATAGGCATCGCAAAGTGTCCTTAATAGCCCACGGATTGCTGCTTTGTTTAAAAAACGCATTCGAACTAACGTGTATTTTATCTGGGCATTATTTGGCAGCTCTGCTGCATGCTAATTGCAGTAAAACTTAGTCCATTTTCTATTGAACGTCTTTTCTATCGTGTAGGAGTTATGTATTTATGAAGGAGCGTTCAAGGTCACAACTTTAGTTACTGTATGCGAACGCTAAGATATGACAGTTACAATGGCATGGTATAGAACGTCGATAGCCATCGCGAAGTGCCCTATATAGCCCACGGATTGAAACCTTACGTACAAAACGCGATCGAATTAACGTGTATATTATTTGGGTACTTTTTGAAAGGTCTGCTGCATGCTAATTGCAGTAAAACTAAATTAATTTTCACTTGTACGTTATTTTTATCATGTAGCAGTAATCTACGAATGAAGGAGCGTTCAAGGTCAGAGCTCTTTGTGCTCTATGCGAACCCTAACATATGATAGTAACATTGACATGGTATAGAACATGGATAGGCTTCGCGAAGTGCCTTATATAGCCCGCGGATTGCTACTTTGCGTACAAAACGCGTTCGAATTAACGTGTATATTATTTGGGCACTTTTTGATAGCTCTGCTGCATACTAATTGCAGTAAAACTTAGACCGGTTTCTCTTGAACGTCTTTTCTATCATGTAGTAGTTATCTACTTATGAAGGAGCGTTCAAGGTCACAGCTCTTTGTGCTCTATGCGAACCCTAAGATATGATAGTAACATTGACATGGTATAGAACATGGATAGGCTTCGTGAAGTGCCTTATATAACCTGCGGATTGCTACTTTGCGTACAAAACGCGTTCGAATTAACATGTATATTATTTGGGCACTTTTTGAAAGTTCTGCTGCATGCTAATTGCAGTAAAACTTAGTCCTTTTTCTCTTGAACGTCTTTTCTATCATGTAGGAGTTATCTACTTATGAAGGAGCGTTCAAGGTCACAACTTTAGTTACTGTATGCGAACGCTAAGATATGATAGTTACAATGGCATGGTATAGAACATCGATAGGCATCGCGAAGTGCCCTATATAGCCCACGGAATTCAACTTTTCGTACAAAACGCGTTCGAATTAACGTGTATATTATTTGGGCACTTTTTGAAAGATCTGCTGCATACTAATTGAAGTAAAACTTAGACCGGTTTCTCTTGAACGTCTTTTCTATCATGTAGGAGTTATCTACTTATGAAGGAGCGTTCAAGGTCACAACCCTAGGTGCTGTATGCGAACGCTAAGGTATGTTAGTTACAATGGCATGGTATAGAAAATGGATAGGCATCGCGAAGTGTCCTTAATAGCCCACAGATTGCTGCTTTGTTTACAAAACGCATTCGAATTAACGTGTATATTTTCTGGGCATTATTTGGCAGCGTTGCTACATGCTAATTGCAGTAAAACTAAATGAATTTTCACTTGTACGTCTTTTCTATCATGTAGCAGTAATCTACGAATGAAGGACGTAGAAACCGGTCTAAGTTTTACTGCAATTAGTAGGCAGCAGAGCTATCAAAAAGTGCCCAAATAATATACACGTTAATTCGATCGCGTTTTGTACGTAAAGTTTCAATCCTTGGGCTATTTAGGGCACTTCGCGATGGCTATCGACGTTCTATAACGTGCCATTGTAACTATCATATCTTAGCGTTCGCATACAGTAACTAGAGTTGTGATCTTGAACGCTCCTTCATAAGTAGATAACTCCTACATGATAGAAAAGACGTTCAAGAGAATCCGGTCTATGTTTTACTGCAATTAGTATGCAGCAGAGCTTTCAAAATGTGCCCAAATAATATACACGTTAATTCGAACGCGTTTTGTACCCAAGGTAGCAATCCGCGGGCTATATTGGGCACTTCGCGATGCCTATCGATGTTCCATACCAGGCCATTGTAACTATCATATCTTAGCGTTCGCATACAGTAACTAGAGTTGTGACCTTGAACGCTCCTTCATAAGTAGATAACTCCTACACGATAGAAAAGACATTCAAGAGAAAACGGACTAAATTTTACTGCAATTAGCATGCAGCAGAGCTGCCAAATAATGCCCAGATGATATACACGAAAATTCGAATGCATTTTCTAAACAAAGCAGCAATCCGTGGGCTATTGAGGACACTTCGCGATGCCTATCCATGATCTATACCATGTCAATGTTACTATCATATCTTAGGGTTCGCATAGACCACAAAGAGCTGTGACCTTGAACTCTCCTTCATTCGTAGATTACTACTATACGATATAAAAGACGTACAAGTGAAAATGGATTTAGTTTTACTGCAATTAGCATGCAGCAAAGCGGCCAAATAATGCCCAGATTAAATACACGTTAATTCGAATGCGTTTTTTAAACAAAGCAGCAATCCGTCGGCTATTAGGGACACTTCGCGATGCCTATCCATTTTCTATACCATGCCATTGTAACTATCATATCTTAGCGTTTGCACACGGTCACTAGAGTTGTGACCTTGAACGCTTCTTCATAAGTAGATACGTTCACGTTAATTCGAATGCGTTTTGTAAACAAAGCAGCAATCCGTGGGCTATTAAGGACACTTCGCGATGCCTATCGATGATCCATACCATGCCATTGTAACTATCATATCTTAGCGTTCGCATACAGTAACTAAAGTTGTGACCTTGAATGCTCCTTCATAAGTAGATAACTCCTACACGATAGAAAAGACGTTCAAGAGAAAACGGACTAATTTTTACTGCAATTAGCATGCAGCAGACTTTTCAAAAACTGCCCAAATAATATACACGTTAATTCGATCGCGTTTTGTAAGTAAAGTTGCAATCCGTGGGCTATATAGGGCACTTCGCGATGGCTATCGACGTTCTATACCATGCCATTGTAACTATCATATCCTGGCGTTCGCATACAGTATCTAAAGTTGTGACCTTGCACGCTCCTTCATAAATACATAACTCCTACACGATAGAAAAGACGTTCAATAGAGATTGGACTAAGTTTTACTGCAATTAGCATGCAGCAGAGCTACCAAATAATGCCCAGATAAAATACACGTTAATTCGAATGCGCTTCTTAAACAAAGCAGCAATCCGTGGGCTATTAAGGACACTTTGCGATGCCTATCTATTTTCTATAACATGACATTGTAACTACCATATCTTAGCGTTCGCATTCAACACCTAGAGTTGTGACCTTGAACGCTCCTTCATAAGTAGATAACTCCTACACGATAGAAAAGACGTTCAAGAGAAAACGGTCTAAGTTTTACTGCAATTAGTATGCAGCAGAGCTTTAAAAAAGTGCCCAAATAATATACACGTTAATTCGAACGCGTTTTGTACGCAAAGTAGCAATCCGCGGGCTATATAGGGTACTTCGCGATGCCTATCGATGTTCTATACCAGGCCATTGTAACTCTCATATCTTAGCGTTCGCATACAGAAACTAGAGTTGTGACCTTGAACGCTCCTTCATAAGTAGATAACTCCTACACGATAGAAAAGACGTTCAAGAGAAAATGGACTAAATTTTACTGCAATTAGCATGCAGCAGAGCTGCCAAATAATGCCCAGACAATATACACGTTAATTCGAATGCGTTTTGTAAACAAAGCAGCAATCCGTGGGTTATTAAGGACACTTCGCGATGCCTATCCATGTTCTATACCATGTTAATGTTACTATCATATCTTAGGGTTCGCATAGAGCACAAAGAGCTGTGACCTTGAACGCTCCTTCATTCGTAGATTACTGCTTCATGATAAAAAAAACGTACAAGTGAAAATTCATTTAGTTTTACTGCAATTAGTATGCAACAGAGCTTTCAAAATGTACCCAAATAATACACACATTAGTTCGATCGCGTTTTGTACGTAAAGTTGCAATCCGTGGGCTATATAGGGCACTTCGGGATGCCTATGGATGTTCTATACCATGCCATTGTAACTATCATATCTTAGCGTTCGCATACAGGAACTAGAGTTGTGACCTTGAACGCTCCATCATACGTAGATATCTCCCACACGATGGAAAAGACGTACAAGAGAAAATGGTCCAAGTTTTGGACCGTTTTCTCTTGTACGTCTTTTCCATCGTGTGGGAGATATCTACGTATGAAGAATTTTCATGTATATCATCTGGGCATTATTTGGCAGTGTATATTTTCGTATACACGAAAATTCGAATGCGTTTTATAAACAAAGCAGCAATCCGTGGGCTATTGAGGACACTTCGCGATGCCTGTCCATGTTCTATACCATGTGATTGTTGCTATCATATCTGAGGGTTCGCATAGAGCACAAAGAGCTGTGACCTTGAACGCTCCTTCATTTGTAGATTACTGCTACATGATAGAAAAGACGTACAAGTGAAAATTCATTTAATTTTACAGCAATTAACATGCAGCAGAGCTGCCAAATAATGCCCAGATAAAATATACGTTAATTCGAATGCGTTTTGTAAACAAAGCAGCAATCCGTGGGCTATTAAGGACACTTCGCGATGCCTATCCATTTGCTATACCATGCCATTGCAACTATCTTATTTTAGCGTTCGCATACGGTAACTAGAGTTGTGACCTTGACGGCTCCTTCATAAGTAGATAACTCCTACATGATAGAAAAACGTTCAAGAGAAACCGGTCTAAGTTTTACTGCAATTAGTATGCAGCAGAGCTATCAAAAAGTGCCCAAATAATATACACGTTAATTCGAACGCGTTTTGTACGTAAAGTTGCAATCCGTGGGCTATATAGGGCACTTCGCGATGCCTATCCATGTTCTATACCATGTCAATGTTACTATCATATCTTAGGGTTCCCATAAAGCACAAAGAGCTGTGACCTTGAACGCTCCTTCATTCGTAGATTACTGTTACATGATAGAAAAGACGTACAAGTGAAAATTCATTTAGTTTTACTGCAATTAGCATGCAGCAGAGCTGCCAAATAATACCCAGATAATATACACGTTAATTCGAATGCGTTTTGTAAACAAAGCAGCAATCCGTGGGCTATTAAGGACACTTCGCGATGCCTATCCATTTTCTATACCATGCCATTGTAACTATCATATCTTAGCGTTCGCATACGGTCACTAGAGTTGTGACCTTGAACGCTTCTTCATAAGTAGATACGTTCACGTTAATTCGAATGCGTTTTTTAAACAAAGCAGCAATCCGTGGGCTATTAAGGACACTTAGCGATGCCTATCCATTTTCTATACCATGCCATTGTAACAATCATATCTTAGCGTTCGCATACGGTCACTAGAGTTGTGACCTTGAACGCTTCTTCATAAGTAGATAACTCCTACATGATATAAAAGACGTTCAAGAGAAACCGGTCTTCGAAGTTTTACTGCAATTAGTATGCAACAAATCTTTCAAAAAGTGCCCAAATAATATACACGTTAATTCGAACGCGTTTTGTACATAAAGTTGCAATCCGTGGGCTATATAAGGCACTTCGCGAAGCCTATCCATGTTCTATACCATGTCAATATTACTATCATATCTTAGCGTTCGCATACAGTAACTAGAGTTGTGATCTTGAACGCTCCTTCATAAGTAGATAACTCCTACATGATAGAAAAGACGTTCAAGAGAAACCGGTCTAAGTTTTACTGCAATTAGTATGCAGCAGAGCTTTCAAAAAGTGCCCAAATAATATACAGGTTATTTCGAACGCGTTTTGTACCCAAAGTAGCAATCCGCGGGCTATATAGGGCACTTCGCGATGCCTATCGATGTTCTATACCAGGCCATTGTAACTATCATAGCTTAGCGTTCGCATACAGTAACTAGAGTTGTGACCTTGAACGCTCCTTCATAAGTAGATAACTCCTACACGATAGAAAAGACATTCAAGAGAAAACGATCTAAATTTTACTGCAATTAGCATGCAGCAGAGCTGCCAAATAATGCCCAGATGATATTCACGAAAATTCTTCATACGTAGATATCTCCCACACGATGGAAAAGACGTACAAGAGAAAACGGTCCAAGTTTTAATTCAATTAGCATGCAGCAGAGCTGCCAAATAATGCCCTGATGATATACACGAAAATTCGAATGCGTTTTATAAACAAAGCAGCAATCCGTGGGCTATTGAGGACACTTCGCGATGCCTATCCATGTTCTATACCATGTGATTGTTACTATATTATCTTAGGGTTCGCATAGAGCACAAAGAGCTGTGACCTTGAACGCTGCTTCATTTGTAGATTACTGCTACATGATAGAAAAGACGTACAAGTGAAAATTCATTTAGTTTTACTGCAATTAGCATGCAGCAGAGCTGCCAAATAATGCCCAGATAATATATACGTTAATTCGAATGCGTTTTGTAAACAAAGCAGCAATCCGTGGGCTATTAAGGACACTTCGCGATGCCTATCCATTTTCTATACCATGCCATTGTAACTATCATATCTTAGCGTTCGCATACGGTAACTAGAGTTGTGACCTTGACAGCTCCTTCATAAGTAGATAACTCCTACATGATAGAAAAGACGTTCAAGAGAAACCGGTCTAAGTTTTACTGCAATTAGTAGGCAGCAGAGCTATCAAAAAGTGCCCAAATAATATACACGTTAATTCGAACGCGTTTTGTACGAAAAGTTGCAATCCGTGGGCTATATAGGGCACTTCGCGATGCCTATCGATGTTCTATACCATGCCATTGTAACTATCATATCTTAGCGTTCGCATACAGTAACTAAAGTTGTGACCTTGAACGCTCCTTCATAAGTAGATAACTCCTACATGATAGAAAATACGTTCAAGAGAAAAAGAACTAAGTTTTACTGCAATTAGCATGCAGCAGAACTTTCAAAAAGTGCCCAAATAATATAAATGTTAATTCGAACGCGTTTTGTACGCAAAGTAGCAATCCGCAGGTTATATAAGGCACTTCACGAAGCCTATCCATGTTCTATACCATGTCAATGTTACTATCATATCTTAGGGTTCGCATAGAGCACAAAGAGCTGTGACCTTGAACGCTCCTTCATAAGTAGATAACTACTACATGATAGAAAAGACGTTCAAGAGAAACCGGTCTAAGTTTTACTGCAATTAGTATGCAGCAGAGCTATCAAAAAGTGAGCTATCACAAAGAGCTCTGACCTTGAACGCTCCTTCATTCGTAGATTACTGCTACATGATAAAAATAACGTACAAGTGAAAATTCATGTAGTTTTACTGCAATTAGCATGCAGCAGATCTTTCAAAAAGTACCCAAATAATATACACGTTAATTCGATCGCGTTTTGTACGTAAGGTTTCAATCCGTGGGCTATATAGGGCACTTCGCGATGGCTATCGACGTTCTATACCATGCCATTGTAACTATTATATCTTAGCGTTCGCATACAGTAACTAAAGTTGTGACCTTGAACGCTCCTTCATAAATACATAACTCCTACACGATAGAAAAGACGTTCAATAGAAAATGGACTAAGTTTTACTGCAATTAGCATGCAGCAGAGCTGCCAAATAATGCCCAGATAAAATACACGTTAATTCGAATGCGTTTTTTAAACAAAGCAGCAATCCGTGGGCCATTAAGGACACTTTGCGATGCCTATCTATTTTCTATAACATGACATTGTAACTACCATATCTTAGCGTTCGCATTCAACACCTAGAGTTGTGACCTTGTACGCTCCTTCATAAGTAGATAACTCCTACAAGATAGAAAAGACGTTCAAGAGAAAACGGTCTAAGTTTTACTGCAATTAGTATGCAACAGAGCTTTCAAAAAGTGCCCAAATAATACACACATTAATTCGATCGCGTTTTGTACGTAAAGTTGCAATCCGTGGGCTATATAGGGCACTTCGGGATGCTTATCGATGTTCTATACCATGCCATTGTAACTATCATATCTTAGCGTTCGCATACAGTAACTAGAGTTGTGACCTTGAACGCTCCTTCATACGTAGATATCTCCCACACGATGGAAAAGACGTACAAGAGAAAACGGTCCAAGTTTTAATTCAATTAGCATGCAGCAGAGCTGCCAAATAATGCCCTGATGATATACACGAAAATTCGAATGCGTTTTATAAACAAAGCAGCAATCCGTGGGCTATTGAGGACGCTTCGCGATGCCTGTCCATGTTCTATACCATGTGATTGTTACTATCATATCTTAGGGTTCGCATAGAGCAGAAAGAGCTGTGACCTTGAACGCTCCTTCATTTGTGGATTACTACAACATGATAGAAAAGACGTACAAGTGAAAATTCATTTAGTTTTACTGCAATTAACATGCAGCAGAGCTGCCAAATAATGCCCAGATAATATATACGTTAATTCGAATGCATTTTGTAAACAAAGCAGCAATCCGTGGGCTATTAAGGACACTTTGCGATGCCTATCTATTTTCTATAACATGACATTGTAACTACCATATCTTAGCGTTCTCATTCAACACCTAGAGTTGTGACCTTGAACGCTCCTTCATAAGTAGATAACTCCTACACGATAGATAAGACGTTCAAGAGAAAACGGTCTAAGTTTTACTGCAATTAGTATGCAGCAGAGCTTTAAAAAAGTGCCCAAATAATATACACGTTAATTCGAACGCGTTTTGTACGCAAAGTAGCAATCCGCGGGCTATATAGGGTACTTCGCGATGCCTATCGATGTTCTATACCAGGCCATTGTAACTCTCATATCTTAGCGTTTGCATACAGTAACTAGAGTTGTGACCTTGAACGCTCCTTCATAAGTCGATAACTCCTACACGATAGAAAAGACGTTCAAGAGAAAATGGACTAAATTTTACTGCAATTAGCATGCAGCAGAGCTGCCAAATAATGCCCAGACAATATACACGTTAATTCGAATGCGTTTTGTAAACAAAGCAGCAATCCGTTGGCTATTATGGACACTTCGCGATGCCTATCCATTTGCTATACCATGCCATTGTAACTATCATATCTTAACGTTCGCACACGGTAACTAGAGTTGTGACCTTGTCGGCTCCTTCATAAGTAGATAACTCCTACACAATAGAAAAGACGTTCAAGAGAAAACGGACTAAGTTTTACTGCAATTAGCATGCAGCAGAGCTGCCAACTAATGCCCAGATAATATACACGTTAATTCGAATGCGTTTTGTAAACAAAGCAGCAATCCGTGGGTTATTAAGGACACTTAGCGATGCCTATCCATTTTCTCTACCATGCCATTGAAACTACCATATCTTAGCGTTCGCATATAGCACCTAGAGTTCTGACCTTGAACGCTCCTTCATAAGTAGATAACTTCTACACGATAGAAAAAACGTTCAAGAGAAGACGGTCTAAGTTTTACTGCAGTTAGTATGCAACAGAGCTTTCAAAAAGTGCCCAAATAATACACACATTAATTCGATCGCGTTTTGTACGTAAAGTTGCAATCCGTGGGCTATATAGGGCACTTCGCGATGCCTATCCATGTTCTATACCATGTCAATGTTACTATCATATCTTAGGGTTCGCATAGAGCACAAAGAGCTGTGACCTTGAACGCTCCTTCATAAGTAGATAACTACTACATGATAGAAAAGACGTTCAAGAGAAACCGGTCCAAGTTTTACTGCAATTAGTATGCAGCAGAGCTATCAAAAAGTGTCCAAATAATATACACGTTAATTCGAACGCGTTTTGTACGCAAAGTAGCAATCCGCGAGCTATATAAGGCACTTCGCGAAGCCTATCCATGTTCTATACCATGTCAATGTTACTATCATATATTAGGGTTCGCACAGAGCACAAAGAGCTGTGACCTTGAACGCTCCTTCATTCGTAGATTACTGCTACATGATAAAAATAACGTACAAGTGAAAATTCATTTAGTTTTACTGCAATTAGCATGCAGCAGAAATTTCAAAAAGTGCCCAAATAATATACACGTTAATTCGAACGCGTTTTGTACGAAAAGTTGCAATCCGTGGGCTATATAGGGCACTTCGCGATGCCAATCGATGTCCTATACCATGCCATTGTAACTATCATATCTTAGCGTTCGCATACAGTAACTAAAGTTGTGACCTTGAACGCTCCTTCATAAATAGATAACTCCTACACGATAGAAAAGACGTTCCATAGAAAATGGACTAAGTTTTACTGCAATTACCATGCAGCAGAGCTGCCAAATAATGCCCAGATAAAATACACGTTAATTCGAATGCGTTTTTTAAACAAAGCAGCAATCCGTGGGCTATTAAGGACACTTTGCGATGCCTATCTATTTTCTATAACATGACATTGTAACTACCATATCTTAGCGTTCGCATTCAACACCTAGAGTTGTGACCTTGAACGCTCCTTCATAAGTAGATAACTCCTACACGATAGAAAAGACGTTCAAGAGAAAATGGACTAAATTTTACTGTAATTAGCATGCAGCATGGCTGCCAAATAATGCCCAGATAATATACACGTTAATTCGAATGCGTTTTGTAAACAAAGCAGCAATCCGTGGGCTATTAAGGACACTTCGCGATGCCTATCGATGTTCATGCCATGCCATTGTAACTATCATTTCTTAGCGTTCGCATACAGTAACTAAAGTTGTGACCTTGAATGCTCCTTCATAAGTAGATAACTCCTACACGATAGAAAAGACGTTCAAGAGAAAAAGGACTAAGTTTTACTGCAATTAGCATGCAGCAGAACTTTCAAAAAGTGCCCAAATAATATACATGTTAATTCGAACGCGTTTTGTACGCAAAGTAGCAATCCGCAGGCTATATAAGGCACTTCACGAAGCCTATCCATGTTCTATACCATGTCAATGTTACTATCATATCTTAGGGTTCGCATAGAGCACAAAGAGCTGTGACCTTGAACGCTCCTTCATAAGTAGATAACTACTACATGATAGAAAAGACGTTCAAGAGAAACCGGTCTAAGTTTTACTGCAATTAGTATGCAGCAGAGCTATCAAAAAGTGCCCAAATAATATACACGTTAATTCGAACGCGTTTTGTACGCAAAGTAGCAATCCGCGAGCTATATAAGGCACCTCGCGAAGCCTATCCATGTTCTATACCATGTCAATGTTACTATCATATCTTAGGGTTCGCATAGAGCACAAAGAGCTGTGACCTTGAACGCTCCTTCATTCGTAGATTACTGCTACATGATAAAAATAACGTACAAGTGAAAATTCATTTAGTTTTACTGCAATTAGCATGCAGCAGATCTTTCAAAAAGTACCCAAATAATATACACGTTAATTCGATCGCGTTTTGTACGTAAGGTTTCAATCCGTGGGCTATATACTGCACTTCCCGATGGCTATCGACGTTCTATACCATGCCATTGTAACTATCATATCTGAGCGTTCGCATACAGTAACTAAAGTTGTGACCTTGAACGCTCCTTCATAAATACATAACTCCTACACGATAGAAAAGACGTTCAATAGAAAATGGACTAAGTTTTACTGCAATTAGCATGCAGCAGAGCTGCCAAATAATGCCCAGATAAAATACACGTTAATTCGATCGCGTTTTGTACGTAAAGTTGCAATCCGTGGGCTATATAGGCCACTTCGCGATGGCTATCGACGTTCTATACAATGCCATTGTAACTATCAAATCTTAGCGTTCGCATACAGTAACTAGAGTTGTGACCTTGAACGCTCCTTCATAAGTAGATAACTCCTACATGATAGAAAAGACATTCAAGAGAAACCGGTCTAAGTTTTACAGCAATTAGTATGCAGCAGAGCTTTCAAAAACTGCCCAAATAATATACACGTTAATTCGAACGCGTTTTGTACGCAAATTAGCAATCCGCGGGATTTATAGGGTACTTCGCGATGCCTATCGATGTTCTATACCAGGCCATTGTAACTATCATATCTTAGCCTTCGCATACAGTATCTAAAGTTGTGACCTTGAACGCTCCTTCATAAGTATATAACTCATACACGATAGAAAAGACATTCAAGAGAAAACGGACTAAGTTTTACTGCAATAGCATGCAGCAGAGCTGCCAAATAATGCCCAGATGATATACACGAAAATTCGAATGCGTTTTCTAAACAAAGCAGCAATCCGTGGGCTATTAAGGACACTTTGCGATGCCTATCTATTTTCTATAACATGACATTGTAACTACCATATCTTAGCGTTCGCATTCAACACCTAGAGTTGTGACCTTGAACGCTCCTTCATAAGTAGATAACTCCTACACGAT
Source organism: Tetropium fuscum (assembly GCA_964058915.1). Taxonomy (NCBI): domain Eukaryota; kingdom Metazoa; phylum Arthropoda; class Insecta; order Coleoptera; family Cerambycidae; genus Tetropium; species Tetropium fuscum. Next base: position 1,069,995 of record CAXKVY010018518.1, on the reverse strand, counting down.
AGAAAAGACGTTCAAGAGAAAACGGTCTAAGTTTTACTGCAATTAGTATGCAGCAGAGCTTTAAAAAAGTGCCCAAATAATATACACGTTAATTCGAACGCGTTTTGTACGCAAAGTAGCAATCCGCGGGCTATATAGGGTACTTCGCGATGCCTATCGATGTTCTAAACCAGGCCATTGTAACTCTCATATCTTAGCGTTTGCATACAGTAACAAGAGTTGTGACCTTGAACGCTTCTTCATAAGTAGATAACTCCTACACTTTAGAAAAGACGTTCAAGAGAAAATGGACTAAATTTTACTGCAATTAGCATGCAGCAGAGCTGCCAAATAATGCCCAGACAATATACACGTTAATTCGCATGCGTTTTGTAAACAAAGCAGCAATCCGTGGGCTATTAAGTACACTTCGCGTTGCCTATCCATGTTCTATACCATGTGATTGTTACTATCATATCTTAGGGTTCGCATAGAGCACAAAGAGCTGTGACCTTGAACGCTCCTTCATTCGTAGATTACTTTTACATGATAGAAAAGACGTACAAGTGAAAATTCATTTAGTTTTACTGCAATTAGCAAGCAGCAAGGCTGCCAAATAATGCCCAGATAATATACACGTTAATTCGAATGCGTTTTGTAAACAAAGAAGCAATCCGTGAGCTATTAAGGACACTTCGCGATGCCTATCCATTTTCTATACCATGCCATTGTAACTATCATATCTAAGCGTTCGCATACAGTAATTAGAGTTGAGACCTTGAACGCTCCTTCATAAGTAGATAACTCCTACACAATAGAAAAGACGTTCAAGAGAAAACGGAATAAGTTTTACTGCAATTAGCATGCAGCAGAACTTTCAAAAAGTGCCCAAATAATATACACGTTAATTCGAACGCGTTTTGTACGCAAAGTAGCAATCCGCGGGCTATATAAGGCACTTCGCGAAGCCTATCCTTGTTCTATACCATGTCAATGTTACTATCATATCTTAGGGTTCGCATAGAGCACAAAGAGCTGTGACCTTGAACGCTCCTTCATTCGTAGATTACTGCTACACGATAAAAAAAACGTACAAGTGAAAATTCATTTAGTTTTTCTGCAATTAGTATGCAACAGAGCTTTCAAAAAGTGCCCAAATAATACACACATTAATTCGATCGCGTTTTGTACGTAAAGTTGCAATCCGTGGGCTATATAGGGCACTTGGCGATGCCTATCGATGTTCTATACCATGCTATTGTAACTATCTTATCTTAGCGTTCGCATACAGTAACTAGAGTGGTGACCTTGAACGCTCCTTCATAAGTAGATAACTCCTACAAGATAGAAAAGACGTTCAAGAGAAAACGGACTAAGTTTTACTGCAATTAGCATGCAGCAGAACTTTCAAAAAGTGCCCAAATAATATACACGTTAATTCGAACGCGTTTTGTACGCAAAGTAGCAATCCGCGGGCTATATAAGGTACTTCGCGAAACCTATCCATGTTCTATACCATGTCAATGTTACTATCATATCTTAGCGTTCGCATACAGTAACTAGAGTTGTGATCTTGAACGCTCCTTCATAAGTAGATAACTCCTACATGATAGAAAAGACGTTCAAGAGAAACCGGTCTAAGTTTTACTGCAATTAGTATGCAGCAGAGCTTTCAAAAAGTGCCCAAATAATATACAGGTTATTTCGAACGCGTTTTGTACCCAAAGTAGCAATCCGCGGGCTATATAGGGCACTTCGCGATGCCTATCGATGTTCTATACCAGGCCATTGTAACTATCATATCTTAGCGTTCGCATACAGTAACTAGAGTTGTGACCTTGAACGCTCCTTCATAAGTAGATAACTCCTACACGATAGAAAAGACATTCAAGAGAAAACGAACTAAATTTTACTGCAATTAGCATGCAGCAGAGCTGCCAAATAATGCCCAGATGATATACACGAAAATTCTTCATACGTAGATATCTCCCACACGATGGAAAAGACGTACAAGAGAAAACGGTCCAAGTTTTAATTCAATTCGCATGCAGCAGAGCTGCCAAATAATGCCCTGATGATATACACGAAAATTCGAATGCGTTTTATAAACAAAGCAGCAATCCGTGGGCTATTGAGGACACTTCGCGATGCCTATCCATGTTCTATACCATGTGATTGTTACTATAATATCTTAGGGTTCGCATAGAGCACAAAGAGCTGTGACCTTGAACGCTGCTTCATTTGTAGATTACTGCTACATGATAGAAAAGACGTACAAGTGAAAATTCATTTAGTTTTACTGCAATTAGCATGCAGCAGAGCTGCCAAATAATGCCCAGATAATATATACGTTAATTCGAATGCGTTATGTAAACAAAGCAGCAATCCGTGGGCTATTAAGGACAATTCGCGATGCCTATCCATTTTCTATACCATGCCATTGTAACTATCATATCTTAGCGTTCGCATACGGTAACTAGAGTTGTGACCTTGACGGCTCCTTCATAAGTAGATAACTCCTACATGATAGAAAAGACGTTCAAGAGAAACCGGTCTACGTTTTACTGCAATTAGTAGGCAGCAGAGCTATCAAAAAGTGCCCAAATAATATACACGTTAATTCGATCGCGTTTTGTACGTAAAGTTTCAATCCGTGGGCTATTTAGGGCACTTCGCGATGGCTATCGACGTTCTATAACGTGCCATTGTAACTATCATATCTTAGCGCTCGCATACAGTAACTAGAGTTGTGATCTTGAACGCTCCTTCATAAGTAGATAACTCCTACATTATAGAAAAGACGTTCAAGAGAATCCGGTCTAAGTTTTACTGCAATTAGTATGCAGCAGAGCTTTCAAAATGTGCCCAAATAATATACACGTTAATTCGAACGCGTTTTGTACCCAAGGTAGCAATCCGCGGGATATATTGGGCACTTCGCGATGCCTATCGATGTTCCATACCAGGCCATTGTAATTATCATATCTTAGCGTTCGCATACAGTAACTAGAGTTGTGACCTTGAACGCTCCTTCATAAGTAGATAACTCCTACACGATAGAAAAGACATTCAAGAGAAAACGGACTAAATTTTACTGCAATTAGCATGCAGCAGAGCTGCCAAATAATGCCCAGATGATATACACGAAAATTCGAATGCATTTTCTAAACAAAGCAGCAATCCGTGGGCTATTGAGGACACTTCGCGATGCCTATCCATGTTCTATACCATGTCAATGTTACTATCATATATTAGGGTTCGCATAGAGCACAAAGAGCTGTGACCTTGAACGCTCCTTCATTCGTAGATTACTGCTACATGATAAAAAAAACGTACAAGTGAAAATTCATTTAGTTTTACTGCAATTAGTATGCAGCAGAGCTTTAAAAAAGTGTCCAAATAATATACACGTTAATTCGAACGCGTTTTGTACGCAAAGTAGCAATCCGCGGGCTATATAGGGTACTTCGCGATGCCTATCGATGTTCTATACCATGCCATTGTAACTATCATATCTTAGCGATCGCATACAGTAACTAGAGATGTGACCTTGAACGCTCCTTCATACGTAGAAATCTCCCACACGATGGAAAAGACGTACAAGAGAAAACGGACTAAGTTTTAATGCAATTAGCATGCAGCAGAGCTGCCAAATAATGCCCAGATAATATATGCGTTAATTCGAATGCGTTTTGTAAAGAAAGCAGTAATCCGTGGGCTATTAAGGACACTTCGCGATGGCTATCCATTTTCTATACCATGCCATTGTAACTATCATATCTTAGCGTTCGCATACGGTAACTAGAGTTGTGACCTTGAACGCTCCTTCATAAGTAGATAACTCCTACAAGATAGAAAAGACGTTCAAGAGAAACCGGTCTAAGTTTTACTGCAATTAGTATGCAGCAGAGCTATCAAAAAGTGCCCAAATAATATACACGTTAATTCGAACGCGTTTTGTACGTAAAGTTGCAATCCGTGGGCTATATAGGGCACTTCGCGATGCCTATCGATGTTCTATACCATGCCATTGTAACCATCATATCTTAGCGTTCGCATACAGTAACTAGAGTTGTGACCTTAAACGGTCCTTCATAAGTAGATAACTCCTACATGATAGAAAAGACGTTCAAGAGAAAACGGACTAAGTTTTACTGCAATTAGCATGCAACAGAGCTGCCAATTAATGCCTAGATAATATACACGAAAATTCGAATGCGTTTTCTAAACAAAGCAGCAATCCGAGGGCTATTGAGGACACTTCGCGATGCCTATCCATGTTCTATACCATGTCAATGTTACTATCATATCTTAGGGTTCGCATAGAGCACAAAGAGCTGTGACCTTGAACGCTCCTTCATTTTTAGATTACTGCTACATGATAGAAAAGACGTACAAGTTCAAATTCATTTAGTTTTACTGCAATTAGCATGCAGCAGAGCTGCCAAATAATGCCCAGACAATACACACATTAATTCGAATGCGTTTTGTAAACAAAGCAGCAATCCGTGGGCTATTAAGGACACTTCGCGATGCCTATCCATTTTCTATACCATGCCATTGTAACTACCATATCTTAGCGTTCGCATACAGCACATAGAGTTGTGACGTTGAACGCTCCTTCATAAGTAGATAACTCCTATACGATAGAAAAGACGTTCAAGAGAAAACGGACTAAGTTTTACTGCAATTAGCATGCAGCAGAGCTGCCAAATAATGCCCAGATAATATACACGTTAATTCGAATGAGTTTTGTAAACAAAGCAGCAATCCGTGGGCTATTAAGGACACTTCGTGATGCCTATCGATGTTCTATACCATGCCATTGTAACTATCATATCTTAGCCTTCGCATACAGTAACTAAAGTTGTGACCTTGAATGCTCCTTCATAAGTGGATAACTCCTACACGATTGAAAAGACGTTCAAGAGAAAACGGACTAAGTTTTACTGCAATTAGCATGCAGCAGAACTTTCAAAAAGTGCCCAAATAATATACATGTTAATTCGAACGCGTTTTGTACGCAAAGTAGGAATCCGCAGGCTATATAAGGCACTTCGCGAAACCTATACATGTTCTATGCCATGTCAATGTTACTATCATATCTTAGGGTTCGCATAGAGCACAAAGAGCTGTGACCTTGAACGCTCCTTCATAAGTAGATAACTCCTACATGATAGAAAAGACATTCAAGAGAAACCGGTCTAAGTTTTACTGCAATTAGTATGCAGCAGAGCTTTCAAAAACTGCCCAAATAATTCACACATGTTAATACATGTTAATTCGAACGCGTCTTGTACGAAAAGTTGCAATCCGTGGGCTATATAGGGCACTTCGCGATGCCAATCGATATCCTATACCATGCCATTGTAACTATCATATCTTAGAGTTCGCATACAGTAACTAAAGTTGTGACCTTGAACGCTCCTTCATAAATAGATAACTCCTACACGATAGAAAAAACGTTCAATAGAAAACGGACTAAGTTTTACTGCAATTAGCATGCAGCAGAACTTTCAAAAAGTGCCCAAATAATATACATGTTAATTCGAACGCGTTTTAGACGCAAAGTAGCAATCCGCAGGCTATATAAGGCACTTCGTCATGTAGGACGATCGATTTTTTATCATGTAGGAGTTATCTACTTATGAAGGAGCCGTCAAGGTCACAACTCTAGTTACCGTATGCGAACGCTAAGATATGATAGTTACAATGGCATGGTATAGAAAATGGATAGGCATCGCGAAGTGTCCTTAAGAGCCCACGGATTGCTGCTTTGTTTACAAAACGCATTCGAATTAACGTATATATTATCTGGGCATTATTTGGCAGCTCTGCTGCATGCTAATTGCAGTAAAACTAAATGAATTTTCACTTGTACGTCTTTTCTATCATGTAGCAGTAATCTACAAATGAAGCAGCGTTCAAGGTCACAGCTCTTTGTGCTCTATGCGAACCCTAAGATATGATAGTAACATTGACATGGTATAGAACATGGATAGGCATCGCGAAGTGTCCTCAATAGCCCACGGATTGCTGCTTTGTTTAGAAAACGCATTCGAATTTTCGTGTATATCATCTGGGCATTATTTGGCAGCTCTGCTGCATGCTAATTGCAGTAAAATTTAGTCCGTTTTCTCTTGAATGTCTTTTCTATCGTGTAGGAGTTATCTACTTATGAAGGAGCGTTCAGGGTCACAACTCTAGTTCCTGTATGCGAACGCTAAGATATGATAGTTACAATGGCATGGTGTAGAACATCGATAGGCATCCCGAAGTGCCCTATATAGCCCACGGATTGCAACTTTACGTACAAAACGCGATCGAATTAATGTGTGTATTATTTGGGCACTTATTGAAAGCTCTGTTGCATACTAATTGCAGTAAAACTTAGACCGTTTTCTCTTGAACGTCTTTTCTATCTTGTAGGAGTTATCTACTTATGAAGGAGCGTTCAACGTCACAACTCTAGGTGCTGTATGCGAACGCTAAGATATGAGAGTTACAATGGCCTGGTATAGAACATCGATAGGCATCGCGAAGTGCCCTATATAGCCCACGGATTGCAACTTTTCGTTCAAAACGCGTTCGAATTAACGTGTATATTATTTGGGCACTTTTTGAGAGATCTGCTGCATACTAATTGCAGTAAAACTTAGACCGTTTTCTCTTGAACGTCTTTTCTATCGTGTAGGAGTTATCTACTTATGAAGGAGCGTTCAAGGTCACAACTCTAGTTGTTGAATGCGAACGCTAAGATATGGTAGTTACAATGTCATGTTATAGAAAATAGATAGGCATCGCAAAGTGTCCTTAATAGCCCACGGATTGCTGCTTTGTTTAAAAAACGCATTCGAATTAACGTGTATTTTATCTGGGCATTCTATGGCAGCTCTGCTGCATGCTAATTGCAGTAAAACTTAGTCCATTCTCTATTGAACGTCTTTTCTATCGTGTAGGAGTTATGTATTTATGAAGGAGCATTCAAGGTCACAACTTTAGTTACTGTATGCGAACGCTAAGATATGATAGTTACAATGGCATGGTATAGAACGTCGATAGCCATCGCGAAGTGCAATATATAGCCCACGGATTGAAACCTTACGTACAAAACGCGATCGAATTAACGTGTATATTATTTGGGTACTTTTTGAAAGATCTGCTGCATGCTAATTGCAGTAAAACTAAATGAATTTTCACTTGTACGTTATTTTTATCATGTAGCAGTAATCTACGAATGAAGGAGCGTTCAAGGTCACAGCTCTTTGTGCTCTATGCGAACCCTAAGATATGATAGTAACATTGACATGGTATAGAACATGGATAGGCTTCGCGAAGTGCCTTATATAACTCGCGGATTACTACTTTGCGTACAAAACGCGTTCGAATTAACGTGTATATTATTTGGGCACTTTTTGATAGCTCTGCTGCATACTAATTGCAGTAAAACTTAGACAGGTTTCTCATGAACGTCTTTTCTATCATGTAGTAGTTATCTACTTATGAAGGAGCGTTCAAGGTCACAGCTCTTTGTGCTCTATGCGAACCCTAAGATATGATAGTAACAATCACATGGTATAGAACATGGACAGGCATCGCGAAGTGTCCTCACTAGCCCACGGATTGCTGCTTTGTTTAGAAAACGCATTCGAATTTTCGTGTATATCATCTGGGCATTATTTGGCAGCTCTGCTGCATGCTAATTGCAGTAAAATTTAGTCCGTTTTCTCTTGAATGTCTTTTCTATCTCGTAGGAGTTATCTACTTCTGAAGGAGCGTTCAAGGTCACAACTCTAGTTACTGTATGCGAACGCTAAGATATGAGAGTTACAATGGCCTGATATAGAACATCGATAGGCATCGCGAAGTACCCTATATAGCCCGCGGATTGCTACTTTGCGTACAAAACGCGTTCGAATTAACGTGTATATTATTTGGGCACTTTTTTAAAGCTCTGCTGCATACTAATTGCAGTAAAACTTATTCCGTTTTCTCTTGAACGTCTTTTCTATCGTGTAGGAGTTATCTACTTATGAAGGAGCGTTCAACGTCACAACTCTAGGTGCTGTATGCGAACGCTAAGATATGAGAGTTACAATGGCCTGGTATAGAACATCGATAGGCATCGCGAAGTGCCCTATATAGCCCACGGATTGCAACTTTTCGTTCAAAACGCGTTCGAATTAACGTGTATATTATTTGGGCACTTTTTGAAAGATCTGCTGCATACTAATTGCAGTAAAACTTAGACCGTTTTCTCTTGAACGTCTTTTGCATACTAATTGCAGTAAAACTAAATGAATTTTCACTTGTACGTTTTTTTAACATGTAGCAGTAATCTACGAATGAAGGAGCGTTCAAGGTCACAGCTCTTTGTGCTCTATGCGAACCCTAAGATATGATAGTAACATTGACATGGTATAGAACATGGCTAGGCTTCGTGAAGTGCCTTATATAGCCTGCGGATTGCTACTTTGCGTACAAAACGCGTTCGAATTAACATGTATATTATTTGGGCACTTTTTAAAAGTTCTGCTGCATGCTAATTGCAGTAAAACTTAGTCCGTTTTCTCTTGAACGTCTTTTCTATTGTGTAGGAGTTATCTACTTATGAAGGAGCGTTCAAGGTCTCAACTCTAGTTACTGTATGCGAACGCTTAGATATGATAGTTACAATGGCATGGTATAGAAAATGGATAGGCATCGCGAAGTGTCCTTAATAGCCCACGGATTGCTTCTTTGTTTACAAAACGCATTCGAATTAACGTGTATATTATCTGGGCATTATTTGGCAGCCTTGCTGCTTGCTAATTGCAGTAAAACTAAATGAATTTTCACTTGTACGTCTTTTCTATCATGTAAAAGTAATCTACGAATGAAGGAGCGTTCAAGGTCACAGCTCTTTAAGCTCTATGCGAACCCTAAGATATGATAGTAACAATCACATGGTATAGAACATGGATAGGCATCGCGAAGTGTACTTAATAGCCCACGGATTGCTGCTTTGTTTACAAAACGCATTCGAATTAACGTGTATATTGTCTGGGCATTATTTGGCAGCTCTGCTGCATGCTAATTGCAGTAAAATTTAGTCCATTTTCTCTTGAACGTCTTTTCTATCGTGTAGGAGTTATCTACTTATGAAGGAGCGTTCAAGGTCACAACTCTAGTTACTGTATGCGAACGCTAAGATATGAGAGTTACAATGGCCAGGTATAGAACATCGATAGGCATCACGAAGTACCCTATATAGCCCGCGGATTGCTACTTTGCGTACAAAACGCGTTCGAATTAACGTGTATATTATTTGGGCACTTTTTTAAAGCTCTGCTGCATACTAATTGCAGTAAAACTTAGTCCATTTTCTATTGAACGTCTTTTCTATCGTGTAGGAGTTATGTATTTATGAAGGAGCGTTCAAGGTTACAACTTTAGTTACTGTATGCGAACGCTAAGATATGATAGTTACAATGGCATGGTATAGAACGTCGAAAGCCATCGCGAAGTGCCTTATATAGCCCACGGATTGCATCTTTACGTACAAAGCGCGATCGAATTAATGTGTGTATTATTTGGGCACTTTCTGAAAGCTCTGTTGCATACTAATTGCAGTAAAACTAAATGAATTTTCACTTGTACGTTTTTTTTTGTCATGTAGCAGTAATCTACGAATGAAGGAGCGTTCAAGGTCGCAGCTCTTTGTGCTCTATGCGAACCCTAAGATATGATAGTAACATTGACATGGTATAGAACATGGATAGGCATCGCGAAGTGCCCTATATAGCCCACGGATTGCAACTTTACGTACAAAACGCGATCGAATTAATGTGTGTATTATTTGGGCACTTTTTGAAAGCTCTGTTGCATACTAATTGCAGTAAAACTTAGATCGTTTTCTCTTGAACGTCTTTTCTATCGTGTAGAAGTTATCTACTTATGAAGGAGCGTTCAAGGTCAGAACTCTAGGTGCTATATGCGAACGCTAAGATATGGTAGTTTCAACGGCATGGTATAGAAAATGGATAGGCATCGCTAAGTGTCCTTAATAGCCCACGGATTGCTGCTTTGTTTACAAAACGCATTCGAATTAACGTGTATATTATCTGGGCATTATTTTGCAGCTCTGCTGCATGCTAATTGCAGTAAAAATTAGTCCGTTTTCTCTTGAACGTCTTTTCTATTGTGTAGGAGTTATCTACTTATGAAGGAGCCGTCAAGGTCACAACTCTAGTTACCGTATACGAACGCTAAGATATGATAGTTACAATGGCATGATATAGCAAATGGATAGGCATCGCGAAGTGTCCATAATAGCCCACGGATTGCTGCTTTGTTTACAAAACGCATTCGAATTAACGTGTATATTATCTGGGCATTATTTGGCAGCTCTGCTGCATGCTAATTGCAGTAAAACTTAGTCCGTTTTCTCTTGAACGTCTTTTCTATTGTGTAGGAGTTATCTACTTATGAAGGAGCAGTCAAGTTCACAACTCTAGTTACCGTATGCGAACGCTAAGATATGATAGTTACAATGGCATGGTATAGCAAATGGATAGGCATCGCGAAGTGTCCTTAATAGCCCACGGATTGCTGCTTTGTTTACAAAACGCATTCGAATTAACGTGTATATTATCTGGGCATTATTTGGCAGCTCTGCTGCATGCTAATTGCAGTAAAACTTAGTCCGTTTTCTCTTGAACGTCTTTTCTATCGTGTAGGAGTTATCTACTTATGAAGGAGCGTTCAAGGTCACAACTCTAGGTGTTGAATGCGAACGCTAAGATATGGTAGTTACAATGTCATGTTATAGAAAATAGATAGGCATCGCAAAGTGTCCTTAATAGCCCACGGATTGCTGCTTTGTTTAAAAAACGCATTCGAATAAACGTGTATTTTATCTGGGCATTATTTGGCAGCTCTGCTGCATGGTAATTGCAGTAAAACTTAGTCCATTTTCTACGGAACGTCTTTTCTATCGTGTAGGAGTTATCTATTTATGAAGGAGCTTTCAAGGTCACAACTTTATTTACTGTATGCGAACGCTAAGATATGATAGTTACAATGGCATGGTATAGGACATCGATTGGCATCGCGAAGTGCCCTATATAGCCCACGGATTGCTGCTTTGTTTACAAAACGCATTCGAATTAACGTGTATATTTTCTGGGCATTATTTGGCAGCCTTGCTACATGCTAATTGCAGTAAAACTAAATGAATTTTCACTTGTACGTCTTTTCTATCATGTAGCAGTAATCTACGAATGAAGGAGCGTTCAAGGTCACAGCTCTTTGTGCTCTATGCGAACCCTAAGATATGATAGTAACATTGACATGGTATAGAACATGGATAGGCATCGCGAAGTGTCCTTAATAGCCCACGGATTGCTGCTTTGTTTACAAAACGCATTTCAATTAACGTGTATATTGTCTGGGCATTATTTGGCAGCTCTGCTGCATGCTAATTGCAGTAAAATTTAGTCCATTTTCTCTTGAACGTCTTTTCTATCGTGTAGGAGTTATCTACTTATGAAGGAGCGTTCAAGGTCACAACTCTAGTTACTGTATGCGAACGCTAAGATATGAGAGTTACAATGGCCTGGTATAGAACATCGATAGGCATCGCGAAGTACCCTATATAGCCCGCGGATTGCTACTTTGCGTACAAAACGCGTTCGAATTAACGTGTATATTACTTGGGCACTTTTTTAAAGCTCTGCTGCATACTAATTGCAGTAAAACTTATTCCGTTTTCTCTTGAACGTCTTTTCTATCGTGTAGGAGTTATCTACTTATGAAGGAGCGTTCAAGGTCACAACTTTAGTTACTGTATGCGAACGCTAAGATAAGATAGTTACAATAGCATGGTATAGAACATCGATAGGCATCGCGAAGTGCCCTATATAGCCCACGGATTGCAACTTTTCGTACAAAACGCGTTCGAATTAACGTGTATATTATTTGGGCACTTTTTGAAAGATCTGCTGCATACTAATTGCAGTAAAACTTAGACCGTTTTCTCTTGAACGTCTTTTCTATCGTGTAGGAGTTATCTACTTATGAAGGAGCGTTCAAGGTCACAACTTTAGTTACTATATGCGAACGCTAAGATAAGATAGTTACAATAGCATGGTATAGAACATCGATAGGCATCGCGAAGTGCCCTATATAGCCCACGGATTGCAACTTTTCGTACAAAACGCTTTCGAATTAACGTGTATATTATTTGGGCACTTTTTGAAAGATCTGCTGCATACTAATTGCAGTAAAACTTAGACCGTTTTCTCTTGAACGTGTTTTCTATCGTGTAGGAGTTATCTACTTATGAAGGAGCGTTCAAGGTCACAACTCTAGGTGTTGAATGCGAACGCTAAGATATGGTAGTTACAATGTCCTGTTATAGAAAATAGATAGGCATCGCAAAGTGTCCTTAATAGCCCACGGATTGCTGCTTTGTTTAAAAAACGCATTCGAATTAACGTGAACGTATATACTTATGAAGAAGCGTTGAAGGTCACAACTCTAGTGACCGTATGCGAACGCTAAGATATGATAGTTACAATGGCATGGTATAGAAATGGATAGGCATCGCGAAGTGTCCTTAATAGCCGACGGATTGCTGCTTTGTTTAAAAAACGCATTCGAATTAACGTGTATTTAATCTGGGCATTATTTGGCCGCTTTGCTGTATGCTAATTGCAGTAAAACTAAATCCATTTTCACTTGTACGTCTTTTATATCGTATAGAAGTAATCTACGAATGAAGGAGCGTTCAAGGTCACAGCTCTTTGTGCTCTATGCGAACCCTAAGATATGATAGTAACATTGACATGGTATAGAACATGGATAGGCATCGCGAAGTGTCCTCAATAGCCCACGGATTGCTGCTTTGTTTAGAAAACGCATTCGAATTTTCGTGTATATCATCTGGGCATTATTTGGCAGCTCTGCTGCATGCTAATTGCAGTAAAATTTAGTCCGTTTTCTCTTGAATGTCTTTTCTATCGTGTAGGAGTTATCTACTTATGAAGGAGCGTTCAGGGTCACAACTCTAGTTCCTGTATGCGAACGCTAAGATATGATAGTTACAATGGCATGGTGTAGAACATCGATAGGCATCCCGAAGTGCCCTATATAGCCCACGGATTGCAACTTTACGTACAAAACGCGATCGAATTAATGTGTGTATTATTTGGGCACTTATTGAAAGCTCTGTTGCATACTAATTGCAGTAAAACTTAGACCGTTTTCTCTTGAACGTCTTTTCTATCTTGTAGGAGTTATCTACTTATGAAGGAGCGTTCAACGTCACAACTCTAGGTGCTGTATGCGAACGCTAAGATATGAGAGTTACAATGGCCTGGTATAGAACATCGATAGGCATCGCGAAGTGCCCTATATAGCCCACGGATTGCAACTTTTCGTTCAAAACGCGTTCGAATTAACGTGTATATTATTTGGGCACTTTTTGAGAGATCTGCTGCATACTAATTGCAGTAAAACTTAGACCGTTTTCTCTTGAACGTCTTTTCTATCGTGTAGGAGTTATCTACTTATGAAGGAGCGTTCAAGGTCACAACTCTAGTTGTTGAATGCGAACGCTAAGATATGGTAGTTACAATGTCATGTTATAGAAAATAGATAGGCATCGCAAAGTGTCCTTAATAGCCCACGGATTGCTGCTTTGTTTAAAAAACGCATTCGAATTAACGTGTATTTTATCTGGGCATTCTATGGCAGCTCTGCTGCATGCTAATTGCAGTAAAACTTAGTCCATTCTCTATTGAACGTCTTTTCTATCGTGTAGGAGTTATGTATTTATGAAGGAGCATTCAAGGTCACAACTTTAGTTACTGTATGCGAACGCTAAGATATGATAGTTACAATGGCATGGTATAGAACGTCGATAGCCATCGCGAAGTGCAATATATAGCCCACGGATTGAAACCTTACGTACAAAACGCGATCGAATTAACGTGTATATTATTTGGGTACTTTTTGAAAGATCTGCTGCATGCTAATTGCAGTAAAACTAAATGAATTTTCACTTGTACGTTATTTTTATCATGTAGCAGTAATCTACGAATGAAGGAGCGTTCAAGGTCACAGCTCTTTGTGCTCTATGCGAACCCTAAGATATGATAGTAACATTGACATGGTATAGAACATGGATAGGCTTCGCGAAGTGCCTTATATAACTCGCGGATTACTACTTTGCGTACAAAACGCGTTCGAATTAACGTGTATATTATTTGGGCACTTTTTGATAGCTCTGCTGCATACTAATTGCAGTAAAACTTAGACAGGTTTCTCATGAACGTCTTTTCTATCATGTAGTAGTTATCTACTTATGAAGGAGCGTTCAAGGTCACAGCTCTTTGTGCTCTATGCGAACCCTAAGATATGATAGTAACAATCACATGGTATAGAACATGGACAGGCATCGCGAAGTGTCCTCACTAGCCCACGGATTGCTGCTTTGTTTAGAAAACGCATTCGAATTTTCGTGTATATCATCTGGGCATTATTTGGCAGCTCTGCTGCATGCTAATTGCAGTAAAATTTAGTCCGTTTTCTCTTGAATGTCTTTTCTATCTCGTAGGAGTTATCTACTTCTGAAGGAGCGTTCAAGGTCACAACTCTAGTTACTGTATGCGAACGCTAAGATATGAGAGTTACAATGGCCTGATATAGAACATCGATAGGCATCGCGAAGTACCCTATATAGCCCGCGGATTGCTACTTTGCGTACAAAACGCGTTCGAATTAACGTGTATATTATTTGGGCACTTTTTTAAAGCTCTGCTGCATACTAATTGCAGTAAAACTTATTCCGTTTTCTCTTGAACGTCTTTTCTATCGTGTAGGAGTTATCTACTTATGAAGGAGCGTTCAACGTCACAACTCTAGGTGCTGTATGCGAACGCTAAGATATGAGAGTTACAATGGCCTGGTATAGAACATCGATAGGCATCGCGAAGTGCCCTATATAGCCCACGGATTGCAACTTTTCGTTCAAAACGCGTTCGAATTAACGTGTATATTATTTGGGCACTTTTTGAAAGATCTGCTGCATACTAATTGCAGTAAAACTTAGACCGTTTTCTCTTGAACGTCTTTTGCATACTAATTGCAGTAAAACTAAATGAATTTTCACTTGTACGTTTTTTTAACATGTAGCAGTAATCTACGAATGAAGGAGCGTTCAAGGTCACAGCTCTTTGTGCTCTATGCGAACCCTAAGATATGATAGTAACATTGACATGGTATAGAACATGGCTAGGCTTCGTGAAGTGCCTTATATAGCCTGCGGATTGCTACTTTGCGTACAAAACGCGTTCGAATTAACATGTATATTATTTGGGCACTTTTTAAAAGTTCTGCTGCATGCTAATTGCAGTAAAACTTAGTCCGTTTTCTCTTGAACGTCTTTTCTATTGTGTAGGAGTTATCTACTTATGAAGGAGCGTTCAAGGTCTCAACTCTAGTTACTGTATGCGAACGCTTAGATATGATAGTTACAATGGCATGGTATAGAAAATGGATAGGCATCGCGAAGTGTCCTTAATAGCCCACGGATTGCTTCTTTGTTTACAAAACGCATTCGAATTAACGTGTATATTATCTGGGCATTATTTGGCAGCCTTGCTGCTTGCTAATTGCAGTAAAACTAAATGAATTTTCACTTGTACGTCTTTTCTATCATGTAAAAGTAATCTACGAATGAAGGAGCGTTCAAGGTCACAGCTCTTTAAGCTCTATGCGAACCCTAAGATATGATAGTAACAATCACATGGTATAGAACATGGATAGGCATCGCGAAGTGTACTTAATAGCCCACGGATTGCTGCTTTGTTTACAAAACGCATTCGAATTAACGTGTATATTGTCTGGGCATTATTTGGCAGCTCTGCTGCATGCTAATTGCAGTAAAATTTAGTCCATTTTCTCTTGAACGTCTTTTCTATCGTGTAGGAGTTATCTACTTATGAAGGAGCGTTCAAGGTCACAACTCTAGTTACTGTATGCGAACGCTAAGATATGAGAGTTACAATGGCCAGGTATAGAACATCGATAGGCATCACGAAGTACCCTATATAGCCCGCGGATTGCTACTTTGCGTACAAAACGCGTTCGAATTAACGTGTATATTATTTGGGCACTTTTTTAAAGCTCTGCTGCATACTAATTGCAGTAAAACTTAGTCCATTTTCTATTGAACGTCTTTTCTATCGTGTAGGAGTTATGTATTTATGAAGGAGCGTTCAAGGTTACAACTTTAGTTACTGTATGCGAACGCTAAGATATGATAGTTACAATGGCATGGTATAGAACGTCGAAAGCCATCGCGAAGTGCCTTATATAGCCCACGGATTGCATCTTTACGTACAAAGCGCGATCGAATTAATGTGTGTATTATTTGGGCACTTTCTGAAAGCTCTGTTGCATACTAATTGCAGTAAAACTAAATGAATTTTCACTTGTACGTTTTTTTTTGTCATGTAGCAGTAATCTACGAATGAAGGAGCGTTCAAGGTCGCAGCTCTTTGTGCTCTATGCGAACCCTAAGATATGATAGTAACATTGACATGGTATAGAACATGGATAGGCATCGCGAAGTGCCCTATATAGCCCACGGATTGCAACTTTACGTACAAAACGCGATCGAATTAATGTGTGTATTATTTGGGCACTTTTTGAAAGCTCTGTTGCATACTAATTGCAGTAAAACTTAGATCGTTTTCTCTTGAACGTCTTTTCTATCGTGTAGAAGTTATCTACTTATGAAGGAGCGTTCAAGGTCAGAACTCTAGGTGCTATATGCGAACGCTAAGATATGGTAGTTTCAACGGCATGGTATAGAAAATGGATAGGCATCGCTAAGTGTCCTTAATAGCCCACGGATTGCTGCTTTGTTTACAAAACGCATTCGAATTAACGTGTATATTATCTGGGCATTATTTTGCAGCTCTGCTGCATGCTAATTGCAGTAAAAATTAGTCCGTTTTCTCTTGAACGTCTTTTCTATTGTGTAGGAGTTATCTACTTATGAAGGAGCCGTCAAGGTCACAACTCTAGTTACCGTATACGAACGCTAAGATATGATAGTTACAATGGCATGATATAGCAAATGGATAGGCATCGCGAAGTGTCCATAATAGCCCACGGATTGCTGCTTTGTTTACAAAACGCATTCGAATTAACGTGTATATTATCTGGGCATTATTTGGCAGCTCTGCTGCATGCTAATTGCAGTAAAACTTAGTCCGTTTTCTCTTGAACGTCTTTTCTATTGTGTAGGAGTTATCTACTTATGAAGGAGCAGTCAAGTTCACAACTCTAGTTACCGTATGCGAACGCTAAGATATGATAGTTACAATGGCATGGTATAGCAAATGGATAGGCATCGCGAAGTGTCCTTAATAGCCCACGGATTGCTGCTTTGTTTACAAAACGCATTCGAATTAACGTGTATATTATCTGGGCATTATTTGGCAGCTCTGCTGCATGCTAATTGCAGTAAAACTTAGTCCGTTTTCTCTTGAACGTCTTTTCTATCGTGTAGGAGTTATCTACTTATGAAGGAGCGTTCAAGGTCACAACTCTAGGTGTTGAATGCGAACGCTAAGATATGGTAGTTACAATGTCATGTTATAGAAAATAGATAGGCATCGCAAAGTGTCCTTAATAGCCCACGGATTGCTGCTTTGTTTAAAAAACGCATTCGAATAAACGTGTATTTTATCTGGGCATTATTTGGCAGCTCTGCTGCATGGTAATTGCAGTAAAACTTAGTCCATTTTCTACGGAACGTCTTTTCTATCGTGTAGGAGTTATCTATTTATGAAGGAGCTTTCAAGGTCACAACTTTATTTACTGTATGCGAACGCTAAGATATGATAGTTACAATGGCATGGTATAGGACATCGATTGGCATCGCGAAGTGCCCTATATAGCCCACGGATTGCTGCTTTGTTTACAAAACGCATTCGAATTAACGTGTATATTTTCTGGGCATTATTTGGCAGCCTTGCTACATGCTAATTGCAGTAAAACTAAATGAATTTTCACTTGTACGTCTTTTCTATCATGTAGCAGTAATCTACGAATGAAGGAGCGTTCAAGGTCACAGCTCTTTGTGCTCTATGCGAACCCTAAGATATGATAGTAACATTGACATGGTATAGAACATGGATAGGCATCGCGAAGTGTCCTTAATAGCCCACGGATTGCTGCTTTGTTTACAAAACGCATTTCAATTAACGTGTATATTGTCTGGGCATTATTTGGCAGCTCTGCTGCATGCTAATTGCAGTAAAATTTAGTCCATTTTCTCTTGAACGTCTTTTCTATCGTGTAGGAGTTATCTACTTATGAAGGAGCGTTCAAGGTCACAACTCTAGTTACTGTATGCGAACGCTAAGATATGAGAGTTACAATGGCCTGGTATAGAACATCGATAGGCATCGCGAAGTACCCTATATAGCCCGCGGATTGCTACTTTGCGTACAAAACGCGTTCGAATTAACGTGTATATTACTTGGGCACTTTTTTAAAGCTCTGCTGCATACTAATTGCAGTAAAACTTATTCCGTTTTCTCTTGAACGTCTTTTCTATCGTGTAGGAGTTATCTACTTATGAAGGAGCGTTCAAGGTCACAACTTTAGTTACTGTATGCGAACGCTAAGATAAGATAGTTACAATAGCATGGTATAGAACATCGATAGGCATCGCGAAGTGCCCTATATAGCCCACGGATTGCAACTTTTCGTACAAAACGCGTTCGAATTAACGTGTATATTATTTGGGCACTTTTTGAAAGATCTGCTGCATACTAATTGCAGTAAAACTTAGACCGTTTTCTCTTGAACGTCTTTTCTATCGTGTAGGAGTTATCTACTTATGAAGGAGCGTTCAAGGTCACAACTTTAGTTACTATATGCGAACGCTAAGATAAGATAGTTACAATAGCATGGTATAGAACATCGATAGGCATCGCGAAGTGCCCTATATAGCCCACGGATTGCAACTTTTCGTACAAAACGCTTTCGAATTAACGTGTATATTATTTGGGCACTTTTTGAAAGATCTGCTGCATACTAATTGCAGTAAAACTTAGACCGTTTTCTCTTGAACGTGTTTTCTATCGTGTAGGAGTTATCTACTTATGAAGGAGCGTTCAAGGTCACAACTCTAGGTGTTGAATGCGAACGCTAAGATATGGTAGTTACAATGTCCTGTTATAGAAAATAGATAGGCATCGCAAAGTGTCCTTAATAGCCCACGGATTGCTGCTTTGTTTAAAAAACGCATTCGAATTAACGTGAACGTATATACTTATGAAGAAGCGTTGAAGGTCACAACTCTAGTGACCGTATGCGAACGCTAAGATATGATAGTTACAATGGCATGGTATAGAAATGGATAGGCATCGCGAAGTGTCCTTAATAGCCGACGGATTGCTGCTTTGTTTAAAAAACGCATTCGAATTAACGTGTATTTAATCTGGGCATTATTTGGCCGCTTTGCTGTATGCTAATTGCAGTAAAACTAAATCCATTTTCACTTGTACGTCTTTTATATCGTATAGAAGTAATCTACGAATGAAGGAGCGTTCAAGGTCACAGCTCTTTGTGCTCTATGCGAACCCTAAGATATGATAGTAACATTGACATGGTATAGAACATGGATAGGCATCGCGAAGTGTCCTCAATAGCCCACGGATTGCTGCTTAGTTTACAGAACGCATTCGAATTTTCGTGTATATTAACTAGGCGTTATTTGGCAGCTCTGCTGCATGCTAATTGCAGTAAAACTTAGTCCGTTTTCTCTTGAACGTCTTTTCTATCGTGTAGGAGTTATCTACTTATGAAGGAGCGTTCAAGGTCACAACTCTAGGTGTTGAATGCGAACGCTAAGATATGGTAGTTACAATGTCATGTTATAGAAAATAGATAGGCATCGCAAAGTGTCCTTAATAGCCCACGGATTGCTGCTTTGTTTAAAAAACGCATTCGAATTAACGTGTATTTTATCTGGGCATTATTTGGCAGCTCTGCTGCATGCTAATTGCAGAAAAACTTAGTTCGTTTTCTCTTGAACGTCTTTTCCATTGTGTAGGAGTTATCTACTTATGAAGGAGCGTTCAAGGTCACAACTCTAGTTACTGTATGCGAACGCTAAGATATGATAGTTACAATGGCATGGTATAGAAAATGGATAGGCATCGCGAAGTGTCCTTAATAGCCCACGGATTGCTTCTTTGTTTACAAAACGCATTCGAATTTTCGTGTATATCATCAGGGCATTATTTGGCAGCTGTGCTGCATGCTAATTGAATTAAAACTTGGACCGTTTTCTTTTGTACGTCTTTTCCATCGTGTGGGAGATATCTACGTATGAAGAATTTTCGTGTATATCATCTGGGCATTATTTGGCAGCTCTGCTGCATGCTAATTGCAGTAATATTTAGTCCGTTTTCTCTTGAATGTCTTTTCTATCGTGTAGGAGTTATCTACTTATGAAGGAGCGTTCAAGGTCACAACTCTAGTTGCTGTATGCGAACGCTAAGATATGATAGTTACAATGGCCTGGTATAGAACATCGATAGGCATCGCGAAGTGCCCTATATAGCCCGCGGATTGCTACTTTGGGTACAAAACGCGTTCGAATTAACCTGTATATTATTTGGGCACTTTTTGAAAGCTCTGCTGCATACTAATTGCAGTAAAACTTAGACCGGTTTCTCTTGAACGTCTTTTCTATAA
This sequence comes from Tetropium fuscum, assembly GCA_964058915.1. Taxonomy (NCBI): domain Eukaryota; kingdom Metazoa; phylum Arthropoda; class Insecta; order Coleoptera; family Cerambycidae; genus Tetropium; species Tetropium fuscum. The sequence continues at coordinate 1,049,250 of CAXKVY010018518.1, read as the reverse complement.
TGTAGGAGTTATCTACTTATGAAGGAGCGTTCAAGATCACAACTCTAGTTACTGTATGCGAACGCTAAGATATGATAGTTATAATGGCATGGTATAGAACGTCGATAGTCTTCGCGAAGTGCTCTATATAGCCCACGGATTGAAACTTTACGTACAAAACGCGATCGAATTAACGTGTATATTATTTGGGCACTTTTTGAAAGATCTGCTGCATGCTAATTGCAGTAAAACTAAATGAATTTTCACTTGTACTTTTTTTTTTTCATGTAGCAGTAATCTACGAATCAAGGAGCGTTCAAGGTCACAGCTCTTTGTGCTCTATGCGAACCCTAAGATATGATAGTAACATTGACATGGTATAGAACATGGATAGGCTTCGCGAAGTGCCTTATATAGCCCGCGGATTGCTACTTTGCGTACAAAACGCGTCGAATTAAGGTGTATATTATTTGGGCACTTTTTGAAAGTTCTGCTGCATGCTAATTTTTTCTCTTGAACGTCTTTTCTATTTTGTAGGAGTTATCTACTTATGAAGGAACGTTCAAGGTCACCACTCTAGTTACTGTATGCGAACGCTAAGATAAGATAGTTACAATAGCATGGTATAGAACATCGATAGGCATCGCGAAGTGCCCTATATAGCCCACGGATTGCAACTTTACGTACAAAACGCGATCGAATTAATGTGTGTATTATTTGGGCACTTTTTGAATGCTCTGTTGCATACTAATTGCAGTAAAACTTAGACCGTTTTCTCTTGAACGTTTTTTCTATCGTGTAGAAGTTATCTACTTATGAAGGAGCGTTCAAGGTCAGAACTCTAGGTGCTATATGCGAACGCTAAGATATGGTAGTTTCAATGACATGGTATAGAAAATGGATAGGCATCGCTAAGTGTCCTTAATAGCCCGCGGATTGCTACTTTGCGTACAAAACGCGTTCGAATTAACGTGTATATTATTTGGGCACTTTTTTAAAGCTCTGCTGCATACTAATTGCAGTAAAACTTATTCCGTTTTCTCTTGAACGTCTTTTCTATCGTGTTGGAGTTATCTACTTATGAAGGAGCGTTCAAGGTCACAACTCTAGGTGCTGTATGCGAACGCTAAGATATGGTAGTTACAATGGCATGGTATAGAAAATGGATAGGCATCGCGAAGTGTCCTTAATAGCCCACGGATTGCTGCTTTGTTTACAAAACGCATGCGAATTAACGTGTATATTTTCTGGGCATTATTTGGCAGCCTTGCTACATGCTAATTGCAGTAAAACTAAATGAATTTTCACTTGTACGTCTTTTCTATCATGTAGCAGTAATCTACGAATGAAGGAGCGTTCAAGGTCACAGCTCTTTGTGCTCTATGCGAACCCTAAGATATGATAGTAACATTGACATGGTATAGAACATGGATAGGCATCGCGAAGTGTCCTTAATAGCCCACGGATTGCTGCTTTGTTTACAAAACGCATTCCAATTAACGTGTATATTGTCTGGGCATTATTTGGCAGCTCTGCTGCATGCTAATTGCAGTAAAATTTAGTCCATTTTCTCTTGAACGTCTTTTCTATCGTTTAGGAGTTATCTACTTATGAAGGAGCGTTCAAGGTCACAACTCTAGTTACTGTATGCGAACGCTAAGATATGAGAGTTACAATGGCCTGGTATAGAACATCGATAGGCATCGCGAAGTACCCTATATAGCCCGCGGATTGCTACTTTGCGTACAAAACGCGTTCGAATTAACGTGTATATTATTTGGGCACTTTTTTAAAGCTCTGCTGCATACTAATTGCAGTAAAACTTATTCCGTTTTCTCTTGAACGTCTTTTCTATCGTGTAGGAGTTATCTACTTATGAAGGAGCGTTCAAGGTCACAACTTTAGTTACTGTATGCGAACGGTAAGATAAGATAGTTACAATAGCATGGTATAGAACATCGATAGGCATCGCGAAGTGCCCTATAAAGCCCACGGATTGCAACTTTACGTACAAAACGCGATCGAATTAATGTGTGTATTATTTGGGCACTTTTTGAAAGCTCTGTTGCATACTAATTGCAGTAAAACTTAGACCGTTTTCTCTTGAACGTTTTTTCTATCGTGTAGAAGTTATCTACTTATGAAGGAGCGTTCAAGGTCAGAACTCTAGGTGCTATATGCGAACGCTAAGATATGGTAGTTTCAATGGCATGGTATAGAAAATGGATAGGCATCGCTAAGTGTCCTTAATAGCCCACTGATTGCTGCTTTGTTTAAAAAACGCATTCGAATTAACGTGTATTTTATCTGGGCATTATTTGGCAGCTCTGCTGCATGCTAATTGCAGTAAAACTTAGTCCATTTTTTATTGAACGTCTTTTCTATCGTGTAGGAGTTATGTATTTATGAAGGAGCGTTCAAGGTCACAACTTTAGTTACTGTATGCGAACGCTAAGATATGATAGTTACAATGGCATGGTATAGAACATCGATGGCCATCGCGAAGTGCCCTATATAGCCCACGGATTGAAACCTTACGTACAAAACGCGAGTGAATTATCGTGTATATTATTTGGGTACTTTTTGAAAGATCTGCTGCATGCTAATTGCAGTAAAACTAAATGAATTTTAACTTGTACGTTATTTTCATCATGTAACAGTAATCTACGAATGAAGGAGCGTTCAAGTTTACAGCTCTTTGTGCTCTATGCGAACCCTAAGATATGATAGTAACATTGACATGGTATAGAACATGGATAGGATTCGCGAAGTGCCTTATATAGCCCGCGGATTGCTACTTTGCGTACAAAACGCGTTCGAATTAACGTGTATATTATTTGGGCACTTTTTGATAGCTCTGCTGCATACTAATTGCAGTAAAACTTAGACCGGTTTCTCTTGAACGTCTTTTCTATCATGTAGTAGTTATCTACTTATGAAGGAGCGTTCAAGGTCACAGCTCTTTGTGCTCTATGCGAACCCTAAGATATGATAGTAACATTGACATGGTATAGAACATTGATAGGCTTCGTGAAGTGCATTTTATTGCCTGCAGATTGCTACTTTGCGTACAAAACGCGTTCGAATTAACATGTATATTATTTGAGCACTTTTTGAAAGTTCTGCTGCATGCTAATTGCAGTAAAACTTAGTCCGTTTTCTCTTGAACGTCTTTTCTATCGTGTAGGAGTTATCTACTTATGAAGGAGCATTCAAGGTCACAACTTTATTTACTGTATGCGAACGCTAAGATATGATAGTTACAATGGCATGGCATGAACATCGATAGGCATCGCGAAGTGTCCTTAATAGCCCACGGATTGCTGCTTTGTTTACAAAACGCATTCGAATTAACGTGTATATTATCTGGGCATTATTTGGCAGCTATGCTGCATGCTAATTGCAGTAAAATTTAGTCCATTTTCTCTTGAACGGCTTTTATATCATGTAGGAGTTATCTACGTATGAAGGAGCGTTCAAGGTCATAACTCTAGTTACTGTATGCGAACGCTAAGATATGATAGTTACAATGGCATGGTATAGAACATCGATAAGCATCCCGAAGTGCCCTATATAGCCCACGGATTGCAACTTTACGTACAAAACGCGATCGAATTAATGTGTGTATTATTTGGGCACTTTTTGAATGCTCTATTGCATACTAATTGCAGTAAAACTTAGACCGTTTTCTCTTGAACGTTTTTTCTATCGTGTAGAAGTTATCGACTTATGAAGGAGCGTTCAAGGTCAGAACTCTAGGTGCTATATGCAAACGCTAAGATATGGTAGTTTCAATGGCATGGTATAGAAAATGGATAGGCATCGCTAAGTGTCCTTAATAGCCCACGGATTGCTGCTTTGTTTACAAAACGCATTCGAATTAACGTGTATATTATCTGGGCATTATTTGGCAGCTCTGCTGCATGCTAATTGCAGTAAAACTTAGTCCGTTTTCTCTTGAACGTCTTCTCTATTGTGTAGGAGTTATCTACTTATGAAGGAGCCGTCAAGGTCACAACTCTAGTTACTGTATGCGAACGCTAAGATATGAGAGTTACAATGGCCTGGTATAGAACATCGATAGGCATCGCGAAGTACCCTATATAGCCCGCGGATTGCTACTTTGCGTACAAAACGCGTTCGAATTAACGTGTATATTATTTGGGCATTTTTTTAAAGCTCTGCTGCATATTAATTGCAGTAAAACTTATTCCGTTTTCTCTTGAACGTCTTTTCTATCGTGTAGGAGTTATCTACTTATGAAGGAGCATTCAAGGTCACAACTTTAGTTACTGTATGCGAACGCTAAGATATGATAGTTACAATGGCATTGTATAGAACATCGATAGGCATCGCGAAGTGTCCTTAATAGCCCACGGATTGCAGCTTTGTTTACAAAACGCATTCGAATTAACGTGTATATTATCTGGGCATTATTTGGCAGCTCTGATGCATGCTAATTGCAGTAAAATTTAGTCCATTTTCTCTTGAACGTCTTTTCTATCGTGTAGGAGTTATCTACTTATGAAGGAGCGTTCAAGGTCACAACTTTAGTTACTGTATGCGAACGCTAAGATATGATAGTTACAATGGCATGGTATAGAACATCGATAGGCATCGCCAAGTGCCCTATATAGCCCACGGATTGCAACTTTTCGTACAAAACGCGTTCGAATTAACGTGTATATTATTTGGGCACTTTTTGAAAGATCTGCTGCATACTAATTGCAGTAAAACTTAGACCGTTTTCTCCTGAACGTCTTTTCTATCGTGTAGGAGTTATCTACTTATGAAGGAGCGTTCAAGGACACAACTCTAGGTGGTGTATGCGAACGCTAAGATATGGTAGTTACAATGGCATGGTATAGAAAATGGATAGGCATCGCGAAGTGTCCTTAATACCCCACGGATTGCTGCTTTGTTTACAAAACGCATTCGAATTAACGTGTATATTATCTGGGCACTATTTGGCAGCTCTGATGCATGCTAATTGCAGTAAAATTTAGTCCATTTTCTCTTGAACGTCTTTTCTATCGTGTAGGAGTTATCTACTTATGAAGGAGCGTTCAAGGTCACAACTTTAGTTATTGTATGCGAACGCTAAGATATGATAGTTACAATGGCATGGTATAGAACATCGATAGCTATCGCGAAGTGCCCTATATAGCCCACGGATTGAAACCTTACGTACAAAACGCGAGCGAATTATCGTGTATATTATTTGGGTACTTTTTGAAAGATCTGCTGCATGCTAATTGCAGTAAAACTAAATGAATTTTCACTTGTACGTTATTTTTATCATGTAGCAGTAATCTACGAATGAAGGAGCGTTCAAGGTCACAGCTCTTTGTGCTCTATGCGAACCCTAAGATATGATAGTAACATTGACATGGTATAGAACATGGATAGGCTTCGCGAAGTGCCTTATATAGCCCACGGATTGCTACTTTGCGTACAAAACGCGTTCGAATTAATGTGTATATTATTTGGCCACTTTTTGATAGCTCTGCTGCATACTAATTGCAGTAAAACTTAGACCGGTTTCTCTTGAACGTCTTTTCTATCATGTAGGAGTTATCTACTTATGAAGGAGCCGTCAAGGTCACAACTCTAGTTACCGTATGCGAACGCTAAGATATGATAGTTACAATGGCATGGTATAGAAAATGGATAGGCATCGCGAAGTGTCCTTAATAGCCCACGGATTGCTGCTTTGTTTACAAAACGCATTCGAATTAACGTATATATTATCTGGGCATTATTTGGCAGCTCTGCTGCATGCTAATTGCAGTAAAACTAAATGAATTTTCACTTGTACGTCTTTTCTATCATGTAGCAGTAATCTACAAATGAAGGAGCGTTCAAGGTCACAGCTCTTTGTGCTCTATGCGAACCCTAATATATGATAGTAACATTGACATGGTATAGAACATGGATAGGCATCGCGAAGTGTCCTCAATAGCCCACGGATTGCTGCTTTGTTTAGAAAACGCATTGGAATTTTCGTGTATATCATCTGGGCATTATTTGACAGCTCTGCTGCATACTAATTGCAGTAAAATTTAGTCCGTTTTCTCTTGAATGTCTTTTCTATCGTGTAGGAGTTATCTACTTGTGAAGGAGCGAAGGAAAACTAAATGAATTTTCACTTGTACGTTTTTTTTAACATGTAGCAGTAATCTACGAATGAAGGAGCGTTCAAGGTCACAGCTCTTTGTGCTCTATGCGAACCCTAAGATATGATAGTAACATTGACATGGTATAGAACATGGATAGGCTTCGCGAAACGGTCCAAAACTTGGACCATTTTCTCTTGTACGTCTTTTCCATCGTGTGGGAGATATCTACGTATAAAGGAGCCTTCAAGGTCACAACTCTAGTTACTGTATGCGAACGCTAAGATATGATAGTTACAATGGCATGGTATAGAACATCCATAGGCATCCCGAAGTGCCCTATATAGCCCACGGATTGCTTCGCAAAACGGTCCAAAACTTGGACCATTTTCTCTTGTACGTCTTTTCCATCGTGTGGGAGATATCAACGTATGAAGGAGCGTTCAAGGTCACAACTCTAGTTACTGTATGCGAACGCTAAGATATGATAGTTACAATGGCATGGTATAGAACATCCATAGGCATCCCGAAGTGCCCTATATAGCCCACGGATTGCAACTTTACGTACAAAACGCGATCGAATTAATGTGTGTATTATTTGGGTACTTTTTGAAAGCTCTGTTGTATACTAATTGCAGTAAAACTAAATGAATTTTCACTTGTACGTTTTTTTTATCATGAAGCAGTAATCTACGAATGAAGGAGCGTTCAAGGTCACAGCTCTTTGTGCTCTATGCGAACCCTAAGATATGATAGTAACATTGACATGGTATAGAACATGGATAGGCATCGCGAAGTGTCCTTAATAGCCCACGGATTGCTGCTTTGTTTACAAAACGCATTCGAATTAACGTGTATATTGTCTGGGCATTATTTGGCAGCTCTGCTGCATGCTAATTGCAGTAAAATTTAGTCCATTTTCTCTTGAACGTCTTTTCTATCGTGTAGGAGTTATCTACTTATGAAGGAGCGTTCAAGGTCACAACTCTAGTTAATGTATGCGAACGCTAAGATATGAGAGTTACAATGGCCTTGTATAGAACATCGATAGGCATCGCGAAGTACCCTATATAGCCCGCGGATTGCTACTTTGCGTACAAAACGCGTTCGAATTAACGTGTATATTATTTGGGCACTTTTTTAAAGCTCTGCTGCATACTAATTGCAGTAAAACTTAGACCGTTTTCTCTTGAACGTCTTTTCTATCGTGTAGGAGTTATCTACTTATGAAGGAGCGTTCAAGGTCACAACTCTAGGTGTTGAATGCGAACGCTAAGATATGGTAGTTACAATGTCATGTTATAAAAAATAGATAGGCATCGCAAAGTGTCCTTAATAGCCCACGGATTGCTGCTTTGTTTAAAAAACGCATTCGAATTAACGTGTATTTTATTTGGGCATTATTTGGCAGCTCTGCTGCATGCTAATTGCAGTAAAACTTAGTCCATTTTCTATTGAACGTCTTTTCTATCGTGTAGGAGTTATGTATTAATGAAGGAGCGTTCAAGGTTACAACTTTAGTTACTGTATGCGAACGCTAAGATATGAGAGTTACAATGGCCTGGTATAGAACATCGTTAGGCATCGCGAAGTGTCCTTAATAGCCCACGGATTGCTGCTTTGTTTACAAAACGCATTCGAATTAACGTGTATATTATCTGGGCATTATTTGGCAGCTCTGATGCATGCTAATTGCAGTAAAATTTGGTCTATTTTCTCTTGAACGTCTTTTCTATCGTGTAGGAGTTATCTACTTATGAAGGAGCGTTCAAGGTCACAACTTTAGTTACTGTATGCGAAAGCTAAGATATGATAGTTACAATGGCATGGTATAGAACATCGATAGGCATCGCGAAGTGCCCTATATAGCCCACGGATTGCAACTTTTCGTACAAAACGAGTTCGAATTAACGTGTATATTATTTGGGCACTTTTTGAAAGATCTGCTGCATACTAATTGCGGTAAAACTTAAACCGTTTTCTCTTGAACGTCTTTTCTATCGTGTAGGAGTTATCTACTTATGAAGGAGCGTTCAAGGTCACAACTCTAGGTGCTGTATGCGAACGCTAAGATATGGTAGTTACAATGGCATGGTATAGAAAATGGATAGGCATCGCGAAGTGTCCTTAATACCCCACGGATTGCTGCTTTGTTTACAAAACGCATTCGAATTAACGTGTATATTTTCTGGGCATTATTTGGCAGCCTTGCTACATGCTAATTGCAGTAAAACTAAATGAATTTTCACTTGTACGTCTCTTCTATCATGTAGCAGTAATCTACGAATGAAGGAGCGTTCAAGGTCACAGCTCTTTGTGCTCTATGCGAACCCTAAGATATGATAGTAACATTGACATGGTATAGAATATGGATAGGTTTCGCAAAGTGCCTTATATAGCCTGCGGATTGCTACTTTGCGTCCAAAACGCGTTCGAATTAACATGTATATTATTTGGGCACTTTTTGAAAGTTCTGCTGCATGCTAATTGCAGTAAAACTTAGTCCGTTTTCTATTGAACGTTTTTTCTATCGTGTAGGAGTTATCTATTTATGAAGGAGCGTTCAAGGTCACAACTTTAGTTACTGTATGCGAACTCTAAGATATGATAGTTACAATGGCATGGTATAGGATATCGATTGGCATCGCGAAGTGCCCTATATAGCCAACGGATTGCAACTTTACGTACAAGACGCGTTCGAATTAACGTGTATATTATTTGGGCAGTTTTTGAAAGCTCTGCTGCATACTAATTGCAGTAAAACTTAGACCGGTTTCTCTTGAATGTCTTTTCTATCATGTAGGAGTTATCTACTTATGAAAGAGCGTTCAAGGTCACAGCTCTTTGTGCTCTATGCGAACCCTAAGATATGATAGTAACATTGACATGGCATAGAACATGTATAGGTTTCGCGAAGTGCCTTATATAGCCTGCGGATTGCTACTTTGCGTACAAAACGCGTTCGAATTAACATGTATATTATTTGGGCACTTTTTGAAAGTTCTGCTGCATGCTAATTGCAGTAAAACTTAGTCCGTTTTCTCTTGAAAGTCTTTTCTATCGTGTAGGAGTTATCTACTTATGAAGGAGCATTCAAGGTCACAACTTTAGTTACTGTATGCGAAGGCTAAGATATGATAGTTACAATGGCATGGTATAGAACATCGATAGGCATCACGAAGTGTCCTTAATAGCCCACGGATTGCTGCTTTGTTTACAAAACTCATTCGAATTAACGTGTATATTATCTGGGCATTATTTGGCAGCTCTGCTGCATGCTAATTGCAGTAAAACTTAGTCCGTTTTCTCTTGAACATCTTTTCTATCTTGTAGGAGTTATCTACTTATGAAGGAGCGTTCAACGTCACAACTCTATGTGCTGTATGCGAACGCTAAGATATGGTAGTTACAATGGCATGGTATAGAAAATGGATAGGCATCGCGAAGTGTCCTTAATAGTCCACGGATTGCTGCTTTGTTTACAAAGCGCATTCGAATTAATGTGTGTATTGTCTGGGCATTATTTGGCAGCTCTGCTGCATGCTAATTGCAGTAAAACTAAATGAATTTGAACTTGTACGTCTTTTCTATCATGTAGCAGTAACATACAAATGAAGGAGCGTTCAAGGTCACAGCTCTTTGTGCTCTATGCGAACCCTAAGATATGATAGTAACATTGACATGGTATAGAACATGGATAGGCATCGCGAAGTGTCCTCAATAGCCCTCGGATTGCTGCTTTGTTTAGAAAACGCATTCGAATTTTCGTGTATATTATCTGGGCATTAATTGGCAGCTCTGCTGCATGCTAATTGCAGTAAAACTTAGTCCGTTTTCTCTTGAACGTCTTTTCTATCATGTAGGAGTTATCTACTTATGAAGGACCGTTTAAGGTCACAACTCTAGTTACTGTATGCGAACGCTAAGATATGATGGTTACAATGGCATGGTATAGAACATCGATAGGCATCGCGAAGTGCCCTATATAGCCCACGGATTGCAACTTTACGTACAAAACGCGTTCGAATTAACGTGTATATTATTTGGGCAGTTTTTGAAAGGTCTGCTGCATACTAATTGCAGTAAAACTTAGACCGGTTTCTCTTTAATGTCTTTTCTATCATGTAAATGAAGGAGCGTTCAAGGTCACAGCTCTTTGTGCTCTATGTAAACTCTAAGATATGATAGTAACATTGACATGGTATAGAACATGGATAGGCTTCGTGAAGTGCCTTATATAGCCTGCGGATTGCTACTTTGCGTACAAAACGCGTTCGAATTAACATGTATATTATTTGGGCACTTTTTGAAAGTTCTGCTGCATGCTAATTGCAGTAAAACTTAGTCCGTTTTCTCTTGAACGTCTTTTCTATCGTGTAGGAGTTATCTACTTATGAAAGAGCATTCAGGGTCACAACTTTAGTTACTGTATGCGAACGCTACGATATGATAGTTACAATGGCATGGTATAGAACATCGATAGGCATCGCGAAGTGTCCTTAATAGCCCACGGATTGCTGCTTTGTTTACAAAACGCATTCGAATTAACGTGTATATTATCTGGGCATTATTTGGCAGCTCTGCTGCTTGCTAATTGCAGTAAAATTTAGTCCATTTTCTCTTGAACGTCTTTTCTATCGTGTAGGAGTTATCTACTTATGAAGGAGCGTTCAAGGTCACAACTCTAGTTACTGTATGCGAACGCTAAGATATGAGAGTTACAATGGCCTGGTATAGAACATCGATAGGCATCGCGAAGTACCCTATATAGCCCGCGGATTGCTACTTTGCGTACAAAACGCGTTCGAATTAACGTGTATATTATTTGGGCACTTTTTTAAAGCTCTGCTGCATACTAATTGCAGTAAAACTTAGACCGTTTTCTCTTGAACGTCTTTTCTATCGTGTAGGAGTTATCTACTTATGAAGGAGCGTGCAAGGTCACAACTCTAGGTGTTGAATGCGAACGCTAAGATATGGTAGTTACAATGTCATGTTATAGAAAATAGATAGGCATCGCAAAGTGTCCTTAATAGCCCACGGATTGCTGCTTTGTTTAAGAAGCGCATTCGAATTAACGTGTATTTTATCTGATCATTATTTGGCAGCTCTGCTGCATGCTAATTGCAGTAAAACTTAGTCCATTCTCTATTGAACGTCTTTTCTATCGTGTAGGAGTTATGTATTTATGAAGGAGCGTGCAAGGTCACAACTTTAGATACTGTATGCTAACGCTAAGATATGATAGTTACAATGGCATGGTATAGAACGTCGATAGCCATCGCGAAGTGCCCTATATAGCCCACGGATTGCAACTTTACGTACAAAACGCGATCGAATTAACGTGTATATTATTTGGGCAGTTTTTGAAAGGTCTGCTGCATACTAATTGCAGTAAAACTTAGACCGGTTTCTCTTGAATGTCTTTTCTTTCATGTAGGAGTTATCTACTTATGAAGGAGCGTTCAAGGTCACAGCTCTTTGTGCTCTATGCGAACTCTAAGATATGATAGTAACATTGACATAGTATAGAACATGGATAGGCTTCGTGAAGTGCCTTATATAGCCTGCGGATTGCTACTTTGCGTACAAAACGCGTTCGAATTAACATGTATATTATTTGGGCACTTTTTGAAAGTTCTGCTGCATTCTAATTGCAGTAAAAATTAGTCCGTTTTCTCTTGAACGTCTTTTCTATCGTGTAGGAGTTATCTACTTATGAAGGAGCATTCAAGGTCACAACTTTAGTTACTGTATGCGAACGCTAAGATATGATAGTTACAATGGCATGGTATAGAACATCGATAGGCATCGCGAAGTGTCCTTAATAGCCCACGGATTGCTGCTTTGTTTACAAAACGCATTCGAATTAACGTGTATATTATCTGGGCATTATTTGGCAGCTCTGCTGCATGCTAATTGCAGTAAAATTTAGTCGATTTTCTCTTGAACGTCTTTTCTATCGTGTAGGAGTTATCTACTTATGAAGGTGCGTTCAAGGTCACAACTCTAGTTACTGTATGCGAACGCTAAGATATGAGAGTTACAATGGCCTGGTATAGAACATCGATAGGCATCGCGAAGTACCCTATATAGCCCGCGGATTGCTACTTTGCGTACAAAACGCGTTCGAATTAACGTGTATATTATTTGGGCACTTTTTTAAAGCTCTGCTGCATACTAATTGCAGTAAAACTTATTCCGTTTTCTCTTGAACGTCTTTTCTATCATGTAGGAGTTATCTACTTGTGAAGGAGCGTTCAAGGTCACAACTCTAGGTGTTGAATGCGAACGCTAGGATATGGTAGTTTCAATGTCCTGTTATAGAAAATAGATAGGCATCGCAAAGTGTCCTTAATAGCCCACGGATTGCTGCTTTGTTTAAAAAACGCATTCGAATTAACGTGAACGTATCTACTTATGAAGAAGCGTTCAAGGTCACAACTCTAGTGACCGTGTGCGAATGCTAAGATATGATAGTTACAATGGCATGGTATAGAAAATGGATAGGCATCGCGAAGTGTCCCTAATAGCCGACGGATTGCTGCTTTGTTTAAAAAACGCATTCGAATTAACGTGTATTTAATCTGGGCATTATTTGGCCGCTTTGCTGCATGCTAATTGCAGTAAAACTAAATCCATTTTCACTTGTACGTCTTTTATATCGTATAGTAGTAATCTACGAATGAAGGAGAGTTCAAGGTCACAGCTCTTTGTGATCTATGCGAACCCTAAGATATGATAGTAACATTGACATGGTATAGATCATGGATAGGCATCGCGAAGTGTCCTCAATAGCCCACGGATTGCTGCTTAGTTTACAAAACGCATTCGAATTTTCGTGTATATTAACTAGGCATTATTTGGCAGCTCTGCTGCATGCTAATTGCAGTAAAACTTAATCCGTTCTCTCTTGAACGTCTTTTCTATCTTGTAGGAGTTATCTATTTATGAAGGAGCGTTCAACGTCACAACTCTAGGTGCTGTATGCGAACGCTAAGATATGGTAGTTACAATGGCATGGTATAGAAAATGGATAGGCATCGCGAAGTGTCCTTAATAGCCCACGGATTGCTGCTTTGTTTACAAAACGCATTCGAATTAACGTGTATATTATCTGGGCACTATTTGGTAGCTCTGCTGCATGCTAATTGCAGTAAAACTAAATGAATTTTCACTTGTACGTCTTTTCTATCATGTAGCAGTAATCTACAAATGAAGGAGCGTTCAAGGTCACAGCTCTTTGTGCTCTATGCGAACCCTAATATATGATAGTAACATTGACATGGTATAGAACATGGATAGGCATCGCGAAGTGTCCTCAATAGCCCACGGATTGCTGCTTTGTTTAGAAAATGCATTCCAATTTTCGTGTATATCATCTGGGCATTATTTGGCAGCTCTGCTGCATGCTAATTGCAGTAAAATTTAGTCCGTTTTCTCTTGAATGTCTTTTCTATCGTGTAGGAGTTATCTACTTATGAAGGAGCGTTCAAGGTCACAACTCTAGTTACTGTATGCGAACGCTAAGATATGATAGTTACAATGGCCTGGTATGGAACATCGATAGGCATCGCGAAGTACCCAATATAGCCCGCGGATTGCTACCTTGGGTACAAAACGCGTTCGAATTAACGTGTATATTATTTGGGCACATTTTGAAAGCTCTGCTGCATACTAATTGCAGTAAAACATAGACCGGATTCTCTTGAACGTCTTTTCTATCATGTAGGAGTTATCTACTTATGAAGGAGCGTTCAAGATCACAACTCTAGTTACTGTATGCGAACGCTAAGATATGATAGTTACAATGGCACGTTATAGAACGTCGATAGCCATCGCGAAGTGCCCTAAATAGCCCACGGATTGAAACTTTACGTACAAAACGCGATCGAATTAACGTGTATATTATTTGGGCACTTTTTGATAGCTCTGCTGCATGCTAATTGCAGTAAAACTTAGTCCGTTTTCTCTTGAACGTCTTTTCTATCTTGTAGGAGTTATCTACTTATGAAGGAGCGTTCAAGGTCACCACTCTAGTTACTGTATGCGAACGCTAAAATAAGATAGTTGCAATGGCATGGTATAGCAAATGGATAGGCATAGCGAAGTGTCCTTAATAGCCCACGGATTGCTGCTTTGTTTACAAAACGCATTCGAATTAACCTGTGTATTGTCTGGGCATTATTTGGCAGCTCTGCTGCATGTTAATTGCAGTAAAACTAAATGAATTTTCACTTGTACGTCTTTTCTATCATGTAGCAGTAATCTACAAATGAAGGAGCGTTCAAGGTCACAGCTCTTTGTGCTCTATGCGAACCCTAAGATATGATAGTAACAATCACATGGTATAGAACATGGACAGGCATCGCGAAGTGTCCTCAATAGCCCACGGATTGCTGCTTTGTTTATAAAACGCATTCCAATTTTCGTGTATATCATCAGGGCATTATTTGGCAGCTCTGCTGCATGCTAATTGAATTAAAACTTGGACCGTTTTCTCTTGTACCTCTTTTCCATCGTGTGGGAGATATCTACGTATGAAGGAGCGTTCAAGGTCACAACTCTAGTTACTGTATGCGAACGCTAAGATATGAGAGTTACAATGGCCTGGTATAGAACATCGATAGGCATCGCGAAGTACCCTATATAGCCCGCGGATTGCTACTTTGCGTACAAAACGCGTTCGAATTAACGTGTATATTATTTGGGCACTTTTTTAAAGCTCTGCTGCATACTAATTGCAGTAAAACTTATTCCGTTTTCTCTTGAACGTCTTTTCTATCGTGTAGGAGTTATCTACTTATGAAGGAGCGTTCAAGGTCACAACTTTAGTTACTGTATGCGAACGCTAAGATATGAGAGTTACAATGGCCTGGTATAGAACATCGATAGGCATCGCGAAGTGCCCTATATAGCCCACGGATTGCAACTTTTCGTTCAAAACGCGTTCGAATTAACGTGTATATTATTTGGGCACTTTTTGAAAGATCTGCTGCATACTAATTGCAGTAAAACTTAGACCGTTTTCTCTTGAACGTCTTTTCTATCGTGTAGGAGTTATCTACTTATGAAGGAGCGTTCAAGGTCACAACTCTAGGTGTTGAATGCGAACGCTAAGATATGGTAGTTAGAATGTCATGTTATAGAAAATAGATAGGCATCGCAAAGTGTCCTTAATAGCCCACGGATTGCTGCTTTGTTTGAAAAACGCATTCGAATTAACGTGTATTTTATCTGGGCATTATTTGGCAGCTCTGCTGCATGCTAATTGCAGTAAAACTTAGTCCATTCTCTATTGAACGACTTTTCTATCGTATAGGAGTTATGTATTTATGAAGGAGCGTTCAAGGTCACAACTTTAGTTACTGTATGCGAACGCTAAGATATGATAGTTACAATGGCATGGTATAGAACGTCGATAGCCATCGCGTAGTGCCCTATATAGCCCACGGATTGCAACTTTACTTACAAAACGCGATCGAATTAACGTGTATATTATTTGGGCAGTTTTTGAAAGGTCTGCTGCATACTAATTGCAGTAAAACTTAGACCGGTTTCTCTTGAATGTCTTTTCTATCATGTAGGAGTTATCTACTTATGAAGAAGCGTTCAAGGTCACAGCTCTTTGTGCTCTATGCAAACCCTAAGATATGATAGAAACATTGACATGGTATAGAACATGGATAGGCTTCGTGAAGTGTCTTGTATAGCCTGCGGATTGCTACTTTGCGTACAAAACGCGTTCGAATTAACATGTATATTATTTGGGCACTTTTTGAAAGTTCTGCTGCATGCTAATTGCAGTAAAACTTAGTCCGTTTTCTCTTGAACGTCTTTTCCATCGTGTAGGAGTTATCTACTTATGAAGGAGCATTCAAGGTCACCACTTTAGTTACTGTATGCGAACGCTAAGATATGATAGTTACAATGGCATGGTATAGAACATCGATATGCATCGCGAAGTGTCCTTAATAGCCCACGGATTGCTGCTTTGTAAACAAAGCAGTTTTGTAAACAAAACGTCTTTTCTATCGTGTAGGAGTTATCTACTTATGAAGGAGCGTTCAAGGTCACAACTCTAGGTGCTCTATGCGAACCCTAAGATATGATAGTAACATTGACATGGTATAGAACATGGATAGGAATCGCGAAGTGTCCATAATAGCCCACGGATTGCTGCTTTGTTTACAAAACGCATTCGAATTAACGTGTATATTGTCTGGGAATTATTTGGCAGCTCTGCTGCATGCTAATTGCAGTAAAATTTAGTCCATTTTCTCTTGAACGTCTTTTCTATCGTGTAGGAGTTATCTACTTATGAAGGAGCGTTCAAGGTCACAACTCTAGTTACTGTATGCGAACGAAAAGATATGAGAGTTACAATGGCCTGGTATAGAACATCGTGTAGGAGTTATCTACTTATGAAGGAGCGTTCAAGGTCACAACTCTAGGTGTTGAATGCGAACGCTAAGATATGGTAGTTACAATGTCCTGTTATAGAAAATAGATAGGCATCGCAAAGTGTCCTTAATAGCCCACGGATTGCTGCTTTGTTTAAAAAACGCATTCGAATTAACGTGAACGTATCTACTTATGAAGAAGCGTTCAAGGTCACAACTCTAGTGACCGTATGCGAACGCTAAGATATGATAGTTACAATGGCATGGTATAGAAAATGGATAGGCATCGCGAAGTGTCCTTAATAGCCGACGGATTGCTGCTTTGTTTAAAAAACGCATTCGAATTAACGTGTATTTAATCTGGGCATTATTTGGCCGCTTTGCTGTATGCTAATTGCAGTAAAACTAAATCCATTTTCACTTGTACGTCTTTTATATCGTATAGAAGTAATCTACGAATGAAGGAGCGTTCAAGGTCACAGCTCTTTGTGCTCTATGCGAACCCTAAGATATGATAGTAACATTGACATGGTATAGAACATGGATAGGCATCGCGAAGTGTCCTTCCTCAATAGCCCACGGATTGCTGCTTAGTTTACAGAACGCATTCGAATTTTCGTGTATATTATCTAGGCATTATTTGGCAGCTCTGCTGCATGCTAATTGCAGTAAAACTTAGTCCGTTTTCTCTTGAACGTCTTTTCTATCTTGTAGGAGTTATCTACTTATGAAGGAGCGTTCAACGTCACAACTCTAGGTGCTGTATGCGAACGCTAAGATATGGTAGTTACAATGGCATGGTTATAGAAAATGGATAGGCATCGCGAAGTGTCCTTAATAGCCCACGGATTGCTGCTTGGTTTACAAAACGCATTCGAATTAACGTGTATATTATCTGGGCACTATTTGGTAGCTCTGCTGCATGCTAATTGCAATAAAACTAAATGAATTTTCACTTGTACGTCTTTTCTATCATGTAGCAGTAATCTACAAATGAAGGAGCGTTCAAAGTCACAACTCTAGTTACTGTATGCGAACGCTAAGATATGATAGTTACAATGGCATGGTATAGAACGTCGATAGCCATCGCGAAGTGCCCTATATAGCCCACGGATTGCAACTTTACGTACAAAACGCGATCGAATTAATGTGTGTATTATTTGGGCACTTTTTGAAAGCTCTGTTGCATACTAATTGCAGTAAAACTTAGACCGTTTTCTCTTGAACGTCTTTTCTATCATGTAGAAGTTATCTACTTATGAAGGAGCGTTCAAGGTCAGAACTCTAGGTGTTGAATGCGAACGCTAAGATATGGTAGTTACAATGTCATGTTATAGAAAATAGATAGGCATCGCATCGTGTCCTTAATAGCCCACGGATTGCTGCTTTGTTTAAAAAACGCATTCGAATTAACGTGTATTTTATCTGGGCATTATTTGGCAGCTCTGCTGCTTGCTAATTGCAGTAAAACTTAGTCCATTCTCTATTGAACGTCTTTTCTATCGTGTAGGAGTTATGTATTTATGAAGGAGTGTTCAAGGTCACAACTTTAGTTACAGTATTCGAACGCTAAGATATGATAGTTGCAATGGCATGGTATAGAACGTCGATAGCCATCGCGAAGTGCCCTATATAGCCCACGGATTGCAACTTTACGTACAAAACGCGATCGAATTAACGTGTATATTATTTGGGCAATTTTTGATAGATCTGCTGCATACTAATTGCAGTAAAACTTAGACCGGTTTCTCTTGAACTTCTTTTCTATCATGTAGGAGTTATCTACTTATGAAGGAGCGTTCAAGATCACAACTCTAGTTACTGTATGCGAACGCTAAGATATGATAGTTACAATGGCATGGTATAGAACGTCGATAGCCATCGCGAAGTGCTCTATATAGCCCACGGATTGAAACTTTACGTACAAAACGTGATCGAATTAACGTGTATATTATTTGGGCACTTTTTGAAAGATCTGCTGCATGCTAATTGCAGTAAAACTAAATGAATTTTCACTTGTACGTTTTTTTTATCATGTAGCAGTAATCTACGAATCAAGGAGCGTTCAAGGTCACAGCTCTTTGTGCTCTATGCGAACCATAAGATATGATAGTAACATTGACATGGTATAGAACATGGATAGGCTTCGCGAAGTGCCTTATATAGCCCGCGGATTGCTACTGTGCGTACAAAACGCGTTCGAATTAACGTGTATATTATTTGGGCACTTTTTGAAAGTTCTGCTGCATGCTAATTGCAGTAAAACTTGGTCCGTTTTCTCTTGAACGTCTTTTCTATCTTGTAGGAGTTATCTACATATGAAGGAACGTTCAAGGTCACCACTCTAGTTACTGTATGCGAACGCTAAGATAAGATAGTTACAATAGCATGGTATAGAACATCGATAGGCATCGCGAAGTGCCCTATATAGCCCACGGATTGCAACTATAAGTACAAAACGCTATCGAATTAATGTGTGTATTATTTGGGCACTTTTTGAATGCTCTGTTGCATACTAATTGCAGTAAAACTTAGACCGTTTTCTCTTGAACGTTTTTTCTATCGTGTAGAAGTTATCTACTTATGAAGGAGCGTTCAAGGTCAGAACTCTAGGTGCTATATGCGAACGCTAAGATATGCTAGTTTCAATGGCATGGTATAGAAAATGGATAGGCATCGCTAAGTGTCCTTAATAGCCCACGGATTGCTGCTTTGTTTACAAAACGCATTCGAATTAACGTGTATATTATCTGGGCATTATTTGGCAGCTCTGGTGCATGCTAATTGCAGTAAAACTTAGTACGTTTTCTCTTGAACGTCTTTTCTATTGTGTAGGAGTTATCTACTTATGAAGGAGCCGTCAAGGTCACAACTCTAGTTACCGTATGCGAACGCTAAGATATGATAGTTACAATGGCATGGTATAGCAAATGGATAATCATCGCGAAGTGTCCTTAATAGCCCACGGATTGCTGCTTTGTTTACAAAACGCATTCGAATTAACGTATATATTATCTGGGCATTATTTGGCAGCTCTGCTGCATGTTAATTGCAGTAAAACTAAATGAATTTTCACTTGTACGTCTTTTCTATCATGTAGCAGTATTCTACAAATGAAGGAGCGTTCAAGGTCACAGCTCTTTGTGCTCTATGCGAACCCTAAGATATGATAGTAACAATCACATGGTATAGAACATGGACAGGCATCGCGAAGTGTCCTCAATAGCCCACGAATTGCTGCTTTGTTTTTAAAACGCATTCCAATTTTCGTGTATATCATCAGGGCATTATTTGGCAGCTCTGCTGCATGCTAATTGAATTAAAACTTGGACCGTTTTCTCTTGTACGTCTTTTCCATCGTGTGGGAGATATCTACGTATGAAGGAGCGTTCAAGGTCACAACTCTAGTTACTGTATGCGAACGCTAAGATATGAGAGTTACAATGGCCTGGTATAGAACATCGATAGGCATCGCGAAGTACCCTATATAGCCCGCGGATTGCTACTTTGCGTACAAAACGCGTTCGAATTAACGTGTATATTATTTGGGCACTTTTTTAAAGCTCTGCTGCATACTAATTGCAGTAAAACTTATTCCGTTTTCTCTTGAACGTCTTTTCTATCGTGTAGGAGTTATCTACTTATGAAGGAGCGTTCAAGGTCACAACTTTAGTTACTGTATGCGAACGCTAAGATATGAGAGTTACAATGGCCTGGTATAGAACATCGATAGGCATCGCGAAGTGCCCTATATAGCCCACGGATTGCAACTTTTCGTTCAAAACGCGTTCGAATTAACGTGTATATTATTTGGGCACTTTTTGAAAGATCTGCTGCATACTAATTGCAGTAAAACTTAGACCGTTTTCTCTTGAACGTCTTTTCTATCGTGTAGGAGTTATCTACTTATGAAGGAGCGTTCAAGGTCACAACTCTAGGAGTTGAATGCGAACGATAAGATATTGTAGTTACAATGTCATGTTATAGAAAATAGATAGGCATCGCAAAGTGTACTTAATAGCCCACGGATTGCTGCTTTGTTTAAGAAGCGCATTCGAATTAACGTGTATTTTATCTGATCATTATTTGGCAGCTCTGCTGCATGCTAATTGCAGTAAAACTTAGTCCATTCTCTATTGAACGTCTTTTCTATCGTGTAGGAGTTATATATTTATGAAGGAGCGTGCAAGGTCACAACTTTAGATACTGTATGCGAACGCTAAGATATGATAGTTACAATGGCATGGTATAGAACGTCGATAGCAATCGCGAAGTGCCCTATATAGCCCACGGATTGCAACTTTACGTACAAAACGCGATCGAATTAACGTGTATATTATTTGGGCAGTTTTTGAAAGGTCTGCTGCATACTAATTGCAGTAAAACTTAGACCGGTTTCTCTTGAATGTCTTTTCTTTCATGTAGGAGTTATCTACTTATGAAGGAGCGTTCAAGGTCACAGCTCTTTGTGCTCTATGCGAACTCTAAGATATGATAGTAACATTGACATGGTATAGAACATGGATAGGCTTCGTGAAGTGCCTTATATAGCCTGCGGATTGCTACTTTGCGTTCAAAACGCGTTCGAATTAACATGTATATTATTTGGGCACTTTTTGAAAGTTCTGCTGCATTCTAATTGCAGTAAAAATTAGTCCGTTTTCTCTTGAACGTCTTTTCTATCGTGTAGGAGTTATCTACTTATGAAGGAGCATTCAAGGTCACAACTTTAGTTACTGTATGCGAACGCTAAGATATGATAGTTACAATGGCATGGTATAGAACATCGATAGGCATCGCGAAGTGTCTTAATAGCCCACGGATTGCTGCTTTGTTTACAAAACGCATTCGAATTAACGTGTATATTATCTGGGCATTATTTGGCAGCTCTTCTGCATGCTAATTGCAGTAAAATTTAGTCCATTTTCTCTTGAACGTCTTTTCTATCGTGTAGAAGTTATCTACTTATGAAGGAGCGTTCAAGGTCACAACTCTAGTTACTGTATGCGAACGCTAAGATATGAGAGTTACAATGGCCTGGTATAGAACATCGATAGGCATCGCGAAGTACCCTATATAGCCCGCGGATTGCTACTTTGCGTACAAAACGCGTTCGAATTAACGTGTATATTATTTGGGCACTTTTTTAAAGCTCTGCTGCATACTAATTGCAGTAAAACTTATTCCGTTTTCTCTTGAACGTCTTTTCTATCGTCTAGGAGTTATCTACTTATGAAGGAGCGTTCAAGGTCACAACTCTAGGTGTTGAATGCGAACGCTAGGATATGGTAGTTTCAATGTCCTGTTATAGAAAATAGATAGGCATCGCAAAGTGTCCTTAATAGCCCACGGATTGCTGCTTTGTTTAAAAAACGCATTCGAATTAACGTGAACGTATCTACTTATGAAGAAGCGTTCAAGGTCACAACTCTAGTGACCGTGTGCGAATGCTAAGATATGATAGTTACAATGGCATGGTATAGAAAATGGATAGGCATCGCGAAGTGTCCCTAATAGCCGACGGATTGC
The DNA here is from genome assembly GCA_964058915.1 of Tetropium fuscum. Lineage (NCBI taxonomy): Eukaryota > Metazoa > Arthropoda > Insecta > Coleoptera > Cerambycidae > Tetropium > Tetropium fuscum. The sequence continues at coordinate 1,027,223 of CAXKVY010018518.1, read as the reverse complement.
TGCTTTGTTTAAAAAACGCATTCGAATTAACTTGTATTTAATCTGGGCATTATTTGGCCGCTTTGCTGCATGCTAATTGCAGTAAAACTAAATCCATTTTCATTTGTACGTCTTCTATATCGTATAGTAGTAATCTACGAATGAAGGAGAGTTCAAGGTCACAGCTCTTTGTGATCTATGCGAACCCTAAGATATGATAGTAACATTGACATGGTATAGATCATGGATAGGCATCGCGAAGTGTCCTCAATAGCCCACGGATTGCTGCTTAGTTTACAAAACGCATTCGAATTTTCGTGTATATTATCTAGGCATTATTTGGCAGCTCTGCTGCATGCTAATTGCAGTAAAACTTAATCCGTTCTCTCTTGAACGTCTTTTCTATCTTGTAGGAGTTATCTATTTATGAAGGAGCGTTCAACGTCACAACTCTAGGTGCTGTATGCGAACGCTAAGATATGGTAGTTACAATGGCATGGTATAGAAAATGGATAGGCATCGCGAAGTGTCCTTAATAGCCCACGGATTGCTGCTTTGTTTACAAAACGCATTCGAATTAACGTGTATATTATCTGGGCACTATTTGGTAGCTCTGCTGCATGCTAATTGCAGTAAAACTAAATGAATTTTCACTTGTACGTCTTTTCTATCATGTAGCAGTAATCTACAAATGAAGGAGCGTTCAAGGTCACAGCTCTTTGTGCTCTATGCGAACCCTAATATATGATAGTAACATTGACATGGTATAGAACATGGATAGGCATCGCGAAGTGTCCTCAATAGCCCACGGATTGCTGCTTTGTTTAGAAAATGCATTCCAATTTTCGTGTATATCATCTGGGCATTATTTGGCAGCTCTGCTGCATGCTAATTGCAGTAAAATTTAGTCCGTTTTCTCTTGAATGTCTTTTCTATCGTGTAGGAGTTATCTACTTATGAAGGAGCGTTCAAGGTCACAACTCTAGTTACTGTATGCGAACGCTAAGATATGATAGTTACAATGGCCTGGTATGGAACATCGATAGGCATCGCGAAGTGCCCAATATAGCATGCGGACTGCTACCTTGGGTACAAAACGCGTTCGAATTAACGTGTATATTATTTGGGCACATTTTGAAAGCTCTGCTGCATACTAATTGCAGTAAAACATAGACCGGATTCTCTTGAACGTCTTTTCTATCATGTAGGAGTTATCTACTTATGAAGGAGCGTTCAAGATCACAACTCTAGTTACTGTGTGCGAACGCTAAGATATGATAGTTACAATGGCACGTTATAGAACGTCGATAGCCATCGCGAAGTGCCCTAAATAGCCCACGGATTGAAACTTTACGTACAAAACGCGATCGAAATAATGTGTGTATTATTTGGGCACTTTTTGAAAGCTCTGTTGCATACTAATTGCAGTAAAACTAAATGAATTTTCACTTGTACGTCTTTTCTATCATGTAGCAGTAATCTACAAATGAAGCAGCGTTCAAGGTCACAGCTCTTTGTGCTCTATGCGAACCCTAAGATATTATAGTAACAATCACATGGTATAGAACATGGATAGGCATCGCGAAGTGTCCTCAATAGCCCACGGATTGCTGCTTTGTTTATAAAACGCATTCGAATTTTTGCGTATATCATCAGGGCATTATTTGGCAGCTCTGCTGCATGCTAATTGGATTAAAACTTGGACCGTTTTCTCTTGTACGTCTTTTCCATCGTGTGGGAGATATCTACGTATGAAGAATTTTCGTGTATATCATCTGAGCATTATTTGGCAGCTCTGCTGCATGCTAATTGCAGTAAAATTTAGTTCGTTTTCTCTTGAATGTCTTTTCTAACGTGTAGGAGTTATCTACTTATGAAGGAGCGTTCAAGGTCACAACTCTAGTTACTGTATGCGAACGCTGAGATATGACAGTTACAATGGCCTGGTATAGAACATCGATAGGCATCGCGAAGTGCCCTATATAGCCCGCGGATTGCTACTTTGCGTACAAAACGCGTTCGAATTAACGTGTATATTATTTGGGCACTTTTTGAAAGTTCTGCTGCATGCTAATTGCAGTAAAACTTAGTCCGTTTTCTCTTGAACGTCTTTTCTATCTTGTAGGAGTTATCTACTTATGAAGGAGCGTTCAAGGTCACCACTCTAGTTACTGTATGCGAACGCTAAGATAAGATAGTTACAATAGCATGGTATAGAACATCGATAGGCATCGCGAAGTGCCCTATATAGCCCACGGATTGCAACTTTACGTACAAAACGCGATCGAATTAATGTGTGTATTATTTGGGCACTTTTTGAAAGCTCTGTTGCATACTAATTGCAGTAAAACTTAGACCGTTGTCTCTTGAACGTCTTTTCTATCGTGTAGAAGTTATCTACTTATGAAGGAGCGTTCAAGGTCAGAACTCTAGGTGCTATATGCGAACGCTAAGATATGGTAGTTTCAATGGCATGGTATAGAAAATGGATAGGCATCGCTAAGTGTCCTTAATAGCCCACGGATTGCTGCTTTGTTTACAAAACGCATTCGAATTAACGTGTATATTATCTGGGCATTATTTGGCAGTTCTGCTGCATGCTAATTGCAGTAAAAGTTAGTCCGTTTTCTCTTGAACGTCTTTTCTATTGTGTAGGAGTTATCTACTCATGAAGGAGCGTTCAAGGTCTCAACTCTAGTTACTGTATGCGAACGCTTAGATATGATAGTTACAATGGCATGGTATAGAAAATGGATAGGCATCGCGAAGTGTCCTTAATAGCCCACGGATTGCTTCTTTGTTTACAAACCGCATTCGAATTAACGTGTATATTATCTGGACATTATTTGGCAGCCTTGCTGCTTGCTAATTGCAGTAAAACTAAATGAATTTTCACTTGTACGTCTTTTCTATCATGTAAAAGTAATCTACGAATGAAGGAGCGTTCAAGGTCACAGCTCTTTGTGCTCTATGCGAACCCTAAGATATGATAGTAACAATCACATGGTATAGAACATGGACAGGCATCGCGAAGTGTCCTCAATAGCCCACGGATTGCTGCTTTGTTTATAAAACGCATTCGAATTTTCGTGTATATTATCAGGGCATTATTTGGCAGCTCTGCTGCATGCTAATTGAATTAAAACTTAAACTATTTTCTCTTGTACGTCTTTTCCATCGTGTGGGAGATATCTACGTATGAAGGAGCGTTCAAGGTCACATCTCTAGTTACTGTATGCGATCGCTAAGATATGATAGTTACAATGGCATGGTATAGAACATCGATAGGCATCGCGAAGTACCCTATATAGCCCGCGGATTGCTACTTTGCGTACAAAACGCGTTCGAATTAACGTATATATTATTTGGGCACTTTTTTAAAGCTCTGCTGCATACTAATTGCAGTAAAACTAAATGAATTTTTACTTGTACGTTTTTTTTATCATGTAGCAGTAATCTACGAATGAAGGAGCGTTCAAGGTCACAGCTCTTTGTGCTCTATGCGAACCCTAAGATATGATAGTAACATTGACATGGTATAGAACATGGATAGGCTTCGCGAAGTGCCTTATATAGCCCACGGATTGCAACTTTATGTACAAAACGCGTTCGAATTAACGTGTATATAATTTGGGCACTTTTTGAAAGATTTGTTGCATACTAATTGCAGTAAAACTTAGACCGGTTTCTCTTGAACGTCTTTTCTATCATGTAGGAGCTATCTACTTATGAAGAAGCGTTCAAGGTCACAACTCTAGTGACGGTATGCGAACGCTAAGATATGATTGTTACAATGGCATGGTATAGAAAATGGATAGGCATCGATAAGTGTCCTTAATAGCCCACGGATTGCTGCTTTGTTTAAAAAACGCATTCGAATTAACGTGAACGTATCTACTTATGAAGAAGCGTTCAAGGTCACAACTCTAGTGACCGTATGCGAACGCTAAGATATGATAGTTACAATGGCATGGTATAGAAAATGGATAGGCATCGCGAAGTGTCCTTTATAGCCGACGGATTGCTGCTTTGTTTAAAAACGCATTCGAATTAACGTGTATTTAATCTGGGCATTATTTGGCCGCTTTGCTGCATGCTAATTGCAGTAAAACTAAATCCATTTTCACTTGTACGTCTTTTATATCGTATAATAGTAATCTACGAATGAAGGAGCGTTCAAGGTCACAGCTCTTTGTGCTCTATGCGAACCCTAAGATATGATAGTAACATTGACATGGTATAGAACATGGATAGGCATCGCGAAGTGTCCTCAAGAGCCCACGGATTGCTGCTTTGTTTAGAAAACGCATTCGAATTTTCGTGTATGTCATCTGGGCATTATTTGGCAGCTCTGCTATATGCTAATTGCAGAAAAATTTAGTCCGTTTTCTCTTGAATGTCTTTTCTATCGTGTAGGAGTTTTCTACTTATGAAGGAGCGTTCAAGGTCACAACTCTAGTTACTGTATGCGAACGCTAAGATATGATAGTTACAATGGTCTGGTATAGAACATCGATAGGCATCGCGAAGTGCCCTATATAGCCCGCGGATTGCTACTTTGTTTATAAAACGCATTGGAATTTTCGTGTATATCATCAGGGCATTATTTGACAGCTCTGCTGCATGCTAATTGAATTAAAACTTGGACCATTTTCTCTTGTACGTCTTTTCCATCGTGTGGGAGATATCTACGTATGAAGGAGCGTTCAAGGTCACATCTCTAGTTACTGTATGCGATCGCTAAGATATGATAGTTACAATGGCATGGTATAGAACATCGAAAGGCATCGCAAAGTACCCTATATAGCCCGCGGATTGCTACTCTGCGTACAAAACGCGTTCGAATTAACGTGTATATTATTTGGGCACTTTTTTAAAGCTCTGCTGTATACTAATTGCAGTAAAACTTAGACCGTTTTCTCTTGAACGTCTTTTTTATCGTGTAGGAGTTATCTACTTATGAAGGAGCGTTCAAGGTCACAGCTCTTTGTGCTCTATGCGAACCCTAAGATATGATAGTAACATTGACATGGTATAGAACATGGATAGGCATCGCGAAGTGCCCTTAATAGCCCACGGATTGCTGCTTTGTTTACAAAACGCATTCGAATTAACGTGTATATTGTCTGGGCATTATTTAACAGCTCTATCTAACAGCAAATTTAGTCCATTTTCTCTTGAACGTCTTTTCTATCGTGTAGGAGTTATCTACTTATGAAGGAGCGTTCAAGGTCACAACTCTAGTTACTGTATGCGATCGCTAAGATATGATAGTTACAATGGCATGGTATAGAACATCGATAGGCATCGCGAAGTGTCCTTAATAGCCCACGGATTGCTGCTTTGTTTACAAAACGCATTCGAATTAACGTGTATATTATCTGGGCATTATTTGGCAGCTCTGATGCATGCTAATTGCAGTAAAATTTAGTCCATTTTCTCTTGAACGTCTTTTCTATCGTGTAGGAGTTATCTACTTATGAAGGAGCGTTAAAGGTCACAACTTTAGTTACTGTATGCGAACGCTAAGATAAGATAGTTACAATAGCATGGAAAAGAACATCGATAGGCATCGCGAAGTGCCCTATATAGCCCACGGATTGCAACTTTTCGTACAAAACGCGTTCGAATTAACGTGTATATTATTTGGGCACTCTTTGAAAGATCTGCTGCATACTAATTGCAGTAAAACTTAGACCGTTTTCTCTTGAACGTCTTTTCTATCGTGTAGGAGTTATCTACTTATGAAGGAGCGTTCAAGGTCACAACTTTAGTTACTGTATGCGAACGCTAAGATAAGATAGTTACAATAGCATGGTATAGAACATCGATAGGCATAGCGAAGTGCCCTATATAGCCCACGAATTGCAACTTTTCGTACAAAACGCGTTCGAATTAACGTGTATATTATTTGGGCACTTTTTGAAAGATCTGCTGCATACTAATTGCAGTAAAACTTATTCCGTTTTCTCTTGAACGTCTTTTCTATCGTGTAGGAGTTATCTACTTATGAAGGAGCGTTCAAGGTCACAACTCTAGGTGTTGAATGCGAACGCTAAGATATGGTAGTTCCAATGGCATGGTATAGAAAATGGATAGGCATCGCTAAGTGTCCTTAATAGCCCACGGATTGCTGCTTTGTTTACAAAACGCATTCGAATTAACGTGTATATTATCTGGGCATTATTTGGGAGCTCTGCTGCATGTTAATTGCAGTAAAACTAAATGAATTTTCACTTGTACGTCTTTTCTATCATGTAGCAGTAATCCACAAATTAAGGAGCGTTCAAGGTCACAGCTCTTTGTGCTCTATGCGAACCCTAAGATATGATAGTAACATTGACATGGTATAGAACATGGATAGGCATCGCGAAGTGCCTTATATAGCCCGCGGATTGCTACTTTGCGTACAAAACGCGTTCGAATTAACGTGTATATTATTTGGGCACTTTTTGAAAGTTCTGCTGCATGCTAATTGCAGTAAAACTTAGTCCGTTTTCTCTTGAACGTCTTTTCTATCTTGTAGGAGTTATCTACTTATGAAGGAGCGTTCAAGGTCACCACTCTAGTTACTGTATGCGAACGCTAAGATAAGATAGTTACAATAGCATGGTATAGAACATCGATAGGCATCGCGAAGTGCCCTATATAGCCCACGGATTGCAACTTTACGTACAAAACGGGATCGAATTAATGTGTGTATTATTTGGGCACTTTTTGAAAGCTCTGTTGCATACTAATTGCAGTAAAACTTAGACCGTTTTCTCTTGAACGTCTTTTCTATCTTGTAGGAGTTATCTACTTATGAAGGAGCGTTCAACGTCACAACTCTAGGTGCTGTATGCGAACGCTAAGATATGAGAGTTACAATGGCCTGCTATTGAACATCGATAGGCATCGCGAAGTGCCCTATATAGCCCACGGATTGCAACTTTTCGTTCAAAACGCGTTCGAATTAACGTGTATATTATTTGGGCACTTTTTGAAAGATCTGCTGCATACTAATTGCAGTAAAACTTATTCCGTTTTCTCTTGAACGTCTTTTCTATCGTCTAGGAGTTATCTACATATGAAGGAGCGTTCAAGGTCACAACTCTAGGTGTTGAATGCGAACGCTAAGATATGGTAGTTACAATGTCCTGTTATAGAAAATAGATAGGCATCGCAAAGTGTCCTTAATAGCCCACGGATTGCTGCTTTGTTTAAAAAACGAATTCACGTTAAATTAACGTGAACGTATCTACTTATGAAGAAGCGTTCAAGGTCACAACTCTAGTGACCGTTTGCGAACGATAAGATATGATAGTTACAATGGCATGGTATAGAAAATGGATAGGCATCGCGAAGTGTCCCTAATAGCCGACGGATTGCTGCTTTGTTTAAAAAACGCATTCGAATTAACGTGTATTTAATCTGGGCATTATTTGGCCGCTTTGCTGCATGCTAATTGCAGTAAAACTAAATCCATTTTCACTTGTACGTCTTTTATATCGTATAGTAGTAATCTACGAATGAAGGAGAGTTCAAGGTCACAGCTCTTTGTGCTCTATGCGAACCCTAAGATATGATAGTAACATTGACATGGTATAGATCATGGATAGGCATCGCGAAGTGTCCTCAATAGCCCACGGATTGCTGCTTAGTTTACAAAACGCATTCGAATTTTCGTGTATATTATCTAGGCATTATTTGGCAGCTCTGCTGCATGCTAATTGCAGTAAAACAATCCGTTCTCTCTTGAACGTCTTTTCTATCTTGTAGGAGTTATCTACTTATGAAGGAGCGTTCAACGTCACAACTCTAGGTGCTGTATGCGAACGCTAAGATATGGTAGTTACAATGGCATGGTATAGAAAATGGATAGGCATCGCGAAGTGTCCTTAATAGCCCACGGATTGCTGCTTTGTTTACAAAACGCATTCGAATTAACGTGTATATTATCTGGGCATTATTTGGCAGCCTTGCTGCTTGCTAATTGCAGTAAAACTAAATGAATTTTCACTTGTACGTCTTTTCTATCATGTAAAAGTAATCTACGAATGAAGGAGCGTTCAAGGTCACAGCTTTTTGTGCTCTATGCGAACCCTAAGATATGATAGTAACAATCACATGGTATAGAACATGGATAGGCATCGCGAAGTGTACTTAATAGCCCACGAATTGCTGCTTTGTTTACAAAACGCATTCGAATTAACGTGTATATTGTCTGGGCATTATTTGGCAGCTCTGCTGCATGCTAATTGCAGTAAAATTTAGTCCATTTTCTCTTGAACGTCTTTTCTATCGTGTAGGAGTTATCTACTTATGAAGGAGCGTTCAAGGTCACAACTCTTGTTACTGTATGCAAACGCTAAGATATGAGAGTTACAATGGCCTGGTATAGAACATCGATAGGCATCGCGAAGTACCCTATATAGCCCGCGGATTGCTACTTTGCGTACAAAACACGTTCGAATTAACGTGTATATTATTTGGGCACTTTTTTAAAGCTCTGCTGCATACTAATTGCAGTAAAACTTAGACCGTTTTCTCTTGAACGTCTTTTCTATCGTGTAGGAGTTATCTACTTATGAAGGAGCGTTCAAGGTCACAACTTTAGGTGTTGAATGCGAACGCTAAGATATGGTAGTTACAATGTCATGTTATAGAAAATAGATAGGCATCGCAAAGTGTCCTTAATAGCCCACGGATTGCTGCTTTGTTTAAAAAACGCATTCGAATTAACGTGTATTTTATCTGGGCATTATTTGGCAGCTCTGCTGCATGCTAATTGCAGTAAAACTTAGTCCATTTTCTATTGAACGTCTTTTCTATCGTGTAGGAGTTATGTATTTATGAAGGAGCGTTCAAGGTTACAACTTTAGTTACTGTATGCGAACGCTAAGATATGATAGTTACAATGGCATGGTATAGAACGTCGAAAGCCATCGCGAAGTGCCCTATATAGCCCACGGATTGCATCTTTACGTACAAAACGCGATCGAATTAATGTGTGTATTATTTGGGCACTTTTTGAAAGCTCTGTTGCATACTAATTGCAGTAAAACTAAATGAATTTTCACTTGTACGTTTTTTTATCATGTAGCAGTAATCTACGAATGAAGGAGCGTTCAAGGTCACAGCTCTTTGTGCTCTATGCGAACCCTAAGATATGATAGTAACATTGACATGGTATAGAACATGGATAGGCATCGCGAAGTGTCCTTAATAGCCCACGGATTTCTGCTTTGTTTACAAAACGCATTCGAATTAACGTGTATATTGTCTGGGCATTATTTGGCAGCTCTGCTGCATGCTAATTGCAGTAAAATTTAGTCCATTTTCTCTTGATCGTCTTTTCTATCGTGTAGGAGTTATCTACTTATGAAGGAGCGTTCAAGGTCACAACTCTAGTTACTGAATGCGAACGCTAAGATATGAGAGTTACAATGGCCTGGTATAGAACATCGATAGGCATCGCGAAGTACCCTATATAGCCCGCGGATTGCTACTTTGCGTACAAAACGCGTTCGAATTAACGTGTATATTATTTGGGCACTTTTTTAAAGCTCTGCTGCATACTAATTGCAGTAAAACTTAGACCGTTCTCTCTTGAACGTCTTTTCTATCGTGTAGGAGTTATCTTCTTATGAAGGAGCATTCAAGGTCACAACTCTAGGTGTTGAATGCGAACGCTAAGATATGGTAGTTTCAATGGCATGGTATAGAAAATGGATAGGCATCGCTAAGTGTCCTTAATAGCCCACGGATTGCTGCTTTGTTTACAAAACGCATTCGAATTAACGTGTATATTATCTGGGCATTATTTGGGAGCTCTGCTGCATGTTAATTGCAGTAAAACTAAATGAATTTTCACTTGTACGTCTTTTCTATCATGTAGCAGTAATCCACAAATGAAGGAGCGTTCAAGGTCACAGCTCTTTGTGCTCTATGCGAACCCTAAGATATGATAGTAACAATCACATGGTATAGAACATGGACAGGCATCGCGAAGTGTCCTCAATAGCCCACGGATTGCTGCTTTGTTTATAAAACGCATTCGAATTTTCGTGTATATCATCAGGGCATTATTTGGCAGCTCTGCTGCATGCTATTTGAATTAAAACTCGGACCGTTTTCTCTTGTACGTCTTTTCCATCGTGTGGGAGATATCTACGTATGAAGGAGCGTTCAAGGTCACAACTCTAGTTACTGTATGCGAACGCTAAGATATGATAGTTACAATGGCATGGTATAGAACATCGATAAGCATCCCGAAGTGCCCTATATAGCCCACGGATTGCAACTTTACGTACAAAACGCGATCGAATTAATGTGTGTATTATTTGGGCACTTTTTGAATGCTCTGTTGCATACTAATTGCAGTAAAACTTAGACCGTTTTCTCTTGAACGTTTTTTCTATCGTGTAGAAGTTATCTACTTATGAAGGAGCGTTCAAGGTCAGAACTCTAGGTGCTATATGCGAACGCTAAGGTATGGTAGTTTCAATGGCATGGTATAGAAAATGGATAGGCATCGCTAAGTGTCCTTAATAGCCCACGGATTGCTGCTTTGTTTACAAAACGCATTCGAATTAACGTGTATATTATCTGGGCATTATTTGGCAGCTCTGCTGCATGCTAATTGCAGTAAAACTTAGTCCGTTTTCTCTTGAACGTCTTCTCTATTGTGTAGGAGTTATCTACTTATGAAGGAGCCGTCAAGGTCACAACTCTAGTTACTGTATGCGAACGCTAAGATATGAGAGTTACAATGGCCTGGTATAGAACATCGATAGGCATCGCGAAGTACCCTATATAGCCCGCGGATTGCTACTTTGCGTACAAAACGCGTTCGAATTAACGTGTATATTATTTGGGCATTTTTTTAAAGCTCTGCTGCATACTAATTGCAGTAAAACTTATTCCGTTTTCTCTTGAACGTCTTTTCTATCGTGTAGGAGTTATCTACTTATGAAGGAGCATTCAAGGTCACAACTTTAGTTACTGTATGCGAACGCTAAGATATGATAGTTACAATGGCATGGTATAGAACATCGATAGGCATCGCGAAGTGTCCTTAATAGCCCACGGATTGCAGCTTTGTTTACAAAACGCATTCGAATTAACGTGTATATTATCTGGGCATTATTTGGCAGCTCTGATGCATGCTAATTGCAGTAAAATTTAGTCCATTTTCTCTTGAACGTCTTTTCTATCGTGTAGGAGTTATCTACTTATGAAGGAGCGTTCAAGGTCACAACTTTAGTTACTGTATGAGAGCGCTAAGATATGATAGTTACAATGGCATGGTATAGAACATCGATAGGCATCGCGAAGTGCCCTATATAGCCCACGGATTGCAACTTTTCGTACAAAACGCGTTCGAATTAACGTGTATATTATTTGGGCACTTTTTGAAGGATCTGCTGCATACTAATTGCAGTAAAACTTAGACCGTTTTCTCTTGAACGTCTTTTCTATCGTGTAGGAGTTATCTACTTATGAAGGAGCGTTCAAGGTCACAACTCTAGGTGTTGTATGCGAACACTAAGATATGGTAGTTACAATGGCATGGTATAGAAAATGGATAGGCATCGCGAAGTGCCCTTAATACCACACGGATTGCTGCTTTGTTTACAAAACGCATTCGAATTAACGTGTATATTTTCTGGGCATTATTTGGCAGCCTTGCTACATGCTAATTGCAGTAAAACTAAATGAATTTTCACTTGTACGTCTTTTCTATCATGTAGCAGTAATCTACGAATGAAGGAGCGTTCAAGGTCACAGCTCTTTGTGCTCTATGCGAACCCTAAATATGATAGTAACATTGACATGGTATAGAACATGGATAGGCATCGCGAAGTGTCCTCAATAGCCCACGGATTGCTGCTTAGTTTACAGAACGCATTCGAATTTTCGTGTATATTATCTAGGCATTATTTGGCAGATCTGCTGCATGTTAATTGCAGTAAAACTTAGTCCGTTTTCTCTTGAACGTCTTTTCTATCTTGTAGGAGTTATCTACTTATGAAGGAGCGTTCAACGTCACAACTCTAGGTGCTGTATGCGAACGCTAAGATATGGTAGTTACAATGGCATGGTATGGAAAATGGATAGCCATCGCGAAGTGTCCTTAATAGCCCACGGATTGCTGCTTGGTTTACTAAACGCATTCGAATTAACGTGTATATTATCTGGGCACTATTTGGTAGCTCTGCTGCATGCTAATTGCAGTAAAACTAAATGAATTTTCACTTGTACGTCTTTTCTATCATGTAGCAGTAATCTACAAATGAAGGAGCGTTCAAGGTCACAGCTCTTTGTGCTCTATGCGAACCCTAAGATATGATAGTAACATTGACATGGTATAGAACATGGATAGGCATCGCGAAGTGTCCTCAATAGCCCACGGATTGCTGCTTAGTTTACAGAACGCATTCGAATTTTCGTGTATATTATCTAGGCATTATTTGGCAGCTCTGCTGCATGCTAATTGCAGTAAAACTTAGTCCGTTTTCTCTTGAACGTCTTTTCTATCTTGTAGGAGTTATCTACTTATGAAGGAGCGTTCAACGTCACAACTCTAGGTGCTGTATGCGAACGCTAAGTTATGGTAGTTACAATGGCATGGTATGGAAAATGGATAGGCATCGCGAAGTGTCCTTAATAGCCCACGGATTGCTGCTTGGTTTACAAAACGCATTCGAATTAACGTGTATATTATCTGGGCACTATTTGGTAGCTCTGCTGCATGCTAATTGCAGTAAAACAAAATGAATTTTCACTTGTACGTCTTTTCTATCATGTAGCAGTAATCTACAAATGAAGGAGCGTTCAAGGTCACAGCTGTTTGTGCTCTATGCGAACCCTAAGATATGATAGTAACATTGACATGGTATAGAACATGGATAGGCATCGCGAAGTGTCCTCAATAGCCCACGGATTGCTGCTTTGTTTAGAAAACGCATTCGAATTTTCGTGTATATCATCTGGGCATTATTTGGCAGCTCTGCTGCATGCTAATTGCAGTAAAATTTAGTCCGTTTTCTCTTGAATGTCTTTTCTATCGTGTAGGAGTTATCTACTTATGAAGGAGCGTTCAAGGTCACAACTCTAGTTACTGTATGCGAACGCTAAGATATGATAGTTACAATGGCCTGGTATAGAACATCGATAGGCATCGCGAAGTGCCCTATATAGCCCGCGGATTGCTACTTTGGGTACAAAACGCGTTCGAATTAACCTGTATATTATTTGGGCACTTTTTGAAAGCTCTGCTGCATACTAATTGCAGTAAAACTTAGACCGGTTTCTCTTGAACGGCTTTTCTAACATGTAGGAGTTATCTACTTATGAAGGCGCGTTCAAGATCACAACTCTAGTTACTGTATGCGAACGCTAAGATATGATAGTTACAATGGCATGGTATAGAACGTCGATAAGCATCGCGAAGTGCCCTATATAGCCCACGGATTGAAACTTTACATACAAAACGCGATCGAATTAATGTGTGTATTATTTGGGCACTTTTTGAAAGTTCTGCTGCATGCTAATTGCAGTAAAACTTAATCCGTTTTCTCTTGAACGTCTTTTCTATCTTGTAGGAGTTATCTACTTATGAAGTAGCGTTAAAGGTCACCACTCTAGTTACTGTATGCGAGCGCTAAGATAAGATAGTTACAATAGCATGTTATAGAACATCGATAGGCAACGCGAAGTGCCCTATATAGCCCACGGATTGCAACTTTCCGTACAAAACGCGATCGAATTAATGTGTGTATTATTTGGGCACTTTTTGAAAGCTCTGTTGCATACTAATTGCAGTAAAACTTAGACCGTTTTCTCTTGAACGTTTTTTCTATCGTGTAGAAGTTATCTACTTATGAAGGAGCGTTCAAGGTCAGAACTCTAGGTGTTATATGCGAACGCTAAGATATGGTAGTCTCAATGGCATGGTATAGAAAATGGATAGGCATCGCTAAGTGTCCTTAATAGCCCACGGATTGCTGCTTTGTTTACAAAACGCATTCCAATTAACGTGTATATTATCTGGGCATTATTTGGCAGCTCTGCTGCATGCTAATTGCAGTAAAACTTAGTCCGTTTTCTCTTGAACGTCTTTTCTATTGTGTAGGAGTTATCTACTTATGAAGGAGCCGGCAAGGTCACAACTCTAGTTACCGTATGCGAACGCTAAGATATGATAGTTACAATGGCATGGTATGGCAAATGGATAGGCATCGCGAAGTGTCCTTAATAGCCCACGGATTGCTGCTTTGTTTACAAAACGCATTCGAATTAACGTATATATTATCTGGGCATTATTTGGCAGCTCTGCTGCATGTTAATTGCAGTAAAACTAAATGAATTTTCACTTGTACGTCTTTTCTATCATGTAGCAGTTATCTACAAATAAAGGAGCGTTCAAGGTCACAGCTCTTTGTGCTCTATGCTAACCCTAAGATATGATAGTAACAATCACATGGTATAGAACATGGACAGGCATCGCGAAGTGTCTTCAATGGCCCACGGATTGCTGCTTTCTTTATAAAACGCATTCGAATTTTCGTGTATATCATCAGGGCATTATTTGGCAGCTCTGCTGCATGCTAATTGAATTAAAACTTGGACCGTTTTCTCTTGTACGTCTTTTCCATCGTGTGGGAGATATCTACGTATGAAGGAGCGTTCAGGGTCACAACTCTAGTTACTGTATGCGAACGCTAAGATATGATAGTTACAATGGCATGGTGTAGAACATCGATAGGCATCCCGAAGTGCCCTATATAGCCCACGGATTGCAACTTTACGTACAAAACGCGATCGAATTAATGTGTGTATTATTTGGGCACTTATTGAAAGCTCTGTTGCATACTAATTGCGGTAAAACTTAGACCGTTTTCTCTTGAACGTCTTTTCTATCTTGTAGGAGTTATCTACTTATGAAGGAGCGTTCAACGTCACAACTCTAGGTGCTGTATGCGAACGCTATGATATGAGAGTTACAATGGCCTGGTATAGAACATCGATAGGCATCGCGAAGTGCCCTATATAGCCCACGGATTGCAACTTTTCGTTCAAAACGCGTTCGAATTAACGTGTATATTATTTGGGCACTTTTTGAGAGATCTGCTGCATACTAATTGCAGTAAAACTTAGACCGTTTTCTCTTGAACGTCTTTTCTATCGTGTAGGAGTTATCTACTTATGAAGGAGCGTTCAAGGTCACAACTCTAGTTGTTGAATGCGAACGCTAAGATATGGTAGTTACAATGTCATGTTATAGAAAATAGATAGGCATCGCAAAGTGTCCTTAATAGCCCACGGATTGCTGCTTTGTTTAAAAAACGCATTCGAATTAACGTGTATTTTATCTGGGCATTCTATGGCAGCTCTGCTGCATGCTAATTGCAGTAAAACTTAGTCCATTCTCTATTGAACGTCTTTTCTATCGTGTAGGAGTTATGTATTTATGAAGGAGCGTTCAAGGTCACAACTTTAGTTACTGTATGCGAACGCTAAGATATGATAGTTACAATGGCATGGTATAGAACGTCGATAGCCATCGCGAAGTGCAATATATAGCCCACGGATTGAAACCTTACGTACAAAACGCGATCGAATTAACGTGTATATTATTTGGGTACTTTTTGAAAGATCTGCTGCAAGTTAATTGCAGTAAAACTAAATGAATTTTCACTTGTACGTTATTTTTATCATGTAGCAGTAATCCACGAATGAAGGAGCGTTCAAGGTCACAGCTCTTTGTGCTCTATGCGAACCCTAAGATATGATAGTAACATTGACATGGTATAGAACATGGATAGGCTTCGCGAAGTGCCTTATATAACTCGCGGATTACTACTTTGCGTACAAAACGCGTTCGAATTAACGTGTATATTATTTGGGCACTTTTTGATAGCTCTGCTGCATACTAATTGCAGTAAAACTTAGACAGGTTTCTCATGAACGTCTTTTCTATCATGTAGTAGTTATCTACTTATGAAGGAGCGTTCAAGGTCACAGCTCTTTGTGCTCTATGCGAACCCTAAGATATGATAGTAACATTGACATGGTATAGAACATGGATAGGCTTCGTGAAGTGCCTTATATAACATGCGGATTGCTACTTTGCGTACAAAACGCGTTCGAATTAACATGTATATTATTTGGGCACTTTTTGAAAGTTCTGCTGCATGCTAATTGCAGTAAAACTTAGTCCTTTTTCTCTTGAACGTATTTTCTATCATGTAGGAGTTATCTACTTATGAAGGAGCGTTCAAGGTCACAACTTTAGTTACTGTATGCGAACTCTAAGATATGATAGTTACAATGGCATGGTATAGAACATCGATAGGCATCGCGAAGTGCCCTATATAGCCCACGGATTGCAACTTTTCGTACAAAACGCGTTCGAATTAACGTGTATATTATTTGGGCACTTTTTGAAAGATCTGCTGCATACTAATTGCAGTAAAACTTAGACTGTTTTCTCTTGAACGTCTTTTCTATCGTGTAGGAGTTATCTACTTATGAAGGAGCGTTCAAGGTCACAACTCTAGGTGCTGTATGCGAACGCTAACGTATGGTAGTTACAATGGCATGGTATAGAAAATGGATAGGCATCGCGAAGTGTCCTTAATAGCCCACGGATTGCTGCTTTGTTTACAAAACGCATTCGAATTAACGTGTATATTTTCTGGGCATTATTTGGCAGCGTTGCTACATGCTAATTGCAGTAAAACTAAATGAATTTTCACTTGTACGTCTTTTCTATCATGTAGCAGTAATCTACGAATGAAGGAGCGTTCAAGGTCACAGCTCTTTGTGCTCTATGCGAACCCTAAGATATGATAGTAAAATTGACATGGTATAGAACATGGATAGGCATCGCCAAGTGTCCTTAATAGCCCACGGATTGCTGCTTTGTTTAAAAAACGCATTCGAATTAACGTGTATTTTATCTGGGCATTATTTGGCAGCTCTGCTGCATGCTAATTGCAGTAAAACTTAGTCCATTTTCTATTGAACGTCTTTTCTATCGTGTAGGAGTTATGTATTTATGAAGGAGCGTTCAAGGTTACAACTTTAGTTACTGTATGCGAACGCTAAGATATGATAGTTACAATGGCATGGTATAGAACGTCGAAAGCCATCGCGAAGTGCCCTATATAGCCCACGGATTGCAACTTTACGTACGAAACGCGTACGAATTAATGTGTGTATTATTTGGGCACTTTTTGAAAGCTCTGTTGCATACTAATTGCAGTAAAACTAAATGAATTTTCACTTGTACGTTTTTTTATCATGTAGCAGTAATCTACGAATGAAGGAGCGTTCAAGGTCACATCTCTTTGTGCTCTATGCGAACCCTAAGATATGATAGTAACATTGACATGGTATAGAACATGGATAGGCATCGCGAAGTGCCCTATATAGCCCACGGATTGCAATTTTACGCACAAAACGCGATCGAATTAATGTGTGTATTATTTGGGCACTTTTTTAAAGCTCTGTTGCATACTAATTGCAGTAAAACTTAGACCGTCTTCTCTTGAATGTTTCTTCTATCGTGTAGAAGTTATCTACTTATGAAGGAGCGTTCAAGGTCACAACTCTAGGTGTTGAATGCGAACGCTAAGATATGGTAGTTACAATGTCATGTTATAGAAAATAGATAGGCATCGCAAAGTGTCCTTAATAGCCCACGGATTGCTGCTTTGTTTAAAAAAAGCATTCGAATTAACGTATATTTTATCTGGGCATTATTTGGCAGCTCTGCTGCATGCTAATTGCAGTAAAACGTAGTCCATTTTCTATTGAACGTCTTTTCTATCGTGTAGGAGTTATGTATTTATGAAGGAGCGTTTAAGGTCACAATTTCAGTTACTGTATGCGAACGCTAAGATATGATAGTTACAATGGCATGGTATAGGACATCGATTGGCATCGCGAAGTGCCCTATATAGCCCACGAATTGCAACTTTTCGTACAAAACGCGTTCGAATTAACGTGTATATTATTTGGGCACTTTTTGAAAGATTTGTTGCATACTAATTGCAGTAAAATTTAGACCGGTTTCTCTTGAACGTCTTTTCTATCATGTAGGAGTTATCTACTTATGAAGAAGCGTTCAAGGCCACAACTCTGGTGACCGTATGCGAACGCTAAGATATGATTGTTACAATGGCATGGTATAGAAAATGGATAGGCATCGCTAAATGTCCTTAATAGCCCACGGATTGCTGCTTTGTTTAAAAAACGCATTCGAATTAACGTGAACGTATCTCCTTATGAAGAAGCGTTCTAGGTCACAACTCTAGTGACCGTATGCGAACGCTAAGTTATGATAGTTACAATGGCATGGTATAGAAAATGGATAGGCATCGCGAAGTGTCCTTAATAGCCGACGGATTGCTGCTTTGTTTAAAAAACGCGTTCGAATTAACGTGTATTTAATCTGGGCATTATTTGGCCGCTTTGCTGCATGGTAATTGCAGTAAAACTAAATCCATTTTCACTTGTACGTCTTTTATATCGTATAGTAGTAATCTACGAATGAAGGACCGTTCAAGGTCACAGCTCTTTGTGCTCTATGCGAACCCTAAGATATGATAGTAACATTGACATGGTATAGAACATGGATAGGCATCGCGAAGTGTCCTCAATAGCCCACGGATTGCTGCTTTGTTTAGAAAACGCATTCGAATTTTCGTGTATATCATCTGGGCATTATTTGGCAGCTCTGCTGCATGCTAATTGCTAATTGCAGTAAAATTTAGTCCGTTTTCTCTTTAAAGTCTTTTCTATCGTGTAGGAGTTATCTACTTATGAAGGAGCGTTCAAGGTCACAACTCTAGTTACTGTATGCGAACGCTAACATTTGATAGTTACAATGGACTGGTATAGAACATTGGGTACAAAACGCGTTCGAATTAACGTGTATTTTATTTGGGCACTTTTTGAAAGCTCTGCTGCATACTAATTGCAGTAAAACTTAGACCGGTTTCTCTTGAACGTCTTTTCTATCATGTAGGAGTTATCTACTTATGAAGGAGCGTTCAAGATCACAACTCTAGTTACTGTATGCGAACGCTAAGATATGATAGTTACAATGGCATGGTATAGAACGTCGATAGCCATCGCGAAGTGCCCTATATAGCCCACGGATTGAAACTTTACGTACAAAACGCGATCGAATTAACTTGTATATTATTTGGGTACTTTTTGAAAGATCTGCTGCATGCTAATTGCAGTAAAACTAAATGAATTTTCACTTGTACGTTATTTTTATCATGTAGCAGTAATCTACGAATGAAGGAGCGTTCAAGGTCACAACTTTAGTTACTGTATGCGAACGCTAAGATATGATAGTTACAATGGCATGGTATAGAACATCGATAGGCATCGCGAAGTGCCATATATAGCCCACGGATTGCAACTTTTCGTACAAAACGCGTTCGAATTAACGTGTATATTATTTGGGCACTTTTTGAAAGATCTGCTGCATACTAATTGCAGTAAAACTTAGACCGTTTTCTCTTGAACGTCTTTTCTATCGTGTAGGAGTTATCTACTTATGAAGGAGCGTTCAAGGTCACAACTCTAGGTGCTGTATGCGAACGCTAAGATATGGTAGTTACAATGGTATGGTATAGAAAATGGATAGGCATCGCGAAGTGTCCTTAATAGCCCACGGATTGCTGCTTTGTTTACAAAACGCATTCGAATTAATGTGTATATATTCTGGGCATTATTTGGCAGCCTTGCTACATGCTAATTGCAGTAAAACTAAATGAATTTTCACTTGTACGTCTTTTCTATCATGTAGCAGTAATCTACGAATGAAGGAGCGTTCAAGGTCACAACTTTAGTTACTGTATGCGAACTCTAAGATATGATAGTTACAATGGCATGGTATAGGATATCGATTGGCATCGCGAAGTGCCCTATATAGCCCACGGATTGCAACTTTTCGTACAAAACGCGTTCGAATTAACGTGTATATTATTTGGGCAGTTTTTGAAAGCTCTGCTGCATACTAATTGCAGTAAAACTTAGACCGGTTTCTCTTGAATGTCTCTTCTATCATGTAGGAGTTATCTACTTATGAAGGAGCGTTCAAGGTCACAACTTTAGTTACTGTATGCGAACGCTAAGATAAGATAGTTACAATAGCATGCTATAGAACATCGATAGGCATCGCGAAGTGCCCTATATAGCCCACGGATTGCAACTTTACGTACAAAACGCGATCGAATTAATGTGTGTATTATTTGGGCACTTTTTGAAAGCTCTGTTGCATACTAATTGCAGTAAAACTTAGACCGTTTTCTCTTGAACGTTTTTTCTATCGTGTAGAAGTTATCTACTTATGAAGGAGCGTTCAAGGTCAGAACTCTAGGTGCTATATGCGAACGCTAAGATATGGCAGTTTCAATGGCATGGTATAGAAAATGGATAGGCATCGCTAAGTGTCCTTAATAGCCCACGGATTGATGCTTTGTTTACAAAACGCATTCAAATTAACGTGTATATTATCTGGGCATTATTTGGCAGCTCTGCTGCATGCTAATTGCAGTAAAACTTAGTCCGTTTTCTCTTGAACGTCTTTTCTATTGTGTAGGAGTTATCTACTTATGAAGGAGCCGTCAAGGTCACAACTCTAGTTACCGTATGCGAACGCTAAGATATGATAGTTACAATGGCATGGTATAGCAAATGGATAGGCATCGCGAAGTGTCCTTAATAGCCCACGGATTGCTGCTTTGTTTACAAAACGCATTCGAATTAACGTATATATTATCTGGGCATTATTTGGCAGCTCTGCTGCATGTTAATTGCAGTAAAACTAAATGAATTTTCACTTGTACGTCTTTTCTATCATGTAGCAGTAATCTACAAATGAAGGAGCGTTCAAGGTCACAGCTCTTTGTGCTCTATGCGAACCCTAAGATATGATAGTAACAATCACATGGTATAGAACATGGACAGGCATCGCGAAGTGTCCTCAATAGCCCACGGATTGCTGCTTTGTTTATAAAACGCATTCGAATTTTCGTGTATATCATCAGGGCATTATTTGGCAGCTCTGCTGCATGCTAATTGAATTA
This sequence comes from Tetropium fuscum, assembly GCA_964058915.1. Taxonomy (NCBI): domain Eukaryota; kingdom Metazoa; phylum Arthropoda; class Insecta; order Coleoptera; family Cerambycidae; genus Tetropium; species Tetropium fuscum. Next base: position 1,006,146 of record CAXKVY010018518.1, on the reverse strand, counting down.
AAACTTGGACGTCTCCGTTCTCTTGTACGTCTTTTCCATCGTGTGGGAGATATCTACGTATGAAGGAGCGTTCAAGGTCACAACTCTAGTTACTGTATGCGAACGCTAAGATATGAGAGTTACAATGGCCTGGTATAGAACATCGATAGACATCGCGAAGTACCCTATATAGCCCGCGGATTGCTACTTTGCGTACAAAACGCGTTCGAATTAACGTGTATATTATTTGGGCACTTTTTTAAAGCTCTGCTGCATATTAATTGCAGTAAAACTTATTCCGCTTTCTCTTGAACGTCTTTTCTATCGTGTAGGAGTTATCTACTTATGAAGGAGCGTTCAAAGTCACAACTTTAGTTACTGTATGCGAACGCTAAGATATGATAGTTACAATGGCATGGTATAGAACATCGATAGGCATCCCGAAGTGCCCTATATAGCCCACGGATTGCAACTTTACGTACAAAACGCGATCGAATTAATGTGTGTATTATTTGGGCACTTTTTGAAAGCTCTGTTGCATACTAATTGCAGTAAAACTTAGACCGTTTTCTCTTGAACGTCTTTTCTATCGTGTAGGAGTTATCTTCTTATGAAGGAGCGTTCAAGGTCACAACTCTAGGTGTTGAATGCGAACGCTAAGATATGGTAGTTACAATGTCATGTTATAGAAAATAGATAGGCATCGCAAAGTGTCCTTAATAGCCCACGGATTGCTGCTTTGTTTAAAAAACGCATTCGAATTAACTTGTATTTTATCTGGGCATTATTTGGCAGCTCTGCTGCATGCTAATTGCCGTAAAACTTGGTCCATTCTCTATTGAACGTCTTTTCTATCGTGTAGGAGTTATGTATTTATGAAGGAGCGTTCAAGGTCACAACTTTAGTTACTGTATGCGAACGCTAAGATATGATAGTTACAATGGCATGGTATAGAACGTCGATAGCCATCGCGAAGTGCCCTATATAGCCCACGGATTGCAACTTTTCGTACAAAACGCGTTCGAATTAACGTGTATATTATTTGGGCACTTTTTGAAAGATCTGCTGCATACTAATTGCAGTAAAACTTAGACCGTTTTCTCTTGAACGTCTTTTCTATCGTGTAGGAGTTATCTACTTATGAAGGAGCGTTCAAGGTCAGAACTCTAGGTGCTATATGCGAACGCTAAGATATGGTAGTTTCAATGGCATGGTATAGAAAATGGATAGACATCGCTAAGTGTCCTCAATAGACCACGGATTGCTGCTTTGTTTAAAAAACGCATTTGAATTAACGTGTATTTTATCTGGGCATTATTTGGCAGCTCTGCTGCATGCTAATTGCAGTAAAACTTAGTCCATTTTCTGTTGAACGTCTTTTCTATCGTGTAGGAGTTATGTATTTATGAAGGAGCGTTCAAGGTCACAACTTTAGTTACTGTATGCGAACGCTAGGATATGATAGTTACAATGGCATGGTATAGAACGTCGATAGCCATCGCGAAGTGCCCTATATAGCCCACGGATTGAAACCTTACGTACAAAACGCGATCGAATTAACGTGTATATTATTTGGGTACTTTTTGAAAGATCTGCTGCATGCTAATTGCAGTAAAACTAAATGAATTTTCACTTGTACGTTATTTTTATCATGTAGCAGTAATCTACAAATGAAGGAGCGTTCAAGGTCACAGCTCTTTGTGCTCTATGCGAACCCTAAGATATGATAGTAACATTGACATGGTATAGAACATGGATAGGCTTCGTGAAGTGCCTTATATTGCCTGCGGATTGCTACTTTGCGTACAAAACGCGTTCGAATTAACATGTATATTATTTGGGCACTTTTTGAAAGTTCTGCTGCATGCTAATTGCAGTAAAACTTAGTCCGTTTTCTCTTGAACGTTTTTTCTATCGTGTAGGAGTTATCTACTTATGAAGGAGCATTCAAGGTCACCACTTTAGTTACTGTATGCGAACGCTAGGATATGATAGTTACAATGGCATGGCATGAACATCGATAGGCATCGCGAAGTGTCCTTAATAGCCCACGGATTGCTGCTTTGTTTACAAAACGCATTCGAATTAACGTGTATATTATCTGGGCATTATTTGGCAGCTATGCTGCATGCTAATTGCAGTAAAATTTAGTCCATTTTCTCTTGAACGTCTTTTCTATCGTGTAGGAGTTATCTACTTATGAAGGAGCGTTCAAGGTCACAACTTTAGTTACTGTATGCGAACGCTAAGATATGATAGTTACAATGGCATGGTATAGAACATCGATAGGCATCGCGAAGTGCCCTATATAGCCCACGGATTGCAACTTTTCGTACAAAACGCGTTCGAATTAACGTGTATATTATTTGGGCACTTTTTGAAAGATCTGCTGCATACTAATTGCAGTAAAACTTAGACCGGTTTCTCTTGAACGTCTTTTCTATCATGTAGGAGTTATCTACTTATGAAGGAGCGTTCAAGATCACAACTCTAGTTACTGTATGCGAACGCTAAGATATGATAGTTACAATGGCATGGTATAGAACGTCGATAGCCATCGCGAAGTGCCCTATATAGCCCACGGATTGAAACTTTACGTACAAAACGCGATCGAATTAACTTGTATATTATTTGGGTACTTTTTGAAAGATCTGCTGCATGCTAATTGCAGTAAAACTAAATGAATTCTCACTTGTACGTCTTTTCTATCATGTAGCAGTAATCTACAAATGAAGGAGCGTTCAAGGTCACAGCTCTTTGTGCTCTATGCGAACCCTAAGATATGATAGTAACATTGACATGGTATAGAACATGGATAGGCATCGCGAAGTGTCCTCAATAGCCCACGGATTGCTGCTTAGTTTACAGAACGCATTCGAATTTTCGTGTATATTATCTAGGCATTATTTGGCAGCTCTGCTGCATGCTAATTGCAGTAAAACTTAGTCCGTTTTCTCTTGAACGTCTTTTCTATCTTGTAGGAGTTATCTACTTATGAAGGAGCGTTCAACGTCACAACTCTAGGTGCTGTATGCGAACGCTAAGTTATGGTAGTTACAATGGCATGGTATGGAAAATGGATAGGCATCGCGAAGTGTCCTTAATAGCCCACGGATTGCTGCTTGGTTTACAAAACGCATTCGAATTAACGTGTATATTATCTGGGCACTATTTGGTAGCTCTGCTGCATGCTAATTGCAGTAAAACAAAATGAATTTTCACTTGTACGTCTTCTCTATCATGTAGCAGTAATCTACAAATGAAGGAGCGTTCAAGGTCACAGCTCTTTGTGCTCTATGCGAACCCTAAGATATGATAGTAACATTGACATGGTATAGAACATGGATAGGCATCGCGAAGTGTCCTCAATAGCCCACGGATTGCTGCTTTGTTAAGAAAACGCATTCGAATTTTCGTGTATATCATCTGGGCATTATTTGGCAGCTCTGCTGCATGCTAATTGCAGTAAAATTTAGTCCGTTTTCTCTTGAATGTCTTTTCTATCGTGTAGGAGTTATCTACTTATGAAGGAGCGTTCAAGGTCACAACTCTAGTTACTGTATGCGAACGCTAAGATATGATAGTTACAATGGCCTGGTATAGAACATCGATAGGCATCGCGAAGTGCCCTATATAGCCCGCGGATTGCTACTTTGGGTACAAAACGCGTTCGAATTAACCTGTATATTATTTGGGCACTTTTTGAAAGCTCTGCTGCATACTAATTGCAGTAAAACTTAGACCGGTTTCTCTTGAACGGCTTTTCTAACATGTAGGAGTTATCTACTTATGAAGGCGCGTTCAAGATCACAACTCTAGTTACTGTATGCGAACGCTAAGATATGATAGTTACAATGGCATGGTATAGAACGTCGATAGCCATCGCGAAGTGCCCTATATAGCCCACGGATTGAAACTTTACATACAAAACGCGATCGAATTAATGTGTGTATTATTTGGGCACTTTTTGAAAGTTCTGCTGCATGCTAATTGCAGTAAAACTTAATCCGTTTTCTCTTGAACGTCTTTTCTATCTTGTAGGAGTTATCTACTTATGAAGTAGCGTTAAAGGTCACCACTCTAGTTACTGTATGCGAGCGCTAAGATAAGATAGTTACAATAGCATGTTATAGAACATCGATAGGCATCGCGAAGTGCCCTATATAGCCCACGGATTGCAACTTTCCGTACAAAACGCGATCGAATTAATGTGTGTATTATTTGGGCACTTTTTGAAAGCTCTGTTGCATACTAATTGCAGTAAAACTTAGACCGTTTTCTCTTGAACGTTTTTTCTATCGTGTAGAAGTTATCTACTTATGAAGGAGCGTTCAAGGTCAGAACTCTAGGTGTTATATGCGAACGCTAAGATATGGTAGTCTCAATGGCATGGTATAGAAAATGGATAGGCATCGCTAAGTGTCCTTAATAGCCCACGGATTGCTGCTTTGTTTACAAAACGCATTCCAATTAACGTGTATATTATCTGGGCATTATTTGGCAGCTCTGCTGCATGCTAATTGCAGTAAAACTTAGTCCGTTTTCTCTTGAACGTCTTTTCTATTGTGTAGGAGTTATCTACTTATGAAGGAGCCGGCAAGGTCACAACTCTAGTTACCGTATGCGAACGCTAAGATATGATAGTTACAATGGCATGGTATGGCAAATGGATAGGCATCGCGAAGTGTCCTTAATAGCCCACGGATTGCTGCTTTGTTTACAAAACGCATTCGAATTAACGTATATATTATCTGGGCATTATTTGGCAGCTCTGCTGCATGTTAATTGCAGTAAAACTAAATGAATTTTCACTTGTACGTCTTTTCTATCATGTAGCAGTTATCTACAAATGAAGGAGCGTTCAAGATCACAGCTCTTTGTGCTCTATGCTAACCCTAAGAAATGATAGTAACAATCACATGGTATAGAACATGGACAGGCATCGCGAAGTGTCTTCAATGGCCCACGGATTGCTGCTTTCTTTATAAAACGCATTCGAATTTTCGTGTATATCATCAGGGCATTATTTGGCAGCTCTGCTGCATGCTAATTGAATTAAAACTTGGACCGTTTTCTCTTGTACGTCTTTTCCATCGTGTGGGAGATATCTACGTATGAAGGAGCGTTCAGGGTCACAACTCTAGTTACTGTATGCGAACGCTAAGATATGATAGTTACAATGGCATGGTGTAGAACATCGATAGGCATCCCGAAGTGCCCTATATAGCCCACGGATTGCAACTTTACGTACAAAACGCGATCGAATTAATGTGTGTATTATTTGGGCACTTTTTGAAAGCTCTGTTGCATACTAATTGCAGTAAAACTTAGACCGTTTTCTCTTGAACGTCTTTTCTATCTTGTAGGAGTTATCTACTTATGAAGGAGCGTTCAACGTCACAACTCTAGGTGCTGTATGCGAACGCTAAGATATGAGAGTTACAATGGCCTGGTATAGAACATCGATAGGCATCGCGAAGTGCCCTATATAGCCCACGGATTGCAACTTTTCGTTCAAAACGCGTTTGAATTAACGTGTGTATTATTTGGGCACTTTTTGAAAGATCTGCTGCATATTAATTGCAGTAAAACTTAGACCGTTTTCTCTTGAACGTCTTTTCTATCGTGTAGGAGTTATCTACTTATGAAGGAGCGTTCAAGGTCACAACTCTAGGTGTTGAATGCGAACGCTAAGATATGGTAGTTACAATGTCATGTTATAGAAAATAGATAGGCATCGCAAAGTGTCCTTAATAGCCCACGGATTGCTGCTTTGTTTAAAAAAAGCATTCGAATTAACGTATATTTTATCTGGGCATTATTTGGCAGCTCTGCTGCATGCTAATTGCAGTAAAACGTAGTCCATTTTCTATTGAACGTCTTTTCTATCGTGTAGGAGTTATGTATTTATGAAGGAGCGTTTAAGGTCACAATTTCAGTTACTGTATGCGAACGCTAAGATATGATAGTTACAATGGCATGGTATAGGACATCGATTGGCATCGCGAAGTGCCCTATATAGCCCACGAATTGCAACTTTTCGTACAAAACGCGTTCGAATTAACGTGTATATTATTTGGGCACTTTTTGAAAGATTTGTTGCATACTAATTGCAGTAAAATTTAGACCGGTTTCTCTTGAACGTCTTTTCTATCATGTAGGAGTTATCTACTTATGAAGAAGCGTTCAAGGCCACAACTCTGGTGACCGTATGCGAACGCTAAGATATGATTGTTACAATGGCATGGTATAGAAAATGGATAGGCATCGCTAAATGTCCTTAATAGCCCACGGATTGCTGCTTTGTTTAAAAAACGCATTCGAATTAACGTGAACGTATCTCCTTATGAAGAAGCGTTCTAGGTCACAACTCTAGTGACCGTATGCGAACGCTAAGTTATGATAGTTACAATGGCATGGTATAGAAAATGGATAGGCATCGCGAAGTGTCCTTAATAGCCGACGGATTGCTGCTTTGTTTAAAAAACGCGTTCGAATTAACGTGTATTTAATCTGGGCATTATTTGGCCGCTTTGCTGCATGGTAATTGCAGTAAAACTAAATCCATTTTCACTTGTACGTCTTTTATATCGTATAGTAGTAATCTACGAATGAAGGACCGTTCAAGGTCACAGCTCTTTGTGCTCTATGCGAACCCTAAGATATGATAGTAACATTGACATGGTATAGAACATGGATAGGCATCGCGAAGTGTCCTCAATAGCCCACGGATTGCTGCTTTGTTTAGAAAACGCATTCGAATTTTCGTGTATATCATCTGGGCATTATTTGGCAGCTCTGCTGCATGCTAATTGCTAATTGCAGTAAAATTTAGTCCGTTTTCTCTTTAAAGTCTTTTCTATCGTGTAGGAGTTATCTACTTATGAAGGAGCGTTCAAGGTCACAACTCTAGTTACTGTATGCGAACGCTAACATTTGATAGTTACAATGGACTGGTATAGAACATTGGGTACAAAACGCGTTCGAATTAACGTGTATTTTATTTGGGCACTTTTTGAAAGCTCTGCTGCATACTAATTGCAGTAAAACTTAGACCGGTTTCTCTTGAACGTCTTTTCTATCATGTAGGAGTTATCTACTTATGAAGGAGCGTTCAAGATCACAACTCTAGTTACTGTATGCGAACGCTAAGATATGATAGTTACAATGGCATGGTATAGAACGTCGATAGCCATCGCGAAGTGCCCTATATAGCCCACGGATTGAAACTTTACGTACAAAACGCGATCGAATTAACTTGTATATTATTTGGGTACTTTTTGAAAGATCTGCTGCATGCTAATTGCAGTAAAACTAAATGAATTTTCACTTGTACGTTATTTTTATCATGTAGCAGTAATCTACGAATGAAGGAGCGTTCAAGGTCACAACTTTAGTTACTGTATGCGAACGCTAAGATATGATAGTTACAATGGCATGGTATAGAACATCGATAGGCATCGCGAAGTGCCATATATAGCCCACGGATTGCAACTTTTCGTACAAAACGCGTTCGAATTAACGTGTATATTATTTGGGCACTTTTTGAAAGATCTGCTGCATACTAATTGCAGTAAAACTTAGACCGTTTTCTCTTGAACGTCTTTTCTATCGTGTAGGAGTTATCTACTTATGAAGGAGCGTTCAAGGTCACAACTCTAGGTGCTGTATGCGAACGCTAAGATATGGTAGTTACAATGGTATGGTATAGAAAATGGATAGGCATCGCGAAGTGTCCTTAATAGCCCACGGATTGCTGCTTTGTTTACAAAACGCATTCGAATTAATGTGTATATATTCTGGGCATTATTTGGCAGCCTTGCTACATGCTAATTGCAGTAAAACTAAATGAATTTTCACTTGTACGTCTTTTCTATCATGTAGCAGTAATCTACGAATGAAGGAGCGTTCAAGGTCACAACTTTAGTTACTGTATGCGAACTCTAAGATATGATAGTTACAATGGCATGGTATAGGATATCGATTGGCATCGCGAAGTGCCCTATATAGCCCACGGATTGCAACTTTTCGTACAAAACGCGTTCGAATTAACGTGTATATTATTTGGGCAGTTTTTGAAAGCTCTGCTGCATACTAATTGCAGTAAAACTTAGACCGGTTTCTCTTGAATGTCTTTTCTATCATGTAGGAGTTATCTACTTATGAAGGAGCGTTCAAGGTCACAACTTTAGTTACTGTATGCGAACGCTAAGATAAGATAGTTACAATAGCATGCTATAGAACATCGATAGGCATCGCGAAGTGCCCTATATAGCCCACGGATTGCAACTTTACGTACAAAACGCGATCGAATTAATGTGTGTATTATTTGGGCACTTTTTGAAAGCTCTGTTGCATACTAATTGCAGTAAAACTTAGACCGTTTTCTCTTGAACGTTTTTTCTATCGTGTAGAAGTTATCTACTTATGAAGGAGCGTTCAAGGTCAGAACTCTAGGTGCTATATGCGAACGCTAAGATATGGCAGTTTCAATGGCATGGTATAGAAAATGGATAGGCATCGCTAAGTGTCCTTAATAGCCCACGGATTGATGCTTTGTTTACAAAACGCATTCAAATTAACGTGTATATTATCTGGGCATTATTTGGCAGCTCTGCTGCATGCTAATTGCAGTAAAACTTAGTCCGTTTTCTCTTGAACGTCTTTTCTATTGTGTAGGAGTTATCTACTTATGAAGGAGCCGTCAAGGTCACAACTCTAGTTACCGTATGCGAACGCTAAGATATGATAGTTACAATGGCATGGTATAGCAAATGGATAGGCATCGCGAAGTGTCCTTAATAGCCCACGGATTGCTGCTTTGTTTACAAAACGCATTCGAATTAACGTATATATTATCTGGGCATTATTTGGCAGCTCTGCTGCATGTTAATTGCAGTAAAACTAAATGAATTTTCACTTGTACGTCTTTTCTATCATGTAGCAGTAATCTACAAATGAAGGAGCGTTCAAGGTCACAGCTCTTTGTGCTCTATGCGAACCCTAAGATATGATAGTAACAATCACATGGTATAGAACATGGACAGGCATCGCGAAGTGTCCTCAATAGCCCACGGATTGCTGCTTTGTTTATAAAACGCATTCGAATTTTCGTGTATATCATCAGGGCATTATTTGGCAGCTCTGCTGCATGCTAATTGAATTAAAACTTGGACGTCTCCGTTCTCTTGTACGTCTTTTCCATCGTGTGGGAGATATCTACGTATGAAGGAGCGTTCAAGGTCACAACTCTAGTTACTGTATGCGAACGCTAAGATATGAGAGTTACAATGGCCTGGTATAGAACATCGATAGACATCGCGAAGTACCCTATATAGCCCGCGGATTGCTACTTTGCGTACAAAACGCGTTCGAATTAACGTGTATATTATTTGGGCACTTTTTTAAAGCTCTGCTGCATATTAATTGCAGTAAAACTTATTCCGCTTTCTCTTGAACGTCTTTTCTATCGTGTAGGAGTTATCTACTTATGAAGGAGCGTTCAAAGTCACAACTTTAGTTACTGTATGCGAACGCTAAGATATGATAGTTACAATGGCATGGTATAGAACATCGATAGGCATCCCGAAGTGCCCTATATAGCCCACGGATTGCAACTTTACGTACAAAACGCGATCGAATTAATGTGTGTATTATTTGGGCACTTTTTGAAAGCTCTGTTGCATACTAATTGCAGTAAAACTTAGACCGTTTTCTCTTGAACGTCTTTTCTATCGTGTAGGAGTTATCTTCTTATGAAGGAGCGTTCAAGGTCACAACTCTAGGTGTTGAATGCGAACGCTAAGATATGGTAGTTACAATGTCATGTTATAGAAAATAGATAGGCATCGCAAAGTGTCCTTAATAGCCCACGGATTGCTGCTTTGTTTAAAAAACGCATTCGAATTAACTTGTATTTTATCTGGGCATTATTTGGCAGCTCTGCTGCATGCTAATTGCCGTAAAACTTGGTCCATTCTCTATTGAACGTCTTTTCTATCGTGTAGGAGTTATGTATTTATGAAGGAGCGTTCAAGGTCACAACTTTAGTTACTGTATGCGAACGCTAAGATATGATAGTTACAATGGCATGGTATAGAACGTCGATAGCCATCGCGAAGTGCCCTATATAGCCCACGGATTGCAACTTTTCGTACAAAACGCGTTCGAATTAACGTGTATATTATTTGGGCACTTTTTGAAAGATCTGCTGCATACTAATTGCAGTAAAACTTAGACCGTTTTCTCTTGAACGTCTTTTCTATCGTGTAGGAGTTATCTACTTATGAAGGAGCGTTCAAGGTCAGAACTCTAGGTGCTATATGCGAACGCTAAGATATGGTAGTTTCAATGGCATGGTATAGAAAATGGATAGACATCGCTAAGTGTCCTCAATAGACCACGGATTGCTGCTTTGTTTAAAAAACGCATTTGAATTAACGTGTATTTTATCTGGGCATTATTTGGCAGCTCTGCTGCATGCTAATTGCAGTAAAACTTAGTCCATTTTCTGTTGAACGTCTTTTCTATCGTGTAGGAGTTATGTATTTATGAAGGAGCGTTCAAGGTCACAACTTTAGTTACTGTATGCGAACGCTAGGATATGATAGTTACAATGGCATGGTATAGAACGTCGATAGCCATCGCGAAGTGCCCTATATAGCCCACGGATTGAAACCTTACGTACAAAACGCGATCGAATTAACGTGTATATTATTTGGGTACTTTTTGAAAGATCTGCTGCATGCTAATTGCAGTAAAACTAAATGAATTTTCACTTGTACGTTATTTTTATCATGTAGCAGTAATCTACAAATGAAGGAGCGTTCAAGGTCACAGCTCTTTGTGCTCTATGCGAACCCTAAGATATGATAGTAACATTGACATGGTATAGAACATGGATAGGCTTCGTGAAGTGCCTTATATTGCCTGCGGATTGCTACTTTGCGTACAAAACGCGTTCGAATTAACATGTATATTATTTGGGCACTTTTTGAAAGTTCTGCTGCATGCTAATTGCAGTAAAACTTAGTCCGTTTTCTCTTGAACGTTTTTTCTATCGTGTAGGAGTTATCTACTTATGAAGGAGCATTCAAGGTCACCACTTTAGTTACTGTATGCGAACGCTAGGATATGATAGTTACAATGGCATGGCATGAACATCGATAGGCATCGCGAAGTGTCCTTAATAGCCCACGGATTGCTGCTTTGTTTACAAAACGCATTCGAATTAACGTGTATATTATCTGGGCATTATTTGGCAGCTATGCTGCATGCTAATTGCAGTAAAATTTAGTCCATTTTCTCTTGAACGTCTTTTCTATCGTGTAGGAGTTATCTACTTATGAAGGAGCGTTCAAGGTCACAACTTTAGTTACTGTATGCGAACGCTAAGATATGATAGTTACAATGGCATGGTATAGAACATCGATAGGCATCGCGAAGTGCCCTATATAGCCCACGGATTGCAACTTTTCGTACAAAACGCGTTCGAATTAACGTGTATATTATTTGGGCACTTTTTGAAAGATCTGCTGCATACTAATTGCAGTAAAACTTAGACCGGTTTCTCTTGAACGTCTTTTCTATCATGTAGGAGTTATCTACTTATGAAGGAGCGTTCAAGATCACAACTCTAGTTACTGTATGCGAACGCTAAGATATGATAGTTACAATGGCATGGTATAGAACGTCGATAGCCATCGCGAAATGCCCTATATAGCCCACGGATTGAAACTTTACGTACAAAACGCGATCGAATTAACTTGTATATTATTTGGGTACTTTTTGAAAGATCTGCTGCATGCTAATTGCAGTAAAACTAAATGAATTTTCACTTGTACGTTATTTTTATCATGTAGCAGTAATCTACGAATGAAGGAGCGTTCAAGGTCACAACTTTAGTTACTGTATGCGAACGCTAAGATATGATAGTTACAATGGCATGGTATAGAACATCGATAGGCATCGCGAAGTGCCATATATAGCCCACGGATTGCAACTTTTCGTACAAAACGCGTTCGAATTAACGTGTATATTATTTGGGCACTTTTTGAAAGATCTGCTGCATACTAATTGCAGTAAAACTTAGACCGTTTTCTCTTGAACGTCTTTTCTATCGTGTAGGAGTTATCTACTTATGAAGGAGCGTTCAAGGTCACAACTCTAGGTGCTGTATGCGAACGCTAAGATATGGTAGTTACAATGGTATGGTATAGAAAATGGATAGGCATCGCGAAGTGTCCTTAATAGCCCACGGATTGCTGCTTTGTTTACAAAACGCATTCGAATTAACGTGTATATATTCTGGGCATTATTTGGCAGCCTTGCTACATGCTAATTGCAGTAAAACTAAATGAATTTTCACTTGTACGTCTTTTCTATCATGTAGCAGTAATCTACGAATGAAGGAGCGTTCAAGGTCACAACTTTAGTTACTGTATGCGAACTCTAAGATATGATAGTTACAATGGCATGGTATAGGATATCGATTGGCATCGCGAAGTGCCCTATATAGCCCACGGATTGCAACTTTTCGTACAAAACGCGTTCGAATTAACGTGTATATTATTTGGGCAGTTTTTGAAAGCTCTGCTGCATACTAATTGCAGTAAAACTTAGACCGGTTTCTCTTGAATGTCTTTTCTATCATGTAGGAGTTATCTACTTATGAAGGAGCGTTCAAGGTCACAACTTTAGTTACTGTATGCGAACGCTAAGATAAGATAGTTACAATAGCATGCTATAGAACATCGATAGGCATCGCGAAGTGCCCTATATAGCCCACGGATTGCAACTTTACGTACAAAACGCGATCGAATTAATGTGTGTATTATTTGGGCACTTTTTGAAAGCTCTGTTGCATACTAATTGCAGTAAAACTTAGACCGTTTTCTCTTGAACGTTTTTTCTATCGTGTAGAAGTTATCTACTTATGAAGGAGCGTTCAAGGTCAGAACTCTAGGTGCTATATGCGAACGCTAAGATATGGCAGTTTCAATGGCATGGTATAGAAAATGGATAGGCATCGCTAAGTGTCCTTAATAGCCCACGGATTGATGCTTTGTTTACAAAACGCATTCAAATTAACGTGTATATTATCTGGGCATTATTTGGCAGCTCTGCTGCATGCTAATTGCAGTAAAACTTAGTCCGTTTTCTCTTGAACGTCTTTTCTATTGTGTAGGAGTTATCTACTTATGAAGGAGCCGTCAAGGTCACAACTCTAGTTACCGTATGCGAACGCTAAGATATGATAGTTACAATGGCATGGTATAGCAAATGGATAGGCATCGCGAAGTGTCCTTAATAGCCCACGGATTGCTGCTTTGTTTACAAAACGCATTCGAATTAACGTATATATTATCTGGGCATTATTTGGCAGCTCTGCTGCATGTTAATTGCAGTAAAACTAAATGAATTTTCACTTGTACGTCTTTTCTATCATGTAGCAGTAATCTACAAATGAAGGAGCGTTCAAGGTCACAGCTCTTTGTGCTCTATGCGAACCCTAAGATATGATAGTAACAATCACATGGTATAGAACATGGACAGGCATCGCGAAGTGTCCTCAATAGCCCACGGATTGCTGCTTTGTTTATAAAACGCATTCGAATTTTCGTGTATATCATCAGGGCATTATTTGGCAGCTCTGCTGCATGCTAATTGAATTAAAACTTGGACGTCTCCGTTCTCTTGTACGTCTTTTCCATCGTGTGGGAGATATCTACGTATGAAGGAGCACAACTCAAGGTCACAACTCTAGTTACTGTATGCGAACGCTAAGATATGAGAGTTACAATGGCCTGGTATAGAACATCGATAGACATCGCGAAGTACCCTATATAGCCCGCGGATTGCTACTTTGCGTACAAAACGCGTTCGAATTAACGTGTATATTATTTGGGCACTTTTTTAAAGCTCTGCTGCATACTAATTGCAGTAAAACTTATTCCGTTTTCTCTTGAACGTCTTTTCTATCGTGTAGGAGTTATCTACTTATGAAGGAGCGTTCAAAGTCACAACTTTAGTTACTGTATGCGAACGCTAAGATATGATAGTTACAATGGCATGGTATAGAACATCGATAGGCATCCCGAAGTGCCCTATATAGCCCACGGATTGCAACTTTACGTACAAAACGCGATCGAATTAATGTGTGTATTATTTGGGCACTTTTTGAAAGCTCTGTTGCATACTAATTGCAGTAAAACTTAGACCGTTTTCTCTTGAACGTCTTTTCTATCTTGTAGGATTTATCTACTTATGAAGGAGCGTTCAACGTCACAACTCTAGGTGCTGTATGCGAACGCTAAGATATGAGAGTTACAATGGCCTGGTATAGAACATCGATAGGCATCGCGAAGTGCCCTATATAGCCCACGGATTGCAACTTTTTGTTCAAAACGCGTTCGAATTAACGTGTATATTATTTGGGCACTTTTTGAAAGATCTGCTGCATACTAATTGCAATAAAATTTAGACCGTTTTCTCTTGAACGTCTTTTCTATCGTGTAGGAGTTATCTTCTTATGAAGGAGCGTTCAAGGTCACAACTCTAGGTGTTGAATGCGAACGCTAAGATATGGTAGTTACAATGTCATGTTATAGAAAATAGATAGGCATCGCAAAGTGTCCTTAATAGCCCACGGATTTCTGCTTTGTTTAAAAAACGCATTCGAATTAACGTGTATTTTATCTGGGCATTATTTGGCAGCTCTGCTGCATGCTAATTGCCGTAAAACTTGGTCCATTCTCTATTGAACGTCTTTTCTATCGTGTAGGAGTTATGTATTTATGAAGGAGCGTTCAAGGTCACAACTTTAGTTACTGTATGCGAACGCTAAGATATGATAGTTACAATGGCATGGTATAGAACGTCGATAGCCATCGCGAAGTGCCATATATAGCCCACGGATTGCAACTTTTCGTACAAAACGCGTTCGAATTAACGTGTATATTATTTGGGCACTTTTTGAAAGATCTGCTGCATGCTAATTGCAGTAAAACTAAATGAATTTTCACTTGTACGTTATTTTTATCATGTAGCAGTAATCTACGAATGAAGGAGCGTTCAAGGTCAGAGCTCTTTGTGCTCTATGCGAACCCTAAGATATGATAGTAACATTGACATGGTTTAGAACATGGATAGGCTTCGCGAAGTGCCTTATATAGCCCGCGGATTGCTACTTTGCGTACAAAACGCGTTCGAATTAACGTGTATATTATTTGGGCACTTTTTGATAGCTCTGCTGCATACTAATTGCAGTAAAACTTAGACCGGTTTCTCTTGAACGTCTTTTCTATCATGTAGTAGTTATCTACTTATGAAGGAGCGTTCAAGGTCACAGCTCTTTGTGCTCTATGCGAACCCTAAGATATGATAGTAACATTGACATGGTATAGAACATGGATAGGCTTCGTGAAGTGCCTTATATAACATAATATGCCTGCATACTAATTGCAGTAAAACTTAGACCGTTTTCTCTTGAACGTCTTTTCTATCGTGTAGGAGTTATCTACTTATGAAGGAGCGTTCAAGGTCACAACTCTAGGTGCTGTATGCGAACGCTAACGTATGGTAGTTACAATGGCATGGTATAGAAAATGGATAGGCATCGCGAAGTGTCCTTAATAGCCCACGGATTGCTGCTTTGTTTACAAAACGCATTCGAATTAACGTGTATATTTTCTGGGCATTATTTGGCAGCGTTGCTACATGCTAATTGCAGTAAAACTAAATGAATTTTCACTTGTACGTCTTTTCTATCATGTAGCAGTAATCTACGAATGAAGGAGCGTTCAAGGTCACAGCTCTTTGTGCTCCATGCGAACCCTAAGATATGATAGTAACATTGACATGGTATAGAACATGGATAGGCATCGCCAAGTGTCCTTAATAGCCCACGGATTGCTGCTTTGTTTAAAAAACGCATTCGAATTAACGTGTATTTTATCTGGGCATTATTTGGCAGCTCTGCTGCATGCTAATTGCAGTAAAACTTAGTCCATTTTCTATTGAACGTCTTTTCTATCGTGTAGGAGTTATGTATTTATGAAGGAGCGTTCAAGGTTACAACTTTAGTTACTGTATGCGAACGCTAAGATATGATAGTTACAATGGCATGGTATAGAACGTCGAAAGCCATCGCGAAGTGCCCTAAATAGCCCACGGATTGCAACTTTACCTACGAAACGCGTACGAATTAATGTGTGTATTATTTGGGCACTTTTTGAAAGCTCTGTTGCATACTAATTGCAGTAAAACTAAATGAATTTTCACTTGTACGTTTTTTTATCATGTAGCAGTAATCTACGAATGAAGGAGCGTTCAAGGTCACATCTCTTTGTGCTCTATGCGAACCCTAAGATATGATAGTAACATTGACATGGTATAGAACATGGATAGGCATCGCGAAGTGCCCTATATAGCCCACGGATTGCAATTTTACGCACAAAACGCGACCGAATTAATGTGTGTATTATTTGGGCACTTTTTTAAAGCTCTGTTGCATACTAATTGCAGTAAAACTTAGACCGTCTTCTCTTGAATGTTTTTTCTATCGTGTAGAAGTTATCTACTTATGAAGGAGCGTTCAAGGTCAGAACTCTAGGTGCTATATGCGAACGCTAAGATATGGTAGTTTCAATGGCATGGTATAGAAAATGGATAGGCATCGCTAAGTGTCCTTAATTACCCACGGATTGCTGCTTTGTTTACAAAACGCATTCGAATTAACGTGTATATTATCTGGGCATTATTTGGCAGCTCTGCTGCATGCTAATTGCAGTAAAACTTAGTCCGTTTTCTCTTGAACGTCTTTTCTATTGTGTAGGAGTTATCTACTTATGAAGGAGCCGTCAAGGTCACAACTCTAGTTACCGTATGCGAACGCTAAGATATGATAGTTACAATGGCATGGTATAGCAAATGGATAGGCATCGCGAAGTGTCCATAATAGCCCACGGATTGCTGCTTTGTTTACAAAACGCATTCGAATTAACGTGTATATTATCTGGGCATTATTTGGCAGCTCTGCTGCATGCTAATTGCAGTAAAACTTAGTCCGTTTTCTCTTGAACGTCTTTTCTATTGTGTAGGAGTTATCTACTTATGAAGGAGCCGTCAAGGTCACAACTCTAGTTACCGTATGCGAACGCTAAGATATGATAGTTACAATGGCATGGTATAGCAAATGGATAGGCATCGCGAAGTGTCCTTAATAGCCCACGGATTGCTGCTTTGTTTACAAAACGCATTCGAATTAACGTGTATATTATCTGGGCACTATTTGGTAGCTCTGCTGCATGCTAATTGCAGTAAAACTAAATGAATTTTCACTTGTACGTCTTTTCTATCATGTAGCAGTAATCTACAAATGAAGGAGCGTTCAAGGTCACAGCTCTTTGTGCTCTATGCGAACCCTAAGATATGATAGTAACATTGACATGGTATAGAACATGGATAGGCATCGCGAAGTGTCCTCAATAGCCCACGGATTGCTGCTTAGTTTACAGAACGCATTCGAATTTTCGTGTATATTATCTAGGCATTATTTGGCAGCTCTGCTGCATGCTAATTGCAGTAAAACTTAGTCCGTTTTCTCTTGAACGTCTTTTCTATCTTGTAGGAGTTATCTACTTATGAAGGAGCGTTCAACGTCACAACTCTAGGTGCTGTATGCGAACGCTAAGTTATGGTAGTTACAATGGCATGGTATGGAAAATGGATAGGCATCGCGAAGTGTCCTTAATAGCCCACGGATTGCTGCTTGGTTTACAAAACGCATTTGAATTAACGTGTATATTATCTGGGCACTATTTGGTAGCTCTGCTGCATGCTAATTGCAGTAAAACAAAATGAATTTTCACTTGTACGTCTTTTCTATCATGTAGCAGTAATCTACAAATGAAGGAGCGTTCAAGGTCACAGCTCTTTGTGCTCTATGCGAACCCTAAGATATGATAGTAACATTGACATGGTATAGAACATGGATAGGCATCGCGAAGTGTCCTCAATAGCCCACGGATTGCTGCTTTGTTTAGAAAACGCATTCGAATTTTCGTGTATATCATCTAGGCATTATTTGGCAGCTCTGCTGCATGCTAATTGCAGTAAAATTTAGTCCGTTTTCTCTTGAATGTCTTTTCTATCGTGTAGGAGTTATCTACTTATGAAGGAGCGTTCAAGGTCACAACTCTAGTTACTGTATGCGAACGCTAAGATATGATAGTTACAATGGCCTGGTATAGAACATCGATAGGCATCGCGAAGTGCCCTATATAGCCCGCGGATTGCTACTTTGGGTACAAAACGCGTTCGAATTAACCTGTATATTATTTGGGCACTTTTTGAAAGCTCTGCTGCATACTAATTGCAGTAAAACTTAGACCGGTTTCTCTTGAACGTCTTTTCTAACATGTAGGAGTTATCTACTTATGAAGGCGCGTTCAAGATCACAACTCTAGTTACTGTATGCGAACGCTAAGATATGATAGTTACAATGGCATGGTATAGAACGTCGATAGCCATCGCGAAGTGCCCTATATAGCCCACGGATTGAAACTTTACATACAAAACGCGATCGAATTAATGTGTGTATTATTTGGGCACTTTTTGAAAGTTCTGCTGCATGCTAATTGCAGTAAAACTTAATCCGTTTTCTCTTGAACGTCTTTTCTATCTTGTAGGAGTTATCTACTTATGAAGTAGCGTTAAAGGTCACCACTCTAGTTACTGTATGCGAGCGCTAAGATAAGATAGTTACAATAGCATGTTATAGAACATCGATAGGCATCGCGAAGTGCCCTATATAGCCCACGGATTGCAACTTTCCGTACAAAACGCGATCGAATTAATGTGTGTATTATTTGGGCACTTTTTGAAAGCTCTGTTGCATACTAATTGCAGTAAAACTTAGACCGTTTTGTCTTGAACGTTTTTTCTATCGTGTAGAAGTTATCTACTTATGAAGGAGCGTTCAAGGTCAGAACTCTAGGTGTTATATGCGAACGCTAAGATATGGTAGTCTCAATGGCATGGTATAGAAAATGGATAGGCATCGCTAAGTGTCCTTAATAGCCCACGGATTGCTGCTTTGTTTACAAAACGCATTCCAATTAACGTGTATATTATCTGGGCATTATTTGGCAGCTCTGCTGCATGCTAATTGCAGTAAAACTTAGTCCGTTTTCTCTTGAACGTCTTTTCTATTGTGTAGGAGTTATCTACTTATGAAGGAGCCGGCAAGGTCACAACTCTAGTTACCGTATGCGAACGCTAAGATATGATAGTTACAATGGCATGGTATGGCAAATGGATAGGCATCGCGAAGTGTCCTTAATAGCCCACGGATTGCTGCTTTGTTTACAAAACGCATTCGAATTAACGTATATATTATCTGGGCATTATTTGGCAGCTCTGCTGCATGTTAATTGCAGTAAAACTAAATGAATTTTCACTTGTACGTCTTTTCTATCATGTAGCAGTTATCTACAAATGAAGGAGCGTTCAAGGTCACAGCTCTTTGTGCTCTATGCTAACCCTAAGAAATGATAGTAACAATCACATGGTATAGAACATGGACAGGCATCGCGAAGTGTCTTCAATGGCCCACGGATTGCTGCTTTCTTTATAAAACGCATTCGAATTTTCGTGTATATCATCAGGGCATTATTTGGCAGCTCTGCTGCATGCTAATTGAATTAAAACTTGGACCGTTTTCTCTTGTACGTCTTTTCCATCGTGTGGGAGATATCTACGTATGAAGGAGCGTTCAGGGTCACAACTCTAGTTACTGTATGCGAACGCTAAGATATGATAGTTACAATGGCATGGTGTAGAACATCGATAGGCATCCCGAAGTGCCCTATATAGCCCACGGATTGCAACTTTACGTACAAAACGCGATCGAATTAATGTGTGTATTATTTGGGCACTTTTTGAAAGCTCTGTTGCATACTAATTGCAGTAAAACTTAGACCGTTTTCTCTTGAACGTCTTTTCTATCTTGTAGGAGTTATCTACTTATGAAGGAGCGTTCAACGTCACAACTCTAGGTGCTGTATGCGAACGCTAAGATATGAGAGTTACAATGGCCTGGTATAGAACATCGATAGGCATCGCGAAGTGCCCTATATAGCCCACGGATTGCAACTTTTCGTTCAAAACGCGTTCGAATTAACGTGTGTATTATTTGGGCACTTTTTGAAAGATCTGCTGCATATTAATTGCAGTAAAACTTAGTCCTTTTTCTCTTGAACGTATTTTCTATCATGTAGGAGTTATCTACTTATGAAGGAGCGTTCAAGGTCACAACTTTAGTTACTGTATGCGAACTCTAAGATATGATAGTTACAATGGCATGGTATAGAACATCGATAGGCATCGCGAAGTGCCCTATATAGCCCACGGATTGCAACTTTTCGTACAAAACGCGTTCGAATTAACGTGTATATTATTTGGGCACTTTTTGAAAGATCTGCTGCATACTAATTGCAGTAAAACTTAGACCGTTTTCTCTTGAACGTCTTTTCTATCGTGTAGGAGTTATCTACTTATGAAGGAGCGTTCAAGGTCACAACTCTAGGTGCTGTATGCGAACGCTAACGTATGGTAGTTACAATGGCATGGTATAGAAAATGGATAGGCATCGCGAAGTGTCCTTAATAGCCCACGGATTGCTGCTTTGTTTACAAAACGCATTCGAATTAACGTGTATATTTTCTGGGCATTATTTGGCAGCGTTGCTACATGCTAATTGCAGTAAAACTAAATGAATTTTCACTTGTACGTCTTTTCTATCATGTAGCAGTAATCTACGAATGAAGGAGCGTTCAAGGTCACAGCTCTTTGTGCTCCATGCGAACCCTAAGATATGATAGTAACATTGACATGGTATAGAACATGGATAGGCATCGCCAAGTGTCCTTAATAGCCCACGGATTGCTGCTTTGTTTAAAAAACGCATTCGAATTAACGTGTATTTTATCTGGGCATTATTTGGCAGCTCTGCTGCATGCTAATTGCAGTAAAACTTAGTCCATTTTCTATTGAACGTCTTTTCTATCGTGTAGGAGTTATGTATTTATGAAGGAGCGTTCAAGGTTACAACTTTAGTTACTGTATGCGAACGCTAAGATATGATAGTTACAATGGCATGGTATAGAACGTCGAAAGCCATCGCGAAGTGCCCTAAATAGCCCACGGATTGCAACTTTACGTACGAAACGCGTACGAATTAATGTGTGTATTATTTGGGCACTTTTTGAAAGCTCTGTTGCATACTAATTGCAGTAAAACTAAATGAATTTTCACTTGTACGTTTTTTTATCATGTAGCAGTAATCTACGAATGAAGGAGCGTTCAAGGTCACATCTCTTTGTGCTCTATGCGAACCCTAAGATATGATAGTAACATTGACATGGTATAGAACATGGATAGGCATCGCGAAGTGCCCTATATAGCCCACGGATTGCAATTTTACGCACAAAACGCGATCGAATTAATGTGTGTATTATTTGGGCACTTTTTTAAAGCTCTGTTGCATACTAATTGCAGTAAAACTTAGACCGTCTTCTCTTGAATGTTTTTTCTATCGTGTAGAAGTTATCTACTTATGAAGGAGCGTTCAAGGTCAGAACTCTAGGTGCTATATGCGAACGCTAAGATATGGTAGTTTCAATGGCATGGTATAGAAAATGGATAGGCATCGCTTAGTGTCCTTAATTACCCACGGATCGCTGCTTTGTTTACAAAACGCATTCGAATTAACGTGTATATTATCTGGGCATTATTTGGCAGCTCTGCTGCATGCTAATTGCAGTAAAACTTAGTCCGTTTTCTCTTGAACGTCTTTTCTATTGTGTAGGAGTTATCTACTTATGAAGGAGCCGTCAAGGTCACAACTCTAGTTACCGTATGCGAACGCTAAGATATGATAGTTACAATGGCATGGTATAGCAAATGGATAGGCATCGCGAAGTGTCCATAATAGCCCACGGATTGCTGCTTTGTTTACAAAACGCATTCGAATTAACGTGTATATTATCTGGGCATTATTTGGCAGCTCTGCTGCATGCTAATTGCAGTAAAACTTAGTCCGTTTTCTCTTGAACGTCTTTTCTATTGTGTAGGAGTTATCTACTTATGAAGGAGCCGTCAAGGTCACAACTCTAGTTACCGTATGCGAACGCTAAGATATGATAGTTACAATGGCATGGTATAGCAAATGGATAGGCATCGCGAAGTGTCCTTAATAGCCCACGGATTGCTGCTTTGTTTACAAAACGCATTCGAATTAACGTGTATATTATCTGGGCACTATTTGGTAGCTCTGCTGCATGCTAATTGCAGTAAAACTAAATGAATTTTCACTTGTACGTCTTTTCTATCATGTAGCAGTAATCTACAAATGAAGGAGCGTTCAAGGTCACAGCTCTTTGTGCTCTATGCGAACCCTAAGATATGATAGTAACATTGACATGGTATAGAACATGGATAGGCATCGCGAAGTGTCCTCAATAGCCCACGGATTGCTGCTTAGTTTACAGAACGCATTCGAATTTTCGTGTATATTATCTAGGCATTATTTGGCAGCTCTGCTGCATGCTAATTGCAGTAAAACTTAGTCCGTTTTCTCTTGAACGTCTTTTCTATCTTGTAGGAGTTATCTACTTATGAAGGAGCGTTCAACGTCACAACTCTAGGTGCTGTATGCGAACGCTAAGTTATGGTAGTTACAATGGCATGGTATGGAAAATGGATAGGCATCGCGAAGTGTCCTTAATAGCCCACGGATTGCTGCTTGGTTTACAAAACGCATTTGAATTAACGTGTATATTATCTGGGCACTATTTGGTAGCTCTGCTGCATGCTAATTGCAGTAAAACAAAATGAATTTTCACTTGTACGTCTTTTCTATCATGTAGCAGTAATCTACAAATGAAGGAGCGTTCAAGGTCACAGCTCTTTGTGCTCTATGCGAACCCTAAGATATGATAGTAACATTGACATGGTATAGAACATGGATAGGCATCGCGAAGTGTCCTCAATAGCCCACGGATTGCTGCTTTGTTTAGAAAACGCATTCGAATTTTCGTGTATATCATCTGGGCATTATTTGGCAGCTCTGCTGCATGCTAATTGCAGTAAAATTTAGTCCGTTTTCTCTTGAATGTCTTTTCTATCGTGTAGGAGTTATCTACTTATGAAGGAGCGTTCAAGGTCACAACTCTAGTTACTGTATGCGAACGCTAAGATATGATAGTTACAATGGCCTGGTATAGAACATCGATAGGCATCGCGAAGTGCCCTATATAGCCCGCGGATTGCTACTTTGGGTACAAAACGCGTTCGAATTAACCTGTATATTATTTGGGCACTTTTTGAAAGCTCTGCTGCATACTAATTGCAGTAAAACTTAGACCGGTTTCTCTTGAACGTCTTTTCTAACATGTAGGAGTTATCTACTTATGAAGGCGCGTTCAAGATCACAACTCTAGTTACTGTATGCGAACGCTAAGATATGATAGTTACAATGGCATGGTATAGAACGTCGATAGCCATCGCGAAGTGCCCTATATAGCCCACGGATTGAAGCTTTACATACAAAACGCGATCGAATTAATGTGTGTATTATTTGGGCACTTTTTGAAAGTTCTGCTGCATGCTAATTGCAGTAAAACTTAATCCGTTTTCTCTTGAACGTCTTTTCTATCTTGTAGGAGTTATCTACTTATGAAGTAGCGTTAAAGGTCACCACTCTAGTTACTGTATGCGAGCGCTAAGATAAGATAGTTACAATAGCATGTTATAGAACATCGATAGGCATCGCGAAGTGCCCTATATAGCCCACGGATTGCAACTTTCCGTACAAAACGCGATCGAATTAATGTGTGTATTATTTGGGCACTTTTTGAAAGCTCTGTTGCATACTAATTGCAGTAAAACTTAGACCGTTTTGTCTTGAACGTTTTTTCTATCGTGTAGAAGTTATCTACTTATGAAGGAGCGTTCAAGGTCAGAACTCTAGGTGTTATATGCGAACGCTAAGATATGGTAGTCTCAATGGCATGGTATAGAAAATGGATAGGCATCGCTAAGTGTCCTTAATAGCCCACGGATTGCTGCTTTGTTTACAAAACGCATTCCAATTAACGTGTATATTATCTGGGCATTATTTGGCAGCTCTGCTGCATGCTAATTGCAGTAAAACTTAGTCCGTTTTCTCTTGAACGTCTTTTCTATTGTGTAGGAGTTATCTACTTATGAAGGAGCCGGCAAGGTCACAACTCTAGTTACCGTATGCGAACGCTAAGATATGATAGTTACAATGGCATGGTATGGCAAATGGATAGGCATCGCGAAGTGTCCTTAATAGCCCACGGATTGCTGCTTTGTTTACAAAACGCATTCGAATTAACGTATATATTATCTGGGCATTATTTGGCAGCTCTGCTGCATGTTAATTGCAGTAAAACTAAATGAATTTTCACTTGTACGTCTTTTCTATCATGTAGCAGTTATCTACAAATGAAGGAGCGTTCAAGGTCACAGCTCTTTGTGCTCTATGCTAACCCTAAGAAATGATAGTAACAATCACATGGTATAGAACATGGACAGGCATCGCGAAGTGTCCTCAATAGCCCACGGATTGCTGCTTTGTTTATAAAACGCATTCGAGTTTTCGTGTATATCATCAGGGCATTATTTGGCAGCTCTGCTGCATGCTAATTGAATTAAAACTTGGACGTCTCCGTTCTCTTGTACGTCTTTTCCATCGTGTGGGAGATATCTACGTATGAAGGAGCGTTCAAGGTCACAACTCTAGTTACTGTATGCGAACGCTAAGATATGAGAGTTACAATGGCCTGGTATAGAACATCGATAGACATCGCGAAGTACCCTATATAGCCCGCGGATTGCTACTTTGCGTACAAAACGCGTTCGAATTAACGTGTATATTATTTGGGCACTTTTTTAAAGCTCTGCTGCATATTAATTGCAGTAAAACTTATTCCGTTTTCTCTTGAACGTCTTTTCTATCGTGTAGGAGTTATCTACTTATGAAGGAGCGTTCAAGGTCACAACTTTAGTTACTGTATGCGAACGCTAGGATATGATAGTTACAATGGCATGGTATAGAACGTCGATAGCCATCGCGAAGTGCCCTATATAGCCCACGGATTGAAACCTTACGTACAAAACGCGATCGAATTAACGTGTATATTATTTGGGTACTTTTTGAAAGATCTGCTGCATGCTAATTGCAGTAAAACTAAATGAATTTTCACTTGTACGTTATTTTTATCATGTAGCAGTAATCTACAAATGAAGGAGCGTTCAAGGTCACAGCTCTTTGTGCTCTATGCGAACCCTAAGATATGATAGTAACATTGACATGGTATAGAACATGGATAGGCTTCGTGAAGTGCCTTATATTGCCTGCGGATTGCTACTTTGCGTACAAAACGCGTTCGAATTAACATGTATATTATTTGGGCACTTTTTGAAAGTTCTGCTGCATGCTAATTGCAGTAAAACTTAGTCCGTTTTCTCTTGAACGTTTTTTCTATCGTGTAGGAGTTATCTACTTATGAAGGAGCATTCAAGGTCACCACTTTAGTTACTGTATGCGAACGCTAGGATATGATAGTTACAATGGCATGGCATGAACATCGATAGGCATCGCGAAGTGTCCTTAATAGCCCACGGATTGCTGCTTTGTTTACAAAACGCATTCGAATTAACGTGTATATTATCTGGGCATTATTTGGCAGCTATGCTGCATGCTAATTGCAGTAAAATTTAGTCCATTTTCTCTTGAACGTCTTTTCTATCGTGTAGGAGTTATCTACTTATGAAGGAGCGTTCAAGGTCACAACTTTAGTTACTGTATGCGAACGCTAAGATATGATAGTTACAATGGCATGGTATAGAACATCGATAGGCATCGCGAAGTGCCCTATATAGCCCACGGATTGCAACTTTTCGTACAAAACGCGTTCGAATTAACGTGTATATTATTTGGGCACTTTTTGAAAGATCTGCTGCATACTAATTGCAGTAAAACTTAGACCGTTTTCTCTTGAACGTCTTTTCTATCGTGTAGGAGTTATCTACTTATGAAGGACCGATCAAGGTCACAACTCTAGGTGCTGTATGCGAACGCTAAGATATGGTAGTTACAATGGTATGGTATAGAAAATGGATAGGCATCGCGAAGTGTCCTTAATAGCCCACGGATTGCAACTTTTCGTTCAAAACGCGTTCGAATTAACGTGTATATTATTTGGGCACTTTTTGAAAGATCTGCTGCATACTAATTGCAGTAAAACTTAGACCGTTTTCTCTTGAACGTCTTTTCTATCGTGTAGGAGTTATCTACTTATGAAGGAGCGTTCAAGGTCACAACTCTAGGTGCTGTATGCGAACGCTAACGTATGGTAGTTACAATGGCATGGTATAGAAAATGGATAGGCATCGCGAAGTGTCCTTAATAGCCCACGGATTGCTGCTTTGTTTACAAAACGCATTCGAATTAACGTGTATATTTTCTGGGCATTATTTGGCAGCGTTGCTACATGCTAATTGCAGTAAAACTAAATGAATTTTCACTTGTACGTCTTTTCTATCATGTAGCAGTAATCTACGAATGAAGGAGCGTTCAAGGTCACAGCTCTTTGTGCTCTATGCGAACCCTAAGATATGATAGTAACATTGACATGGTATAGAACATGGATAGGCATCGCCAAGTGTCCTTAATAGCCCACGGATTGCTGCTTTGTTTAAAAAACGCATTCGAATTAACGTGTATTTTATCTGGGCATTATTTGGCAGCTCTGCTGCATGCTAATTGCAGTAAAACTTAGTCCATTTTCTATTGAACGTCTTTTCTATCGTGTAGGAGTTATGTATTTATGAAGGAGCGTTCAAGGTTACAACTTTAGTTACTGTATGCGAACGCTAAGATATGATAGTTACAATGGCATGGTATAGAACGTCGAAAGCCATCGCGAAGTGCCCTATATAGCCCACGGATTGCAACTTTACGTACGAAACGCGTACGAATTAATGTGTGTATTATTTGGGCACTTTTTGAAAGCTCTGTTGCATACTAATTGCAGTAAAACTAAATGAATTTTCACTTGTACGTTTTTTTATCATGTAGCAGTAATCTACGAATGAAGGAGCGTTCAAGGTCACATCTCTTTGTGCTCTATGCGAACCCTAAGATATGATAGTAACATTGACATGGTATAGAACATGGATAGGCATCGCGAAGTGCCCTATATAGCCCACGGATTGCAATTTTACGCACAAAACGCGATCGAATTAATGTGTGTATTATTTGGGCACTTTTTTAAAGCTCTGTTGCATACTAATTGCAGTAAAACTTAGACCGTTTTCTCTTGAACGTTTTTTCTATCGTGTAGAAGTTATCTACTTATGAAGGAGCGTTCAAGGTCAGAACTCTAGGTGCTATATGCGAACGCTAAGATATGGCAGTTTCAATGGCATGGTATAGAAAATGGATAGGCATCGCTAAGTGTCCTTAATAGCCCACGGATTGCTGCTTTGTTTAAAAAAAGCATTCGAATTAACGTGTATTTTATCTGGGCATTATTTGGCAGCTCTGCTGCATGCTAATTGCAGTAAAACGTAGTCCATTTTCTATTGAACGTCTTTTCTATCGTGTAGGAGTTATGTATTTATGAAGGAGCGTTTAAGGTCACAATTTCAGTTACTGTATGCGAACGCTAAGATATGATAGTTACAATGGCATGGTATAGGACATCGATTGGCATCGCGAAGTGCCCTATATAGCCCACGAATTGCAACTTTTCGTACAAAACGCGTTCGAATTAACGTGTATATTATTTGGGCACTTTTTGAAAGATTTGTTGCATACTAATTGCAGTAAAATTTAGACCGGTTTCTCTTGAACGTCTTTTCTATCATGTAGGAGTTATCTACTTATGAAGAAGCGTTCAAGGCCACAACTCTGGTGACCGTATGCGAACGCTAAGATATGATTGTTACAATGGCATGGTATAGAAAATGGATAGGCATCGCTAAATGTCCTTAATAGCCCACGGATTGCTGCTTTGTTTAAAAAACGCATTCGAATTAACGTGAACGTATCTCCTTATGAAGAAGCGTTCTAGGTCACAACTCTAGTGACCGTATGCGAACGCTAAGTTATGATAGTTACAATGGCATGGTATAGAAAATGGATAGGCATCGCGAAGTGTCCTTAATAGCCGACGGATTGCTGCTTTGTTTAAAAAACGCGTTCGAATTAACGTGTATTTAATCTGGGCATTATTTGGCCGCTTTGCTGCATGGTAATTGCAGTAAAACTAAATCCATTTTCACTTGTACGTCTTTTATATCGTATAGTAGTAATCTACGAATGAAGGACCGTTCAAGGTCACAGCTCTTTGTGCTCTATGCGAACCCTAAGATATGATAGTAACATTGACATGGTATAGAACATGGATAGGCATCGCGAAGTGTCCTCAATAGCCCACGGATTGCTGCTTTGTTTAGAAAACGCATTCGAATTTTCGTGTATATCATCTGGGCATTATTTGGCAGCTCTGCTGCATGCTAATTGCTAATTGCAGTAAAATTTAGTCCGTTTTCTCTTTAAAGTCTTTTCTATCGTGTAGGAGTTATCTACTTATGAAGGAGCGTTCAAGGTCACAACTCTAGTTACTGTATGCGAACGCTAACATTTGATAGTTACAATGGACTGGTATAGAACATTGGGTACAAAACGCGTTCGAATTAACGTGTATTTTATTTGGGCACTTTTTGAAAGCTCTGCTGCATACTAATTGCAGTAAAACTTAGACCGGTTTCTCTTGAACGTCTTTTCTATCATGTAGGAGTTATCTACTTATGAAGGAGCGTTCAAGATCACAACTCTAGTTACTGTATGCGAACGCTAAGATATGATAGTTACAATGGCATGGTATAGAACGTCGATAGCCATCGCGAAGTGCCCTATATAGCCCACGGATTGAAACTTTACGTACAAAACGCGATCGAATTAACTTGTATATTATTTGGGTACTTTTTGAAAGATCTGCTGCATGCTAATTGCAGTAAAACTAAATGAATTTTCACTTGTACGTTATTTTTATCATGTAGCAGTAATCTACGAATGAAGGAGCGTTCAAGGTCACAACTTTAGTTACTGTATGCGAACGCTAAGATATGATAGTTACAATGGCATGGTATAGAACATCGATAGGCATCGCGAAGTGCCATATATAGCCCACGGATTGCAACTTTTCGTACAAAACGCGTTCGAATTAACGTGTATATTATTTGGGCACTTTTTGAAAGATCTGCTGCATACTAATTGCAGTAAAACTTAGACCGTTTTCTCTTGAACGTCTTTTCTATCGTGTAGGAGTTATCTACTTATGAAGGAGCGTTCAAGGTCACAACTCTAGGTGCTGTATGCGAACGCTAAGATATGGTAGTTACAATGGTATGGTATAGAAAATGGATAGGCATCGCGAAGTGTCCTTAATAGCCCACGGATTGCTGCTTTGTTTACAAAACGCATTCGAATTAACGTGTATATATTCTGGGCATTATTTGGCAGCCTTGCTACATGCTAATTGCAGTAAAACTAAATGAATTTTCACTTGTACGTCTTTTCTATCATGTAGCAGTAATCTACGAATAAAGGAGCGTTCAAGGTCACAACTTTAGTTACTGTATGCGAACTCTAAGATATGA
This sequence comes from Tetropium fuscum, assembly GCA_964058915.1. Taxonomy (NCBI): domain Eukaryota; kingdom Metazoa; phylum Arthropoda; class Insecta; order Coleoptera; family Cerambycidae; genus Tetropium; species Tetropium fuscum. The sequence continues at coordinate 976,410 of CAXKVY010018518.1, read as the reverse complement.
TAGTTACAATGGCATGGTATAGGATATCGATTGGCATCGCGAAGTGCCCTATATAGCCCACGGATTGCAACTTTTCGTACAAAACGCGTTCGAATTAACGTGTATATTATTTGGGCAGTTTTTGAAAGCTCTGCTGCATACTAATTGCAGTAAAACTTAGACCGGTTTCTCTTGAATGTCTTTTCTATCATGTAGGAGTTATCTACTTATGAAGGAGCGTTCAAGGTCACAACTTTAGTTACTGTATGCGAACGCTAAGATAAGATAGTTACAATAGCATGCTATAGAACATCGATAGGCATCGCGAAGTGCCCTATATAGCCCACGGATTGCAACTTTACGTACAAAACGCGATCGAATTAATGTGTGTATTATTTGGGCACTTTTTGAAAGCTCTGTTGCATACTAATTGCAGTAAAACTTAGACCGTTTTCTCTTGAACGTTTTTTCTATCGTGTAGAAGTTATCTACTTATGAAGGAGCGTTCAAGGTCAGAACTCTAGGTGCTATATGCGAACGCTAAGATATGGCAGTTTCAATGGCATGGTATAGAAAATGGATAGGCATCGCTAAGTGTCCTTAATAGCCCACGGATTGATGCTTTGTTTACAAAACGCATTCCAATTAACGTGTATATTATCTGGGCATTATTTGGCAGCTCTGCTGCATGCTAATTGCAGTAAAACTTAGTCCGTTTTCTCTTGAACGTCTTTTCTATTGTGTAGGAGTTATCTACTTATGAAGGAGCCGTCAAGGTCACAACTCTAGTTACCGTATGCGAACGCTAAGATATGATAGTTACAATGGCATGGTATAGCAAATGGATAGGCATCGCGAAGTGTCCTTAATAGCCCACGGATTGCTGCTTTGTTTACAAAACGCATTCGAATTAACGTATATATTATCTGGGCATTATTTGGCAGCTCTGCTGCATGTTAATTGCAGTAAAACTAATTGAATTTTCACTTGTACGTCTTTTCTATCATGTAGCAGTAATCTACAAATGAAGGAGCGTTCAAGGTCACAGCTCTTTGTGCTCTATGCGAACCCTAAGATATGATAGTAACAATCACATGGTATAGAACATGGACAGGCATCGCCAAGTGTCCTCAATAGCCCACGGATTGCTGCTTTGTTTATAAAACGCATTCGAATTTTCGTGTATATCATCAGGGCATTATTTGGCAGCTCTGCTGCATGCTAATTGAATTAAAACTTGGACGTCTCCGTTCTCTTGTACGTCTTTTCCATCGTGTGGGAGATATCTACGTATGAAGGAGCGTTCAAGGTCACAACTCTAGTTACTGTATGCGAACGCTAGGATATGAGAGTTACAATGGCCTGGTATAGAACATCGATAGACATCGCGAAGTACCCTATATAGCCCGCGGATTGCTACTTTGCGTACAAAACGCGTTCGAATTAACGTGTATATTATTTGGGCACTTTTTTAAAGCTCTGCTGCATATTAATTGCAGTAAAACTTATTCCGTTTTCTCTTGAACGTCTTTTCTATCGTGTAGGAGTTATCTACTTATGAAGGAGCGTTCAAAGTAACAACTTTAGTTACTGTATGCGAACGCTAAGATATGATAATTACAATGGCATGGTATAGAACATGGATAGGCATCCCGAAGTGCCCTATATAGCCCACGGATTGCAACTTTACGTACAAAACGCGATCGAATTAATGTGTGTATTATTTGGGCACTTTTTGAAAGCTCTGTTGCATACTAATTGCAGTAAAACTTAGACCGTTTTCTCTTGAACGTCTTTTCTATCGTGTAGGAGTTATCTTCTTATGAAGGAGCGTTCAAGGTCACAACTCTAGGTGTTGAATGCGAACGCTAAGATATGGTAGTTACAATGTCATGTTATAGAAAATAGATAGGCATCGCAAAGTGTCCTTAATAGCCCACGGATTGCTGCTTTGTTTAAAAAACGCATTCGAATTAACTTGTATTTTATCTGGGCATTATTTGGCAGCTCTGCTGCATGCTAATTGCCGTAAAACTTGGTCCATTCTCTATTGAACGTCTTTTCTATCGTGTAGGAGTTATGTATTTATGAAGGAGCGTTCAAGGTCACAACTTTAGTTACTGTATGCGAACGCTAAGATATGATAGTTACAATGGCATGGTATAGAACGTCGATAGCCATCGCGAAGTGCCCTATATAGCCCACGGATTGCAACTTTTCGTACAAAACGCGTTCGAATTAACGTGTATATTATTTGGGCACTTTTTGAAAGATCTGCTGCATACTAATTGCAGTAAAACTTAGACCGTTTTCTCTTGAACGTCTTTTCTATCGTGTAGGAGTTATCTACTTATGAAGGAGCGTTCAAGGTCAGAACTCTAGGTGCTATATGCGAACGCTAAGATATGGTAGTTTCAATGGCATGGTATAGAAAATGGATAGACATCGCTAAGTGTCCTCAATAGACCACGGATTGCTGCTTTGTTTAAAAAACGCATTTGAATTAACGTGTATTTTATCTGGGCATTATTTGGCAGCTCTGCTGCATGCTAATTGCAGTAAAACTTAGTCCATTTTCTGTTGAACGTCTTTTCTATCGTGTAGGAGTTATGTATTTATGAAGGAGCGTTCAAGGTCATAACTTTAGTTACTGTATGCGAACGCTAGGATATGATAGTTACAATGGCATGGTATAGAACGTCGATAGCCATCGCGAAGTGCCCTATATAGCCCACGGATTGAAACCTTACGTACAAAACGCGATCGAATTAACGTGTATATTATTTGGGTACTTTTTGAAAGATCTGCTGCATGCTAATTGCAGTAAAACTAAATGAATTTTCACTTGTACGTTATTTTTATCATGTAGCAGTAATCTACAAATGAAGGAGCGTTCAAGGTCACAGCTCTTTGTGCTCTATGCGAACCCTAAGATATGATAGTAACATTGACATGGTATAGAACATGGATAGGCTTCGTGAAGTGCCTTATATTGCCTGCGGATTGCTACTTTGCGTACAAAACGCGTTCGAATTAACATGTATATTATTTGGGCACTTTTTGAAAGTTCTGCTGCATGCTAATTGCAGTAAAACTTAGTCCGTTTTCTCTTGAACGTTTTTTCTATCGTGTAGGAGTTATCTACTTATGAAGGAGCATTCAAGGTCACCACTTTAGTTACTGTATGCGAACGCTAGGATATGATAGTTGCAATGGCATGGCATGAACATCGATAGGCATCGCGAAGTGTCCTTAATAGCCCACGGATTGCTGCTTTGTTTACAAAACGCATTCGAATTAACGTGTATATTATCTGGGCATTATTTGGCAGCTATGCTGCATGCTAATTGCAGTAAAATTTAGTCCATTTTCTCTTGAACGTCTTTTCTATCGTGTAGGAGTTATCTACTTATGAAGGAGCGTTCAAGGTCACAACTTTAGTTACTGTATGCGAACGCTAAGATATGATAGTTACAATGGCATGGTATAGAACATCGATAGGCATCGCGAAGTGCCCTATATAGCCCACGGATTGCAACTTTTCGTACAAAACGCGTTCGAATTAACGTGTATATTATTTGGGCAGTTTTTGAAAGCTCTGCTGCATACTAATTGCAGTAAAACTTAGACCGGTTTCTCTTGAATGTCTTTTCTATCATGTAGGAGTTATCTACTTATGAAGGAGCGTTCAAGGTCACAACTTTAGTTACTGTATGCGAACGCTAAGATAAGATAGTTACAATAGCATGCTATAGAACATCGATAGGCATCGCGAAGTGCCCTATATAGCCCACGGATTGCAACTTTACGTACAAAACGCGATCGAATTAATGTGTGTATTATTTGGGCACTTTTTGAAAGCTCTGTTGCATACTAATTGCAGTAAAACTTAGACCGTTTTCTCTTGAACGTTTTTTCTATCGTGTAGAAGTTATCTACTTATGAAGGAGCGTTCAAGGTCAGAACTCTAGGTGCTATATGCGAACGCTAAGATATGGCAGTTTCAATGGCATGGTATAGAAAATGGATAGGCATCGCTAAGTGTCCTTAATAGCCCACGGATTGATGCTTTGTTTACAAAACGCATTCAAATTAACGTGTATATTATCTGGGCATTATTTGGCAGCTCTGCTGCATGCTAATTGCAGTAAAACTTAGTCCGTTTTCTCTTGAACGTCTTTTCTATTGTGTAGGAGTTATCTACTTATGAAGGAGCCGTCAAGGTCACAACTCTAGTTACCGTATGCGAACGCTAAGATATGATAGTTACAATGGCATGGTATAGCAAATGGATAGGCATCGCGAAGTGTCCTTAATAGCCCACGGATTGCTGCTTTGTTTACAAAACGCATTCGAATTAACGTATATATTATCTGGGCATTATTTGGCAGCTCTGCTGCATGTTAATTGCAGTAAAACTAAATGAATTTTCACTTGTACGTCTTTTCTATCATGTAGCAGTAATCTACAAATGAAGGAGCGTTCAAGGTCACAGCTCTTTGTGCTCTATGCGAACCCTAAGATATGATAGTAACAATCACATGGTATAGAACATGGACAGGCATCGCGAAGTGTCCTCAATAGCCCACGGATTGCTGCTTTGTTTATAAAACGCATTCGAATTTTCGTGTATATCATCAGGGCATTATTTGGCATCTCTGCTGCATGCTAATTGAATTAAAACTTGGACGTCTCCGTTCTCTTGTACGTCTTTTCCATCGTGTGGGAGATATCTACGTATGAAGGAGCGTTCAAGGTCACAACTCTAGTTACTGTATGCGAACGCTAAGATATGAGAGTTACAATGGCCTGGTATAGAACATCGATAGACATCGCGAAGTACCCTATATAGCCCGCGGATTGCTACTTTGCGTACAAAACGCGTTCGAATTAACGTGTATATTATTTGGGCACTTTTTTAAAGCTCTGCTGCATACTAATTGCAGTAAAACTTATTCCGTTTTCTCTTGAACGTCTTTTCTATCGTGTAGGAGTTATCTACTTATGAAGGAGCGTTCAAAGTCACAACTTTAGTTACTGTATGCGAACGCTAAGATATGATAGTTACAATGGCATGGTATAGAACATCGATAGGCATCCCGAAGTGCCCTATATAGCCCACGGATTGCAACTTTACGTACAAAACGCGATCGAATTAATGTGTGTATTATTTGGGCACTTTTTGAAAGCTCTGTTGCATACTAATTGCAGTAAAACTTAGACCGTTTTCTCTTGAACGTCTTTTCTATCTTGTAGGAGTTATCTACTTATGAAGGAGCGTTCAACGTCACAACTCTAGGTGCTGTATGCGAACGCTAAGATATGAGAGTTACAATGGCCTGGTATAGAACATCGATAGGCATCGCGAAGTGCCCTATATAGCCCACGGATTGCAACTTTTTGTTCAAAACGCGTTCGAATTAACGTGTATATTATTTGGGCACTTTTTGAAAGATCTGCTGCATACTAATTGCAGTAAAATTTAGACCGTTTTCCCTTGAACGTCTTTTCTATCGTGTAGGAGTTATCTTCTTATGAAGGAGCGTTCAAGGTCACAACTCTAGGTGTTGAATGCGAACGCTAAGATATGGTAGTTACAATGTCATGTTATAGAAAATAGATAGGCATCGCAAAGTGTCCTTAATAGCCCACGGATTTCTGCTTTGTTTAAAAAACGCATTCGAATTAACGTGTATTTTATCTGGGCATTATTTGGCAGCTCTGCTGCATGCTAATTGCCGTAAAACTTGGTCCATTCTCTATTGAACGTCTTTTCTATCGTGTAGGAGTTATGTATTTATGAAGGAGCGTTCAAGGTCACAACTTTAGTTACTGTATGCGAACGCTAAGATATGATAGTTACAATGGCATGGTATAGAACGTCGATAGCCATCGCGAAGTGCCATATATAGCCCACGGATTGCAACTTTTCGTACAAAACGCGTTCGAATTAACGTGTATATTATTTGGGCACTTTCTGAAAGATCTGCTGCATGCTAATTGCAGTAAAACTAAATGAATTTTCACTTGTACGTTATTTTTATCATGTAGCAGTAATCTACGAATGAAGGAGCGTTCAAGGTCAGAGCTCTTTGTGCTCTATGCGAACCCTAAGATATGATAGTAACATTGACATGGTTTAGAACATGGATAGGCTTCGCGAAGTGCCTTATATAGCCCGCGGATTGCTACTTTGCGTACAAAACGCGTTCGAATTAACGTGTATATTATTTGGGCACTTTTTGATAGCTCTGCTGCATACTAATTGCAGTAAAACTTAGACCGGTTTCTCTTGAACGTCTTTTCTATCATGTAGTAGTTATCTACTTATGAAGGAGCGTTCAAGGTCACAGCTCTTTGTGCTCTATGCGAACCCTAAGATATGATAGTAACATTGACATGGTATAGAACATGGATAGGCTTCGTGAAGTGCCTTATATAACATGCGGATTGCTACTTTGCGTACAAAACGCGTTCGAATTAACATGTATATTATTTGGGCACTTTTTGAAAGTTCTGCTGCATGCTAATTGCAGTAAAACTTAGTCCTTTTTCTCTTGAACGTATTTTCTATCATGTAGGAGTTATCTACTTATGAAGGAGCGTTCAAGGTCACAACTTTAGTTACTGTATGCGAACTCTAAGATATGATAGTTACAATGGCATGGTATAGAACATCGATAGGCATCGCGAAGTGCCCTATATAGCCCACGGATTGCAACTTTTCGTACAAAACGCGTTCGAATTAACGTGTATATTATTTGGGCACTTTTTGAAAGATCTGCTGCATACTAATTGCAGTAAAACTTAGACCGTTTTCTCTTGAACGTCTTTTCTATCGTGTAGGAGTTATCTACTTATGAAGGAGCGTTCAAGGTCACAACTCTAGGTGCTGTATGCGAACGCTAACGTATGGTAGTTACAATGGCATGGTATAGAAAATGGATAGGCATCGCGAAGTGTCCTTAATAGCCCACGGATTGCTGCTTTGTTTACAAAACGCATTCGAATTAACGTGTATATTTTATGGGCATTATTTGGCAGCGTTGCTACATGCTAATTGCAGTAAAACTAAATGAATTTTCACTTGTACGTCTTTTCTATCATGTAGCAGTAATCTAAGAATGAAGGAGCGTTCAAGGTCACAGCTCTTTGTGCTCTATGCGAACCCTAAGATATGATAGTAACATTGACATGGTATAGAACATGGATAGGCATCGCCAAGTGTCCTTAATAGCCCACGGATTGCTGCTTTGTTTAAAAAACGCATTCGAATTAACGTGTATTTTATCTGGGCATTATTTGGCAGCTCTGCTGCATGCTAATTGCAGTAAAACTTAGTCCATTTTCTATTGAACGTCTTTTCTATCGTGTAGGAGTTATGTATTTATGAAGGAGCGTTCAAGGTTACAACTTTAGTTACTGTATGCGAACGCTAAGATATGATAGTTACAATGGCATGGTATAGAACGTCGAAAGCCATCGCGAAGTGCCCTATATAGCCCACGGATTGCAACTTTACGTACGAAACGCGTACGAATTAATGTGTGTATTATTTGGGCACTTTTTGAAAGCTCTGTTGCATACTAATTGCAGTAAAACTAAATGAATTTTCACTTGTACGTTTTTTTATCATGTAGCAGTAATCTACGAATGAAGGAGCGTTCAAAGTCACATCTCTTTGTGCTCTATGCGAACCCTAAGATATGATAGTAACATTGACATGGTATAGAACATGGATAGGCATCGCGAAGTGCCCCATATAGCCCACGGATTGCAACTTTACGCACAAAACGCGATCGAATTAATGTGTGTATTATTTGGGCACTTTTTTAAAGCTCTGTTGCATACTAATTGCAGTAAAACTTAGACCGTCTTCTCTTGAATGTTTTTTCTATCGTGTAGAAGTTATCTACTTATGAAGGAGCGTTCAAGGTCAGAACTCTAGGTGCTATATGCGAACGCTAAGATATGGTAGTTTCAATGGCATGGTATAGAAAATGGATAGGCATCGCTAAGTGTCCTTAATTACCCACGGATTGCTGCTTTGTTTACAAAACGCATTCGAATTAACGTGTATATTATCTGGGCATTATTTGGCAGCTCTGCTGCATGCTAATTGCAGTAAAACTTAGTCCGTTTTCTCTTGAACGTCTTTTCTATTGTGTAGGAGTTATCTACTTATGAAGGAGCCGTCAAGGTCACAACTCTAGTTACCGTATGCGAACGCTAAGATATGATAGTTACAATGGCATGGTATAGCAAATGGATAGGCATCGCGAAGTGTCCATAATAGCCCACGGATTGTTGCTTTGTTTACAAAACGCATTCGAATTAACATGTATATTATCTGGGCATTATTTGGCAGCTCTGCTGCATGCTAATTGCAGTAAAACTTAGTCCGTTTTCTCTTGAACGTCTTTTCTATTGTGTAGGAGTTATCTACTTATGAAGGAGCCGTCAAGGTCACAACTCTAGTTACCGTATGCGAACGCTAAGATATGATAGTTACAATGGCATGGTATAGCAAATGGATAGGCATCGCGAAGTGTCCTTAATAGCCCACGGATTGCTGCTTTGTTTACAAAACGCATTCGAATTAACGTGTATATTATCTGGGCATTATTTGGCAGCTCTGCTGCATGCTAATTGCAGTAAAACTTAGTCCGTTTTCTCTTGAACGTCTTTTCTATCGTGTAGGAGTTATCTACTTATGAAGGAGCGTTCAAGGTCTTAACCCTAGGTGCTGTATGCGAACGCTAAGGTATGGTAGTTACAATGGCATGGTATAGAAAATGGATAGGCATCGCGAAGTGTCCTTAATAGCCCACAGATTGCTGCTTTGTTTACAAAACGCATTCGAATTAACGTGTATATTTTCTGGGCATTATTTGGCAGCGTTGCTACATGCTAATTGCAGTAAAACTAAATGAATTTTCACTTGTACGTCTTTTCTATCATGTAGCAGTAATCTACGAATGAAGGACGTAGAAACCGGTCTAAGTTTTACTGCAATTAGTAGGCAGCAGAGCTATCAAAAAGTGCCCAAATAATATACACGTTAATTCGATCGCGTTTTGTACGTAAAGTTTCAATCCTTGGGCTATTTAGGGCACTTCGCGATGGCTATCGACGTTCTATAACGTGCCATTGTAACTATCATATCTTAGCGTTCGCATACAGTAACTAGAGTTGTGATCTTGAACGCTCCTTCATAAGTAGATAACTCCTACATGATAGAAAAGACGTTCAAGAGAATCCGGTCTATGTTTTACTGCAATTAGTATGCAGCAGAGCTTTCAAAATGTGCCCAAATAATATACACGTTAATTCGAACGCGTTTTGTACCCAAGGTAGCAATCCGCGGGCTATATTGGGCACTTCGCGATGCCTATCGATGTTCCATACCAGGCCATTGTAACTATCATATCTTAGCGTTCGCATACAGTAACTAGAGTTGTGACCTTGAACGCTCCTTCATAAGTAGATAACTCCTACACGATAGAAAAGACATTCAAGAGAAAACGGACTAAATTTTACTGCAATTAGCATGCAGCAGAGCTGCCAAATAATGCCCAGATGATATACACGAAAATTCGAATGCATTTTCTAAACAAAGCAGCAATCCGTGGGCTATTGAGGACACTTCGCGATGCCTATCCATGATCTATACCATGTCAATGTTACTATCATATCTTAGGGTTCGCATAGACCACAAAGAGCTGTGACCTTGAACTCTCCTTCATTCGTAGATTACTACTATACGATATAAAAGACGTACAAGTGAAAATGGATTTAGTTTTACTGCAATTAGCATGCAGCAAAGCGGCCAAATAATGCCCAGATTAAATACACGTTAATTCGAATGCGTTTTTTAAACAAAGCAGCAATCCGTCGGGTATTAGGGACACTTCGCGATGCCTATCCATTTTCTATACCATGCCATTGTAACTATCATATCTTAGCGTTTGCACACGGTCACTAGAGTTGTGACCTTGAACGCTTCTTCATAAGTAGATACGTTCACGTTAATTCGAATGCGTTTTGTAAACAAAGCAGCAATCCGTGGGCTATTAAGGACACTTCGCGATGCCTATCGATGATCCATACCATGCCATTGTAACTATCATATCTTAGCGTTCGCATACAGTAACTAAAGTTGTGACCTTGAATGCTCCTTCATAAGTAGATAACTCCTACACGATAGAAAAGACGTTCAAGAGAAAACGGACTAATTTTTACTGCAATTAGCATGCAGCAGACTTTTCAAAAACTGCCCAAATAATATACACGTTAATTCGATCGCGTTTTGTAAGTAAAGTTGCAATCCGTGGGCTATATAGGGCACTTCGCGATGGCTATCGACGTTCTATACCATGCCATTGTAACTATCATATCATAGCGTTCGCATACAGTATCTAAAGTTGTGACCTTGCACGCTCCTTCATAAATACATAACTCCTACACGATAGAAAAGACGTTCAATAGAGATTGGACTAAGTTTTACTGCAATTAGCATGCAGCAGAGCTACCAAATAATGCCCAGATAAAATACACGTTAATTCGAATGCGCTTCTTAAACAAAGCAGCAATCCGTGGGCTATTAAGGACACTTTGCGATGCCTATCTATTTTCTATAACATGACATTGTAACTACCATATCTTAGCGTTCGCATTCAACACCTAGAGTTGTGACCTTGAACGCTCCTTCATAAGTAGATAACTCCTACACGATAGAAAAGACGTTCAAGAGAAAACGGTCTAAGTTTTACTGCAATTAGTATGCAGCAGAGCTTTAAAAAAGTGCCCAAATAATATACACGTTAATTCGAACGCGTTTTGTACGCAAAGTAGCAATCCGCGGGCTATATAGGGTACTTCGCGATGCCTATCGATGTTCTATACCAGGCCATTGTAACTCTCATATCTTAGCGTTCGCATACAGTAACTAGAGTTGTGACCTTGAACGCTCCTTCATAAGTAGATAACTCCTACACGATAGAAAAGACGTTCAAGAGAAAATGGACTAAATTTTACTGCAATTAGCATGCAGCAGAGCTGCCAAATAATGCCCAGACAATATACACGTTAATTCGAATGCGTTTTGTAAACAAAGCAGCAATCCGTGGGTTATTAAGGACACTTCGCGATGCCTATCCATGTTCTATACCATGTTAATGTTACTATCATATCTTAGGGTTCGCATAGAGCACAAAGAGCTGTGACCTTGAACGCTCCTTCATTCGTAGATTACTGCTTCATGATAAAAAAAACGTACAAGTGAAAATTCATTTAGTTTTACTGCAATTAGTATGCAACAGAGCTTTCAAAATGTACCCAAATAATACACACATTAGTTCGATCGCGTTTTGTACGTAAAGTTGCAATCCGTGGGCTATATAGGGCACTTCGGGATGCCTATGGATGTTCTATACCATGCCATTGTAACTATCATATCTTAGCGTTCGCATACAGGAACTAGAGTTGTGACCTTGAACGCTCCATCATACGTAGATATCTCCCACACGATGGAATAGACGTACAAGAGAAAATGGTCCAAGTTTTGGACCGTTTTCTCTTGTACGTCTTTTCCATCGTGTGGGAGATATCTACGTATGAAGAATTTTCATGTATATCATCTGGGCATTATTTGGCAGTGTATATTTTCGTATACACGAAAATTCGAATGCGTTTTATAAACAAAGCAGCAATCCGTGGGCTATTGAGGACACTTCGCGATGCCTGTCCATGTTCTATACCATGTGATTGTTGCTATCATATCTTAGGGTTCGCATAGAGCACAAAGAGCTGTGACCTTGAACGCTCCTTCATTTGTAGATTACTGCTACATGATAGAAAAGACGTACAAGTGAAAATTCATTTAATTTTACAGCAATTAACATGCAGCAGAGCTGCCAAATAATGCCCAGATAAAATATACGTTAATTCGAATGCGTTTTGTAAACAAAGCAGCAATCCGTGGGCTATTAAGGACACTTCGCGATGCCTATCCATTTGCTATACCATGCCATTGCAACTATCTTATTTTAGCGTTCGCATACGGTAACTAGAGTTGTGACCTTGACGGCTCCTTCATAAGTAGATAACTCCTACATGATAGAAAAACGTTCAAGAGAAACCGGTCTAAGTTTTACTGCAATTATTATGCAGCAGAGCTATCAAAAAGTGCCCAAATAATATACACGTTAATTCGAACGCGTTTTGTACGTAAAGTTGCAATCCGTGGGCTATATAGGGCACTTCGCGATGCCTATCCATGTTCTATACCATGTCAATGTTACTATCATATCTTAGGGTTCCCATAAAGCACAAAGAGCTGTGACCTTGAACGCTCCTTCATTCGTAGATTACTGTTACATGATAGAAAAGACGTACAAGTGAAAATTCATTTAGTTTTACTGCAATTAGCAAGCAGCAAGGCTGCCAAATAATGCCCAGATAATATACACGTTAATTTGAATGCGTTTTGTAAACAAAGAAGCAATCCGTGGGTTATTAAGGACACTTCGCGATGCCTATCCATTTTCTATACCATGCCATTGTAACTATCATATCTAAGCGTTCGCATACAGTAACTAGAGTTGTGACCTAGAACGCTCCTTCATAAGTAGATAACTCCTACACAATAGAAAAGACGTTCAAGAGAAAACGGACTAAGTTTTACTGCAATTAGCATGCAGCAGAGCTGCCAAATAATACCCAGATAATATACACGTTAATTCGAATGCGTTTTGTAAACAAAGCAGCAATCCGTGGGCTATTAAGGACACTTCGCGATGCCTATCCATTTTCTATACCATGCCATTGTAACTATCATATCTTAGCGTTCGCATACGGTCACTAGAGTTGTGACCTTGAACGCTTCTTCATAAGTAGATACGTTCACTTTAATTCGAATGCGTTTTTTAAACAAAGCAGCAATCCGTGGGCTATTAAGGACACTTAGCGATGCCTATCCATTTTCTATACCATGCCATTGTAACAATCATATCTTAGCGTTCGCATACGGTCACTAGAGTTGTGACCTTGAACGCTTCTTCATAAGTAGATAACTCCTACATGATATAAAAGACGTTCAAGAGAAACCGGTCTTCGAAGTTTTACTGCAATTAGTATGCAACAAATCTTTCAAAAAGTGCCCAAATAATATACACGTTAATTCGAACGCGTTTTGTACATAAAGTTGCAATCCGTGGGCTATATAAGGCACTTCGCGAAGCCTATCCATGTTCTATACCATGTCAATATTACTATCATATCTTAGCGTTCGCATACAGTAACTAGAGTTGTGATCTTGAACGCTCCTTCATAAGTAGATAACTCCTACATGATAGAAAAGACGTTCAAGAGAAACCGGTCTAAGTTTTACTGCAATTAGTATGCAGCAGAGCTTTCAAAAAGTGCCCAAATAATATACAGGTTATTTCGAACGCGTTTTGTACCCAAAGTAGCAATCCGCGGGCTATATAGGGCACTTCGCGATGCCTATCGATGTTCTATACCAGGCCATTGTAACTATCATAGCTTAGCGTTCGCATACAGTAACTAGAGTTGTGACCTTGAACGCTCCTTCATAAGTAGATAACTCCTACACGATAGAAAAGACATTCAAGAGAAAACGATCTAAATTTTACTGCAATTAGCATGCAGCAGAGCTGCCAAATAATGCCCAGATGATATTCACGAAAATTCTTCATACGTAGATATCTCCCACACGATGGAAAAGACGTACAAGAGAAAACGGTCCAAGTTTTAATTCAATTAGCATGCAGCAGAGCTGCCAAATAATGCCCTGATGATATACACGAAAATTCGAATGCGTTTTATAAACAAAGCAGCAATCCGTGGGCTATTGAGGACACTTCGCGATGCCTATCCATGTTCTATACCATGTGATTGTTACTATATTATCTTAGGGTTCGCATAGAGCACAAAGAGCTGTGACCTTGAACGCTGCTTCATTTGTAGATTACTGCTACATGATAGAAAAGACGTACAAGTGAAAATTCATTTAGTTTTACTGCAATTAGCATGCAGCAGAGCTGCCAAATAATGCCCAGATAATATATACGTTAATTCGAATGCGTTTTGTAAACAAAGCAGCAATCCGTGGGCTATTAAGGACACTTCGCGATGCCTATCCATTTTCTATACCATGCCATTGTAACTATCATATCTTAGCGTTCGCATACGGTAACTAGAGTTGTGACCTTGACAGCTCCTTCATAAGTAGATAACTCCTACATGATAGAAAAGACGTTCAAGAGAAACCGGTCTAAGTTTTACTGCAATTAGTAGGCAGCAGAGCTATCAAAAAGTGCCCAAATAATATACACGTTAATTCGAACGCGTTTTGTACGAAAAGTTGCAATCCGTGGGCTATATAGGGCACTTCGCGATGCCTATCGATGTTCTATACCATGCCATTGTAACTATCATATCTTAGCGTTCGCATACAGTAACTAAAGTTGTGACCTTGAACGCTCCTTCATAAGTAGATAACTCCTACATGATAGAAAATACGTTCAAGAGAAAAAGAACTAAGTTTTACTGCAATTAGCATGCAGCAGAACTTTCAAAAAGTGCCCAAATAATATAAATGTTAATTCGAACGCGTTTTGTACGCAAAGTAGCAATCCGCAGGTTATATAAGGCACTTCACGAAGCCTATCCATGTTCTATACCATGTCAATGTTACTATCATATCTTAGGGTTCGCATAGAGCACAAAGAGCTGTGACCTTGAACGCTCCTTCATAAGTAGATAACTACTACATGATAGAAAAGACGTTCAAGAGAAACCGGTCTAAGTTTTACTGCAATTAGTATGCAGCAGAGCTATCAAAAAGTGAGCTATCACAAAGAGCTCTGACCTTGAACGCTCCTTCATTCGTAGATTACTGCTACATGATAAAAATAACGTACAAGTGAAAATTCATGTAGTTTTACTGCAATTAGCATGCAGCAGATCTTTCAAAAAGTACCCAAATAATATACACGTTAATTCGATCGCGTTTTGTACGTAAGGTTTCAATCCGTGGGCTATATAGGGCACTTCGCGATGGCTATCGACGTTCTATACCATGCCATTGTAACTATTATATCTTAGCGTTCGCATACAGTAACTAAAGTTGTGACCTTGAACGCTCCTTCATAAATACATAACTCCTACACGATAGAAAAGACGTTCAATAGAAAATGGACTAAGTTTTACTGCAATTAGCATGCAGCAGAGCTGCCAAATAATGCCCAGATAAAATACACGTTAATTCGAATGCGTTTTTTAAACAAAGCAGCAATCCGTGGGCCATTAAGGACACTTTGCGATGCCTATCTATTTTCTATAACATGACATTGTAACTACCATATCTTAGCGTTCGCATTCAACACCTAGAGTTGTGACCTTGTACGCTCCTTCATAAGTAGATAACTCCTACAAGATAGAAAAGACGTTCAAGAGAAAACGGTCTAAGTTTTACTGCAATTAGTATGCAACAGAGCTTTCAAAAAGTGCCCAAATAATACACACATTAATTCGATCGCGTTTTGTACGTAAAGTTGCAATCCGTGGGCTATATAGGGCACTTCGGGATGCTTATCGATGTTCTATACCATGCCATTGTAACTATCATATCTTAGCGTTCGCATACAGTAACTAGAGTTGTGACCTTGAACGCTCCTTCATACGTAGATATCTCCCACACGATGGAAATGACGTACAAGAGAAAACGGTCCAAGTTTTAATTCAATTAGCATGCAGCAGAGCTGCCAAATAATGCCCAGACAATATACACGTTAATTCGAATGCGTTTTGTAAACAAAGCAGCAATCCGTTGGCTATTATGGACACTTCGCGATGCCTATCCATTTGCTATACCATGCCATTGTAACTATCATATCTTAACGTTCGCACACGGTAACTAGAGTTGTGACCTTGTCGGCTCCTTCATAAGTAGATAACTCCTACACAATAGAAAAGACGTTCAAGAGAAAACGGACTAAGTTTTACTGCAATTAGCATGCAGCAGAGCTGCCAACTAATGCCCAGATAATATACACGTTAATTCGAATGCGTTTTGTAAACAAAGCAGCAATCCGTGGGCTATTAAGGACACTTCGCGATGCCTATCGATGTTCATGCCATGCCATTGTAACTATCATTTCTTAGCGTTCGCATACAGTAACTAAAGTTGTGACCTTGAATGCTCCTTCATAAGTAGATAACTCCTACACGATAGAAAAGACGTTCAAGAGAAAAAGGACTAAGTTTTACTGCAATTAGCATGCAGCACATTAATTCGATCGCGTTTTGTACGTAAAGTTGCAATCCGTGGGCTATATAGGGCACTTCGGGATGCCTATCGATGTTCTATACCATGCCATTGTAACTATCATATCTTAGCGTTCGCATACAGTAACTAAAGTTGTGACTTTGAACGCTCCTTCATAAGTAGATAACTCCTACACGATAGAAAAGACGTTCAAGAGAAAACGGAATAAGTTTTACTGCAATTAGTATGCAGCAGAGCTTTAAAAAAGTGCCCAAATAATATACACGTTAATTCGAACGCGTTTTGTACGCAAAGTAGCAATCCGCGGGCTATATAGGGTACTTCGCGATGTCTATCGATGTTCTATACCAGGCCATTGTAACTCTCATATCTTAGCGTTCGCATACAGTAACTAGAGTTGTGACCTTGAACGCTCCTTCATACGTAGATATCTCCCACACGATGGAAAAGACGTACAAGAGAACGGAGACGTCCAAGTTTTAATTCAATTAGCATGCAGCAGAGATGCCAAATAATGCCCTGATGATATACACGAATATTCGAATGCGTTTTATAAACAAAGCAGCAATCCGTGGGCTATTGAGGACACTTCGCGATGCCTGTCCATGTTCTATACCATGTGATTGTTACTATCATATCTTAGGGTTCGCATAGAGCACAAAGAGCTGTGACCTTGAACGCTCCTTCATTTGTAGATTACTGCTACATGATAGAAAAGACGTACAAGTGAAAATTCATTTAGTTTTACTGCAATTAACATGCAGCAGAGCTGCCAAATAATGCCCAGATAATATATACGTTAATTCGAATGCGTTTTGTAAACAAAGCAGCAATCCGTGGGCTATTAAGGACACTTCGCGATGCCTATCCATTTGCTATACCATGCCATTGTAACTATCATATCTTAGCGTTCGCATACGGTAACTAGAGTTGTGACCTTGACGGCTCCTTCATAAGTAGATAACTCCTACACAATAGAAAAGACGTTCAAGAGAAAACGGACTAAGTTTTACTGCAATTAGCATGCAGCAGAGCTGCCAAATAATGCCCAGATAATATACACGTTAATTCGAACGCGTTTTGTACGCAAAGTAGCAATCCGCGGGCTATATAAGGCACTTCGCGAAGCCTATCCTTGTTCTATACCATGTCAATGTTACTATCATATCTTAGGGTTCGCATAGAGCACAAAGAGCTGTGACCTTGAACGCTCCTTCATTCGTAGATTACTGCTACACGATAAAAAAAACGTACAAGTGAAAATTCATTTAGTTTTTCTGCAATTAGTATGCAACAGAGCTTTCAAAAAGTGCCCAAATAATACACACATTAATTCGATCGCGTTTTGTACGTAAAGTTGCAATCCGTGGGCTATATAGGGCACTTGGCGATGCCTATCGATGTTCTATACCATGCTATTGTAACTATCTTATCTTAGCGTTCGCATACAGTAACTAGAGTGGTGACCTTGAACGCTCCTTCATAAGTAGATAACTCCTACAAGATAGAAAAGACGTTCAAGAGAAAACGGACTAAGTTTTACTGCAATTAGCATGCAGCAGAACTTTCAAAAAGTGCCCAAATAATATACACGTTAATTCGAACGCGTTTTGTACGCAAAGTAGCAATCCGCGGGCTATATAAGGTACTTCGCGAAACCTATCCATGTTCTATACCATGTCAATGTTACTATCATATCTTAGCGTTCGCATACAGTAACTAGAGTTGTGATCTTGAACGCTCCTTCATAAGTAGATAACTCCTACATGATAGAAAAGACGTTCAAGAGAAACCGGTCTAAGTTTTACTGCAATTAGTATGCAGCAGAGCTTTCAAAAAGTGCCCAAATAATATACAGGTTATTTCGAACGCGTTTTGTACCCAAAGTAGCAATCCGCGGGCTATATAGGGCACTTCGCGATGCCTATCGATGTTCTATACCAGGCCATTGTAACTATCATATCTTAGCGTTCGCATACAGTAACTAGAGTTGTGACCTTGAACGCTCCTTCATAAGTAGATAACTCCTACACGATAGAAAAGACATTCAAGAGAAAACGAACTAAATTTTACTGCAATTAGCATGCAGCAGAGCTGCCAAATAATGCCCAGATGATATACACGAAAATTCTTCATACGTAGATATCTCCCACACGATGGAAAAGACGTACAAGAGAAAACGGTCCAAGTTTTAATTCAATTCGCATGCAGCAGAGCTGCCAAATAATGCCCTGATGATATACACGAAAATTCGAATGCGTTTTATAAACAAAGCAGCAATCCGTGGGCTATTGAGGACACTTCGCGATGCCTATCCATGTTCTATACCATGTGATTGTTACTATAATATCTTAGGGTTCGCATAGAGCACAAAGAGCTGTGACCTTGAACGCTGCTTCATTTGTAGATTACTGCTACATGATAGAAAAGACGTACAAGTGAAAATTCATTTAGTTTTACTGCAATTAGCATGCAGCAGAGCTGCCAAATAATGCCCAGATAATATATACGTTAATTCGAATGCGTTATGTAAACAAAGCAGCAATCCGTGGGCTATTAAGGACAATTCGCGATGCCTATCCATTTTCTATACCATGCCATTGTAACTATCATATCTTAGCGTTCGCATACGGTAACAAGAGTTGTGACCTTGACGGCTCCTTCATAAGTAGATAACTCCTACATGATAGAAAAGACGTTCAAGAGAAACCGGTCTACGTTTTACTGCAATTAGTAGGCAGCAGAGCTATCAAAAAGTGCCCAAATAATATACACGTTAATTCGATCGCGTTTTGTACGTAAAGTTTCAATCCGTGGGCTATTTAGGGCACTTCGCGATGGCTATCGACGTTCTATAACGTGCCATTGTAACTATCATATCTTAGCGCTCGCATACAGTAACTAGAGTTGTGATCTTGAACGCTCCTTCATAAGTAGATAACTCCTACATTATAGAAAAGACGTTCAAGAGAATCCGGTCTAAGTTTTACTGCAATTAGTATGCAGCAGAGCTTTCAAAATGTGCCCAAATAATATACACGTTAATTCGAACGCGTTTTGTACCCAAGGTAGCAATCCGCGGGATATATTGGGCACTTCGCGATGCCTATCGATGTTCCATACCAGGCCATTGTAATTATCATATCTTAGCGTTCGCATACAGTAACTAGAGTTGTGACCTTGAACGCTCCTTCATAAGTAGATAACTCCTACACGATAGAAAAGACATTCAAGAGAAAACGGACTAAATTTTACTGCAATTAGCATGCAGCAGAGCTGCCAAATAATGCCCAGATGATATACACGAAAATTCGAATGCATTTTCTAAACAAAGCAGCAATCCGTGGGCTATTGAGGACACTTCGCGATGCCTATCCATGTTCTATACCATGTCAATGTTACTATCATATATTAGGGTTCGCATAGAGCACAAAGAGCTGTGACCTTGAACGCTCCTTCATTCGTAGATTACTGCTACATGATAAAAAAAACGTACAAGTGAAAATTCATTTAGTTTTACTGCAATTAGTATGCAGCAGAGCTTTAAAAAAGTGTCCAAATAATATACACTTTAATTCGAACGCGTTTTGTACGCAAAGTAGCAATCCGCGGGCTATATAGGGTACTTCGCGATGCCTATCGATGTTCTATACCATGCCATTGTAACTATCATATCTTAGCGATCGCATACAGTAACTAGAGATGTGACCTTGAACGCTCCTTCATACGTAGAAATCTCCCACACGATGGAAAAGACGTACAAGAGAAAACGGACTAAGTTTTAATGCAATTAGCATGCAGCAGAGCTGCCAAATAATGCCCAGATAATATATGCGTTAATTCGAATGCGTTTTGTAAACAAAGCAGTAATCCGTGGGCTATTAAGGACACTTCGCGATGGCTATCCATTTTCTATACCATGCCATTGTAACTATCATATCTTAGCGTTCGCATACGGTAACTAGAGTTGTGACCTTGAACGCTCCTTCATAAGTAGATAACTCCTACAAGATAGAAAGGACGTTCAAGAGAAACCGGTCTAAGTTTTACTGCAATTAGTATGCAGCAGAGCTATCAAAAAGTGCCCAAATAATATACACGTTAATTCGAACGCGTTTTGTACGTAAAGTTGCAATCCGTGGGCTATATAGGGCACTTCGCGATGCCTATCGATGTTCTATACCATGCCATTGTAACCATCATATCTTAGCGTTCGCATACAGTAACTAGAGTTGTGACCTTAAACGGTCCTTCATAAGTAGATAACTCCTACATGATAGAAAAGACGTTCAAGAGAAAACGGACTAAGTTTTACTGCAATTAGCATGCAACAGAGCTGCCAATTAATGCCTAGATAATATACACGAAAATTCGAATGCGTTTTCTAAACAAAGCAGCAATCCGAGGGCTATTGAGGACACTTCGCGATGCCTATCCATGTTCTATACCATGTCAATGTTACTATCATATCTTAGGGTTCGCATAGAGCACAAAGAGCTGTGACCTTGAACGCTCCTTCATTTTTAGATTACTGCTACATGATAGAAAAGACGTACAAGTTCAAATTCATTTAGTTTTACTGCAATTAGCATGCAGCAGAGCTGCCAAATAATGCCCAGACAATACACACATTAATTCGAATGCGTTTTGTAAACAAAGCAGCAATCCGTGGGCTATTAAGGACACTTCGCGATGCCTATCCATTTTCTATACCATGCCATTGTAACTACCATATCTTAGCGTTCGCATACAGCACATAGAGTTGTGACGTTGAACGCTCCTTCATAAGTAGATAACTCCTACACGATAGAAAAGACGTTCAAGAGAAAACGGACTAAGTTTTACTGCAATTAGCATGCAGCAGAGCTGCCAAATAATGCCCAGATAATATACACGTTAATTCGAATGAGTTTTGTAAACAAAGCAGCAATCCGTGGGCTATTAAGGACACTTCGTGATGCCTATCGATGTTCTATACCATGCCATTGTAACTATCATATCTTAGCCTTCGCATACAGTAACTAAAGTTGTGACCTTGAATGCTCCTTCATAAGTGGATAACTCCTACACGATTGAAAAGACGTTCAAGAGAAAACGGACTAAGTTTTACTGCAATTAGCATGCAGCAGAACTTTCAAAAAGTGCCCAAATAATATACATGTTAATTCGAACGCGTTTTGTACGCAAAGTAGGAATCCGCAGGCTATATAAGGCACTTCGCGAAACCTATACATGTTCTATGCCATGTCAATGTTACTATCATATCTTAGGGTTCGCATAGAGCACAAAGAGCTGTGACCTTGAACGCTCCTTCATAAGTAGATAACTCCTACATGATAGAAAAGACATTCAAGAGAAACCGGTCTAAGTTTTACTGCAATTAGTATGCAGCAGAGCTTTCAAAAACTGCCCAAATAATTCACACATGTTAATACATGTTAATTCGAACGCGTCTTGTACGAAAAGTTGCAATCCGTGGGCTATATAGGGCACTTCGCGATGCCAATCGATATCCTATACCATGCCATTGTAACTATCATATCTTAGAGTTCGCATACAGTAACTAAAGTTGTGACCTTGAACGCTCCTTCATAAATAGATAACTCCTACACGATAGAAAAAACGTTCAATAGAAAACGGACTAAGTTTTACTGCAATTAGCATGCAGCAGAACTTTCAAAAAGTGCCCAAATAATATACATGTTAATTCGAACGCGTTTTAGACGCAAAGTAGCAATCCGCAGGCTATATAAGGCACTTCGTCATGTAGGACGATCGATTTTTTATCATGTAGGAGTTATCTACTTATGAAGGAGCCGTCAAGGTCACAACTCTAGTTACCGTATGCGAACGCTAAGATATGATAGTTACAATGGCATGGTATAGAAAATGGATAGGCATCGCGAAGTGTCCTTAAGAGCCCACGGATTGCTGCTTTGTTTACAAAACGCATTCGAATTAACGTATATATTATCTGGGCATTATTTGGCAGCTCTGCTGCATGCTAATTGCAGTAAAACTAAATGAATTTTCACTTGTACGTCTTTTCTATCATGTAGCAGTAATCTACAAATGAAGCAGCGTTCAAGGTCACAGCTCTTTGTGCTCTATGCGAACCCTAAGATATGATAGTAACATTGACATGGTATAGAACATGGATAGGCATCGCGAAGTGTCCTCAATAGCCCACGGATTGCTGCTTTGTTTAGAAAACGCATTCGAATTTTCGTGTATATCATCTGGGCATTATTTGGCAGCTCTGCTGCATGCTAATTGCAGTAAAATTTAGTCCGTTTTCTCTTGAATGTCTTTTCTATCGTGTAGGAGTTATCTACTTATGAAGGAGCGTTCAGGGTCACAACTCTAGTTCCTGTATGCGAACGCTAAGATATGATAGTTACAATGGCATGGTGTAGAACATCGATAGGCATCCCGAAGTGCCCTATATAGCCCACGGATTGCAACTTTACGTACAAAACGCGATCGAATTAATGTGTGTATTATTTGGGCACTTATTGAAAGCTCTGTTGCATACTAATTGCAGTAAAACTTAGACCGTTTTCTCTTGAACGTCTTTTCTATCTTGTAGGAGTTATCTACTTATGAAGGAGCGTTCAACGTCACAACTCTAGGTGCTGTATGCGAACGCTAAGATATGAGAGTTACAATGGCCTGGTATAGAACATCGATAGGCATCGCGAAGTGCCCTATATAGCCCACGGATTGCAACTTTTCGTTCAAAACGCGTTCGAATTAACGTGTATATTATTTGGGCACTTTTTGAGAGATCTGCTGCATACTAATTGCAGTAAAACTTAGACCGTTTTCTCTTGAACGTCTTTTCTATCGTGTAGGAGTTATCTACTTATGAAGGAGCGTTCAAGGTCACAACTCTAGTTGTTGAATGCGAACGCTAAGATATGGTAGTTACAATGTCATGTTATAGAAAATAGATAGGCATCGCAAAGTGTCCTTAATAGCCCACGGATTGCTGCTTTGTTTAAAAAACGCATTCGAATTAACGTGTATTTTATCTGGGCATTCTATGGCAGCTCTGCTGCATGCTAATTGCAGTAAAACTTAGTCCATTCTCTATTGAACGTCTTTTCTATCGTGTAGGAGTTATGTATTTATGAAGGAGCATTCAAGGTCACAACTTTAGTTACTGTATGCGAACGCTAAGATATGATAGTTACAATGGCATGGTATAGAACGTCGATAGCCATCGCGAAGTGCAATATATAGCCCACGGATTGAAACCTTACGTACAAAACGCGATCGAATTAACGTGTATATTATTTGGGTACTTTTTGAAAGATCTGCTGCATGCTAATTGCAGTAAAACTAAATGAATTTTCACTTGTACGTTATTTTTATCATGTAGCAGTAATCTACGAATGAAGGAGCGTTCAAGGTCACAGCTCTTTGTGCTCTATGCGAACCCTAAGATATGATAGTAACATTGACATGGTATAGAACATGGATAGGCTTCGCGAAGTGCCTTATATAACTCGCGGATTACTACTTTGCGTACAAAACGCGTTCGAATTAACGTGTATATTATTTGGGCACTTTTTGATAGCTCTGCTGCATACTAATTGCAGTAAAACTTAGACAGGTTTCTCATGAACGTCTTTTCTATCATGTAGTAGTTATCTACTTATGAAGGAGCGTTCAAGGTCACAGCTCTTTGTGCTCTATGCGAACCCTAAGATATGATAGTAACAATCACATGGTATAGAACATGGACAGGCATCGCGAAGTGTCCTCACTAGCCCACGGATTGCTGCTTTGTTTAGAAAACGCATTCGAATTTTCGTGTATATCATCTGGGCATTATTTGGCAGCTCTGCTGCATGCTAATTGCAGTAAAATTTAGTCCGTTTTCTCTTGAATGTCTTTTCTATCTCGTAGGAGTTATCTACTTCTGAAGGAGCGTTCAAGGTCACAACTCTAGTTACTGTATGCGAACGCTAAGATATGAGAGTTACAATGGCCTGATATAGAACATCGATAGGCATCGCGAAGTACCCTATATAGCCCGCGGATTGCTACTTTGCGTACAAAACGCGTTCGAATTAACGTGTATATTTGGGCACTTTTTTAAAGCTCTGCTGCATACTAATTGCAGTAAAACTTAGACAGGTTTCTCATGAACGTCTTTTCTATCATGTAGTAGTTATCTACTTATGAAGGAGCGTTCAAGGTCACAGCTCTTTGTGCTCTATGCGAACCCTAAGATATGATAGTAACAATCACATGGTATAGAACATGGACAGGCATCGCGAAGTGTCCTCACTAGCCCACGGATTGCTGCTTTGTTTAGAAAACGCATTCGAATTTTCGTGTATATCATCTGGGCATTATTTGGCAGCTCTGCTGCATGCTAATTACAGTAAAATTTAGTCCGTTTTCTCTTGGATGTCTTTTCTATCTCGTAGGAGTTATCTACTTCTGAAGGAGCGTTCAAGGTCACAACTCTAGTTACTGTATGCGAACGCTAAGATATGAGAGTTACAATGGCCTGATATAGAACATCGATAGGCATCGCGAAGTACCCTATATAGCCCGCGGATTGCTACTTTGCGTACAAAACGCGTTCGAATTAACGTGTATATTTGGGCACTTTTTTAAAGCTCTGCTGCATACTAATTGCAGTAAAACTTATTCCGTTTTCTCTTGAACGTCTTTTCTATCGTGTAGGAGTTATCTACTTATGAAGGAGCGTTCAACGTCACAACTCTAGGTGCTGTATGCGAACGCTAAGATATGAGAGTTACAATGGCCTGGTATAGAACATCGATAGGCATCGCGAAGTGCCCTATATAGCCCACGGATTGCAACTTTTCGTTCAAAACGCGTTCGAATTAACGTGTATATTATTTGGGCACTTTTTGAAAGATCTGCTGCATACTAATTGCAGTAAAACTTAGACCGATTTCTCTTGAACGTCTTTTCTATCGTGTAGGAGTTATCTATTTATGAAGGAGCGTTCAAGGTCACAACTCTAGGTGTTGAATGCGAATGCTAAGATATGTTAGTTACAATGTCATGTTATAGAAAATAGATAGGCATCGCAAAGTGTCCTTAATAGCCCACGGATTGCTGCTTTGTTTACAAAACGCATTCGAATTAACGTGTATATTATCTGGGCATTATTTGGCAGCTCTGCTGCATGCTAATTGCAGTAAAACAAAATGAATTTTCACTTGTACGTCTTTTCTATCATGTAAAAGTAATCTACGAATGAAGGAGCGTTCAAGGTCACAGCTCTTTGTGCTCTATGCGAACCCTAAGATATGATAGTAACAATCACATGGTATAGAACATGGACAGGCATCGCGAAGTGTCCTCAATAGCCCACGGATTGCTGCTTTGTTTATAAAACGCATTCGAATTTTCGTGTATATTATCAGGACATTATTTGGCAGCTCTGCTGCATGCTAATTGAATTAAAACTTGGACCATTTTCTCTTGTACGTCTTTTCCATCGTGTGGGAGATATCTATGTATGAAGGAGCGTTCAAGGTCACATCTCTAGTTACTGTATGCGATCGCTAAGATATGATAGTTACAAGGCATGGTATAGAACATCGATAGGCATCGCGAAGTACCCTATATAGCCCGCGGATTGCTACTTTGCGTACAAAACGCGTTCGAATTAACGTGTATATTATTTGGGCACTTTTTTAAAGCTCTGCTGCATACTAATTGCAGTAAAACTAAATGAATTTTCACTTGTACGTTTTTTTAACATGTAGCAGTAATCTACGAATGAAGGAGCGTTCAAGGTCACAGCTCTTTGTGCTCTATGCGAACCCTAAGATATGATAGTAACATTGACATGGTATAGAACATGGCTAGGCTTCGTGAAGTGCCTTATATAGCCTGCGGATTGCTACTTTGCGTACAAAACGCGTTCGAATTAACATGTATATTATTTGGGCACTTTTTAAAAGTTCTGCTGCATGCTAATTGCAGTAAAACTTAGTCCGTTTTCTCTTGAACGTCTTTTCTATTGTGTAGGAGTTATCTACTTATGAAGGAGCGTTCAAGGTCTCAACTCTAGTTACTGTATGCGAACGCTTAGATATGATAGTTACAATGGCATGGTATAGAAAATGGATAGGCATCGCGAAGTGTCCTTAATAGCCCACGGATTGCTTCTTTGTTTACAAAACGCATTCGAATTAACGTGTATATTATCTGGGCATTATTTGGCAGCCTTGCTGCTTGCTAATTGCAGTAAAACTAAATGAATTTTCACTTGTACGTCTTTTCTATCATGTAAAAGTAATCTACGAATGAAGGAGCGTTCAAGGTCACAGCTCTTTAAGCTCTATGCGAACCCTAAGATATGATAGTAACAGTCACATGGTATAGAACATGGATAGGCATCGCGAAGTGTACTTAATAGCCCACGGATTGCTGCTTTGTTTACAAAACGCATTCGAATTAACGTGTATATTGTCTGGGCATTATTTGGCAGCTCTGCTGCATGCTAATTGCAGTAAAATTTAGTCCATTTTCTCTTGAACGTCTTTTCTATCGTGTAGGAGTTATCTACTTATGAAGGAGCGTTCAAGGTCACAACTCTAGTTACTGTATGCGAACGCTAAGATATGAGAGTTACAATGGCCAGGTATAGAACATCGATAGGCATCACGAAGTACCCTATATAGCCCGCGGATTGCTACTTTGCGTACAAAACGCGTTCGAATTAACGTGTATATTATTTGGGCACTTTTTTAAAGCTCTGCTGCATACTAATTGCAGTAAAACTTAGTCCATTTTCTATTGAACGTCTTTTCTATCGTGTAGGAGTTATGTATTTATGAAGGAGCGTTCAAGGTTACAACTTTAGTTACTGTATGCGAACGCTAAGATATGATAGTTACAATGGCATGGTATAGAACGTCGAAAGCCATCGCGAAGTGCCTTATATAGCCCACGGATTGCATCTTTACGTACAAAGCGCGATCGAATTAATGTGTGTATTAT
Organism: Tetropium fuscum; assembly: GCA_964058915.1. Lineage (NCBI taxonomy): Eukaryota > Metazoa > Arthropoda > Insecta > Coleoptera > Cerambycidae > Tetropium > Tetropium fuscum. The sequence continues at coordinate 949,118 of CAXKVY010018518.1, read as the reverse complement.
TTGGGCACTTTCTGAAAGCTCTGTTGCATACTAATTGCAGTAAAACTAAATGAATTTTCACTTGTACGTTTTTTTTTGTCATGTAGCAGTAATCTACGAATGAAGGAGCGTTCAAGGTCGCAGCTCTTTGTGCTCTATGCGAACCCTAAGATATGATAGTAACATTGACATGGTACAGAACATGGATAGGCATCGCGAAGTGCCCTATATAGCCCACGGATTGCAACTTTACGTACAAAACGCGATCGAATTAATGTGTGTATTATTTGGGCACTTTTTGAAAGCTCTGTTGCATACTAATTGCAGTAAAACTTAGATCGTTTTCTCTTGAACGTCTTTTCTATCGTGTAGAAGTTATCTACTTATGAAGGAGCGTTCAAGGTCAGAACTCTAGGTGCTATATGCGAACGCTAAGATATGGTAGTTTCAACGGCATGGTATAGAAAATGGATAGGCATCGCTAAGTGTCCTTAATAGCCCACGGATTGCTGCTTTGTTTACAAAACGCATTCGAATTAACGTGTATATTATCTGGGCATTATTTTGCAGCTCTGCTGCATGCTAATTGCAGTAAAAATTAGTCCGTTTTCTCTTGAACGTCTTTTCTATTGTGTAGGAGTTATCTACTTATGAAGGAGCCGTCAAGGTCACAACTCTAGTTACCGTATACGAACGCTAAGATATGATAGTTACAATGGCATGATATAGCAAATGGATAGGCATCGCGAAGTGTCCATAATAGCCCACGGATTGCTGCTTTGTTTACAAAACGCATTCGAATTAACGTGTATATTATCTGGGCATTATTTGGCAGCTCTGCTGCATGCTAATTGCAGTAAAACTTAGTCCGTTTTCTCTTGAACGTCTTTTCTATTGTGTAGGAGTTATCTACTTATGAAGGAGCAGTCAAGTTCACAACTCTAGTTACCGTATGCGAACGCTAAGATATGATAGTTACAATGGCATGGTATAGCAAATGGATAGGCATCGCGAAGTGTCCTTAATAGCCCACGGATTGCTGCTTTGTTTACAAAACGCATTCGAATTAACGTGTATATTATCTGGGCATTATTTGGCAGCTCTGCTGCATGCTAATTGCAGTAAAACTTAGTCCGTTTTCTCTTGAACGTCTTTTCTATCGTGTAGGAGTTATCTACTTATGAAGGAGCGTTCAAGGTCACAACTCTAGGTGTTGAATGCGAACGCTAAGATATGGTAGTTACAATGTCATGTTATAGAAAATAGATAGGCATCGCAAAGTGTCCTTAATAGCCCACGGATTGCTGCTTTGTTTAAAAAACGCATTCGAATAAACGTGTATTTTATCTGGGCATTATTTGGCAGCTCTGCTGCATGGTAATTGCAGTAAAACTTAGTCCATTTTCTACGGAACGTCTTTTCTATCGTGTAGGAGTTATCTATTTATGAAGGAGCTTTCAAGGTCACAACTTTATTTACTGTATGCGAACGCTAAGATATGATAGTTACAATGGCATGGTATAGGACATCGATTGGCATCGCGAAGTGCCCTATATAGCCCACGGATTGCTGCTTTGTTTACAAAACGCATTCGAATTAACGTGTATATTTTCTGGGCATTATTTGGCAGCCTTGCTACATGCTAATTGCAGTAAAACTAAATGAATTTTCACTTGTACGTCTTTTCTATCATGTAGCAGTAATCTACGAATGAAGGAGCGTTCAAGGTCACAGCTCTTTGTGCTCTATGCGAACCCTAAGATATGATAGTAACATTGACATGGTATAGAACATGGATAGGCATCGCGAAGTGTCCTTAATAGCCCACGGATTGCTGCTTTGTTTACAAAACGCATTTCAATTAACGTGTATATTGTCTGGGCATTATTTGGCAGCTCTGCTGCATGCTAATTGCAGTAAAATTTAGTCCATTTTCTCTTGAACGTCTTTTCTATCGTGTAGGAGTTATCTACTTATGAAGGAGCGTTCAAGGTCACAACTCTAGTTACTGTATGCGAACGCTAAGATATGAGAGTTACAATGGCCTGGTATAGAACATCGATAGGCATCGCGAAGTACCCTATATAGCCCGCGGATTGCTACTTTGCGTACAAAACGCGTTCGAATTAACGTGTATATTACTTGGGCACTTTTTTAAAGCTCTGCTGCATACTAATTGCAGTAAAACTTATTCCGTTTTCTCTTGAACGTCTTTTCTATCGTGTAGGAGTTATCTACTTATGAAGGAGCGTTCAAGGTCACAACTTTAGTTACTGTATGCGAACGCTAAGATAAGATAGTTACAATAGCATGGTATAGAACATCGATAGGCATCGCGAAGTGCCCTATATAGCCCACGGATTGCAACTTTTCGTACAAAACGCGTCCGAATTAACGTGTATATTATTTGGGCACTTTTTGAAAGATCTGCTGCATACTAATTGCAGTAAAACTTAGACCGTTTTCTCTTGAACGTCTTTTCTATCGTGTAGGAGTTATCTACTTATGAAGGAGCGTTCAAGGTCACAACTTTAGTTACTATATGCGAACGCTAAGATAAGATAGTTACAATAGCATGGTATAGAACATCGATAGGCATCGCGAAGTGCCCTATATAGCCCACGGATTGCAACTTTTCGTACAAAACGCTTTCGAATTAACGTGTATATTATTTGGGCACTTTTTGAAAGATCTGCTGCATACTAATTGCAGTAAAACTTAGACCGTTTTCTCTTGAACGTGTTTTCTATCGTGTAGGAGTTATCTACTTATGAAGGAGCGTTCAAGGTCACAACTCTAGGTGTTGAATGCGAACGCTAAGATATGGTAGTTACAATGTCCTGTTATAGAAAATAGATAGGCATCGCAAAGTGTCCTTAATAGCCCACGGATTGCTGCTTTGTTTAAAAAACGCATTCGAATTAACGTGTATTTAATCTGGGCATTATTTGGCCGCTTTGCTGTATGCTAATTGCAGTAAAACTAAATCCATTTTCACTTGTACGTCTTTTATATCGTATAGAAGTAATCTACGAATGAAGGAGCGTTCAAGGTCACAGCTCTTTGTGCTCTATGCGAACCCTAAGATATGATAGTAACATTGACATGGTATAGAACATGGATAGGCATCGCGAAGTGTCCTCAATAGCCCACGGATTGCTGCTTTGTTTAAAAAACGCATTCGAATTAACGTGTATTTTATCTGGGCATTATTTGGCAGCTCTGCTGCATGCTAATTGCAGAAAAACTTAGTTCGTTTTCTCTTGAACGTCTTTTCCATTGTGTAGGAGTTATCTACTTATGAAGGAGCGTTCAAGGTCACAACTCTAGTTACTGTATGCGAACGCTAAGATATGATAGTTACAATGGCATGGTATAGAAAATGGATAGGCATCGCGAAGTGTCCTTAATAGCCCACGGATTGCTTCTTTGTTTACAAAACGCATTCGAATTTTCGTGTATATCATCAGGGCATTATTTGGCAGCTGTGCTGCATGCTAATTGAATTAAAACTTGGACCGTTTTCTCTTGAATGTCTTTTCTATCGTGTAGGAGTTATCTACTTATGAAGGAGCGTTCAAGGTCACAACTCTAGTTGCTGTATGCGAACGCTAAGATATGATAGTTACAATGGCCTGGTATAGAACATCGATAGGCATCGCGAAGTGCCCTATATAGCCCGCGGATTGCTACTTTGGGTACAAAACGCGTTCGAATTAACCTGTATATTATTTGGGCACTTTTTGAAAGCTCTGCTGCATACTAATTGCAGTAAAACTTAGACCGGTTTCTCTTGAACGTCTTTTCTATAATGTAGGAGTTATCTACTTATGAAGGAGCGTTCAAGATCACAACTCTAGTTACTGTATGCGAACGCTAAGATATGATAGTTACAATGGCATGGTATAGAACGTCGATAGTCTTCGCGAAGTGCTCTATATAGCCCACGGATTGAAACTTTACGTACAAAACGCGATCGAATTAACGTGTATATTATTTGGGCACTTTTTGAAAGATCTGCTGCATGCTAATTGCAGTAAAACTAAATGAATTTTCACTTGTACTTTTTTTTTTTCATGTAGCAGTAATCTACGAATCAAGGAGCGTTCAAGGTCACAGCTCTTTGTGCTCTATGCGAACCCTAAGATATGATAGTAACATTGACATGGTATAGAACATGGATAGGCTTCGCGAAGTGCCTTATATAGCCCGCGGATTGCTATTTTGCGTACAAAACGCGTCGAATTAAGGTGTATATTATTTGGGCACTTTTTGAAAGTTCTGCTGCATGCTAATTTTTTCTCTTGAACGTCTTTTCTATCTTGTAGGAGTTATCTACTTATGAAGGAACGTTCAAGGTCACCACTCTAGTTACTGTATGCGAACGCTAAGATAAGATAGTTACAATAGCATGGTATAGAACATCGATAGGCATCGCGAAGTGCCCTATATAGCCCACGGATTGCAACTTTACGTACAAAACGCGATCGAATTAATGTGTGTATTATTTGGGCACTTTTTGAATGCTCTGTTGCATACTAATTGCAGTAAAACTTAGACCGTTTTCTCTTGAACGTTTTTTCTATCGTGTAGAAGTTATCTACTTATGAAGGAGCGTTCAAGGTCAGAACTCTAGGTGCTATATGCGAACGCTAAGATATGGTAGTTTCAATGACATGGTATAGAAAATGGATAGGCATCGCTAAGTGTCCTTAATAGCCCACGGATTGCTGCTTTGTTTACAAAACGCTTCGAATTAACGTGTATATTATCTGGGCATTATTTGGCAGCTCTGCTGCATGCTAATTGCAGTAAAACTTAGTCCGTTTTCTCTTGAACGTCTTTTCTATTGTGTAGGAGTTATCTACTTATGAAGGAGCCGTCAAGGTCACAACTCTAGTTACCGTATGCGAACGCTAAGATATGATAGTTACAATGGCATGGTATAGCAAATGGATAGGCATCGCGAAGTGTCCTTAATAGCCCACGGATTGCTGCTTTGTTTACAAAACGCATTCGAATTAACGTATATATAATCTGGGCATTATTTGGCAGCTCTGCTGCATGTTAAATGCAGTAAAACTAAATGAATTTTCACTTGTACGTCTTTTCTATCATGTAGCAGTAATCTACAAATGAAGGAGCGTTCAAGGTCACAGCTCTTTGTGCTCTATGCGAACCCTAAGATATGATAGTAACAATCACATGGTATAGAACATGGACAGGCATCGCGAAGTGTCCTCAATAGCCCACGGATTGCTGCTTTGTTTATAATACGCATTCTAATTTTCGTGTATATCATCAGGGCATTATTTGGCAGCTCTGCTGCATGCTAATTGAATTAAAACTTGGACCGTTTTCTCTTGTACGTCTTTTCCATCGTGTGGGAGATATCTACGTATGAAGGAGCGTTCAAGGTCACAACTCTAGTTACTGTATGCGAACGCTAAGATATGAGAGTTACAATGGCCTGGTATAGAACATCGATAGGCATCGCGAAGTACCCTATATAGCCCGCGGATTGCTACTTTGCGTACAAAACGCGTTCGAATTAACGTGTATATTATTTGGGCACTTTTTTAAAGCTCTGCTGCATACTAATTGCAGTAAAACTTATTCCGTTTTCTCTTGAACGTCTTTTCTATCGTGTTGGAGTTATCTACTTATGAAGGAGCGTTCAAGGTCACAACTCTAGGTGCTGTATGCGAACGCTAAGATATGGTAGTTACAATGGCATGGTATAGAAAATGGATAGGCATCGCGAAGTGTCCTTAATAGCCCACGGATTGCTGCTTTGTTTACAAAACGCATGCGAATTAACGTGTATATTTTCTGGGCATTATTTGGCAGCCTTGCTACATGCTAATTGCAGTAAAACTAAATGAATTTTCACTTGTACGTCTTTTCTATCATGTAGCAGTAATCTACGAATGAAGGAGCGTTCAAGGTCACAGCTCTTTGTGCTCTATGCGAACCCTAAGATATGATAGTAACATTGACATGGTATAGAACATGGATAGGCATCGCGAAGTGTCCTTAATAGCCCACGGATTGCTGCTTTGTTTACAAAACGCATTCCAATTAACGTGTATATTGTCTGGGCATTATTTGGCAGCTCTGCTGCATGCTAATTGCAGTAAAATTTAGTCCATTTTCTCTTGAACGTCTTTTCTATCGTTTAGGAGTTATCTACTTATGAAGGAGCGTTCAAGGTCACAACTCTAGTTACTGTATGCGAACGCTAAGATATGAGAGTTACAATGGCCTGGTATAGAACATCGATAGGCATCGCGAAGTACCCTATATAGCCCGCGGATTGCTACTTTGCGTACAAAACGCGTTCGAATTAACGTGTATATTATTTGGGCACTTTTTTAAAGCTCTGCTGCATACTAATTGCAGTAAAACTTATTCCGTTTTCTCTTGAACGTCTTTTCTATCGTGTAGGAGTTATCTACTTATGAAGGAGCGTTCAAGGTCACAACTTTAGTTACTGTATGCGAACGCTAAGATAAGATAGTTACAATAGCATGGTATAGAACATCGATAGGCATCGCGAAGTGCCCTATAAAGCCCACGGATTGCAACTTTACGTACAAAACGCGATCGAATTAATGTGTGTATTATTTGGGCACTTTTTGAAAGCTCTGTTGCATACTAATTGCAGTAAAACTTAGACCGTTTTCTCTTGAACGTTTTTTCTATCGTGTAGAAGTTATCTACTTATGAAGGAGCGTTCAAGGTCAGAACTCTAGGTGCTATATGCGAACGCTAAGATATGGTAGTTTCAATGGCATGGTATAGAAAATGGATAGGCATCGCTAAGTGTCCTTAATAGCCCACGGATTGCTGCTTTGTTTAAAAAACGCATTCGAATTAACGTGTATTTTATTATTATTTGGCAGCTCTGCTGCATGCTAATTGCAGTAAAACTTAGTCCATTTTTTATTGAACGTCTTTTCTATCGTGTAGGAGTTATGTATTTATGAAGGAGCGTTCAAGGTCACAACTTTAGTTACTGTATGCGAACGCTAAGATATGATAGTTACAATGGCATGGTATAGAACATCGATGGCCATCGCGAAGTGCCCTATATAGCCCACGGATTGAAACCTTACGTACAAAACGCGAGTGAATTATCGTGTATATTATTTGGGTACTTTTTGAAAGATCTGCTGCATGCTAATTGCAGTAAAACTAAATGAATTTTAACTTGTACGTTATTTTCATCATGTAACAGTAATCTACGAATGAAGGAGCGTTCAAGTTTACAGCTCTTTGTGCTCTATGCGAACCCTAAGATATGATAGTAACATTGACATGGTATAGAACATGGATAGGATTCGCGAAGTGCCTTATATAGCCCGCGGATTGCTACTTTGCGTACAAAACGCGTTCGAATTAACGTGTATATTATTTGGGCACTTTTTGATAGCTCTGCTGCATACTAATTGCAGTAAAACTTAGACCGGTTTCTCTTGAACGTCTTTTCTATCATGTAGTAGTTATCTACTTATGAAGGAGCGTTCAAGGTCACAGCTCTTTGTGCTCTATGCGAACCCTAAGATATGATAGTAACATTGACATGGTATAGAACATTGATAGGCTTCGTGAAGTGCATTTTATTGCCTGCAGATTGCTACTTTGCGTACAAAACGCGTTCGAATTAACATGTATATTATTTGAGCACTTTTTGAAAGTTCTGCTGCATGCTAATTGCAGTAAAACTTAGTCCGTTTTCTCTTGAACGTCTTTTCTATCGTGTAGGAGTTATCTACTTATGAAGGAGCATTCAAGGTCACAACTTTATTTACTGTATGCGAACGCTAAGATATGATAGTTACAATGGCATGGCATGAACATCGATAGGCATCGCGAAGTGTCCTTAATAGCCCACGGATTGCTGCTTTGTTTACAAAACGCATTCGAATTAACGTGTATATTATCTGGGCATTATTTGGCAGCTATGCTGCATGCTAATTGCAGTAAAATTTAGTCCATTTTCTCTTGAACGGCTTTTATATCATGTAGGAGTTATCTACGTATGAAGGAGCGTTCAAGGTCATAACTCTAGTTACTGTATGCGAACGCTAAGATATGATAGTTACAATGGCATGGTATAGAACATCGATAAGCATCCCGAAGTGCCCTATATAGCCCACGGATTGCAACTTTACGTACAAAACGCGATCGAATTAATGTGTGTATTATTTGGGCACTTTTTGAATGCTCTGTTGCATACTAATTGCAGTAAAACTTAGACCGTTTTCTCTTGAACGTTTTTTCTATCGTGTAGAAGTTATCGACTTATGAAGGAGCGTTCAAGGTCAGAACTCTAGGTGCTATATGCAAACGCTAAGATATGGTAGTTTCAATGGCATGGTATAGAAAATGGATAGGCATCGCTAAGTGTCCTTAATAGCCCACGGATTGCTGCTTTGTTTACAAAACGCATTCGAATTAACGTGTATATTATCTGGGCATTATTTGGCAGCTCTGCTGCATGCTAATTGCAGTAAAACTTAGTCCGTTTTCTCTTGAACGTCTTCTCTATTGTGTAGGAGTTATCTACTTATGAAGGAGCCGTCAAGGTCACAACTCTAGTTACTGTATGCGAACGCTAAGATATGAGAGTTACAATGGCCTGGTATAGAACATCGATAGGCATCGCGAAGTACCCTATATAGCCCGCGGATTGCTACTTTGCGTACAAAACGCGTTCGAATTAACGTGTATATTATTTGGGCATTTTTTTAAAGCTCTGCTGCATATTAATTGCAGTAAAACTTATTCCGTTTTCTCTTGAACGTCTTTTCTATCGTGTAGGAGTTATCTACTTATGAAGGAGCATTCAAGGTCACAACTTTAGTTACTGTATGCGAACGCTAAGATATGATAGTTACAATGGCATTGTATAGAACATCGATAGGCATCGCGAAGTGTCCTTAATAGCCCACGGATTGCAGCTTTGTTTACAAAACGCATTCGAATTAACGTGTATATTATCTGGGCATTATTTGGCAGCTCTGATGCATGCTAATTGCAGTAAAATTTAGTCCATTTTCTCTTGAACGTCTTTTCTATCGTGTAGGAGTTATCTACTTATGAAGGAGCGTTCAAGGTCACAACTTTAGTTACTGTATGCGAACGCTAAGATATGATAGTTACAATGGCATGGTATAGAACATCGATAGGCATCGCCAAGTGCCCTATATAGCCCACGGATTGCAACTTTTCGTACAAAACGCGTTCGAATTAACGTGTATATTATTTGGGCACTTTTTGAAAGATCTGCTGCATACTAATTGCAGTAAAACTTAGACCGTTTTCTCCTGAACGTCTTTTCTATCGTGTAGGAGTTATCTACTTATGAAGGAGCGTTCAAGGACACAACTCTAGGTGGTGTATGCGAACGCTAAGATATGGTAGTTACAATGGCATGGTATAGAAAATGGATAGGCATCGCGAAGTGTCCTTAATACCCCACGGATTGCTGCTTTGTTTACAAAACGCATTCGAATTAACGTGTATATTATCTGGGCACTATTTGGCAGCTCTGATGCATGCTAATTGCAGTAAAATTTAGTCCATTTTCTCTTGAACGTCTTTTCTATCGTGTAGGAGTTATCTACTTATGAAGGAGCGTTCAAGGTCACAACTTTAGTTATTGTATGCGAACGCTAAGATATGATAGTTACAATGGCATGGTATAGAACATCGATAGCCATCGCGAAGTGCCCTATATAGCCCACGGATTGAAACCTTACGTACAAAACGCGAGCGAATTATCGTGTATATTATTTGGGTACTTTTTGAAAGATCTGCTGCATGCTAATTGCAGTAAAACTAAATGAATTTTCACTTGTACGTTATTTTTATCATGTAGCAGTAATCTACGAATGAAGGAGCGTTCAAGGTCACAGCTCTTTGTGCTCTATGCGAACCCTAAGATATGATAGTAACATTGACATGGTATAGAACATGGATAGGCTTCGCGAAGTGCCTTATATAGCCCACGGATTGCTACTTTGCGTACAAAACGCGTTCGAATTAATGTGTATATTATTTGGGCACTTTTTGATAGCTCTGCTGCATACTAATTGCAGTAAAACTTAGACCGGTTTCTCTTGAACGTCTTTTCTATCATGTAGGAGTTATCTACTTATGAAGGAGCCGTCAAGGTCACAACTCTAGTTACCGTATGCGAACGCTAAGATATGATAGTTACAATGGCATGGTATAGAAAATGGATAGGCATCGCGAAGTGTCCTTAATAGCCCACGGATTGCTGCTTTGTTTACAAAACGCATTCGAATTAACGTATATATTATCTGGGCATTATTTGGCAGCTCTGCTGCATGCTAATTGCAGTAAAACTAAATGAATTTTCACTTGTACGTCTTTTCTATCATGTAGCAGTAATCTACAAATGAAGGAGCGTTCAAGGTCACAGCTCTTTGTGCTCTATGCGAACCCTAATATATGATAGTAACATTGACATGGTATAGAACATGGATAGGCATCGCGAAGTGTCCTCAATAGCCCACGGATTGCTGCTTTGTTTAGAAAACGCATTGGAATTTTCGTGTATATCATCTGGGCATTATTTGACAGCTCTGCTGCATACTAATTGCAGTAAAATTTAGTCCGTTTTCTCTTGAATGTCTTTTCTATCGTGTAGGAGTTATCTACTTGTGAAGGAGCGAAGGAAAACTAAATGAATTTTCACTTGTACGTTTTTTTTAACATGTAGCAGTAATCTACGAATGAAGGAGCGTTCAAGGTCACAGCTCTTTGTGCTCTATGCGAACCCTAAGATATGATAGTAACATTGACATGGTATAGAACATGGATAGGCTTCGCGAAACGGTCCAAAACTTGGACCATTTTCTCTTGTACGTCTTTTCCATCGTGTGGGAGATATCTACGTATAAAGGAGCCTTCAAGGTCACAACTCTAGTTACTGTATGCGAACGCTAAGATATGATAGTTACAATGGCATGGTATAGAACATCCATAGGCATCCCGAAGTGCCCTATATAGCCCACGGATTGCTTCGCAAAACGGTCCAAAACTTGGACCATTTTCTCTTGTACGTCTTTTCCATCGTGTGGGAGATATCAACGTATGAAGGAGCGTTCAAGGTCACAACTCTAGTTACTGTATGCGAACGCTAAGATATGATAGTTACAATGGCATGGTATAGAACATCCATAGGCATCCCGAAGTGCCCTATATAGCCCACGGATTGCAACTTTACGTACAAAACGCGATCGAATTAATGTGTGTATTATTTGGGTACTTTTTGAAAGCTCTGTTGTATACTAATTGCAGTAAAACTAAATGAATTTTCACTTGTACGTTTTTTTTATCATGAAGCAGTAATCTACGAATGAAGGAGCGTTCAAGGTCACAGCTCTTTGTGCTCTATGCGAACCCTAAGATATGATAGTAACATTGACATGGTATAGAACATGGATAGGCATCGCGAAGTGTCCTTAATAGCCCACGGATTGCTGCTTTGTTTACAAAACGCATTCGAATTAACGTGTATATTGTCTGGGCATTATTTGGCAGCTCTGCTGCATGCTAATTGCAGTAAAATTTAGTCCATTTTCTCTTGAACGTCTTTTCTATCGTGTAGGAGTTATCTACTTATGAAGGAGCGTTCAAGGTCACAACTCTAGTTAATGTATGCGAACGCTAAGATATGAGAGTTACAATGGCCTTGTATAGAACATCGATAGGCATCGCGAAGTACCCTATATAGCCCGCGGATTGCTACTTTGCGTACAAAACGCGTTCGAATTAACGTGTATATTATTTGGGCACTTTTTTAAAGCTCTGCTGCATACTAATTGCAGTAAAACTTAGACCGTTTTCTCTTGAACGTCTTTTCTATCGTGTAGGAGTTATCTACTTATGAAGGAGCGTTCAAGGTCACAACTCTAGGTGTTGAATGCGAACGCTAAGATATGGTAGTTACAATGTCATGTTATAAAAAATAGATAGGCATCGCAAAGTGTCCTTAATAGCCCACGGATTGCTGCTTTGTTTAAAAAACGCATTCGAATTAACGTGTATTTTATTTGGGCATTATTTGGCAGCTCTGCTGCATGCTAATTGCAGTAAAACTTAGTCCATTTTCTATTGAACGTCTTTTCTATCGTGTAGGAGTTATGTATTAATGAAGGAGCGTTCAAGGTTACAACTTTAGTTACTGTATGCGAACGCTAAGATATGAGAGTTACAATGGCCTGGTATAGAACATCGTTAGGCATCGCGAAGTGTCCTTAATAGCCCACGGATTGCTGCTTTGTTTACAAAACGCATTCGAATTAACGTGTATATTATCTGGGCATTATTTGGCAGCTCTGATGCATGCTAATTGCAGTAAAATTTGGTCTATTTTCTCTTGAACGTCTTTTCTATCGTGTAGGAGTTATCTACTTATGAAGGAGCGTTCAAGGTCACAACTTTAGTTACTGTATGCGAAAGCTAAGATATGATAGTTACAATGGCATGGTATAGAACATCGATAGGCATCGCGAAGTGCCCTATATAGCCCACGGATTGCAACTTTTCGTACAAAACGAGTTCGAATTAACGTGTATATTATTTGGGCACTTTTTGAAAGATCTGCTGCATACTAATTGCAGTAAAACTTAAACCGTTTTCTCTTGAACGTCTTTTCTATCGTGTAGGAGTTATCTACTTATGAAGGAGCGTTCAAGGTCACAACTCTAGGTGCTGTATGCGAACGCTAAGATATGGTAGTTACAATGGCATGGTATAGAAAATGGATAGGCATCGCGAAGTGTCCTTAATACCCCACGGATTGCTGCTTTGTTTACAAAACGCATTCGAATTAACGTGTATATTTTCTGGGCATTATTTGGCAGCCTTGCTACATGCTAATTGCAGTAAAACTAAATGAATTTTCACTTGTACGTCTTTTCTATCATGTAGCAGTAATCTACGAATGAAGGAGCGTTCAAGGTCACAGCTCTTTGTGCTCTATGCGAACCCTAAGATATGATAGTAACATTGACATGGTATAGAACATGGATAGGTTTCGCAAAGTGCCTTATATAGCCTGCGGATTGCTACTTTGCGTCCAAAACGCGTTCGAATTAACATGTATATTATTTGGGCACTTTTTGAAAGTTCTGCTGCATGCTAATTGCAGTAAAACTTAGTCCGTTTTCTATTGAACGTTTTTTCTATCGTGTAGGAGTTATCTATTTATGAAGGAGCGTTCAAGGTCACAACTTTAGTTACTGTATGCGAACTCTAAGATATGATAGTTACAATGGCATGGTATAGGATATCGATTGGCATCGCGAAGTGCCCTATATAGCCAACGGATTGCAACTTTACGTACAAGACGCGTTCGAATTAACGTGTATATTATTTGGGCAGTTTTTGAAAGCTCTGCTGCATACTAATTGCAGTAAAACTTAGACCGGTTTCTCTTGAATGTCTTTTCTATCATGTAGGAGTTATCTACTTATGAAAGAGCGTTCAAGGTCACAGCTCTTTGTGCTCTATGCGAACCCTAAGATATGATAGTAACATTGACATGGCATAGAACATGTATAGGTTTCGCGAAGTGCCTTATATAGCCTGCGGATTGCTACTTTGCGTACAAAACGCGTTCGAATTAACATGTATATTATTTGGGCACTTTTTGAAAGTTCTGCTGCATGCTAATTGCAGTAAAACTTAGTCCGTTTTCTCTTGAAAGTCTTTTCTATCGTGTAGGAGTTATCTACTTATGAAGGAGCATTCAAGGTTACAACTTTAGTTACTGTATGCGAAGGCTAAGATATGATAGTTACAATGGCATGGTATAGAACATCGATAGGCATCACGAAGTGTCCTTAATAGCCCACGGATTGCTGCTTTGTTTACAAAACTCATTCGAATTAACGTGTATATTATCTGGGCATTATTTGGCAGCTCTGCTGCATGCTAATTGCAGTAAAACTTAGTCCGTTTTCTCTTGAACATCTTTTCTATCTTGTAGGAGTTATCTACTTATGAAGGAGCGTTCAACGTCACAACTCTATGTGCTGTATGCGAACGCTAAGATATGGTAGTTACAATGGCATGGTATAGAAAATGGATAGGCATCGCGAAGTGTCCTTAATAGTCCACGGATTGCTGCTTTGTTTACAAAGCGCATTCGAATTAATGTGTGTATTGTCTGGGCATTATTTGGCAGCTCTGCTGCATGCTAATTGCAGTAAAACTAAATGAATTTGAACTTGTACGTCTTTTCTATCATGTAGCAGTAACATACAAATGAAGGAGCGTTCAAGGTCACAGCTCTTTGTGCTCTATGCGAACCCTAAGATATGATAGTAACATTGACATGGTATAGAACATGGATAGGCATCGCGAAGTGTCCTCAATAGCCCTCGGATTGCTGCTTTGTTTAGAAAACGCATTCGAATTTTCGTGTATATTATCTGGGCATTAATTGGCAGCTCTGCTGCATGCTAATTGCAGTAAAACTTAGTCCGTTTTCTCTTGAACGTCTTTTCTATCATGTAGGAGTTATCTACTTATGAAGGACCGTTTAAGGTCACAACTCTAGTTACTGTATGCGAACGCTAAGATATGATGGTTACAATGGCATGGTATAGAACATCGATAGGCATCGCGAAGTGCCCTATATAGCCCACGGATTGCAACTTTACGTACAAAACGCGTTCGAATTAACGTGTATATTATTTGGGCAGTTTTTGAAAGGTCTGCTGCATACTAATTGCAGTAAAACTTAGACCGGTTTCTCTTTAATGTCTTTTCTATCATGTAAATGAAGGAGCGTTCAAGGTCACAGCTCTTTGTGCTCTATGTAAACTCTAAGATATGATAGTAACATTGACATGGTATAGAACATGGATAGGCTTCGTGAAGTGCCTTATATAGCCTGCGGATTGCTACTTTGCGTACAAAACGCGTTCGAATTAACATGTATATTATTTGGGCACTTTTTGAAAGTTCTGCTGCATGCTAATTGCAGTAAAACTTAGTCCGTTTTCTCTTGTACGTCTTTTCTATCGTGTAGGAGTTATCTACTTATGAAAGAGCATTCAGGGTCACAACTTTAGTTACTGTATGCGAACGCTACGATATGATAGTTACAATGGCATGGTATAGAACATCGATAGGCATCGCGAAGTGTCCTTAATAGCCCACGGATTGCTGCTTTGTTTACAAAACGCATTCGAATTAACGTGTATATTATCTGGGCATTATTTGGCAGCTCTGCTGCTTGCTAATTGCAGTAAAATTTAGTCCATTTTCTCTTGAACGTCTTTTCTATCGTGTAGGAGTTATCTACTTATGAAGGAGCGTTCAAGGTCACAACTCTAGTTACTGTATGCGAACGCTAAGATATGAGAGTTACAATGGCCTGGTATAGAACATCGATAGGCATCGCGAAGTACCCTATATAGCCCGCGGATTGCTACTTTGCGTACAAAACGCGTTCGAATTAACGTGTATATTATTTGGGCACTTTTTTAAAGCTCTGCTGCATACTAATTGCAGTAAAACTTAGACCGTTTTCTCTTGAACGTCTTTTCTATCGTGTAGGAGTTATCTACTTATGAAGGAGCGTGCAAGGTCACAACTCTAGGTGTTGAATGCGAACGCTAAGATATGGTAGTTACAATGTCATGTTATAGAAAATAGATAGGCATCGCAAAGTGTCCTTAATAGCCCACGGATTGCTGCTTTGTTTAAGAAGCGCATTCGAATTAACGTGTATTTTATCTGATCATTATTTGGCAGCTCTGCTGCATGCTAATTGCAGTAAAACTTAGTCCATTCTCTATTGAACGTCTTTTCTATCGTGTAGGAGTTATGTATTTATGAAGGAGCGTGCAAGGTCACAACTTTAGATACTGTATGCTAACGCTAAGATATGATAGTTACAATGGCATGGTATAGAACGTCGATAGCCATCGCGAAGTGCCCTATATAGCCCACGGATTGCAACTTTACGTACAAAACGCGATCGAATTAACGTGTATATTATTTGGGCAGTTTTTGAAAGGTCTGCTGCATACTAATTGCAGTAAAACTTAGACCGGTTTCTCTTGAATGTCTTTTCTTTCATGTAGGAGTTATCTACTTATGAAGGAGCGTTCAAGGTCACAGCTCTTTGTGCTCTATGCGAACTCTAAGATATGATAGTAACATTGACATAGTATAGAACATGGATAGGCTTCGTGAAGTGCCTTATATAGCCCGCGGATTGCTACTTTGCGTACAAAACGCGTTCGAATTAACATGTATATTATTTGGGCACTTTTTGAAAGTTCTGCTGCATTCTAATTGCAGTAAAAATTAGTCCGTTTTCTCTTGAACGTCTTTTCTATCGTGTAGGAGTTATCTACTTATGAAGGAGCATTCAAGGTCACAACTTTAGTTACTGTATGCGAACGCTAAGATATGATAGTTACAATGGCATGGTATAGAACATCGATAGGCATCGCGAAGTGTCCTTAATAGCCCACGGATTGCTGCTTTGTTTACAAAACGCATTCGAATTAACGTGTATATTATCTGGGCATTATTTGGCAGCTCTGCTGCATGCTAATTGCAGTAAAATTTAGTCGATTTTCTCTTGAACGTCTTTTCTATCGTGTAGGAGTTATCTACTTATGAAGGTGCGTTCAAGGTCACAACTCTAGTTACTGTATGCGAACGCTAAGATATGAGAGTTACAATGGCCTGGTATAGAACATCGATAGGCATCGCGAAGTACCCTATATAGCCCGCGGATTGCTACTTTGCGTACAAAACGCGTTCGAATTAACGTGTATATTATTTGGGCACTTTTTTAAAGCTCTGCTGCATACTAATTGCAGTAAAACTTATTCCGTTTTCTCTTGAACGTCTTTTCTATCATGTAGGAGTTATCTACTTATGAAGGAGCGTTCAAGGTCACAACTCTAGGTGTTGAATGCGAACGCTAAGATATGGTAGTTAGAATGTCATGTTATAGAAAATAGATAGGCATCGCAAAGTGTCCTTAATAGCCCACGGATTGCTGCTTTGTTTGAAAAACGCATTCGAATTAACGTGTATTTTATCTGGGCATTATTTGGCAGCTCTGCTGCATGCTAATTGCAGTAAAACTTAGTCCATTCTCTATTGAACGACTTTTCTATCGTATAGGAGTTATGTATTTATGAAGGAGCGTTCAAGGTCACAACTTTAGTTACTGTATGCGAACGCTAAGATATGATAGTTACAATGGCATGGTATAGAACGTCGATAGCCATCGCGAAGTGCCCTATATAGCCCACGGATTGCAACTTTACTTACAAAACGCGATCGAATTAACGTGTATATTATTTGGGCAGTTTTTGAAAGGTCTGCTGCATACTAATTGCAGTAAAACTTAGACCGGTTTCTCTTGAATGTCTTTTCTATCATGTAGGAGTTATCTACTTATGAAGAAGCGTTCAAGGTCACAGCTCTTTGTGCTCTATGCAAACCCTAAGATATGATAGAAACATTGACATGGCATAGAACATGGATAGGCTTCGTGAAGTGTCTTGTATAGCCTGCGGATTGCTACTTTGCGTACAAAACGCGTTCGAATTAACATGTATATTATTTGGGCACTTTTTGAAAGTTCTGCTGCATGCTAATTGCAGTAAAACTTAGTCCGTTTTCTCTTGAACGTCTTTTCCATCGTGTAGGAGTTATCTACTTATGAAGGAGCATTCAAGGTCACCACTTTAGTTACTGTATGCGAACGCTAAGATATGATAGTTACAATGGCATGGTATAGAACATCGATATGCATCGCGAAGTGTCCTTAATAGCCCACGGATTGCTGCATTGTAAACAAAGCAGTTTTGTAAACAAAACGTCTTTTCTATCGTGTAGGAGTTATCTACTTATGAAGGAGCGTTCAAGGTCACAACTCTAGGTGCTCTATGCGAACCCTAAGATATGATAGTAACATTGACATGGTATAGAACATGGATAGGAATCGCGAAGTGTCCATAATAGCCCACGGATTGCTGCTTTGTTTACAAAACGCATTCGAATTAACGTTTATATTGTCTGGGAATTATTTGGCAGCTCTGCTGCATGCTAGTTGCAGTAAAATTTAGTCCATTTTCTCTTGAACGTCTTTTCTATCGTGTAGGAGTTATCTACTTATGAAGGAGCGTTCAAGGTCACAACTCTAGTTACTGTATGCGAACGAAAAGATATGAGAGTTACAATGGCCTGGTATAGAACATCGTGTAGGAGTTATCTACTTATGAAGGAGCGTTCAAGGTCACAACTCTAGGTGTTGAATGCGAACGCTAAGATATGGTAGTTACAATGTCCTGTTATAGAAAATAGATAGGCATCGCAAAGTGTCCTTAATAGCCCACGGATTGCTGCTTTGTTTAAAAAACGCATTCGAATTAACGTGAACGTATCTACTTATGAAGAAGCGTTCAAGGTCACAACTCTAGTGACCGTATGCGAACGCTAAGATATGATAGTTACAATGGCATGGTATAGAAAATGGATAGGCATCGCGAAGTGTCCTTAATAGCCGACGGATTGCTGCTTTGTTTAAAAAACGCATTCGAATTAACGTGTATTTAATCTGGGCATTATTTGGCCGCTTTGCTGTATGCTAATTGCAGTAAAACTAAATCCATTTTCACTTGTACGTCTTTTATATCGTATAGAAGTAATCTACGAATGAAGGAGCGTTCAAGGTCACAGCTCTTTGTGCTCTATGCGAACCCTAAGATATGATAGTAACATTGACATGGTATAGAACATGGATAGGCATCGCGAAGTGTCCTTCCTCAATAGCCCACGGATTGCTGCTTAGTTTACAGAACGCATTCGAATTTTCGTGTATATTATCTAGGCATTATTTGGCAGCTCTGCTGCATGCTAATTGCAGTAAAACTTAGTCCGTTTTCTCTTGAACGTCTTTTCTATCTTGTAGGAGTTATCTACTTATGAAGGAGCGTTCAACGTCACAACTCTAGGTGCTGTATGCGAACGCTAAGATATGGTAGTTACAATGGCATGGTTATAGAAAATGGATAGGCATCGCGAAGTGTCCTTAATAGCCCACGGATTGCTGCTTGGTTTACAAAACGCATTCGAATTAACGTGTATATTATCTGGGCACTATTTGGTAGCTCTGCTGCATGCTAATTGCAATAAAACTAAATGAATTTTCACTTGTACGTCTTTTCTATCATGTAGCAGTAATCTACAAATGAAGGAGCGTTCAAAGTCACAACTCTAGTTACTGTATGCGAACGCTAAGATATGATAGTTACAATGGCATGGTATAGAACGTCGATAGCCATCGCGAAGTGCCCTATATAGCCCACGGATTGCAACTTTACGTACAAAACGCGATCGAATTAATGTGTGTATTATTTGGGCACTTTTTGAAAGCTCTGTTGCATACTAATTGCAGTAAAACTTAGATCGTTTTCTCTTGAACGTCTTTTCTATCGTGTAGAAGTTATCTACTTATGAAGGAGCGTTCAAGGTCAGAACTCTAGGTGCTATATGCGAACGCTAAGATATGGTAGTTTCAACGGCATGGTATAGAAAATGGATAGGCATCGCTAAGTGTCCTTAATAGCCCACGGATTGCTGCTTTGTTTACAAAACGCATTCGAATTAACGTGTATATTATCTGGGCATTGTTTTGCAGCTCTGCTGCATGCTAATTGCAGTAAAAATTAGTCCGTTTTCTCTTGAACGTCTTTTCTATTGTGTAGGAGTTATCTACTTATGAAGGAGCCGTCAAGGTCACAACTCTAGTTACCGTATACGAACGCTAAGATATGATAGTTACAATGGCATGATATAGCAAATGGATAGGCATCGCGAAGTGTCCATAATAGCCCACGGATTGCTGCTTTGTTTACAAAACGCATTCGAATTAACGTGTATATTATCTGGGCATTATTTGGCAGCTCTGCTGCATGCTAATTGCAGTAAAACTTAGTCCGTTTTCTCTTGAACGTCTTTTCTATTGTGTAGGAGTTATCTACTTATGAAGGAGCAGTCAAGTTCACAACTCTAGTTACCGTATGCGAACGCTAAGATATGATAGTTACAATGGCATGGTATAGCAAATGGATAGGCATCGCGAAGTGTCCTTAATAGCCCACGGATTGCTGCTTTGTTTACAAAACGCATTCGAATTAACGTGTATATTATCTGGGCATTATTTGGCAGCTCTGCTGCATGCTAATTGCAGTAAAACTTAGTCCGTTTTCTCTTGAACGTCTTTTCTATCGTGTAGGAGTTATCTACTTATGAAGGAGCGTTCAAGGTCACAACTCTAGGTGTCGAATGCGAACGCTAAGATATGGTAGTTACAATGTCATGTTATAGAAAATAGATAGGCATCGCAAAGTGTCCTTAATAGCCCACGGATTGCTGCTTTGTTTAAAAAACGCATTCGAATAAACGTGTATTTTATCTGGGCATTATTTGGCAGCTCTGCTGCATGGTAATTGCAGTAAAACTTAGTCCATTTTCTACGGAACGTCTTTTCTATCGTGTAGGAGTTATCTATTTATGAAGGAGCTTTCAAGGTCACAACTTTATTTACTGTATGCGAACGCTAAGGTATGATAGTTACAATGGCATGGTATAGGACATCGATTGGCATCGAGAAGTGCCCTATATAGCCCACGGATTGCTGCTTTGTTTACAAAACGCATTCGAATTAACGTGTATATTTTCTGGGCATTATTTGGCAGCCTTGCTACATGCTAATTGCAGTAAAACTATATGAATTTTCACTTGTACGTCTTTTCTATCATGTAGCAGTAATCTACGAATGAAGGAGCGTTCAAGGTCACAGCTCTTTGTGCTCTATGCGAACCCTAAGATATGATAGTAACATTGACATGGTATAGAACATGGATAGGCATCGCCAAGTGTCCTTAATAGCCCACGGATTGCTGCTTTGTTTACAAAACGCATTTCAATTAACGTGTATATTGTCTGGGCATTATTTGGCAGCTCTGCTGCATGCTAATTGCAGTAAAATTTAGTCCATTTTCTCTTGAACGTCTTTTCTATCGTGTAGGAGTTATCTACTTATGAAGGAGCGTTCAAGGTCACAACTCTAGTTACTGTATGCGAACGCTAAGATATGAGAGTTACAATGGCCTGGTATAGAACATCGATAGGCATCGCGAAGTACCCTATATAGCCCGCGGATTGCTACTTTGCGTACAAAACGCGTTCGAATTAACGTGTATATTACTTTGGCACTTTTTTAAAGCTCTGCTGCATACTAATTGCAGTAAAACTTATTCCGTTTTCTCTTGAACGTCTTTTCTATCGTGTAGGAGTTATCTACTTATGAAGGAGCGTTCAAGGTCACAACTTTAGTTACTGTATGCGAACGCTAAGATAAGATAGTTACAATAGCATGGTATAGAACATCGATAGGCATCGCGAAGTGCCCTATATAGCCCACGGATTGCAACTTTTCGTACAAAACGCGTTCGAATTAACGTGTATATTATTTGGGCACTTTTTGAAAGATCTGCTGCATACTAATTGCAGTAAAACTTAGACCGTTTTCTCTTTAATGTCTTTTCTATCATGTAAATGAAGGAGCGTTCAAGGTCACAGCTCTTTGTGCTCTATGTAAACTCTAAGATATGATAGTAACATTGACATGGTATAGAACATGGATAGGCTTCGTGAAGTGCCTTATATAGCCTGCGGATTGCTACTTTGCGTACAAAACGCGTTCGAATTAACATGTATATTATTTGGGCACTTTTTGAAAGTTCTGCTGCATGCTAATTGCAGTAAAACTTAGTCCGTTTTCTCTTGTACGTCTTTTCTATCGTGTAGGAGTTATCTACTTATGAAAGAGCATTCAGGGTCACAACTTTAGTTACTGTATGCGAACGCTACGATATGATAGTTACAATGGCATGGTATAGAACATCGATAGGCATCGCGAAGTGTCCTTAATAGCCCACGGATTGCTGCTTTGTTTACAAAACGCATTCGAATTAACGTGTATATTATCTGGGCATTATTTGGCAGCTCTGCTGCTTGCTAATTGCAGTAAAATTTAGTCCATTTTCTCTTGAACGTCTTTTCTATCGTGTAGGAGTTATCTACTTATGAAGGAGCGTTCAAGGTCACAACTCTAGTTACTGTATGCGAACGCTAAGATATGAGAGTTACAATGGCCTGGTATAGAACATCGATAGGCATCGCGAAGTACCCTATATAGCCCGCGGATTGCTACTTTGCGTACAAAACGCGTTCGAATTAACGTGTATATTATTTGGGCACTTTTTTAAAGCTCTGCTGCATACTAATTGCAGTAAAACTTAGACCGTTTTCTCTTGAACGTCTTTTCTATCGTGTAGGAGTTATCTACTTATGAAGGAGCGTGCAAGGTCACAACTCTAGGTGTTGAATGCGAACGCTAAGATATGGTAGTTACAATGTCATGTTATAGAAAATAGATAGGCATCGCAAAGTGTCCTTAATAGCCCACGGATTGCTGCTTTGTTTAAGAAGCGCATTCGAATTAACGTGTATTTTATCTGATCATTATTTGGCAGCTCTGCTGCATGCTAATTGCAGTAAAACTTAGTCCATTCTCTATTGAACGTCTTTTCTATCGTGTAGGAGTTATGTATTTATGAAGGAGCGTGCAAGGTCACAACTTTAGATACTGTATGCTAACGCTAAGATATGATAGTTACAATGGCATGGTATAGAACGTCGATAGCCATCGCGAAGTGCCCTATATAGCCCACGGATTGCAACTTTACGTACAAAACGCGATCGAATTAACGTGTATATTATTTGGGCAGTTTTTGAAAGGTCTGCTGCATACTAATTGCAGTAAAACTTAGACCGGTTTCTCTTGAATGTCTTTTCTTTCATGTAGGAGTTATCTACTTATGAAGGAGCGTTCAAGGTCACAGCTCTTTGTGCTCTATGCGAACTCTAAGATATGATAGTAACATTGACATAGTATAGAACATGGATAGGCTTCGTGAAGTGCCTTATATAGCCCGCGGATTGCTACTTTGCGTACAAAACGCGTTCGAATTAACATGTATATTATTTGGGCACTTTTTGAAAGTTCTGCTGCATTCTAATTGCAGTAAAAATTAGTCCGTTTTCTCTTGAACGTCTTTTCTATCGTGTAGGAGTTATCTACTTATGAAGGAGCATTCAAGGTCACAACTTTAGTTACTGTATGCGAACGCTAAGATATGATAGTTACAATGGCATGGTATAGAACATCGATAGGCATCGCGAAGTGTCCTTAATAGCCCACGGATTGCTGCTTTGTTTACAAAACGCATTCGAATTAACGTGTATATTATCTGGGCATTATTTGGCAGCTCTGCTGCATGCTAATTGCAGTAAAATTTAGTCGATTTTCTCTTGAACGTCTTTTCTATCGTGTAGGAGTTATCTACTTATGAAGGTGCGTTCAAGGTCACAACTCTAGTTACTGTATGCGAACGCTAAGATATGAGAGTTACAATGGCCTGGTATAGAACATCGATAGGCATCGCGAAGTACCCTATATAGCCCGCGGATTGCTACTTTGCGTACAAAACGCGTTCGAATTAACGTGTATATTATTTGGGCACTTTTTTAAAGCTCTGCTGCATACTAATTGCAGTAAAACTTATTCCGTTTTCTCTTGAACGTCTTTTCTATCATGTAGGAGTTATCTACTTATGAAGGAGCGTTCAAGGTCACAACTCTAGGTGTTGAATGCGAACGCTAAGATATGGTAGTTAGAATGTCATGTTATAGAAAATAGATAGGCATCGCAAAGTGTCCTTAATAGCCCACGGATTGCTGCTTTGTTTGAAAAACGCATTCGAATTAACGTGTATTTTATCTGGGCATTATTTGGCAGCTCTGCTGCATGCTAATTGCAGTAAAACTTAGTCCATTCTCTATTGAACGACTTTTCTATCGTATAGGAGTTATGTATTTATGAAGGAGCGTTCAAGGTCACAACTTTAGTTACTGTATGCGAACGCTAAGATATGATAGTTACAATGGCATGGTATAGAACGTCGATAGCCATCGCGAAGTGCCCTATATAGCCCACGGATTGCAACTTTACTTACAAAACGCGATCGAATTAACGTGTATATTATTTGGGCAGTTTTTGAAAGGTCTGCTGCATACTAATTGCAGTAAAACTTAGACCGGTTTCTCTTGAATGTCTTTTCTATCATGTAGGAGTTATCTACTTATGAAGAAGCGTTCAAGGTCACAGCTCTTTGTGCTCTATGCAAACCCTAAGATATGATAGAAACATTGACATGGCATAGAACATGGATAGGCTTCGTGAAGTGTCTTGTATAGCCTGCGGATTGCTACTTTGCGTACAAAACGCGTTCGAATTAACATGTATATTATTTGGGCACTTTTTGAAAGTTCTGCTGCATGCTAATTGCAGTAAAACTTAGTCCGTTTTCTCTTGAACGTCTTTTCCATCGTGTAGGAGTTATCTACTTATGAAGGAGCATTCAAGGTCACCACTTTAGTTACTGTATGCGAACGCTAAGATATGATAGTTACAATGGCATGGTATAGAACATCGATATGCATCGCGAAGTGTCCTTAATAGCCCACGGATTGCTGCATTGTAAACAAAGCAGTTTTGTAAACAAAACGTCTTTTCTATCGTGTAGGAGTTATCTACTTATGAAGGAGCGTTCAAGGTCACAACTCTAGGTGCTCTATGCGAACCCTAAGATATGATAGTAACATTGACATGGTATAGAACATGGATAGGAATCGCGAAGTGTCCATAATAGCCCACGGATTGCTGCTTTGTTTACAAAACGCATTCGAATTAACGTTTATATTGTCTGGGAATTATTTGGCAGCTCTGCTGCATGCTAATTGCAGTAAAATTTAGTCCATTTTCTCTTGAACGTCTTTTCTATCGTGTAGGAGTTATCTACTTATGAAGGAGCGTTCAAGGTCACAACTCTAGTTACTGTATGCGAACGAAAAGATATGAGAGTTACAATGGCCTGGTATAGAACATCGTGTAGGAGTTATCTACTTATGAAGGAGCGTTCAAGGTCACAACTCTAGGTGTTGAATGCGAACGCTAAGATATGGTAGTTACAATGTCCTGTTATAGAAAATAGATAGGCATCGCAAAGTGTCCTTAATAGCCCACGGATTGCTGCTTTGTTTAAAAAACGCATTCGAATTAACGTGAACGTATCTACTTATGAAGAAGCGTTCAAGGTCACAACTCTAGTGACCGTATGCGAACGCTAAGATATGATAGTTACAATGGCATGGTATAGAAAATGGATAGGCATCGCGAAGTGTCCTTAATAGCCGACGGATTGCTGCTTTGTTTAAAAAACGCATTCGAATTAACGTGTATTTAATCTGGGCATTATTTGGCCGCTTTGCTGTATGCTAATTGCAGTAAAACTAAATCCATTTTCACTTGTACGTCTTTTATATCGTATAGAAGTAATCTACGAATGAAGGAGCGTTCAAGGTCACAGCTCTTTGTGCTCTATGCGAACCCTAAGATATGATAGTAACATTGACATGGTATAGAACATGGATAGGCATCGCGAAGTGTCCTTCCTCAATAGCCCACGGATTGCTGCTTAGTTTACAGAACGCATTCGAATTTTCGTGTATATTATCTAGGCATTATTTGGCAGCTCTGCTGCATGCTAATTGCAGTAAAACTTAGTCCGTTTTCTCTTGAACGTCTTTTCTATCTTGTAGGAGTTATCTACTTATGAAGGAGCGTTCAACGTCACAACTCTAGGTGCTGTATGCGAACGCTAAGATATGGTAGTTACAATGGCATGGTTATAGAAAATGGATAGGCATCGCGAAGTGTCCTTAATAGCCCACGGATTGCTGCTTGGTTTACAAAACGCATTCGAATTAACGTGTATATTATCTGGGCACTATTTGGTAGCTCTGCTGCATGCTAATTGCAATAAAACTAAATGAATTTTCACTTGTACGTCTTTTCTATCATGTAGCAGTAATCTACAAATGAAGGAGCGTTCAAAGTCACAACTCTAGTTACTGTATGCGAACGCTAAGATATGATAGTTACAATGGCATGGTATAGAACGTCGATAGCCATCGCGAAGTGCCCTATATAGCCCACGGATTGCAACTTTACGTACAAAACGCGATCGAATTAATGTGTGTATTATTTGGGCACTTTTTGAAAGCTCTGTTGCATACTAATTGCAGTAAAACTTAGATCGTTTTCTCTTGAACGTCTTTTCTATCGTGTAGAAGTTATCTACTTATGAAGGAGCGTTCAAGGTCAGAACTCTAGGTGCTATATGCGAACGCTAAGATATGGTAGTTTCAACGGCATGGTATAGAAAATGGATAGGCATCGCTAAGTGTCCTTAATAGCCCACGGATTGCTGCTTTGTTTACAAAACGCATTCGAATTAACGTGTATATTATCTGGGCATTGTTTTGCAGCTCTGCTGCATGCTAATTGCAGTAAAAATTAGTCCGTTTTCTCTTGAACGTCTTTTCTATTGTGTAGGAGTTATCTACTTATGAAGGAGCCGTCAAGGTCACAACTCTAGTTACCGTATACGAACGCTAAGATATGATAGTTACAATGGCATGATATAGCAAATGGATAGGCATCGCGAAGTGTCCATAATAGCCCACGGATTGCTGCTTTGTTTACAAAACGCATTCGAATTAACGTGTATATTATCTGGGCATTATTTGGCAGCTCTGCTGCATGCTAATTGCAGTAAAACTTAGTCCGTTTTCTCTTGAACGTCTTTTCTATTGTGTAGGAGTTATCTACTTATGAAGGAGCAGTCAAGTTCACAACTCTAGTTACCGTATGCGAACGCTAAGATATGATAGTTACAATGGCATGGTATAGCAAATGGATAGGCATCGCGAAGTGTCCTTAATAGCCCACGGATTGCTGCTTTGTTTACAAAACGCATTCGAATTAACGTGTATATTATCTGGGCATTATTTGGCAGCTCTGCTGCATGCTAATTGCAGTAAAACTTAGTCCGTTTTCTCTTGAACGTCTTTTCTATCGTGTAGGAGTTATCTACTTATGAAGGAGCGTTCAAGGTCACAACTCTAGGTGTCGAATGCGAACGCTAAGATATGGTAGTTACAATGTCATGTTATAGAAAATAGATAGGCATCGCAAAGTGTCCTTAATAGCCCACGGATTGCTGCTTTGTTTAAAAAACGCATTCGAATAAACGTGTATTTTATCTGGGCATTATTTGGCAGCTCTGCTGCATGGTAATTGCAGTAAAACTTAGTCCATTTTCTACGGAACGTCTTTTCTATCGTGTAGGAGTTATCTATTTATGAAGGAGCTTTCAAGGTCACAACTTTATTTACTGTATGCGAACGCTAAGGTATGATAGTTACAATGGCATGGTATAGGACATCGATTGGCATCGAGAAGTGCCCTATATAGCCCACGGATTGCTGCTTTGTTTACAAAACGCATTCGAATTAACGTGTATATTTTCTGGGCATTATTTGGCAGCCTTGCTACATGCTAATTGCAGTAAAACTAAATGAATTTTCACTTGTACGTCTTTTCTATCATGTAGCAGTAATCTACGAATGAAGGAGCGTTCAAGGTCACAGCTCTTTGTGCTCTATGCGAACCCTAAGATATGATAGTAACATTGACATGGTATAGAACATGGATAGGCATCGCCAAGTGTCCTTAATAGCCCACGGATTGCTGCTTTGTTTACAAAACGCATTTCAATTAACGTGTATATTGTCTGGGCATTATTTGGCAGCTCTGCTGCATGCTAATTGCAGTAAAATTTAGTCCATTTTCTCTTGAACGTCTTTTCTATCGTGTAGGAGTTATCTACTTATGAAGGAGCGTTCAAGGTCACAACTCTAGTTACTGTATGCGAACGCTAAGATATGAGAGTTACAATGGCCTGGTATAGAACATCGATAGGCATCGCGAAGTACCCTATATAGCCCGCGGATTGCTACTTTGCGTACAAAACGCGTTCGAATTAACGTGTATATTACTTTGGCACTTTTTTAAAGCTCTGCTGCATACTAATTGCAGTAAAACTTATTCCGTTTTCTCTTGAACGTCTTTTCTATCGTGTAGGAGTTATCTACTTATGAAGGAGCGTTCAAGGTCACAACTTTAGTTACTGTATGCGAACGCTAAGATAAGATAGTTACAATAGCATGGTATAGAACATCGATAGGCATCGCGAAGTGCCCTATATAGCCCACGGATTGCAACTTTTCGTACAAAACGCGTTCGAATTAACGTGTATATTATTTGGGCACTTTTTGAAAGATCTGCTGCATACTAATTGCAGTAAAACTTAGACCGTTTTCTCTTGAACGTCTTTTCTATCGTGTAGGAGTTATCTACTTATGAAGGAGCGTTCAAGGTCACAACTTTAGTTACTATATGCGAACGCTAAGATAAGATAGTTACAATAGCATGGTATAGAACATCGATAGGCATCGCGAAGTGCCCTATATAGCCCACGGATTGCAACTTTTCGTACAAAACGCGATCGAATTAATGTGTGTATTATTTGGGCACTTTTTGAAAGCTCTGTTGCATACTAATTGCAGTAAAACTTAGACCGTTTTCTCTTGAACGTTTTTTCTATCGTGTAGAAGTTATCTACTTATGAAGGAGCGTTCAAGGTCAGAACTCTAGGTGCTATATGCGAACGCTAAGATATGGTAGTTTCAATGGCATGGTATAGAAAATGGATAGGCATCGCTAAGTGTCCTTAATAGCCCACGGATTGCTGCTTTGTTTAAAAAACGCATTCGAATTAACGTGTATTTTATCTGGGCATTATTTGGCAGCTCTGCTGCATGCTAATTGCAGTAAAACTTAGTCCATTTTTTATTGAACGTCTTTTCTATCGTGTAGGAGTTATGTATTTATGAAGGAGCGTTCAAGGTCACAACTTTAGTTACTGTATGCGAACGCTAAGATATGATAGTTACAATGGCATGGTATAGAACATCGATGGCCATCGCGAAGTGCCCTATATAGCCCACGGATTGAAACCTTACGTACAAAACGCGAGTGAATTATCGTGTATATTATTTGGGTACTTTTTGAAAGATCTGCTGCATGCTAATTGCAGTAAAACTAAATGAATTTTAACTTGTACGTTATTTTCATCATGTAACAGTAATCTACGAATGAAGGAGCGTTCAAGGTCACAGCTCTTTGTGCTCTATGCGAACCCTAAGATATGATAGTAACATTGACATGGTATAGAACATGGATAGGATTCGCGAAGTGCCTTATATAGCCAGCGGATTGCTACTTTGCGTACAAAACGCGTTCGAATTAACGTGTATATTATTTGGGCACTTTTTGATAGCTCTGCTGCATACTAATTGCAGTAAAACTTAGACCGGTTTCTCTTGAACGTCTTTTCTATCATGTAGTAGTTATCTACTTATGAAGGAGCGTTCAAGGTCACAGCTCTTTGTGCTCTATGCGAACCCTAAGATATGATAGTAACATTGACATGGTATAGAACATTGATAGGCTTCGTGAAGTGCCTTTTATTGCCTGCAGATTGCTACTTTGCGTACAAAACGCGTTCGAATTAACATGTATATTATTTGAGCACTTTTTGAAAGTTCTGCTGCATGCTAATTGCAGTAAAACTTAGTCCGTTTTCTCTTGAACGTCTTTTCTATCGTGTAGGAGTTATCTACTTATGAAGGAGCATTCAAGGTCACAACTTTAGTTACTGTATGCGAACGCTAAGATATGATAGTTACAATGGCATGGCATGAACATCGATAGGCATCGCGAAGTGTCCTTAATAGCCCACGGATTGCTGCTTTGTTTACAAAACGCATTCGAATTAACGTGTATATTGTCTGGGCATTATTTGGCAGCTATGCTGCATGCTAATTGCAGTAAAATTTAGTCCATTTTCTCTTGAACGTCTTTTCTATCGTGTAGGAGTTATCTACTTATGAAGGAGCGTTCAAGGTCACAACTTTAGTTACTGTATGCGAACGCTAAGATATGATAGTTACAATGGCATGGTATAGAACATCGATAGGCATCCCGAAGTGCCCTATATAGCCCACGGATTGCAACTTTACGTACAAAACGCGATCGAATTAATGTGTGTATTATTTGGGCACTTTTTGAAAGCTCTGTTGCATACTAATTGCAGTAAAACTTAGACCGTTTTCTCTTGAACGTCTTTTCTATCTTGTAGGAGTTATCTACTTATGAAGGAGCGTTCAACGTCACAACTCTAGGTGCTGAATGCGAACGCTAAGATATGAGAGTTACAATGGCCTGGTATAGAACATCGATAGGCATCGCGAAGTGCCCTATATAGCCCACGGATTGCAACTTTTCGTTCAAAACGCGTTCGTATTAACGTGTATATTATTTGGGCACTTTTTGAAAGATCTGCTGCATACTAATTGCAGTAAAACTTAGACCGTTTTCTCTTGAACGTCTTTTCTATCGTGTAGGAGTTATCTACTTATGAAGGAGCTTTCAAGGTCACAACTCTAGGTGTTGAATGCGAACGCTTAGATATGGTAGTTACAATGTCATGTTATAGAAAATAGATAGGCATCGCAAAGTGTCCTTAATAGCCCACGGATTGCTGCTTTATTTAAAAAACGCATTCGAATTAACGTGTACTTTATCTGAGCATTATTTGGCAGCTCTGCTGCATGCTAATTGCAGTAAAACTTAGTTCGTTTTCTCTTGAACGTCTTTTCCATTGTGTAGGAGTTATCTACTTATGAAGGAGCGTTCAAGGTCACAACTCTAGTTACTGTATGCGAACGCTAAGATATGATAGTTACAATGGCATGGTATAGAAAATGGATAGGCATCGCGAAGTGTCCTTAATAGCCCACGGATTGTTCTTTGTTTACAAAACGCATTCGAATTAACGTGTATATTATCTGGGCATTATTTGGCAGACTTGCTGCTTGCTAATTGCAGTAAAACTAAATGAATTTTCACTTGTACGTCTTTTCTATCATGTAACAGTAATCTACGAATGAAGGAGCGTTCAAGGTCACAGCTCTTTGTGCTTTATGCGAACCCTAAGATATGATAGTAATATTGACATGGAATAGAACATGGATAGGCATCGCGAAGTGCCCTATATAGCCCACGGATTGCAACTTTACGTACAAAACGCGTTCGAATTAATGTGTATATTATTTGGGCACTTTTTGATAGCTCTGCTGCATACTAATTGCAGTAAAACTTAGACCGGTTTCTCTTGAACGTCTTTTCTATCATGTAGGAGTTATCTACTTATGAAGGAGCCGTCAAGGTCACAACTCTAGTTACCATATGCGAACGCAAAGATATGATAGTTACAATGGCATGGTATAGAAAATGGATAGGCATCGCGAAGTGTCCTTAATAGCCCACGGATTGCTGCTTTGTTTACAAAACGCATTCGAATTAACGTATATATTATCTGGGCATTATTTGGCAGCTCTGCTGCATGCTAATTGCAGTAAAACTAAATGAATTTTCACTTGTACGTCTTTTCTATCATGTAGCAGTAATCTACAAATACAAATGCAGGCAATAAAAGTGCCTTTTATTGCCTGCAGATTGCTACTTTGCGTACAAAACGCGTTCGAATTAACATGTATATTATTTGAGCACTTTTTGAAAGTTCTGCTGCATGCTAATTGCAGTAAAACTTAGTCCGTTTTCTCTTGAACGTCTTTTCTATCGTGTAGGAGTTATCTACTTATGAAGGAGCATCAAGGTCACAACTTTAGTTACTGTATGCGAACGCTAAGATATGATAGTTACAATGGCATGGCATGAACAACGATAGGCATCGCGAAGTGTCCTTAATAGCCCACGGATT
Organism: Tetropium fuscum; assembly: GCA_964058915.1. Lineage (NCBI taxonomy): Eukaryota > Metazoa > Arthropoda > Insecta > Coleoptera > Cerambycidae > Tetropium > Tetropium fuscum. The sequence goes on along the minus strand of CAXKVY010018518.1, from coordinate 917,181 downwards.
GCTGCTTTGTTTACAAAACGCATTCGAATTAACGTGTATATTATCTGGGCACTATTTGGTAGCTCTGCTGCATGCTAATTGCAGTAAAATTTAGTCCGTTTTCTCTTGAATGTCTTTTCTATCGCGTAGGAGTTATCTACTTATGAAGGAGCGTTCAAGGTCACAGCTCTTTGTGCTCTATGCGAACCCTAAGACATGATAGTAACATTGACATGGTATAGAACATGGATAGGCATCGCGAAGTGTCCTTAATAGCCCACGGATTGCTGCTTTGTTTAGAAAACGCATTCGAATTTTCGTGTATATCATCTGGGCATTATTTGGCAGCTCTGCTGCATGCTAATTGCAGTAAAATTTAGTCCGTTTTCTCTTGAATGTCTTTTCTATCGCGTAGGAGTTATCTACTTATGAAGGAGCGTTCAAGGTCACAACTCTAGTAACTGTATGCGAACGCTAAGATATGATAGTTACAATGGCCTGGTGTAGAACATCGATAGGCATCGCGAAGTGCCCTATATAGCCCGCGGATTGCTACTTTGGGTACAAAACGCGTTCGAATTAACCTTTATATTATTTGTGCACTTTTTGAAAGCTCTGCTGCATACTAATTGCAGTAAAACTTAGACCGGTTTCTCTTGAACGGCTTTTATATCATGTAGGAGTTATCTACTTATGAAGGCGCGTTCAAGATCACAACTCTAGTTACTGTATGCGAACGCTAAGATATGATAGTTACAATGGCATGGTATAGAACGTCGATAGCCATCGCGAAGTGCCCTATATAGCCCACGGATTGAAACTTTACATACAAAACGCGATCGAATTAATGTGTGTATTATTTGGGCACTTTTTGAAAGCTCTGTTGCATACTAATTGCAGTAAAACTTAGACCGTTTTCTCTTGAACGTCTTTTCTATCTTGTAGGAGTTATCTACTTATGAAGGAGCGTTCAACGTCACAACTCTAGGTGCTGTATGCGAACGCTAAGATATGAGAGTTACAATGGCCTGGTATAGAACATCGATAGGCATCGCAAAGTGCCCTATATAGCCCACGGATTGCAACTTTTCGTTCAAAGCGCGTTCGAAATAACGTGTATATTATTTGGGCACTTTTTGAAAGATCTGCTGCATACTAATTGCAGTAAAACTTAGACCGTTTTCTCTTGAACGTCTTTTCTATCGTGTAGGAGTTATCTACTTATGAAGGAGCGTTCAAGGTCACAACTCTAGATGTTGAATGCGAACGCTAAGATATGGTAGTTACAATGTCATGTTATAGAAAATAGATAAGCATCGCAAAGTGTCCTTAATAGCCCACGGATTGCTGATTTGTTTAAAAAACGCATTCGAATTAACGTGTATTTTATCTGGGCTTTATTTGGCAGCTCTGCTGCATGCTAATTGCAATAAAACTTAGTCGATTCTCTATTGAACGTCTTTTCTATCGTGTAGGAGTTATGTATTTATGAAGGAGCGTTCAAGGTCACAACTTTAGTTACTGTATACGAACGCTAAGATATGATAGTTACAATGGCATGGTATAGAACGTCGATAGCTATCGCGAAGTGCCCTATATAGCCCACGGATTGCAACTTTACGTACAAAACGCGATCGAATTAACGTGTATATTATTTGGGCAGTTTTTGAAAGGTCTGCTGCATACTAATTGCAGTAAAACTTAGACCGGTTTCTCTTGAATGTCTTTTCTATCATGTAGGAGTTATCTACTTATGAAGGAGGGTTCAAGGTCACAACTCTAGGTGTTGTATGCGAACGCTAAGATATGGTAGTTACAATGGCATGGTATAGAAAATGGATAGGCATCGCGAAGTGTCCTTAATAGCCCACGGATTGCTGCTTTGTTTACAAAACGCATTCGAATTAACGTGTATATTTTCTGGGCATTATTTGGCAGCCTTGCTACAGCTAATTGCAGTAAAACTAAATGAATTTTCACTTGTACGTCTTTTCTATCATGTAGCAGTAATCTACGAATGAAGGAGCGTTCAAGGTCACAGCTCTTTGTGCTCTATGCGAACCCTAAGATATGATAGTAACATTGACATGGTATAGAACATGGATAGGCATCGCGAAGTGTCCTTAATAGCCCACGGATTGCTGTTTTGTTTACAAAACGCATTCGAATTAACGTGTATATTATCTGGGCATTATTTGGCAGCTCTGCTGCATGCTAATTGCAGTAAAACTTAGTCCGTTTTCTCTTGAACGTCTTTTCTATTGTGTAGGAGTTATCACTTATGAAGGAGCCGTCAAGGTCACAACTCTAGTTACCGTATGCGAACGCTAAGATATGATAGTTACAATGGCATGGTATAGCAAATGGATAGGCATCGCGAAGTGTCCTTAATAGCCCACGGATTGTTGCTTTGTTTACAAAACGCATTCGAATTAACGTCTATATTATCTGGGCATTATTTGGCAGCTCTGCTGCATGTTAATTGCAGTAAAACTAAATTAATTTTCACATGTACGTCTTTTCTATCATGTAGCAGTAATCTACAAATGAAGGAGCGTTCAAGGTCACAGCTCTTTGTGCTCTATGCGAACCCTAAGATATGATAGTAACAATCACATGGTATAGAACATGGACAGGCATCGCGAAGTGTCCTCAATAGCCCACGGATTGCTGCTTTGTTTATAAAACGCATTCGAATTTTCGTGTATATCATCAGGGCATTATTTGGCAGCTCTGCTGCATGCTAATTGAATTAAAACTTGGACTGTTTTCTCTTGTACGTCTTTTCCATCGTGTGGGAGATATCTACGTATGAAGGAGCGTTCAAGGTCACAACTCTAGTTACTGTATGCGAACGCTAAGATATGAGAGTTACAATGGACTGGTATAGAACATCGATAGGCATCGCGAAGTACCCTATATAGCCCGCGGATTGCTACTTTGTGTACAAAACGCGTTCGAATTAACGTGTATATTATTTGGGCACTTTTTTAAAGCTCTGCAGCATACTAATTGCAGTAAAACTTATTCCGTTTTCTCTTGAACGTCTTTTCTATCGTGTAGGAGTTATCTACTTATGAAGGAGCGTTCAAGGTCACAACGTTAGTTACTGTATGCGAACGCTAAGATATGATAGTTACAATGGCATTGTATAGAACATCGATAGGCATCCCGAAGTGCCCTATATAGCCCACGGATTGCAACTTTACGTACAAAACGCGATCGAATTAACGTGTATATTATTTGGGCAGTTTTTTAAAGGTCTGCTGCATACTAATTGCAGTAAAACTTAGACCGGTTTCTCTTGAATGTCTTTTCTATCATGTAGGAGTTATCTACTTATGAAGGAGCGTTTAAGGTCACAGCTCTTTGTGCTCTATGCGAACCCTAAGATATGATAGTAACATTGACATGGTATAGAACATGGATAGGCTTCGTGAAGTGTCTTATATAGCCTGCGGATTGCTACTTTGCGTACAAAACGCGTTCGAATTAACATGTATATTATTTGGGCACTTTTTGAAAGTTCTGCTGCATGCTAATTGCAGTAAAACTTATACCGTTTTCTCTTGACCGTCTTTTCTATCGTGTAGGAGTTATCTTCTTATGAAGGAGCATTCAAGGTCACAACTTTAGTTACTGTATGCGAACGCTAAGATATGATAGTTACAATATCATGGTATAGAACATCGATAGGCATCGCGAAGTGTCCTTAATAGCCCACGGATTGTTGCTTTGTTTACAAAACGCATTCGAATTAACGTGTATATTATCTGGGCATTATTTGGCAGCTCTGCTGCATGCTAATTGCAGTAAAATTTAGTCCGTTTTCTCTTGAATGTCTTTTCTATCGTGTAGGAGTTATCTACTTATGAAGGAGCATTCAAGGTCACAACTCTAGTTACTGTATGCGAACGCTAAGATATGATAGTTACAATGGCCTGGTATAGAACATCGATAGGCATCGCGAAGTGCCCTATATAGCCCGCGGATTGCTACTTTGGGTACAAAACGCGTTCGAATTAACCTGTATATTATTTGGGCACTTTTTGAAAGCTCTGCTGCATACTAATTGCAGTAAAACTTAGACCGGCTTCTCTTGAACGGCTTTTCTATCATGTAGGAGTTATCTACTTATGAAGGCGCGTTCAAGATCACAACTCTAGTTACTGTATGCGAACGCTAAGATATGATAGTTACAATGGCATGGTATAGAACGTCGATAGCCATCGCGAAGTGCCCTATATAGCCCACGGATTGAAACTTTACATACAAAACGCGATCGAATTAATGTGTGTATTATTTAGGCACTTTTTGAAAGTTCTGTTGCATGCTAATTGTAGTAAAACTTAATCCGTTTTCTCTTGAACGTCTTTTCTATCTTGTAGGAGTTATCTACTTATGAAGGAGCATTCAAGGTCACCACTCTAGTTACTGTATGCGAACGCTAAGATAAGATAGTTACAATAGCATGGTATAGAACATCGATAGGCATCGCGAAGTGCCCTATATAGCCCACGGATTGCAACTTTACGTACAAAACGCGATCGAATTAATGTGTGTATTATTTGGGCACTTTTTGAAAGCTCTGTTGCATACTAATTGCAGTAAAACTTAGACCGTTTTCTCTTGAACGTTTTTTCTATCGTGTAGAAGTTATCTACTTATGAAGGAGGGTTCAAGGTCAGAACTCTAGGTGCTATATGCGAACGCTAAGATATGGTAGTTTCAATGGCATGGTATAGAAAATGGATAGGCATCGCTAAGTGTCCTTAATAGCCCACGGATTGCTGCTTTGTTTAAAAAACGCATTCGAATTAACGTGTATATTATCTGGGCATTATTTGGCAGCTCTGCTGCATGCTAATTGCAGTAAAACTTAGTCCGTTTTCTCTTGAACGTCTTTTCTATTGTGTAGGAGTTATCTACTTATGAAGGAGCCGTCAAGGTCACAACTCTAGTTACCGTATGCGAACGCTAAGATATGATAGTTACAATGGCATGGTATAGCAAATGGATAGGCATCGCGAAGTGATAGGATAGCAAATGGATAGGCATAATAGCCCACGGATTGCTGCTTTGTTTACAAAACGCATTCGAATTAACGTATATATTATCTGGGCATTATTTGGCAGCTCTGCTGCATGTTAATTGCAGTTAAACTAAATGAATTTTCACTTGTACGTCTTTTCTATCATGTAGCAGTAATCTACAAATGAAGGAGCGTTCAAGGTCACAGCTCTTTGTGCTCTATGCGAACCCTAAGATATGATAGTAATAATCACATGGTATAGAACATGGACAGGCATCGCGAAGTGTCCTCAATAGCCCACGGATTGCTGCTTTGTTTATAAAACGCATTCGAATTTTCGTGTATATCATCAGGGCATTATTTGGCAGCTCTGCTGCATGCTAATTGAATTAAAACTTGGACCGTTTTCTCTTGTACGTCTTTTCCATCGTGTGGGAGATATCTACGTATGAAGGAGCATTCAAGGTCACAACTCTAGTTACCGTATGCGAACGCTAAGATATGATTGTTACAATGGCATGGTATAGAAAATTGATAGGCATCGCTAAATGTCCTTAATAGCCCACGGATTGCTGCTTTGTTTAAAAAACGCATTCGAATTAACGTGAACGTATCTACTTATGAAGAAGCGTTCTAGGTCACAACTCTAGTGACCGTATGCGAACGCTAAGATATGATAGTTACAATGGCATGGTATAGAAAATGGATAGGCATCGCGAAGTGTCCTTAATAGCCGACGGATTGCTGCTTTGTTTAAAAAACGCGTTCGAATTAACGTGTATTTAATCTGGGCATTATTTGGCCGCTTTGTTGCATGCTAATTGCAGTAAAACTAAATCCATTTTCACTTGTACGTCTTTTATATCGTATAGTAGTAATCTACGAATGAAGGAGCGTTCAAGGTCACAGCTCTTTGTGCTCTATGCGAACCCTAAGTTATGATAGTAACATTGACATGGAATAGAACATGGATAGGCATCGCGAAGTGTCCTCAATAGCCCACGGATTGCTGCTTTGTTTAGAAAACGCATTCGAATTTTCGTGTATATCATTTGGGCATTATTTGGTAGCTCTGCTGCATGCTAATTGCTAATTGCAGTAAAATTTAGTCCGTTTTCTCTTGAATGTCTTTTCTATCGTGTAGGAGTTATCTACTTATGAAGGAGCGTTCAAGGTCACAACTCTAGTTACTGTATGCGAACGCTAAGATTTGATAGTTACAATGGACTGGTATAGAACATTGGGTACAAAACGCGTTCGAATTAACGTGTATTTTATTTGGGCACTTTTTGAAAGCTCTGCTGCATACTAATTGCAGTAAAACTTAGACCGGTTTCTCTTGAACGTCTTTTCTATCATGTAGGAGTTATCTACTTATGAAGGAGCGTTCAAGATCACAACTCTAGTTACTGTATGCGCACGCTAAGATATGATAGTTACAATGGCATGGTATATAACGTCGATAGCCATCGCGAAGTGCCCTATATAGCCCACGGATTGAAACTTTACGTACAAAACGCGATCGAATTAACGTGTACATTATTTGGGTACTTTTTGAAAGATCTGCTGCATGCTAATTGCAGTAAAACTAAATGAATTTTCACTTGTACGTTATTTTTATCATGTAGCAGTAATCTACGAATGAAGGAGCGTTCAAGGTCACAGCTCTTTGTGCTCTATGCGAACCCAAAGATATAATAGTAACATTGACATGGTATAGAACATCGATAGGCATCGCGAAGTGCCCTATATAGTCCACGGATCGCAACTTTACGTACAAAATGCGATCGAATTAATGTGTGTATTATTTGGGCACTTTTTTAAAGCTCTGCTGCATACTAATTGCAGTAAAACTTAGACCGTTTTCTCTTGAACGTCTTTTCTATCGTGTAGAAGTTATCTACTTATGAAGGAGCGTTCAAGGTCAGAACTCTAGATGCTATATGCGAACGCTAAGATATGGTAGTTTCAATGGCATGGTATAGAACATCGATAGGCATCGCGAAGTGCCCTATATAGCCCACGGATTGCAACTTTTCGTACAAAACGCGTTCGAATTAACGTGTATATTATTTGGGCACTTTTTGAAAGATCTGCTGCATACTAATTGCAGTAAAACTTAGACCGTTTTCTCTTGAACGTGTTTTCTATCGTGTAGGAGTTATCTACTTATGAAGGAGCGTTCAAGGTCACAACTCTAGGTGCTCTATGCGAACCCTAAGATATGATAGTAACATTGACATGGTATAGAACATGGATAGGAATCGCGAAGTGTCCATAATAGATCACGGATTGCTGCTTTGTTTACAAAACGCATTCGAATTAACGTGTATATTGTCTGGGCATTGTTTTGCAGCTCTGCTGCATGCTAATTGCAGTAAAATTAAATCCATTTTCACTTGTACGTCTTTTATATCGTATAGAAGTAATCTACGAATGAAGGAGCGTTCAAGGTCACAGCTCTTTGTGCTCTATGCGAACCCTAAAATATGATAGTAACATTGACATGGTATAGAACATGGATAGGCATCGCGAAGTGTCCTCAATAGCCCACGGATTGCTGCTTAGTTTACAGAACGCATTCGAATTTTCGTGTATATTAACTAGGCGTTATTTGGCAGCTCTGCTGCATGCTAATTGCAGTAAAACTTAGTCCGTTTTCTCTTGAACGTCTTTTCTATCGTGTAGGAGTTATCTACTTATGAAGGAGCGTTCAAGGTCACAACTCTAGGTGTTGAATGCGAACGCTAAGATATGGTAGTTACAATGGCATGGTATAGAAAATGGATAGGCATCGCGAAGTGTCCTTAATAGCCCACGGATTGCTTCTTTGTTTACAAAACGCATTCGAATTTTCGTGTATATCATCAGGGCATTATTTGGCAGCTGTGCTGCATGCTAATTGAATTAAAACTTGGACCGTTTTCTCTTGTACGTCTTTTCCATCGTGTGGGAGATATTTACGTATGAAGAATTTTCGTGTATATCATCTGGGCATTATTTGGCAGCTCTGCTGCATGCTAATTGCAGTAAAATTTAGTCCGTTTTCTCTTGAATGTCTTTTCTATCGTGTAGGAGTTATCTACTTATGAAGGAGCGTTCAAGGTCACAACTCTAGTTGCTGTATGCGAACGCTAAGATATGATAGTTACAATAGCCTGGTATAGAACATCGATAGGCATCGCGAAGTGCCCTATATAGCCCGCGGATTGCTACTTTGGGTACAAAACCCGTTCGAATTAACCTGTATATTATTTAATAATAACATGGATAGGAATCGCGAAGTGTCCATAATAGATCACGGATTGCTGCTTTGTTTACAAAACGCATTCGAATTAACGTGTATATTGTCTGGGCATTGTTTTGCAGCTCTGCTGCATGCTAATTGCAGTAAAATTAAATCCATTTTCACTTGTACGTCTTTTATATCGTATAGAAGTAATCTACGAATGAAGGAGCGTTCAAGGTCACAGCTCTTTGTGCTCTATGCGAACCCTAAGATATGATAGTAACATTGACATGGTATAGAACATGGATAGGCATCGCGAAGTGTCCTCAATAGCCCACGGATTGCTGCTTAGTTTACAGAACGCATTCGAATTTTCGTGTATATTAACTAGGCGTTATTTGGCAGCTCTGCTGCATGCTAATTGCAGTAAAACTTAGTCCGTTTTCTCTTGAACGTCTTTTCTATCGTGTAGGAGTTATCTACTTATGAAGGAGCGTTCAAGGTCACAACTCTAGGTGTTGAATGCGAACGCTAAGATATGGTAGTTACAATGTCATGTTATAGAAAATAGATAGGCATCGCAAAGTGTCCTTAATAGCCCACGGAATGCTGCTTTGTTTAAAAAACGCATTCGAATTAACGTGTATTTTATCTGGGCATTATTTGGCAGCTCTGCTGCATGCTAATTGCAGTAAAACTTAGTTCGTTTTCTCTTGAACGTCTTTTCCATTGTGTAGGAGTTATCTACTTATGAAGGAGCGTTCAAGGTCACAACTCTAGTTACTGTATGCGAACGCTAAGATATGATAGTTACAATGGCATGGTATAGAAAATGGATAGGCATCGCGAAGTGTCCTTAATAGCCCACGGATTGCTTCTTTGTTTACAAAACGCATTCGAATTTTCGTGTATATCATCAGGGCATTATTTGGCAGCTGTGCTGCATGCTAATTGAATTAAAACTTGGACCGTTTTCTCTTGTACGTCTTTTCCATCGTGTGGGAGATATCTACGTATGAAGAATTTTCGTGTATATCATCTGGGCATTATTTGGCAGCTCTGCTGCATGCTAATTGCAGTAAAATTTAGTCCGTTTTCTCTTGAATGTCTTTTCTATCGTGTAGGAGTTATCTACTTATGAAGGAGTGTTCAAGGTCACAACTCTAGTTGCTGTATGCGAACGCTAAGATATGATAGTTACAATAGCCTGGTATAGAACATCGATAGGCATCGCGAAGTGCCCTATATAGCCCGCGGATTGCTACTTTGGGTACAAAACCCGTTCGAATTAACCTGTATATTATTTGGGCACTTTTTGAAAGCTCTGCTGCATACTAATTGCAGTAAAACTTAGACCGGTTTCTCTTGAACGTCTTTTCTATAATGTAGGAGTTATCTACTTATGAAGGAGCGTTCAAGATCACAACTCTAGTTACTGTATGCGAACGCTAAGATATGATAGTTACAATGGCATGGTATAGAACGTCGATAGTCTTCGCGAAGTGCTCTATATAGCCCACGGATTGAAACTTTACGTACAAAACGCGATCGAATTAACGTGTATATTATTTGGGCACTTTTTGAAAGATCTGCTGCATGCTAATTGCAGTAAAACTAAATGAATTTTCACTTGTACTTTTTTTTTTATCATGTAGCAGTAATCTACGAATCATGGAGCGTTCAAGGTCACAGCTCTTTGTGCTCTATGCGAACCCTAAGATATGATAGTAACATTGACATGGTATAGAACATGGATAGGCTTCGCAAAGTGCCTTATATAGCCCGCGGATTGCTACTTTGCGTACAAAACGCGTTCGAGTTAAGGTGTATATTATTTGGGCACTTTTTGAAAGTTCTGCTGCATGCTAATTTTTTCTCTTGAACGTCTTTTCTATCTTGTAGGAGTTATCTACTTATGAAGGAACGTTCAAGGTCACCACTCTAGTTACTGTATGCGAACGCTAAGATAAGATAGTTACAATAGCATGGTATAGAACATCGATAGGCATCGCGAAGTGCCCTACATAGCCCACGGATTGCAACTTTACGTACAAAACGCGATCGAATTAATGTGTGTATTATTTGGGCACTTTTTGAATGCTCTGTTGCATATTAATTGCAGTAAAACAGACCGTTTTCTCTTGAACGTTTTTTCTATTGTGTAGGAGTTATCTACTTATGAAGGAGCCGTCAAGGTCACAACTCTAGTTACCGTATGCGAACGCTAAGATATGATAGTTACAATGGCATGGTATAGCAAATGGATAGGCATCGCGAAGTGTCCTTAATGGCCCACGGATTGCTGCTTTGTTTACAAAACGCATTCGAATTAACGTATATATTATCTGGGCATTATTTGGCAGCTCTGCTGCATGTTAATTGCAGTAAAACTAAATGAATTTTCACTTGTACGTCTTTTCTATCATGTAGCAGTAATCTACAAATGAAGGAGCGTTCAAGGTCACAGCTCTTTGTGCTCTATGCGAACCCTAAGATATGATAGTAACAATCACATGGTATGGAACATGGACAGGCATCGCGAAGTGTCCTCAATAGCCCACGGATTGCTGCTTTGTTTATAAAACGCATTCCAATTTTCGTGTATATCATCAGGGCATTATTTGGCAGCTCTGCTGCATGCTAATTGAATTAAAACTTGGACCGTTTTCTCGTGTACGTCTTTTCCATCATGTGGGAGATATCTACGTATGAAGGAGCGTTCAAGGTCACAACTCTAGTTACTGTATGCGAACGCTAAGATATGAGAGTTACAATGGCCTGGTATAGAACATCGATAGGCATCGCGAAGTACCCTATATAGCCCGCGGATTGCTACTTTGCGTACAAAACGCGTTCGAATTAACGTGTATATTATTTGGGCACTTTTTTAAAGCTCTGCTGCAAACTAATTGCAGTAAAACTTATTCCGTTTTCTCTTGAACGTCTTTTCTATCGTGTAGGAGTTATCTACTTATGAAGGAGCGTTCAAGGTCACAACTTTAGTTACTGTATGCGAACGCTAAGATAAGATAGTTACAATAGCATGGTATAGAACATCGATAGGCATCGCGAAGTGCCCTATATAGCCCACGGATTGCAACTTTTCGTACAAAACGCGTTCGAATTAACGTGTATATTATTTGGGCACTTTTTGAAAGATCTGCTGCATACTAATTGCAGTAAAACTTAGACCGTTTTCTCTTGAACGTCTTTTCTATCGTGTAGGAGTTATCTACTTATGAAGGAGCGTTCAAGGTCACAACTTTAGTTACTGTATGCGAACGCTAAGATAAGATAGTTACAATAGCATGGTATAGAACATCGATAGGCATCGCGAAGTGCCCTATATAGCCCACGGATTGCAACTTTTCGTACAAAACGCGTTCGAATTAACTTGTATATTATTTGGGAACCTTTTTAAAGCTCTACTGCAAACTAATTGCAGTAAAACTTATTCCGTTTTCTCTTGAACGTCTCTTCTATCGTGTAGGAGTTATCTACTTATGAAGGAGCGTTCAAGGTCACAACTCTAGGTGCTGTATGCGAACGCTAAGATATGGTAGTTACAATGGCATGGTATAGAAAATGGATAGGCATCGCGAAGTGTCCTTAATAGCCCACGGATTGCTGCTTTGTTTACAAAACGCATTCGAATTAACGTGTATATTTTCTGGGCATTATTTGGCAGCCTTGCTACATGCTAATTGCAGTAAAACTAAATGAATTTTCACTTGTACGTCTTTTCTATCATGTAGCAGTAATCTACGAATGAAGGAGCGTTCAAGGTCACAGCTCTTTGTGCTCTATGCGAACCCTAAGATATGATAGTAACATTGACATGGTATAGAACATGGATAGGCATCGCGAAGTGTCCTTAATAGCCCACGGATTGCTGCTTTGTTTACAAAACGCATTCCAATTAACGTGTATATTTTCTGGGCATTATTAGGCAGCTCTGCTGCATGCTAATTGCAGTAAAATTTAGTCCATTTTCTCTTGAACGTCTTTTCTATCGTTTAGGAGTTATCTACTTATGAAGGAGCGTTCAAGGTCACAACTCTAGTTACTGTATGCGAACGCTAAGATATGAGAGTTACAATGGCCTGGTATAGAACATCGATAGGCATCGCGAAGTACCCTATATAGCCCGCGGATTGCTACTTTGCGTACAAAACGCGTTCGAATTAACGTGTATATTATCTGGGCATTACTTGGCAGACTTGCTGCTTGCTAATTGCAGTAAAACTAAATGAATTTTCACTTGTACTTTCTTTTTTATCATGTAGCAGTAATCTACGAATCAAGGAGCGTTCAAGGTCACAGCTCTTTGTGCTTTATGCGAACCCTAAGATATGATAGTAACATTGACATGGAATAGAACATGGATAGGCATCGCGAAGTGCCCTATATAGCCCACGGATTGCAACTTTACGTACAAAACGCGTTCGAATTAATGTGTATATTATTTGGGCACTTTTTGATAGCTCTGCTGCATACTAATTGCAGTAAAACTTAGACCGGTTTCTCTTGAACGTCTTTTCTATCATGTAGGAGTTATCTACTTATGAAGGAGCCGTGAAGGTCACAACTCTAGTTACCATATGCGAACGCTAAGATATGATAGTTACAATGGCGTGGTATAGAAAATGGATAGGCATCGCGAAGTGTCCTTAATAGCCCACGGATTGCTGCTTTGTTTACAAAACGCATTCGAATTAACGTATATTATCTGGGCATAATTTGGCAGCTCTGCTGCATGCTAATTGCAGTAAAACTAAATGAATTTTCACTTGTACCTCTTTTCTATCATGTAGCAGTAATCTACAAATGAAGGAGCGTTCAAGGTCACAGCTCTTTGTTCTCTATGCGAACCCTAAGATATGATAGTAACAATCACATGGTATAGAACATGGATAGGCATCGCGAAGTGTCCTCAATAGCCCACGGATTGCTGCTTTATTTATAAAACGCATTCGAATTTTCGTGTATATTATCTAGGCATTATTTGGCAGCTCTGCTGCATGCTAATTGCAGTAAAACTTAGTCCGTTTTCTCTTGAACGTCTTTTCTATCTTGTAGGAGTTATCTACTTATGAAGGAGCGTTCAACGTCACAACTCTAGGTGCTGTATGCGAACACTAAGATATGGTAGTTACAATGGCATGGTATGGAAAATGGATAGGCATCGCGAAGTGTCCTTAATAGCCCACGGATTGCTGCTTGGTTTACAAAACGCATTCGAATTAACGTGTATATTATCTGGGCACTATTTGGTAGCTCTGCTGCAAGCTAATTGCAGTAAAACTAAATGAATTTTCACTTGTACGTCTTTTCTATCATGTAGCAGTAATCTACAAATGAAGGAGCGTTCAAGGTCACAGCTCTTTGTTCTCTATGCGAACCCTAAGATATGATAGTAACAATCACATGGTATAGAACATGGATAGGCATCGCGAAGTGTCCTCAATAGCCCACGGATTGCTGCTTTATTTATAAAACGCATTCGAATTTTCGTGTATATTATCTAGGCATTATTTGGCAGCTCTGCTGCATGCTAATTGCAGTAAAACTTAGTCCGTTTTCTCTTGAACGTCTTTTCTATCTTGTAGGAGTTATCTACTTATGAAGGAGCGTTCAACGTCACAACTCTAGGTGCTGTATGCGAACGCTAAGATATGAGAGTTACAATGGCCTGGTATAGAACATCGATAGGCATCGCAAAGTGCCCTATATAGCCCACGGATTGCAAATTTTCGTTCAAAACGCGTTCGAATTAACGTGTATATTATTTGGGCACTTTTTGAAAGATCTGCTGCATACTAATTGCAGTAAAACTTAGACCGTTTTCTCTTGAACGTCTTTTCTATCGTGTAGGAGTTATCTACTTATGAAGGAGCGTTCAAGGTCACAACTCTAGGTGTTGAATGCGAACGCTAAGATATGGTAGTTACAATGTCATGTTATAGTATATATATATAATTAATATAATTAACTTATATAATTAACCTTTATATTATTTGTGCACTTTTTGAAGGCTCTGCTTCATATTAATTGCAGTAAAACTTAGACCGGTTTCTCTTGAACGGCTTTTATATCATGTAGGAGTTATCTACGTATGAAGGAGCGTTCAAGGTCATAACTCTAGTTACTGTATGCGAACGCTAAGATATGATAGTTACAATGGCATGGTATAGAACATCGATAAGCATCCCGAAGTGCCCTATATAGCCCACGGATTGCAACTTTACGTACAAAACGCGATCGAATTAATGTGTGTATTATTTGGGCACTTTTTGAATGCTCTGTTGCATACTAATTGCAGTAAAACTTAGACCGTTTTCTCTTGAACGTTTTTTCTATCGTGTAGAAGTTATCGACTTATGAAGGAGCGTTCAAGGTCAGAACTCTAGGTGCTATATGCAAACGCTAAGATATGGTAGTTTCAATGGCATGGTATAGAAAATGGATAGGCATCGCTAAGTGTCCTTAATAGCCCACGGATTGCTGCTTTGTTTACAAAACGCATTCGAATTAACGTGTATATTATCTGGGCATTATTTGGCAGCTCTGCTGCATGCTAATTGCAGTAAAACTTAGTCCGTTTTCTCTTGAACGTCTTCTCTATTGTGTAGGAGTTATCTACTTATGAAGGAGCCGTCAAGGTCACAACTCTAGTTACTGTATGCGAACGCTAAGATATGAGAGTTACAATGGCCTGGTATAGAACATCGATAGGCATCGCGAAGTACCCTATATAGCCCGCGGATTGCTACTTTGCGTACAAAACGCGTTCGAATTAACGTGTATATTATTTGGGCATTTTTTTAAAGCTCTGCTGCATATTAATTGCAGTAAAACTTATTCCGTTTTCTCTTGAACGTCTTTTCTATCGTGTAGGAGTTATCTACTTATGAAGGAGCATTCATGGTCACAACTTTAGTTACTGTATGCGAACGCTAAGATATGATAGTTACAATGGCATTGTATAGAACATCGATAGGCATCGCGAAGTGTCCTTAATAGCCCACGGATTGCAGCTTTGTTTACAAAACGCATTCGAATTAACGTGTATATTATCTGGGCATTATTTGGCAGCTCTGATGCATGCTAATTGCAGTAAAATTTAGTCCATTTTCTCTTGAACGTCTTTTCTATCGTGTAGGAGTTATCTACTTATGAAGGAGCGTTCAAGGTCACAACTTTAGTTACTGTATGCGAACGCTAAGATATGATAGTTACAATGGCATGGTATAGAACATCGATAGGCATCGCCAAGTGCCCTATATAGCCCACGGATTGCAACTTTTCGTACAAAACGCGTTCGAATTAACGTGTATATTATTTGGGCACTTTTTGAAAGATCTGCTGCATACTAATTGCAGTAAAACTTAGACCGTTTTCTCCTGAACGTCTTTTCTATCGTGTAGGAGTTATCTACTTATGAAGGAGCGTTCAAGGACACAACTCTAGGTGGTGTATGCGAACGCTAAGATATGGTAGTTACAATGGCATGGTATAGAAAATGGATAGGCATCGCGAAGTGTCCTTAATACCCCACGGATTGCTGCTTTGTTTACAAAACGCATTCGAATTAACGTGTATATTATCTGGGCACTATTTGGCAGCTCTGATGCATGCTAATTGCAGTAAAATTTAGTCCATTTTCTCTTGAACGTCTTTTCTATCGTGTAGGAGTTATCTACTTATGAAGGAGCGTTCAAGGTCACAACTTTAGTTACTGTATGCGAACGCTAAGATATGATAGTTACAATGGCATGGTATAGAACATCGATAGCCATCGCGAAGTGCCCTATATAGCCCACGGATTGAAACCTTACGTACAAAACGCGAGCGAATTATCGTGTATATTATTTGGGTACTTTTTGAAAGATCTGCTGCATGCTAATTGCAGTAAAACTAAATGAATTTTCACTTGTACGTTATTTTTATCATGTAGCAGTAATCTACGAATGAAGGAGCGTTCAAGGTCACAGCTCTTTGTGCTCTATGCGAACCCTAAGATATGATAGTAACATTGACATGGTATAGAACATGGATAGGCTTCGCGAAGTGCCTTATATAGCCCACGGATTGCTACTTTGCGTACAAAACGCGTTCGAATTAATGTGTATATTATTTGGGCACTTTTTGATAGCTCTGCTGCATACTAATTGCAGTAAAACTTAGACCGGTTTCTCTTGAACG
The DNA here is from genome assembly GCA_964058915.1 of Tetropium fuscum. Taxonomy (NCBI): domain Eukaryota; kingdom Metazoa; phylum Arthropoda; class Insecta; order Coleoptera; family Cerambycidae; genus Tetropium; species Tetropium fuscum. The sequence goes on along the minus strand of CAXKVY010018518.1, from coordinate 900,736 downwards.
TCTTTTCTATCATGTAGGAGTTATCTACTTATGAAGGAGCCGTCAAGGTCACAACTCTAGTTACCGTATGCGAACGCTAAGATATGATAGTTACAATGGCATGGTATAGAAAATGGATAGGCATCGCGAAGTGTCCTTAATAGCCCACGGATTGCTGCTTTGTTTACAAAACGCATTCGAATTAACGTATATATTATCTGGGCATTATTTGGCAGCTCTGCTGCATGCTAATTGCAGTAAAACTAAATGAATTTTCACTTGTACGTCTTTTCTATCATGTAGCAGTAATCTACAAATGAAGGAGCGTTCAAGGTCACAGCTCTTTGTTCTCTATGCGAACCCTAAGATATGATAGTAACAATCACATGGTATAGAACATGGATAGGCATCGCGAAGTGTCCTCAATAGCCCACGGATTGCTGCTTTGCTTAGAAAACGCATTGGAATTTTCGTGTATATCATCTGGGCATTATTTGACAGCTCTGCTGCATACTAATTGCAGTAAAATTTAGTCCGTTTTCTCTTGAATGTCTTTTCTATCGTGTAGGAGTTATCTACTTGTGAAGGAGCGAAGGAAAACTAAATGAATTTTCACTTGTACGTTTTTTTTAACATGTAGCAGTAATCTACGAATGAAGGAGCGTTCAAGGTCACAGCTCTTTGTGCTCTATGCGAACCCTAAGATATGATAGTAACATTGACATGGTATAGAACATGGATAGGCATCGCGAAGTGTCCTTAATAGCCCACGGATTGCTGCTTTGTTTACAAAACGCATTCGAATTAACGTGTATATTGTCTGGGCATTATTTGGCAGCTCTGCTGCATGCTAATTGCAGTAAAATTTAGTCCATTTTCTCTTGAACGTCTTTTCTATCGTGTAGGAGTTATCTACTTATGAAGGAGCGTTCAAGGTCACAACTCTAGTTACTGTATGCGAACGCTAAGATATGAGAGTTACAATGGCCTTGTATAGAACATCGATAGGCATCGCGAAGTACCCTATATAGCCCGCGGATTGCTACTTTGCGTACAAAACGCGTTCGAATTAACGTGTATATTATTTGGGCACTTTTTTAAAGCTCTGCTGCATACTAATTGCAGTAAAACTTAGACCGTTTTCTCTTGAACGTCTTTTCTATCGTGTAGGAGTTATCTACTTATGAAGGAGCGTTCAAGGTCACAACTCTAGGTGTTGAATGCGAACGCTAAGATATGGTAGTTACAATGTCATGTTATAAAAAATAGATAGGCATCGCAAAGTGTCCTTAATAGCCCACGGATTGCTGCTTTGTTTAAAAAACGCATTCGAATTAACGTGTATTTTATTTGGGCATTATTTGGCAGCTCTGCTGCATGCTAATTGCAGTAAAACTTAGTCCATTTTCTATTGAACGTCTTTTCTATCGTGTAGGAGTTATGTATTTATGAAGGAGCGTTCAAGGTTACAACTTTAGTTACTGTATGCGAACGCTAAGATATGAGAGTTACAATGGCCTGGTATAGAACATCGTTAGGCATCGCGAAGTGTCCTTAATAGCCCACGGATTGCTGCTTTGTTTACAAAACGCATTCGAATTAACGTGTATATTATCTGGGCATTATTTGGCAGCTCTGATGCATGCTAATTGCAGTAAAATTTGGTCTATTTTCTCTTGAACGTCTTTTCTATCGTGTAGGAGTTATCTACTTATGAAGGAGCGTTCAAGGTCACAACTTTAGTTACTGTATGCGAACGCTAAGATATGATAGTTACAATGGCATGGTATAGAACATCGATAGGCATCGCGAAGTGCCCTATATAGCCCACGGATTGCAACTTTTCGTACAAAACGAGTTCGAATTAACGTGTATATTATTTGGGCACTTTTTGAAAGATCTGCTGCATACTAATTGCAGTAAAACTTAAACCGTTTTCTCTTGAACGTCTTTTCTATCGTGTAGGAGTTATCTACTTATGAAGGAGCGTTCAAGGTCACAACTCTAGGTGCTGTATGCGAACGCTAAGATATGGTAGTTACAATGGCATGGTATAGAAAATGGATAGGCATCGCGAAGTGTCCTTAATACCCCACGGATTGCTGCTTTGTTTACAAAACGCATTCGAATTAACGTGTATATTTTCTGGGCATTATTTGGCAGCCTTGCTACATGCTAATTGCAGTAAAACTAAATGAATTTTCACTTGTACGTCTTTTCTATCATGTAGCAGTAATCTACGAATGAAGGAGCGTTCAAGGTCACAGCTCTTTGTGCTCTATGCGAACCCTAAGATATGATAGTAACATTGACATGGTATAGAACATGGATAGGTTTCGCGAAGTGCCTTATATAGCCTGCGGATTGCTACTTTGCGTCCAAAACGCGTTCGAATTAAAATGTATATTATTTGGGCACTTTTTGAAAGTTCTGCTGCATGCTAATTGCAGTAAAACTTAGTCCGTTTTCTATTGAACGTTTTTTCTATCGTGTAGGAGTTATCTATTTATGAAGGAGCGTTCAAGGTCACAACTTTAGTTACTGTATGCGAACTCTAAGATATGATAGTTACAATGGCATGGTATAGGATATCGATTGGCATCGCGAAGTGCCCTATATAGCCAACGGATTGCAACTTTACGTACAAGACGCGTTCGAATTAACGTGTATATTATTTGGGCAGTTTTTGAAAGCTCTGCTGCATACTAATTGCAGTAAAACTTAGACCGGTTTCTCTTGAATGTCTTTTCTATCATGTAGGAGTTATCTACTTATGAAAGAGCGTTCAAGGTCACAGCTCTTTGTGCTCTATGCGAACCCTAAGATATGATAGTAACATTGACATGGCATAGAACATGTATAGGTTTCGCGAAGTGCCTTATATAGCCTGCGGATTGCTACTTTCCGTACAAAACGCGTTCGAATTAACATGTATATTATTTGGGCACTTTTTGAAAGTTCTGCTGCATGCTAATTGCAGTAAAACTTAGTCCGTTTTCTCTTGAACGTCTTTTCTATCGTGTAGGAGTTATCTACTTATGAAGGAGCATTCAAGGTCACAACTTTAGTTACTGTATGCGAAGGCTAAGATATGATAGTTACAATGGCATGGTATAGAACATCGATAGGCATCACGAAGTGTCCTTAATAGCCCACGGATTGCTGCTTTGTTTACAAAACTCATTCGAATTAACGTGTATATTATCTGGGCATTATTTGGCAGCTCTGCTGCATGCTAATTGCAGTAAAACTTAGTCCGTTTTCTCTTGAACGTCTTTTCTATCTTGTAGGAGTTATCTACTTATGAAGGAGCGTTCAACGTCACAACTCTATGTGCTGTATGCGAACGCTAAGATATGGTAGTTACAATGGCATGGTATAGAAAATGGATAGGCATCGCGAAGTGTCCTTAATAGTCCACGGATTGCTGCTTTGTTTACAAAACGCATTCGAATTAATGTGTGTATTGTCTGGGCATTATTTGGCAGCTCTGCTGCATGCTAATTGCAGTAAAACTAAATGAATTTGAACTTGTACGTCTTTTCTATCATGTAGCAGTAACATACAAATGAAGGAGCGTTCAAGGTCACAGCTCTTTGTGCTCTATGCGAACCCTAAGATATGATAGTAACATTGACATGGTATAGAATATGGATAGGCATCGCGAAGTGTCCTCAATAGCCCTCGGATTGCTGCTTTGTTTAGAAAACGCATTCGAATTTTCGTGTATATTATCTAGGCATTAATTGGCAGCTCTGCTGCATGCTAATTGCAGTAAAACTTAGTCCGTTTTCTCTTGAACGTCTTTTCTATCATGTAGGAGTTATCTACTTATGAAGGACCGTTTAAGGTCACAACTCTAGTTACTGTATGCGAACGCTAAGATATGATGGTTACAATGGCATGGTATAGAACATCGATAGGCATCGCGAAGTGCCCTATATAGCCCACGGATTGCAACTTTACGTACAAAACGCGTTCGAATTAACGTGTATATTATTTGGGCAGTTTTTGAAAGGTCTGCTGCATACTGATTGCAGTAAAACTTAGACCGGTTTCTCTTTAATGTCTTTTCTATCATGTAAATGAAGGAGCGTTCAAGGTCACAGCTCTTTGTGCTCTATGTAAACTCTAAGATATGATAGTAACATTGACATGGTATAGAACATGGATAGGCTTCGTGAAGTGCCTTATATAGCCTGCGGATTGCTACTTTGCGTACAAAACGCGTTCGAATTAACATGTATATTATTTGGGCACTTTTTGAAAGTTCTGCTGCATGCTAATAGCAGTAAAACTTAGTCCGTTTTCTCTTGAACGTCTTTTCTATCGTGTAGGAGTTATCTACTTATGAAGGAGCATTCAGGGTCACAACTTTAGTTACTGTATGCGAACGCTACGATATGATAGTTACAATGGCATGGTATAGAACATCGATAGGCATCGCGAAGTGTCCTTAATAGCCCACGGATTGCTGCTTTGTTTACAAAACGCATTCGAATTAACGTGTATATTATCTGGGCATTATTTGGCAGCTCTGCTGCTTGCTAATTGCAGTAAAATTTGGTCCATTTTCTCTTGAACGTCTTTTCTATCGTGTAGGAGTTATCTACTTATGAAGGAGCGTTCAAGGTCACAACTCTAGTTACTGTATGCGAACGCTAAGATATGAGAGTTACAATGGCCTGGTATAGAACATCGATAGGCATCGCGAAGTACCCTATATAGCCCGCGGATTGCTACTTTGCGTACAAAACGTGTTCGAATTAACGTGTATATTATTTGGGCACTTTTTCAAAGCTCTGCTGTATACTAATTGCAGTAAAACTTATTCCGTTTTCTCTTGAACGTCTTTTCTATCGTCTAGGAGTTATCCACTTATGAAGGAGCGTTCAAGGTCACAACTCTAGGTGTTGAATGCGAACGCTAAGATATGGTAGTTACAATGTCCTGTTATAGAAAATAGATAGGCATCGCAAAGTGTCCTTAATAGCCCACGGATTGCTGCTTTGTTTAAAAAACGCATTCGAATTAACGTGAACGTATCTACTTATGAAGAAGCGTTCAAGGTCACAACTCTAATGACCGTATGCGAACGCTAAGATATGATAGTTACAATGGCATGGTATAGAAAATGGATAGGCATCGCGAAGTGTCCCTAATAGCCGACGGATTGCTGCTTTGTTTAAAAAACGCATTCGAATTAACGTGTATTTAATCTGGGCATTATTTGGCCGCTTTGCTGCATGCTAATTGCAGTAAAACTAAATCCATTTTCACTTGTACGTCTTTTATATCGTATAGTAGTAATCTACGAATGAAGGAGAGTTCAAGGTCACAGCTCTTTGTGCTCTATGCGAACCCTAAGATATGATAGTAACATTGACATGGTATAGATCATGGATAGGCATCGCGAAGTGTCCTCAATAGCCCACGGATTGCTGCTTAGTTTACAAAACGCATTCGAATTTTCGTGTATATTATCTAGGCATTATTTGGCAGCTCTGCTGCATGCTAATTGCAGTAAAACTTAATCCGTTCTCTCTTGAACGTCTTTTCTATCTTGTAGGAGTTATCTACTTATGAAGGAGCGTTCAACGTCACAACTCTAGGTGCTGTATGCGAACGCTAAGATATGGTAGTTACAATGGCATGGTATAGAAAATGGATAGGCATCGCGAAGTGTCCTCAATAGCCCACTGATTGCTGCTTTGTTTAGAAAACGCATTCGAATTTTCGTGTATATCATCTGGGCATTATTTGGCAGCTCTGCTGCATGCTAATTGCAGTAAAACTTAGTCCGTTTTCTCTTGAACGTTTTTTGTATCTTGTAGGAGTTATCTACTTATGAAGGAGCGTTCAAGGTCACCACTCTAGTTACTGTATGCGAACGCTAAGATAAGATAGTTACAATGGCATGGTATAGAACATCGATAGGCATCGCCAAGTGCCCTATATAGCCCACGGATTGCAACTTTACGTACAAAACGCGATCGAATTAATGTGTGTATTATTTGGGCACTTTTTGAAAGCTCTGTTGCATACTAATTGCAGTAAAACTAAATGAATTTTCACTTGTACGTCTTTTCTATCATGTAGCAGTAATCTACAAATGAAGCAGCGTTCAAGGTCACAGCTCTTTGTGCTCTATGCGAACCCTAAGATATTATAGTAACAATCACATGATATAGAACATGGATAGGCATCGCGAAGTGTCCTCAATAGCCCACGGATTGCTGCTTTGTTTATAAAACGCATTCGAATTTTCGTGTATATCATCAGGGCATTATTTGGCAGCTCTGCTGGATGCTAATTGAATTAAAACTTGGACCGTTTTCTCTTGTACGTCTTTTCCATCGTGTGGGAGATATCTACGTATGAAGAATTTTCGTGTATATCATCTGGGCATTATTTGGCAGCTCTGCTGCATGCTAATTGCAGTAAAATTTAGTTCGTTTTCTCTTGAATGTCTTTTCTAACATGTAGGAGTTATCTACTTATGAAGGAGCGTTCAAGATCACAACTCTAGTTACTGTATGCGAACGCTAAGATATGATAGTAACATTGACATGGTATAGACATGGATAGGCTTCGCGAAGTGCCTTATATAGCCCACGGATTGCAACTTTATGTACAAAACGCGTTCGAATTAACGTGTATATTATTTGGGCACTTTTTGAAAGTTCTGCTGCATGCTAATTGCAGTAAAACTTAGTCCGTTTTCTCTTGAACGTCTTTTCTATCATGTAGGAGTTATCTACTTATGAAGGAGCGTTCAAGATCACAACTCTAGTTACTGTATGCGAACGCTAAGATATGATAGTAACATTGACATGGTATAGAACATGGATAGGCTTCGCGAAGTGCCTTATATAGCCCACGGATTGCAACTTTATGTACAAAACGCGTTCGAATTAACGTGTATATAATTTGGGCACTTTTTGAAAGATTTGTTGCATACTAATTGCAGTAAAACTTAGACCGGTTTCTCTTGAACGTCTTTTCTATCATGTAGGAGCTATCTACTTATGAAGAAGCGTTCAAGGTCACAACTCTAGTGACCGTATGCGAACGCTAAGATATGATTGTTACAATGGCATGGTATAGAAAATGGATAGGCATCGATAAGTGTCCTTAATAGCCCACGGATTGCTGCTTTGTTTAAAAAACGCATTCGAATTAACGTGAACGTATCTACTTATGAAGAAGCGTTCAAGGTCACAACTCTAGTGACCGTATGCGAACGCTAAGATATGATAGTTACAATGGCATGGTATAGAAAATGGATAGGCATCGCGAAGTGTCCTTTATAGCCGACGGATTGCTGCTTTGTTTAAAAACGCATTCGAATTAACGTGTATTTAATCTGGGCATTATTTGGCCGCTTTGCTGCATGCTAATTGCAGTAAAACTAAATCCATTTTCACTTGTACGTCTTTTATATCGTATAATAGTAATCTACGAATGAAGGAGCCTTCAAGGTCACAGCTCTTTGTGCTCTATGCGAACCCTAAGATATGATAGTAACATTGACATGGTATAGAACATGGATAGGCATCGCGAAGTGTCCTCAAGAGCCCACGGATTGCTGCTTTGTTTAGAAAACGCATTCGAATTTTCGTGTATGTCATCTGGGCATTATTTGGCAGCTCTGCTATATGCTAATTGCAGAAAAATTTAGTCCGTTTTCTCTTGAATGTCTTTTCTATCGTGTAGGAGTTTTCTACTTATGAAGGAGCGTTCAAGGTCACAACTCTAGTTACTGTATGCGAACGCTAAGATATGATAGTTACAATGGTCTGGTATAGAACATCGATAGGCATCGCGAAGTGCCCTATATAGCCCGCGGATTGCTACTTTGTTTATAAAACGCATTGGAATTTTCGTGTATATCATCAGGGCATTATTTGACAGCTCTGCTGCATGCTAATTGAATTAAAACTTGGACCATTTTCTCTTGTACGTCTTTTCCATCGTGTGGGAGATATCTACGTATGAAGGAGCGTTCAAGGTCACATCTCTAGTTACTGTATGCGATCGCTAAGATATGATAGTTACAATGGCATGGTATAGAACATCGAAAGGCATCGCAAAGTACCCTATATAGCCCGCGGATTGCTACTCTGCGTACAAAACGCGTTCGAATTAACGTGTATATTATTTGGGCACTTTATTAAAGCTCTGCTGTATACTAATTGCAGTAAAACTTAGACCGTTTTCTCTTGAACGTCTTTTCTATCGTGTAGGAGTTATCTACTTATGAAGGAGCGTTCAAGGTCACAGCTCTTTGTGCTCTATGCGAACCCTAAGATATGATAGTAACATTGACATGGTATAGAACATGGATAGGCATCGCGAAGTGTCCTTAATAGCCCACGGATTGCTGCTTTGTTTACAAAACGCATTCGAATTAACGTGTATATTGTCTGAGCATTATTTAACAGCTCTATCTAACAGCAAATTTAGTCCATATTCTCTTGAACGTCTTTTCTATCGTGTAGGAGTTATCTACTTATGAAGGAGCGTTCAAGGTCACAACTCTAGTTACTGTATGCGATCGCTAAGATATGATAGTTACAATGGCATGGTATAGAACATCGATAGGCATCGCGAAGTGTCCTTAATAGCCCACGGATTGCTGCTTTGTTTACAAAACGCATTCGAATTAACGTGTATATTATCTGGGCATTATTTGGCAGCTCTGATGCATGCTAATTGCAGTAAAATTTAGTCCATTTTCTCTTGAACGTCTTTTCTATCGTGTAGGAGTTATCTACTTATGAAGGAGCGTTAAAGGTCACAACTTTAGTTACTGTATGCGAACGCTAAGATAAGATAGTTACAATAGCATGGAAAAGAACATCGATAGGCATCGCGAAGTGCCCTATATAGCCCACGGATTGCAACTTTTCGTACAAAACGCGTTCGAATTAACGTGTATATTATTTGGGCACTCTTTGAAAGATCTGCTGCATACTAATTGCAGTAAAACTTAGACCGTTTTCTCTTGAACGTCTTTTCTATCGTGTAGGAGTTATCTACTTATGAAGGAGCGTTCAAGGTCACAACTTTAGTTACTGTATGCGAACGCTAAGATAAGATAGTTACAATAGCATGGTATAGAACATCGATAGTCATAGCGAAGTGCCCTATATAGCCCACGGATTGCAACTTTTCGTACAAAACGCGTTCGAATTAACGTGTATATTATTTGGGCACTTTTTGAAAGATCTGCTGCATACTAATTGCAGTAAAACTTATTCCGTTTTCTCTTGAACGTCTTTTCTATCGTGTAGGAGTTATCTACTTATGAAGGAGCGTTCAAGGTCACAACTCTAGGTGTTGAATGCGAACGCTAAGATATGGTAGTTACAATGTCCTGTTATAGAAAATAGATAGGCATCGCAAAGTGTCCTTAATAGCCCACGGATTGCTGCTTTGTTTAAAAAACGCATTCGAATTAAAGTGAACGTATCTACTTATGAAGAAGCGTTCAAGGTCACAACTCTAGTTACTGTATGCGAACGCTAAGATATGAGAGTTACAATGGCCTGATATAGAACATCGATAGGCATCGCGAAGTACCCTATATAGCCCGCGGATTGCTACTTTGCGTACAAAACGCGTTCGAATTAACGTGTATATTATTTGGGCACTTTTTTAAAGCTCTGCTGCATACTAATTGCAGTAAAACTTATTCCGTTTTCTCTTGAACGTCTTTTCTGTCGTGTAGGAGTTATCTACTTATGAAGGAGCGTTCAAGGTCACAACTCTAGGTGTTGAATGCGAACGCTAAGATATGGTAGTTACAATATCCTGTTATAGAAAATAGATAGGCATCGCAAAGTGTCCTTAATAGCCCACGGATTGCTGCTTTGTTTAAAAAACGCATTCGAATTAACGTGAACGTATCTACTTATGAAGAAGCGTTCAAGGTCACAACTCTAGTGACCGTATGCGAACGCTAAGATATGATAGTTACAATGGCATGGTATAGAAAATGGATAGGCATCGCGAAGTGTCCTTAATAGCCGACGGATTGCTGCTTTGTTTAAAAAACGCATTCGAATTAACGTGTATTTAATCTGGGCATTATTTGGCCGCTTTGCTGTATGCTAATTGCAGTAAAACTAAATCCATTTTCACTTGTACGTCTTTTATATCGTATAGAAGTAATCTACGAATGAAGGAGCGTTCAAGGTCACAGCTCTTTGTGCTCTATGCGAACCCTAAGATATGATAGTAACATTGACATGGTATAGAACATGGATAGGCATCGCGAAGTGCCCTATATAGCCCACGGATTGCAACTTTACGTACAAAACGCGATCGAATTAATGTGTGTATTATTTGGGTACTTTTTGAAAGCTCTGTTGCATACTAATTGCAATAAAACTTAGACCGTTTTCTCTTGAACGTTTTTTCTATCGTGTAGAAGTTATCTACTTATGAAGGAGCGTTCAAGGTCACAACTCTAGGTGTTGAATGCGAACGCTAAGATATGGTAGTTACAATGTCCTGTTATAGAAAATAGATAGGCATCGCAAAGTGTCCTTAATAGCCCACGGATTGCTGCTTTGTTTAAAAAACGCATTCGAATTAACGTGAACGTATCTACTTATGAAGAAGCGTTCAAGGTCACAACTCTAGTGACCGTATGCGAACGCTAAGATATGATAGTTACAATGGCATGGAATAGAAAATGGATAGGCATCGCAAAGTGTCCTTAATGGCCCACGGATTGCTGCTTTGTTTAAAAAACGCATTCGAATTAACGTGTATTTTATTTGGGCATTATTTGGCATCTCTGCTGCATGCTAATTGCAGTAAAACTTAGTCCATTTTCTCTTGAACGTCTTTTCCATTGTGTAGGAGTTATCTACTTATGAAGGAGCGTTCAAGGTCACAACTTTAGTTACTAAATGCGAACGCTAAGATATGATAGTTACAATGGCATGGTATAGAACGTCGATAGCCATCGCGAAGTGCCCTATATAGCCCACGGATTGAAACCTTTGGTACAAAACGCGAGCGAATTATCGTGTATATTATTTGGGTACTTTTTGAAAGATCTGCTGCATGCTAATTGCAGTAAAACTAAATGAATTTTCACTTGTACGTTATTTTTATCATGTAGCAGTAATCTACGAATGAAGGAGCGTTCAAGGTCACAGCTCTTTGTGCTCTATGCGAACCCTAAGATATGATAGTAACATTGACATGGTATAGAACATGGATAGGCTTCGCGAAGTGCCTTATATAGCCCGCGGATTGCTACTTTGCGTACAAAACGCGTTCGAATTAACGTGTATATTATTTGGGCACTTTTTGAAAGTTCTGCTGCATGCTAATTGCAGTAAAACTTAGTCCGGTTTCTCTTGAACGTCTTTTCTATCATGTAGTAGGTATCTACTTATGAAGGAGCGTTCAAGGTCACAGCTCTTTGTGCTCTATGCGAACCCTAAGATATGATAGTAACATTGACATGGTATAGAACATGGATAGGCTTCGTGAAGTGCCTTTTATTGCCTGCGGATTGCTACTTTGCGTACAAAACGCGTTCGAATTAACATGTATATTATTTGGGCACTTTTTGAAAGTTCTGCTGCATGCTAATTGCAGTAAAACTTAGTCCGTTTTCTCTTGAACGTCTTTTCTATCGTGTAGGAGTTATCTACTTATGAAGGAGCAATCAAGGTCACAACTTTAGTTACTGTATGCGAACGCTAAGATATGATAGTTACAATGGCATGGCATGAACATCGATAGGCATCGCGAAGTGTCCTTAATAGCCCACGGATTGCTGCTTTGTTTACAAAACGCATTCGAATTAACGTGTATATTATCTGGGCATTATTTGGCAGCTATGCTGCATGCTAATTGCAGTAAAATTTATTCCATTTTCTCTTGAACGTCTTTTCTATCGTGTAGGAGTTATCTACTTATGAAGGAGCGTTCAAGGTCACAACTTTAGTTACTGTATGCGAACGCTAAGATATGATAGTTACAATGGCATGGTATAGAACATCGATAGGCATCGCGAAGTGCCCTATATAGCCCACGGATTGCAACTTTTCGTACAAAACGCGTTCGAATTAACGTGTATATTATTTGGGCACTTTTTGAAAGATCTGCTGCATACTAATTGCAGTAAAACTTAGACCATTTTCTCTTGAACGTCTTTTCTATCGTGTAGGAGTTATCTACTTATGAAGGAGCGTTCAAGGTCACAACTCTAGGTGCTGTATGCGAACGCTAAGATATGATAGTTACAATGGCATGGTATAGAAAATGGATAGGCATCGCGAAGTGTCCTTAATAGCCCACGGATTGCTGCTTTGTTTACAAAACGCATTCGAATTAACGTGTATATTTTCTGGGCATTATTTGGCAGCCTTGCTAGATGCTAATTGCAGTAAAACTAAATGAATTTTCACTTGTACGTCTTTTCTATCATATAGCAGTAATCTACGAATGAAGGAGCGTTCAAGGTCACAGCTCTTTGTGCTCTATGTTAACCCTAAGATATGATAGTAACATTGACATGGTATAGAACATGGATAGGCATCGCGAAATGTCCTTAATAGCCCACGGATTGCTGCTTTGTTTACAAAACGCATTCGAATTAACGTGTATATTATCTGGGCATTATTTGGCAGCTCTGGTGCATGCTAATTGCAGTAAAACTTAGTACTTTTTCTCTTGAACGTCTTTTCTATTGTGTAGGAGTTATCTACTTATGAAGGAGCCGTCAAGGTCACAACTCTAGTTACCGTATGCGAACGCTAAGATATGATAGTTACAATGGCATGGTATAGCAAATGGATAATCATCGCGAAGTGTCCTTAATAGCCCACGGATTGCTGCTTTGTTTACAAAACGCATTCGAATTAACGTATATATTATCTGGGCATTATTTGGCAGCTCTGCTGCATGTTAATTGCAGTAAAACTAAATGAATTTTCACTTGTACGTCTTTTCTATCATGTAGCAGTATTCTACAAATGAAGGAGCGTTCAAGGTCACAGCTCTTTGTGCTCTATGCGAACCCTAAGATATGATAGTAACAATCACATGGTATAGAACATGGACAGGCATCGCGAAGTGTCCTCAATAGCCCACGGATTGCTGCTTTGTTTTTAAAACGCATTCCAATTTTCGTGTATATCATCAGGGCATTATTTGGCAGCTCTGCTGCATGCTAATTGAATTAAAACTTGGACCGTTTTCTCTTGTACGTCTTTTCCATCGTGTGGGAGATATCTACGTATGAAGGAGCGTTCAAGGTCACAACTCTAGTTACTGTATGCGAACGCTAAGATATGAGAGTTACAATGGCCTGGTATAGAACATCGATAGGCATCGCGAAGTACCCTATATAGCCCGCGGATTGCTACTTTGCGTTCAAAACGCGTTCGAATTAACGTGTATATTATTTGGGCACTTTTTTAAAGCTCTGCTGCATACTAATTGCAGTAAAACTTATTCCGTTTTCTCTTGAACGTCTTTTCTATCGTGTAGGAGTTATCTACTTATGAAGGAGCGTTCAAGGTCACAACTTTAGTTACTGTATGCGAACGCTAAGATATGAGAGTTACAATGGCCTGGTATAGAACATCGATAGGCATCGCGAAGTGCCCTATATAGCCCACGGATTGCAACTTTTCGTTCAAAACGCGTTCGAATTAACGTGTATATTATTTGGGCACTTTTTGAAAGATCTGCTGCATACTAATTGCAGTAAAACTTAGACCGTTTTCTCTTGAACGTCTTTTCTATCGTGTAGGAGTTATCTACTTATGAAGGAGCGTTCAAGGTCACAACTCTAGGAGTTGAATGCGAACGCTAAGATATTGTAGTTACAATGTCATGTTATAGAAAATAGATAGGCATCGCAAAGTGTCCTTAATAGCCCACGGATTGCTGCTTTGTTTGAAAAACGCATTCGAATTAACGTGTATTTTATCTGGGCATTATTTGGCAGCTCTGCTGCATGCTAATTGCAGTAAAACTTAGTCCATTCTCTATTGAACGTCTTTTCTATCGTGTAGGAGTTATGTATTTATGAAGGAGCGTTCAAGGTCACAACTTTAGTTACTGTATGCGAACGCTAAGATATGATAGTTACAATGGCATGGTATAGAACGTCGATAGCCATCGCGAAGTGCCCTATATAGCCCACGGATTGCAACTTTACGTACAAAACGCGATCGAATTAACGTGTATATTATTTGGGAAGTTTTTGAAAGGTCTGCTGCATACTAATTGCAGTAAAACTTAGACCGGTTTCTCTTGAATGTCTTTTCTATCATGTAGGAGTTATCTACTTATGAAGGAGCGTTCAAGGTCACAGCTCTTTGTGCTCTATGCAAACCCTAAGATATGATAGTAACATTGACATGGTATAGAACATGGATAGGCTTCGTGAAGTGTCTTATATAGCCTGCGGATTGCTACTTTGCGTACAAAACGCGTTCGAATTAACATGTATATTATTTGGGCACTTTTAGAAAGTTCTGCTGCATGCTAATTGCAGTAAAACTTAGTCCGTTTTCTATTGAACGTCTTTTCCATCGTGTCGGAGTTATCTACTTATGAAGGAGCATTCAAGGTCACAACTTTAGTTACTGTATGCGAACGCTAAGATATGATAGTTACAATGGCATGGTATAGAACATCGATAGGCATCGCGAAGTGTCCTTAATAGCCCACGGATTGCTGCTTTGTTTACAAAACGCATTCGAATTAACGTGTATATTATCTGGGCATTATTTGGCAGCTCTGATGCATGCTAATTGCAGTAAAATTTAGTCCATTTTCTCTTGAACGTCTTTTCTATCGTGTAGGAGTTATCTACTTATGAAGGAGCGTTCAAGGTCACAACTTTAGTTACTGTATGCGAACGCTAAGATATGATAGTTACAATGGCATGGTATAGAACATCGATAGGCATCGCGAAGTGCCCTATATAGCCCACGGATTGCAACTTTTCGTACAAAACGCGTTCGAATTAACGTGTATATTATTTGGGCACTTTTTGAAAGATCTGCTGCATACTAATTGCAGTAAAACTTAGACCGTTTTCTCTTGAACGTCTTTTCTATCGTGTAGGAGTTATCTACTTATGAAGGAGCGTTCAAGGTCACAACTCTAGGTGTTGAATGCGAACGCTAAGATATGGTAGTTACAATGTCCTGTTATAGAAAATAGATAGGCATCGCAAAGTGTCCTTAATAGCCCACGGATTGCTGCTTTGTTTAAAAAACGCATTCGAATTAACGTGAACGTATCTACTTATGAAGAAGCGTTCAAGGTCACAACTCTAGTGACCGTATGCGAACGCTAAGATATGATAGTTACAATGGCATGGTATAGAAAATGGATAGTCATCGCGAAGTGTCCTTAATAGCCGACGGATTGCTGCTTTGTTTAAAAAACGCATTCGAATTAACGTGTATTTAATCTGGGCATTATTTGGCCGCTTTGCTGTATGCTAATTGCAGTAAAACTAAATCCATTTTCACTTGTACGTCTTTTATATCGTATAGAAGTAATCTACAAATGAAGGAGCGTTCAAGGTCACAGCTCTTTGTGCTCTATGCGAACCCTAAGATATGATAGTAACATTGACATGGTATAGAACATGGATAGGCATCGCGAAGTGTCCTCAATAGCCCACGGATTGCTGCTTAGTTTACAGAACGCATTCGAATTTTCGTGTATATTAACTAGGCGTTATTTGGCAGCTCTGCTGCATGCTAATTGCAGTAAAACTTAGTCCGTCTTCTCTTGAACGTCTTTTCTATCGTGTAGGAGTTATCTACTTATGAAGGAGCGTTCAAGGTCACAACTCTAGGTGTTGAATGCGAACGCTAAGATATGGTAGTTACAATGTCATGTTATAGAAAATAGATAGGCATCGCAAAGTGTCCTTAATAGCCCACGGATTGCTGCTTTGTTTAAAAAACGCATTCGAATTAACGTGTACTTTATCTGGGCATTATTTGGCAGCTCTGCTGCATGCTAATTGCAGTAAAATTTAGTCCGTTTTCTCTTGAATGTCTTTTCTATCGTGTAGGAGTTATCTACTTATGAAGGAGCGTTCAAGGTCACAACTCTAGTTACTGTATGCGAACGCTAAGATATGATAGTTACAATGGCCTGGTATAGAACATCGATAGGCATCGCGAAGTGCCCTATATAGCCCGCGGATTGCTACTTTAGGTACAATACGCGTTCGAATTAACCTGTATATTATTTGGGCACTTTTTGAAAGCTCTGCTGCATACTAATTGCAGTAAAACTTAGACCGGTTTCTCTTGAACGTCTTTTCTATCGTGTAGGAGTTATCTACTTATGAAGGAGCGTTCAAGGTCACAACTCTAGGTGTTGAATGCGAACGCTAAGATATGGTAGTTACAATGTCATGTTATAGAAAATAGATAGGCATCGCAAAGTGTCCTTAATGGCCCACGGATTGCTGCTTTGTTTAAAAAACGCATTCGAATTAACGTGTATTTTATTTGGGCATTATTTGGCAGCTCTGCTGCATGCTAATTGCAGTAAAACTTAGTCCATTTTCTATTGAACGTCTTTTCTATCATGTAGGAGTTATCTACTTATGAAGGAGCGTTCAAAATCACAACTCTAGTTACTGTATGCGAACGCTAAGATATGATAGTTACAATGGCATGGTATAGAACGTCGATAGCCATCGCGAAGTGCCCTATATAGCCCACGGATTGCAACTTTACGTACAAAACGCGATCGAATTAATGTGTGTATTATTTGGGCACTTTTTGAAAGCTCTGTTGCATACTAATTGCAGTAAAACTTAATGAATTTTCACTTGTACGTTTTTTTTATCATGTAGCAGTAATCTACTAATGAAGGAGCGTTCAAGGTCACAGCTCTTTGTGCTCTTTGCGAACCCTAAGATATGATAGTAACATATACATGGTATAGAACATGGATAGGCATCGCGAAGTGCCCTATATAGCCCACGGATTGCAACTTTACGTACAAATCGCGATCGAATTAATGTGTGTATTATTTGGGTACTTTTTGAAAGCTCTGTTGCATACTAATTGCAGTAAAATTTTCACTTGTACGTCTTTTCTATCATGTAGCAGTAATCTACGAATGAAGGAGCGTTCAAGGTCACAGCTCTTTGTGCTCTATGCGAACCCTAAGATATGATAGTAACATTGACATGGTATAGAACATGGATAGGCATCGCGAAGTGTCCTTAATAGCCCACGGATTGCTGCTTTGTTTACAAAACGCATTCCAATTAACGTGTATATTGTCTGGGCATTATTTGGCAGCTCTGCTGCATGCTAATTGCAGTAAAATTTAGTCCATTTTCTCTTGAACGTCTTTTCTATCGTGTAGGAGTTATCTACTTATGAAGGAGCGTTCAAGGTCACAACTCTAGTTACTGTATGCGAACGCTAAGATATGAGAGTTACAATGGCCTGGTATAGAACATCGATAGGCATCGCGAAGTACCCTATATAGCCCGCGGATTGCTACTTTGCGTACAAAACACGTTCGAATTAACGTGTATATTATTTGGGCACTTTTTTAAAGCTCTGCTGCATACTAATTGCAGTAAAACTTATTCCGTTTTCTCTTGAACGTCTTTTCTATCGTGTAGGAGTTATCTACTTATGAAGGAGCGTTAAAGGTCACAACTTTAGTTACTGTATGCGAACGCTAAGATAAGATAGTTACAATAGCATGGAAAAGAACATCGATAGGCATCGCGAAGTGCCCTATATAGCCCACGGATTGCAACTTTTCGTACAAAACGCGTTCGAATTAACGTGTATATTATTTGGGCACTCTTTGAAAGATCTGCTGCATACTAATTGCAGTAAAACTTAGACCGTTTTCTCTTGAACGTCTTTTCTATCGTGTAGGAGTTATCTACTTATGAAGGAGCGTTCAAGGTCACAACTTTAGTTACTGTATGCGAACGCTAAGATAAGATAGTTACAATAGCATGGTATAGAACATCGATAGGCATAGCGAAGTGCCCTATATAGCCCACGGATTGCAACTTTTCGTACAAAACGCGTTCGAATTAACGTGTATATTATTTGGGCACTTTTTGAAAGAACTGCTGCATACTAATTGCAGTAAAACTTATTCCGTTTTCTCTAGAACGTCTTTTCTATCGTGTAGGAGTTATCTACTTATGAAGGAGCGTTCAAGGTCACAACTCTAGGTGTTGAATGCGAACGCTAAGATATGGTAGTTACAATGTCCTGTTATAGAAAATAGATAGGCATCGCAAAGTGTCCTTAATAGCCCACGGATTGCTGCTTTGTTTAAAAAACGCATTCGAATTAAAGTGAACGTATCTACTTATGAAGAAGCGTTCAAGGTCACAACTCTAGTTACTGTATGCGAACGCTAAGATATGAGAGTTACAATGGCCTGATATAGAACATCGATAGGCATCGCGAAGTACCCTATATAGCCCGCGGATTGCTACTTTGCGTACAAAACGCGTTCGAATTAACGTGTATATTATTTGGGCACTTTTTTAAAGCTCTGCTGCATACTAATTGCAGTAAAACTTATTCCGTTTTCTCTTGAACGTCTTTTCTATCGTGTAGGAGTTATCTACTTATGAAGGAGCGTTCAAGGTCACAACTCTAGGTGTTGAATGCGAACGCTAAGATATGGTAGTTACAATGTCCTGTTATAGAAAATAGATAGGCATCGCAAAGTGTCCTTAATAGCCCACGGATTGCTGCTTTGTTTAAAAAACGCATTCGAATTAACGTGAACGTATCTACTTATGAACAAGCGTTCAAGGTCACAACTCTAGTGACCGTATGCGAACGCTAAGATATGATAGTTACAATGGCATGGTATAGAAAATGGATAGGCATCGCGAAGTGTCCTTAATAGCCGACGGATTGCTGCTTTGTTTAAAAAACGCATTCGAATTAACGTGTATTTAATCTGGGCATTATTTGGCCGCTTTGCTGTATGCTAATTGCAGTAAAACTAAATCCATTTTCACTTGTACGTCTTTTATATCGTATAGAAGTAATCTACGAATGAAGGAGCGTTCAAGGTCACAGCTCTTTGTGCTCTATGCGAACCCTAAGATATGATAGTAACATTGACATGGTATAGAACATGGATAGGCATCGCGAAGTGCCCTATATAGCCCACGGATTGCAACTTTACGTACAAAACGCGATCGAATTAATGTGTGTATTATTTGGGTACTTTTTGAAAGCTCTGTTGCATACTAATTGCAATAAAACTTAGACCGTTTTCTCTTGAACGTTTTTTCTATCGTGTAGAAGTTATCTACTTATGAAGGAGCGTTCAAGGTCACAACTCTAGGTGTTGAATGCGAACGCTAAGATATGGTAGTTACAATGTCCTGTTATAGAAAATAGATAGGCATCGCAAAGTGTCCTTAATAGCCCACGGATTGCTGCTTTGTTTAAAAAACGCATTCGAATTAACGTGAACGTATCTACTTATGAAGAAGCGTTCAAGGTCACAACTCTAGTGACCGTATGCGAACGCTAAGATATGATAGTTACAATGGCATGGAATAGAAAATGGATAGGCATCGCAAAGTGTCCTTAATGGCCCACGGATTGCTGCTTTGTTTAAAAAACGCATTCGAATTAACGTGTATTTTATTTGGGCATTATTTGGCATCTCTGCTGCATGCTAATTGCAGTAAAACTTAGTCCATTTTCTATTGAACGTCTTTTCTATCGTGTAGGAGTTATGTATTTATGAAGGAGCGTTCAAGGTTACAACTTTAGTTACTGTATGCGAACGCTAAGATATGATAGTTACAATGGCATGGTATAGAACGTCGATAGCCATCGCGAAGTGCCCTATATAGCCCACGGATTGCAACTTTACGTACAAAACGCGATCGAATTAATGTGTGTATTATTTGGGCACTTTTTGAAAGCTCTGTTGCATACTAATTGCAGTAAAACTTAATGAATTTTCACTTGTACGTTTTTTTTATCATGTAGCAGTAATCTACGAATGAAGGAGCGTTCAAGGTCACAGCTCTTTGTGCTCTATGCGAACCCTAAGATATGATAGTAACATTGACATGGTATAGAACATGGATAGGCATCGCGAAGTGCCCTATATAGCCCACGAATTGCAACTTTACGTACAAAACGCGATCGAATTAATGTGTGTATTATTTGGGTACTTTTTGAAAGCTCTGTTGCATACTAATTGCAGTAAAACTTAGACCGTTTTCTCTTGAAGGTTTTTTCTATCGTGTAGAAGTTATCTACTTATGAAGGAGCGTTCAAGGTCAGAACTCTAGGTGCTATATGCGAACGCTAAGATATGGTAGTTTCAATGGCATGGTATAGAAAATGGATAGGCATCGCTAAGTGTCCTTTATAGCCCACGGATTGCTGCTTTGTTTACAAAACGCATTCGAATTAACGTGTATATTATCTGGGCATTATTTGGCAGCTCTGCTGCATGCTAATTGCAGTAAAACTTAGTCCGTTTTCTCTTGAACGTCTTTTCTATTGTGTAGGAGTTATCTACTTATGATGGAGCCGTCAAGGTCACAACTGTAGTTACTGTATGCGAACGCTAAGATATGATAGTTACAATGGCATGGTATAGCAAATGGATAGGCATCGCGAAGTGTCCTTAATAGCCCACGGATTGCTGCTTTGTTTACAAAACGCATTCGAATTAACGTGTATATTATCTGGGCATTATTTGGTAGCTCTGCTGCATGCTAATTGCAGTAAAACTTAGTCCGTTTTCTCTTGAACGTGTTTTCTATTGTTCAGGAGTTATCTACTTATGAAGGAGCCGTCAAGGTCACAACTCTAGTTACCGTATGCGAACGCTAAGATATGATAGTTACAATGGCATGGTATAGCAAATGGATAGGCATCGCGAAGTGTCCTTAATAGCCCACGGATTGCTGCTTTGTTTACAAAACGCATTCGAATTAACGTGTATATTATCTGGGCATTATTTGGCAGCTCTGCTGCATGCTAATTGCAGTGAAACTTAGTCCGTTTTCTCTTGAACGTCTTTTCTATCTTGTAGGAGTTATCTACTTATGAAGGAGCGTTCAAGGTCACCACTCTAGTTACTGTATGCGAACGCTAAGATAAGATAGTTACAATAGCATGGTATAGAACATCGATAGGCATCGCGAAGTGCCCTATATAATCCACGGATTGCAACTTTACGTACAAAACGCGATCGAATTAATGTGTGTATTATTTGGGCACTTTTTGAAAGCTCTGTTGCATACTAATTGCAATAAAACTTAGACCGTTTTCTCTTGAACGTCTTTTCTATCGTGTAGAAGTTATCTACTTATGAAGGAGCGTTCAAGGTCACAACTCTAGGTGCTATATGCGAACGCTAAGATATGGTAGTTTCAATGGCATGGTATAGAAAATGGATAGGTATCGCTAAGTGTCCTTAATAGCCCACGGATTGCTGCTTTGTTTACAAAACGCATTTGAATTAACGTGTATATTATCTGGGCATTATTTGGCAGCTCTGCTGCATGCTAATTGCAGTAAAACTTAGTTCGTTTTCTCTTGAACGTCTTTTCCATTGTGTAGGAGTTATCTACTTATGAAGGAGCGTTCAAGGTCACAACTTTAGTTACTAAATGCGAACGCTAAGATATGATAGTTACAATGGCATGGTATAGAACGTCGATAGCCATCGCGAAGTGCCCTATATAGCCCACGGATTGAAACCTTAGGTATAAAACGCGAGCGAATTATCGTGTATATTATTTGGGTACTTTTTGAAAGATCTGCTGCATGCTAATTGCAGTAAAACTAAATGAATTTTCACTTGTACGTTATTTTTATCATGTAGCAGTAATCTACGAATGAAGGAGCGTTCAAGGTCACAGCTCTTTGTGCTCTATGCGAACCCTAAGATATGATAGTAACATTGACATGGTATAGAACATGGATAGGCTTCGCGAAGTGCCTTATATAGCCCGCGGATTGCTACTTTGCGTACAAAACGCGTTCGAATTAACGTGTATATTATTTGGGCACTTTTTGATAGCTCTGCTGCATACTAATTGCAGTAAAACTTAGACCGGTTTCTCTTGAACGTCTTTTCTATCATGTAGTAGGTATCTACTTATGAAGGAGCGTTCAAGGTCACAGCTCTTTGTGCTCTATGCGAACCCTAAGATATGATAGTAACATTGACATGGTATAGAACATGGATAGGCTTCGTGAAGTGCCTTTTATTGCCTGCGGATTGCTACTTTGCGTACAAAACGCGTTCGAATTAACATGTATATTATTTGGGCACTTTTTGAAAGTTCTGCTGCATGCTAATTGCAGTAAAACTTAGTCCGTTTTCTCTTGAACGTCTTTTCTATCGTGTAGGAGTTATCTACTTATGAAGGAGCAATCAAGGTCACAACTTTAGTTACTGTATGCGAACGCTAAGATATGATAGTTACAATGGCTTGGCATGAACATCGATAGGCATCGCGAAGTGTCCTTAATAGCCCACGGATTGCTGCTTTGTTTACAAAACGCATTCGAATTAACGTGTATATTATCTGGGCATTATTTGGCAGCTATGCTGCATGCTAATTGCAGTAAAATTTATTCCATTTTCTCTTGAACGTCTTTTCTATCGTGTAGGAGTTATCTACTTATGAAGGAGCGTTCAAGGTCACAACTTTAGTTACCGTATGCGAACGCTAAGATATGATAGTTACAATGGCATGGTATAGAACATCGATAGGCATCGCGAAGTGCCCTATATAGCCCACGGATTGCAACTTTTCGTACAAAACGCGTTCGAATTAACGTGTATATTATTTGGGCACTTTTTGAAAGATCTGCTGCATACTAATTGCAGTAAAACTTAGACCGTTTTCTCTTGAACGTCTTTTCTATCGTGTAGGAGTTATCTACTTATGAAGGAGCGTTCAAGGTCACAACTCTAGGTGCTGTATGCGAACGCTAAGATATGATAGTTACAATGGCATGATATAGAAAATGGATAGGCATCGCGAAGTGTCCTTAATAGCCCACGGATTGCTGCTTTGTTTACAAAACGCATTCGAATTAACGTGTATATTTTCTGGGCATTATTTGGCAGCCTTGCTACATGCTAATTGCAGTAAAACTAAATGAATTTTCACTTGTACGTCTTTTCTATCATATAGCAGTAATCTACGAATGAAGGAGCGTTCAAGGTCACAGCTCTTTGTGCTCTATGTTAACCCTAAGATATGATAGTAACATTGACATGGTATAGAACATGGATAGGCATCGCGAAATGTCCTTAATAGCCCATGGATTGCTGCTTTGTATACAAAACGCATTCGAATTAACGTGTATATTATCTGGGCATTATTTGGCAGCTCTGCTGCATGCTAATTGCAGTAAAACTTAGTCCGTTTTCTCTTGAACGTCTTTTCTATTGTTTAGGAGTTATCTACTTATGAAGGAGCCGTCAAGGTCACAACTCTAGTTACCGTATGCGAACGCTAAGATATGATAGTTTCAATGGCATGGTATAGCAAATGGATAGGCATCGCGAAGTGTCCTTAATAGCCCACGGATTGCTGCTTTGTTTACAAAACGCATTCGAATTAACGTCTAAATTATCTGGGCATTATTTGGCAGCTCTGCTGCATGTTAATTGCAGTAAAACTAAATTAATTTTCACATGTACGTCTTTTCTATCATGTAGCAGTAATCTACAAATGAAGGAGCGTTCCAGGTCACAGCTCTTTGTGCTCTATGCGAACCCTAAGATATGATAGTAACAATCACATGGTATAGAACATGGACAGGCATCGCGAAGTGTCCTCAATAGCCCACGGATTGCTGCTTTGTTTATAAAACGCATTCGAATTTTCGTGTATATCATCAGGGCATTATTTGGCAGCTCTGCTGCATGCTAATTGAATTAAAACTTGGACTGTTTTCTCATGTACGTCTTTTCCATCGTGTGGGAGATATCTACGTATGAAGGAGCGTTCAAGGTCACAACTCTAGTTACTGTATGCGAACGCTAAGATATGAGAGTTACAATGGACTGGTATAGAACATCGATAGGCATCGCGAAGTACCCTATATAGCCCGCGGATTGCTACTTTGCGTACAAAACGCGTTCGAATTAACGTGTATATTATTTGGGCACTTTTTGAAAGCTCTGTTGCATACTAATTGCAGTAAAACTTAGACCGTTTTCTCTTGAACGTCTTTTCTATCTTGTAGGAGTTATCTACTTATGAAGGAGCGTTCAACGTCACAACTCTAGGTGCTGTATGCGAACGCTAAGATATGAGAGTTACAATGGCCTGGTATAGAACATCGATAGGCATCGCGAAGTGCCCTATATAGCCCACGGATTGCAACTTCTCGTTCAAAACGCGTTCGAATTAACGTGTATATTATTTTGGCACTTTTTGAAAGATCTGCTGCATACTAATTGCAGTAAAACTTAGACCGTTTTCTCTTGAACGTCTTTTCTATCGTGTAGGAGTTATCTACTTATGAAGGAGCGTTCAAGGTGACAACTCTAGTTGTTGAATGCGAACGCTAAGATATGGTAGTTACAATGTCATGTTATAGAAAATAGATAGGCATCGCAAAGTGTCCTTAATAGCCCACGGATTGCTGCTTTGTTTAAAAAACGCATTCGAATTAACGTGTATTTTATCTGGGCATTATTTGGCAGCTCTGCTGCATGCTAATTGCAGTAAAACTTAGTCCATTCTCTATTGAACGTCTTTTCTATCGTGTAGGAGTTATGTATTTATGAAGAAGCGTTCAAGGTCACAACTTTAGTTACTGTGTGCGAACGCTAAGATATGATAGTTACAATGGCATGGTATAAAACGTCGATAGCCATCGCGAAGTGCCCTATATAGCCCACGGATTGCAACTTTACGTACAAAACGCGATCGAATTAACGTGTATATTATTTGGGCAGTTTTTGAAAGTTCTGCTGCATGCTAATTGCAGTAAAACTTAGACCGGTTTCTCTTGAATGTCTTTTCTATCATGTAGGAGTTATCTACTTATGAAGGAGCGTTCAAGGTCACAACTCTAGTTACTGTATGCGAACGCTAAGATATGAGAGTTACAATGGCCTGGTATAGAACATCGATAGGCATCGCGAAGTACCCTATATAGCCCGCGGATTGCTACTTTGCGTACAAAACGCGTTTGAATTAACGTGTATATTATTTGGGCACTTTTTTAAAGCTCTGCTGCATACTAATTGCAGTAAAACTTATTCCGTTTTCTCTTGAACGTCTTTTCTATCGTGTAGGAGTTATCTACTTATGAAGGAGCGTTCAAGGTCACAACTTTAGTTACTGTATGCGAACGCTAAGATAAGATAGTTACAATAGCATGATATAGAACATCGATTGGCATCGCGAAGTGCCCTATATAGCCCACGGATTGCAACTTTACGTACAAAACGCGATCGAATTAATGTGTGTATTATTTGGGCACTTTTTGAAAGCACTGTTGGATACTAATTGCAGTAAAACTTAGACCGTTTTCTCTTGAACGTTTTTTCTATCGTGTAGAAGTTATCTACTTATGAAGGAGCGTTCAAGGTCAGAACTCTAGGTGCTATATGCGACGCTAAGATATGGTAGTTTCAATGGCATGGTATAGAAAATGGATAGGCATCGCTAAGTGTCCTTAATAGCCCACGGATTGCTACTTTGTTTACAAAACGCATTCGAATTAACGTGTATATTATCTGGGCATTATTTGGCAGCTCTGCTGCATGCTAATTGCAATAAAACTTAGTCCGTTTTCTCTTGAACGTCTTTTCTATTGTGTAGGAGTTATCTACCTATGAAGAAGCCGTCAAGGTCACAACTCTAGTTACCGTATGCGAACGCTAAGATATGATAGTTACAATGGCATGGTATAGCAAATGGATAGGCATCGCGAAGTGTCCTTAATAGCCCACGGATTGCTGCTTTATTTACAAAACGCATTCGAATTAACGTATATATTATCTGGGCATTATTTGGCAGCTCTGCTGCATGTTAATTGCAGTAAAACTAAATGAATTTTCACTTGTGCGTCTTTTCTATCATGTAGCAGTAATCTACAAATGAAGGAGCGTTCAAGGTCACAGCTCTTTGTGCTCTATGCGAAACCTAAGAAATGATAGTAACAATCACATGGTATAGAACATGGACAGGCATCGCGAAGTGTCCTCAATAGCCCACGGATTGCTGCTTTGTTTAGAAAACGCATTCGAATTTTCGTGTATCTGGGCATTATTTGGCAGCTCTGCTGCATGCTAATTGCAGTAAAATTTAGTCCGTTTTCTCTTGAATGTCTTTTCTATCTCGTAGGAGTTATCTACTTCTGAAGGAGCGTTCAAGGTCACAACTCTAGTTACTGTATGCGAACGCTAAGATATGAGAGTTACAATGGCCTGATATAGAACATCGATAGGCATCGCGAAGTACCCTATATAGCCCGCGGATTGCTACTTTGCGTACAAAACGCGTTCGAATCAACGTGTATATTATTTGGGCACTTTTTTAAAGCTCTGCTGCATACTAATTGCAGTAAAACTAAATGAATTTTCACTTGTACGTTTTTTTTATCATGTAGCAGTAATCTACGAATGAAGGAGCGTTCAAGGTCACAGCTCTTTGTGCTCTATGCGAACCCTAAGATATGATAGTAACATTGACATGGTATAGAACATGGATAGGCTTCGTGAAGTGCCTTATATAGCCTGCGGATTGCTACTTTGCGTACAAAACGCGTTCCAATTAACGTGTATATTATTTGGGCACTTTTTGAAAGATCTGCTGCATACTAATTGCAGTAAAACTTAGACCGTTTTCTCTTGAACGTCTTTTCTATCGTGTAGGAGTTATCTACTTATGAAGGAGCGTTCAAGGTCACAACTCTAGGTGTTGAATGCGAATGCTAAGATATGGTAGTTACAATGTCATGTTATAGTATATATATATAATTAATATAATTAACTTATATAATTAACCTTTATATTATTTGTGCACTTTTTGAAGGCTCTGCTTCATATTAATTGCAGTAAAACTTAGACCGGTTTCTCTTGAACGGCTTTTATATCATGTAGGAGTTATCTACGTATGAAGGAGCGTTCAAGGTCACAACTCTAGTTACTGTATGCGAACGCTAAGATATGATAGTTACAATGGCATGGTATAGAACATCGATAAGCAACCCGAAGTGCCCTATATAGCCCACGGATTGCAACTTTACGTACAAAACGCGATCGAATTAATGTGTATATTATTTGGGCACTTTTTGATAGCTCTGCTGCATACTAATTGCAGTAAAACTTAGACCGGTTTCTCTTGAACGTCTTTTCTATCATGTAGGAGTTATCTACTTATGAAGGAGCCGTCAAGGTCACAACTCTAGTTACCGAATGCGAACGCTAAGATATGATAGTTACAATGGCATGGTATAGAAAATGGATAGGCATCGCGAAGTGTCCTTAATAGCCCACGGATTGCTGCTTTGTTTACAAAACGCATTCGAATTAACGTATATATTATCTGGGCATTATTTGGCAGCTCTGCTGCATGCTAATTGCAGTAAAACTAAATGAATTTTCACTTGTACGTCTTTTCTATCATGTAGCAGTAATCTACAAATGAAGGAGCGTTCAAGGTCACAGCTCTTTGTTCTCTATGCGAACCCTAAGATATGATAGTAACAATCACATGGTATAGAACATGGATAGGCATCGCGAAGTGTCCTCAATAGCCCACGGATTGCTGCTTTGTTTATAAAACGCATTCGAATTTTCGTGTATATTATCTAGGCATTATTTGGCAGCTCTCCTGCATGCTAATTGCAGTAAAACTTAGTCCGTTTTCTCTTGAACGTCTTTTCTATCTTGTAGGAGTTATCTACTTATGAAGGAGCGTTCAACGTCACAACTCTAGGTGCTGTATGCGAACGCTAAGATATGAGAGTTACAATGGCCTGGTATAGAACATCGATAGGCATCGCGAAGTGCCCTATATAGCCCACGGATTGCAACTTTTCCTTCAAAACGCGTTCGAATTAACGTGTATATTATTTGGGCACTTTTTGAAAGATCTGCTGCATACTAATTGCAGTAAAACTTAGACCGTTTTCTCTTGAACGTCTTTTCTATCGTGTAGGAGTTATCTACTTATGAAGGAGCGTTCAAGGTCACAACTCTAGGTGTTGAATGCGAACGCTAAGATATGGTAGTTACAATGTCATGTTATAGAAAATAGATAAGCATCGCAAAGTGTCCTTAATAGCCCACGGATTGCTGCTTTGTTTAAAAAACGCATTAGAATTAACGTGTATTTTATCTGGGCTTTATTTGGCCGCTTT
This sequence comes from Tetropium fuscum, assembly GCA_964058915.1. Taxonomy (NCBI): domain Eukaryota; kingdom Metazoa; phylum Arthropoda; class Insecta; order Coleoptera; family Cerambycidae; genus Tetropium; species Tetropium fuscum. The sequence continues at coordinate 872,354 of CAXKVY010018518.1, read as the reverse complement.
GCTGCATGCTAATTGCAGTAAAACTAAATGAATTTTCACTTGTACGTCTTTTCTATCATGTAGCAGTAATCTACAAATGAAGGAGCGTTCAAGGTCACAGCTCTTTGTGCTCTATGCGAACCCTAATATATGATAGTAACATTGACATGGTATAGAACATGGATAGGCATCGCGAAGTGCCCTATATAGCCCACGGATTGCAACTTTACGTACAAAACGCGATCGAATTAATGTGTGTATTATTTGGGTACTTTTTGAAAGCTCTGTTGCATACTAATTGCAATAAAACTTAGACCGTTTTCTCTTGAACGTTTTTTCTATCGTGTAGAAGTTATCTACTTATGAAGGAGCGTTCAAGGTCACAACTCTAGGTGTTGAATGCGAACGCTAAGATATGGTAGTTACAATGTCCTGTTATAGAAAATAGATAGGCATCGCAAAGTGTCCTTAATAGCCCACGGATTGCTGCTTTGTTTAAAAAACGCATTCGAATTAACGTGAACGTATCTACTTATGAAGAAGCGTTCAAGGTCACAACTCTAGTGACCGTATGCGAACGCTAAGATATGATAGTTACAATGGCATGGAATAGAAAATGGATAGGCATCGCAAAGTGTCCTTAATGGCCCACGGATTGCTGCTTTGTTTAAAAAACGCATTCGAATTAACGTGTATTTTATTTGGGCATTATTTGGCATCTCTGCTGCATGCTAATTGCAGTAAAACTTAGTCCATTTTCTCTTGAACGTCTTTTCCATTGTGTAGGAGTTATCTACTTATGAAGGAGCGTTCAAGGTCACAACTTTAGTTACTAAATGCGAACGCTAAGATATGATAGTTACAATGGCATGGTATAGAACGTCGATAGCCATCGCGAAGTGCCCTATATAGCCCACGGATTGAAACCTTTGGTACAAAACGCGAGCGAATTATCGTGTATATTATTTGGGTACTTTTTGAAAGATCTGCTGCATGCTAATTGCAGTAAAACTAAATGAATTTTCACTTGTACGTTATTTTTATCATGTAGCAGTAATCTACGAATGAAGGAGCGTTCAAGGTCACAGCTCTTTGTGCTCTATGCGAACCCTAAGATATGATAGTAACATTGACATGGTATAGAACATGGATAGGCTTCGCGAAGTGCCTTATAGAGCCCGCGGATTGCTACTTTGCGTACAAAACGCGTTCGAATTAACGTGTATATTATATGGGCACTTTTTGAAAGTTCTGCTGCATGCTAATTGCAGTAAAACTTAGTCCGGTTTCTCTTGAACGTCTTTTCTATCATGTAGTAGGTATCTACTTATGAAGGAGCGTTCAAGGTCACAGCTCTTTGTGCTCTATGCGAACCCTAAGATATGATAGTAACATTGACATGGTATAGAACATGGATAGGCTTCGTGAAGTGCCTTTTATTGCCTGCGGATTGCTACTTTGCGTACAAAACGCGTTCGAATTAACATGTATATTATTTGGGCACTTTTTGAAAGTTCTGCTGCATGCTAATTGCAGTAAAACTTAGTCCGTTTTCTCTTGAACGTCTTTTCTATCGTGTAGGAGTTATCTACTTATGAAGGAGCAATCAAGGTCACAACTTTAGTTACTGTATGCGAACGCTAAGATATGATAGTTACAATGGCATGGCATGAACATCGATAGGCATCGCGAAGTGTCCTTAATAGCCCACGGATTGCTGCTTTGTTTACAAAACGCATTCGAATTAACGTGTATATTATCTGGGCATTATTTGGCAGCTATGCTGCATGCTAATTGCAGTAAAATTTATTCCATTTTCTCTTGAACGTCTTTTCTATCGTGTAGGAGTTATCTACTTATGAAGGAGCGTTCAAGGTCACAACTTTAGTTACTGTATGCGAACGCTAAGATATGATAGTTACAATGGCATGGTATAGAACATCGATAGGCATCGCGAAGTGCCCTATATAGCCCACGGATTGCAACTTTTCGTACAAAACGCGTTCGAATTAACGTGTATATTATTTGGGCACTTTTTGAAAGATCTGCTGCATACTAATTGCAGTAAAACTTAGACCATTTTCTCTTGAACGTCTTTTCTATCGTGTAGGAGTTATCTACTTATGAAGGAGCGTTCAAGGTCACAACTCTAGGTGCTGTATGCGAACGCTAAGATATGATAGTTACAATGGCATGGTATAGAAAATGGATAGGCATCGCGAAGTGTCCTTAATAGCCCACGGATTGCTGCTTTGTTTACAAAACGCATTCGAATTAACGTGTATATTTTCTGGGCATTATTTGGCAGCCTTGCTAGATGCTAATTGCAGTAAAACTAAATGAATTTTCACTTGTACGTCTTTTCTATCATATAGCAGTAATCTACGAATGAAGGAGCGTTCAAGGTCACAGCTCTTTGTGCTCTATGTTAACCCTAAGATATGATAGTAACATTGACATGGTATAGAACATGGATAGGCATCGCGAAATGTCCTTAATAGCCCACGGATTGCTGCTTTGTTTACAAAACGCATTCGAATTAACGTGTATATTATCTGGGCATTATTTGGCAGCTCTGGTGCATGCTAATTGCAGTAAAACTTAGTACTTTTTCTCTTGAACGTCTTTTCTATTGTGTAGGAGTTATCTACTTATGAAGGAGCCGTCAAGGTCACAACTCTAGTTACCGTATGCGAACGCTAAGATATGATAGTTACAATGGCATGGTATAGCAAATGGATAATCATCGCGAAGTGTCCTTAATAGCCCACGGATTGCTGCTTTGTTTACAAAACGCATTCGAATTAACGTATATATTATCTGGGCATTATTTGGCAGCTCTGCTGCATGTTAATTGCAGTAAAACTAAATGAATTTTCACTTGTACGTCTTTTCTATCATGTAGCAGTATTCTACAAATGAAGGAGCGTTCAAGGTCACAGCTCTTTGTGCTCTATGCGAACCCTAAGATATGATAGTAACAATCACATGGTATAGAACATGGACAGGCATCGCGAAGTGTCCTCAATAGCCCACGGATTGCTGCTTTGTTTTTAAAACGCATTCCAATTTTCGTGTATATCATCAGGGCATTATTTGGCAGCTCTGCTGCATGCTAATTGAATTAAAACTTGGACCGTTTTCTCTTGTACGTCTTTTCCATCGTGTGGGAGATATCTACGTATGAAGGAGCGTTCAAGGTCACAATTCTAGTTACTGTATGCGAACGCTAAGATATGAGAGTTACAATGGCCTGGTATAGAACATCGATAGGCATCGCGAAGTACCCTATATAGCCCGCGGATTGCTACTTTGCGTTCAAAACGCGTTCGAATTAACGTGTATATTATTTGGGCACTTTTTTAAAGCTCTGCTGCATACTAATTGCAGTAAAACTTATTCCGTTTTCTCTTGAACGTCTTTTCTATCGTGTAGGAGTTATCTACTTATGAAGGAGCGTTCAAGGTCACAACTTTAGTTACTGTATGCGAACGCTAAGATATGAGAGTTACAATGGCCTGGTATAGAACATCGATAGGCATCGCGAAGTGCCCTATATAGCCCACGGATTGCAACTTTTCGTTCAAAACGCGTTCGAATTAACGTGTATATTATTTGGGCACTTTTTGAAAGATCTGCTGCATACTAATTGCAGTAAAACTTAGACCGTTTTCTCTTGAACGTCTTTTCTATCGTGTAGGAGTTATCTACTTATGAAGGAGCGTTCAAGGTCACAACTCTAGGAGTTGAATGCGAACGCTAAGATATTGTAGTTACAATGTCATGTTATAGAAAATAGATAGGCATCGCAAAGTGTCCTTAATAGCCCACGGATTGCTGCTTTGTTTGAAAAACGCATTCGAATTAACGTGTATTTTATCTGGGCATTATTTGGCAGCTCTGCTGCATGCTAATTGCAGTAAAACTTAGTCCATTCTCTATTGAACGTCTTTTCTATCGTGTAGGAGTTATGTATTTATGAAGGAGCGTTCAAGGTCACAACTTTAGTTACTGTATGCGAACGCTAAGATATGATAGTTACAATGGCATGGTATAGAACGTCGATAGCCATCGCGAAGTGCCCTATATAGCCCACGGATTGCAACTTTACGTACAAAACGCGATCGAATTAACGTGTATATTATTTGGGAAGTTTTTGAAAGGTCTGCTGCATACTAATTGCAGTAAAACTTAGACCGGTTTCTCTTGAATGTCTTTTCTATCATGTAGGAGTTATCTACTTATGAAGGAGCGTTCAAGGTCACAGCTCTTTGTGCTCTATGCAAACCCTAAGATATGATAGTAACATTGACATGGTATAGAACATGGATAGGCTTCGTGAAGTGTCTTATATAGCCTGCGGATTGCTACTTTGCGTACAAAACGCGTTCGAATTAACATGTATATTATTTGGGCACTTTTAGAAAGTTCTGCTGCATGCTAATTGCAGTAAAACTTAGTCCGTTTTCTATTGAACGTCTTTTCCATCGTGTCGGAGTTATCTACTTATGAAGGAGCATTCAAGGTCACAACTTTAGTTACTGTATGCGAACGCTAAGATATGATAGTTACAATGGCATGGTATAGAACATCGATAGGCATCGCGAAGTGCCCTATATAGCCCACGGATTGCAACTTTTCGTACAAAACGCGTTCGAATTAACGTGTATATTATTTGGGCACTTTTTGAAAGATCTGCTGCATACTAATTGCAGTAAAACTTAGACCGTTTTCTCTTGAACGTCTTTTCTATCGTGTAGGAGTTATCTACTTATGAAGGAGCGTTCAAGGTCACAACTCTAGGTGTTGAATGCGAACGCTAAAATATGGTAGTTACAATGTCCTGTTATAGAAAATAGATAGGCATCGCAAAGTGTCCTTAATAGCCCACGGATTGCTGCTTTGTTTAAAAAACGCATTCGAATTAACGTGAACGTATCTACTTATGAAGAAGCGTTCAAGGTCACAACTCTAGTGACCGTATGCGAACGCTAAGATATGATAGTTACAATGGCATGGTATAGAAAATGGATAGTCATCGCGAAGTGTCCTTAATAGCCGACGGATTGCTGCTTTGTTTAAAAAACGCATTCGAATTAACGTGTATTTAATCTGGGCATTATTTGGCCGCTTTGCTGTATGCTAATTGCAGTAAAACTAAATCCATTTTCACTTGTACGTCTTTTATATCGTATAGAAGTAATCTACAAATGAAGGAGCGTTCAAGGTCACAGCTCTTTGTGCTCTATGCGAACCCTAAGATATGATAGTAACATTGACATGGTATAGAACATGGATAGGCATCGCGAAGTGTCCTCAATAGCCCACGGATTGCTGCTTAGTTTACAGAACGCATTCGAATTTTCGTGTATATTAACTAGGCGTTATTTGGCAGCTCTGCTGCATGCTAATTGCAGTAAAACTTAGTCCGTCTTCTCTTGAACGTCTTTTCTATCGTGTAGGAGTTATCTACTTATGAAGGAGCGTTCAAGGTCACAACTCTAGGTGTTGAATGCGAACGCTAAGATATGGTAGTTACAATGTCATGTTATAGAAAATAGATAGGCATCGCAAAGTGTCCTTAATAGCCCACGGATTGCTGCTTTGTTTAAAAAACGCATTCGAATTAACGTGTACTTTATCTGGGCATTATTTGGCAGCTCTGCTGCATGCTAATTGCAGTAAAATTTAGTCCGTTTTCTCTTGAATGTCTTTTCTATCGTGTAGGAGTTATCTACTTATGAAGGAGCGTTCAAGGTCACAACTCTAGTTACTGTATGCGAACGCTAAGATATGATAGTTACAATGGCCTGGTATAGAACATCGATAGGCATCGCGAAGTGCCCTATATAGCCCGCGGATTGCTACTTTAGGTACAATACGCGTTCGAATTAACCTGTATATTATTTGGGCACTTTTTGAAAGCTCTGCTGCATACTAATTGCAGTAAAACTTAGACCGGTTTCTCTTGAACGTCTTTTCTATCGTGTAGGAGTTATCTACTTATGAAGGAGCGTTCAAGGTCACAACTCTAGGTGTTGAATGCGAACGCTAAGATATGGTAGTTACAATGTCATGTTATAGAAAATAGATAGGCATCGCAAAGTGTCCTTAATGTCCCACGGATTGCTGCTTTGTTTAAAAAACGCATTCGAATTAACGTGTATTTTATTTGGGCATTATTTGGCAGCTCTGCTGCATGCTAATTGCAGTAAAACTTAGTCCATTTTCTATTGAACGTCTTTTCTATCATGTAGGAGTTATCTACTTATGAAGGAGCGTTCAAAATCACAACTCTAGTTACTGTATGCGAACGCTAAGATATGATAGTTACAATGGCATGGTATAGAACGTCGATAGCCATCGCGAAGTGCCCTATATAGCCCACGGATTGCAACTTTACGTACAAAACGCGATCGAATTAATGTGTGTATTATTTGGGCACTTTTTGAAAGCTCTGTTGCATACTAATTGCAGTAAAACTTAATGAATTTTCACTTGTACGTTTTTTTTATCATGTAGCAGTAATCTACTAATGAAGGAGCGTTCAAGGTCACAGCTCTTTGTGCTCTATGCGAACCCTAAGATATGATAGTAACATATACATGGTATAGAACATGGATAGGCATCGCGAAGTGCCCTATATAGCCCACGGATTGCAACTTTACGTACAAATCGCGATCGAATTAATGTGTGTATTATTTGGGTACTTTTTGAAAGCTCTGTTGCATACTAATTGCAGTAAAATTTTCACTTGTACGTCTTTTCTATCATGTAGCAGTAATCTACGAATGAAGGAGCGTTCAAGGTCACAGCTCTTTGTGCTCTATGCGAACCCTAAGATATGATAGTAACATTGACATGGTATAGAACATGGATAGGCATCGCGAAGTGTCCTTAATAGCCCACGGATTGCTGCTTTGTTTACAAAACGCATTCCAATTAACGTGTATATTGTCTGGGCATTATTTGGCAGCTCTGCTGCATGCTAATTGCAGTAAAATTTAGTCCATTTTCTCTTGAACGTCTTTTCTATCGTGTAGGAGTTATCTACTTATGAAGGAGCGTTCAAGGTCACAACTCTAGTTACTGTATGCGAACGCTAAGATATGAGAGTTACAATGGCCTGGTATAGAACATCGATAGGCATCGCGAAGTACCCTATATAGCCCGCGGATTGCTACTTTGCGTACAAAACACGTTCGAATTAACGTGTATATTATTTGGGCACTTTTTTAAAGCTCTGCTGCATACTAATTGCAGTAAAACTTATTCCGTTTTCTCTTGAACGTCTTTTCTATCGTGTAGGAGTTATCTACTTATGAAGGAGCGTTAAAGGTCACAACTTTAGTTACTGTATGCGAACGCTAAGATAAGATAGTTACAATAGCATGGAAAAGAACATCGATAGGCATCGCGAAGTGCCCTATATAGCCCACGGATTGCAACTTTTCGTACAAAACGCGTTCGAATTAACGTGTATATTATTTGGGCACTCTTTGAAAGATCTGCTGCATACTAATTGCAGTAAAACTTAGACCGTTTTCTCTTGAACGTCTTTTCTATCGTGTAGGAGTTATCTACTTATGAAGGAGCGTTCAAGGTCACAACTTTAGTTACTGTATGCGAACGCTAAGATAAGATAGTTACAATAGCATGGTATAGAACATCGATAGGCATAGCGAAGTGCCCTATATAGCCCACGGATTGCAACTTTTCGTACAAAACGCGTTCGAATTAACGTGTATATTATTTGGGCACTTTTTGAAAGAACTGCTGCATACTAATTGCAGTAAAACTTATTCCGTTTTCTCTAGAACGTCTTTTCTATCGTGTAGGAGTTATCTACTTATGAAGGAGCGTTCAAGGTCACAACTCTAGGTGTTGAATGCGAACGCTAAGATATGGTAGTTACAATGTCCTGTTATAGAAAATAGATAGGCATCGCAAAGTGTCCTTAATAGCCCACGGATTGCTGCTTTGTTTAAAAAACGCATTCGAATTAAAGTGAACGTATCTACTTATGAAGAAGCGTTCAAGGTCACAACTCTAGTTACTGTATGCGAACGCTAAGATATGAGAGTTACAATGGCCTGATATAGAACATCGATAGGCATCGCGAAGTACCCTATATAGCCCGCGGATTGCTACTTTGCGTACAAAACGCGTTCGAATTAACGTGTATATTATTTGGGCACTTTTTTAAAGCTCTGCTGCATACTAATTGCAGTAAAACTTATTCCGTTTTCTCTTGAACGTCTTTTCTATCGTGTAGGAGTTATCTACTTATGAAGGAGCGTTCAAGGTCACAACTCTAGGTGTTGAATGCGAACGCTAAGATATGGTAGTTACAATGTCCTGTTATAGAAAATAGATAGGCATCGCAAAGTGTCCTTAATAGCCCACGGATTGCTGCTTTGTTTAAAAAACGCATTCGAATTAACGTGAACGTATCTACTTATGAACAAGCGTTCAAGGTCACAACTCTAGTGACCGTATGCGAACGCTAAGATATGATAGTTACAATGGCATGGTATAGAAAATGGATAGGCATCGCGAAGTGTCCTTAATAGCCGACGGATTGCTGCTTTGTTTAAAAAACGCATTCGAATTAACGTGTATTTAATCTGGGCATTATTTGGCCGCTTTGCTGTATGCTAATTGCAGTAAAACTAAATCCATTTTCACTTGTACGTCTTTTATATCGTATAGAAGTAATCTACGAATGAAGGAGCGTTCAAGGTCACAGCTCTTTGTGCTCTATGCGAACCCTAAGATATGATAGTAACATTGACATGGTATAGAACATGGATAGGCATCGCGAAGTGCCCTATATAGCCCACGGATTGCAACTTTACGTACAAAACGCGATCGAATTAATGTGTGTATTATTTGGGTACTTTTTGAAAGCTCTGTTGCATACTAATTGCAATAAAACTTAGACCGTTTTCTCTTGAACGTTTTTTCTATCGTGTAGAAGTTATCTACTTATGAAGGAGCGTTCAAGGTCACAACTCTAGGTGTTGAATGCGAACGCTAAGATATGGTAGTTACAATGTCCTGTTATAGAAAATAGATAGGCATCGCAAAGTGTCCTTAATAGCCCACGGATTGCTGCTTTGTTTAAAAAACGCATTCGAATTAACGTGAACGTATCTACTTATGAAGAAGCGTTCAAGGTCACAACTCTAGTGACCGTATGCGAACGCTAAGATATGATAGTTACAATGGCATGGAATAGAAAATGGATAGGCATCGCAAAGTGTCCTTAATGGCCCACGGATTGCTGCTTTGTTTAAAAAACGCATTCGAATTAACGTGTATTTTATTTGGGCATTATTTGGCATCTCTGCTGCATGCTAATTGCAGTAAAACTTAGTCCATTTTCTATTGAACGTCTTTTCTATCGTGTAGGAGTTATGTATTTATGAAGGAGCGTTCAAGGTTACAACTTTAGTTACTGTATGCGAACGCTAAGATATGATAGTTACAATGGCATGGTATAGAACGTCGATAGCCATCGCGAAGTGCCCTATATAGCCCACGGATTGCAACTTTACGTACAAAACGCGATCGAATTAATGTGTGTATTATTTGGGCACTTTTTGAAAGCTCTGTTGCATACTAATTGCAGTAAAACTTAATGAATTTTCACTTGTACGTTTTTTTTATCATGTAGCAGTAATCTACGAATGAAGGAGCGTTCAAGGTCACAGCTCTTTGTGCTCTATGCGAACCCTAAGATATGATAGTAACATTGACATGGTATAGAACATGGATAGGCATCGCGAAGTGCCCTATATAGCCCACGAATTGCAACTTTACGTACAAAACGCGATCGAATTAATGTGTGTATTATTTGGGTACTTTTTGAAAGCTCTGTTGCATACTAATTGCAGTAAAACTTAGACCGTTTTCTCTTGAAGGTTTTTTCTATCGTGTAGAAGTTATCTACTTATGAAGGAGCGTTCAAGGTCAGAACTCTAGGTGCTATATGCGAACGCTAAGATATGGTAGTTTCAATGGCATGGTATAGAAAATGGATAGGCATCGCTAAGTGTCCTTTATAGCCCACGGATTGCTGCTTTGTTTACAAAACGCATTCGAATTAACGTGTATATTATCTGGGCATTATTTGGCAGCTCTGCTGCATGCTAATTGCAGTAAAACTTAGTCCGTTTTCTCTTGAACGTCTTTTCTATTGTGTAGGAGTTATCTACTTATGATGGAGCCGTCAAGGTCACAACTGTAGTTACTGTATGCGAACGCTAAGATATGATAGTTACAATGGCATGGTATAGCAAATGGATAGGCATCGCGAAGTGTCCTTAATAGCCCACGGATTGCTGCTTTGTTTACAAAACGCATTCGAATTAACGTGTATATTATCTGGGCATTATTTGGTAGCTCTGCTGCATGCTAATTGCAGTAAAACTTAGTCCGTTTTCTCTTGAACGTGTTTTCTATTGTTCAGGAGTTATCTACTTATGAAGGAGCCGTCAAGGTCACAACTCTAGTTACCGTATGCGAACGCTAAGATATGATAGTTACAATGGCATGGTATAGCAAATGGATAGGCATCGCGAAGTGTCCTTAATAGCCCACGGATTGCTGCTTTGTTTACAAAACGCATTCGAATTAACGTGTATATTATCTGGGCATTATTTGGCAGCTCTGCTGCATGCTAATTGCAGTGAAACTTAGTCCGTTTTCTCTTGAACGTCTTTTCTATCTTGTAGGAGTTATCTACTTATGAAGGAGCGTTCAAGGTCACCACTCTAGTTACTGTATGCGAACGCTAAGATAAGATAGTTACAGTAGCATGGTATAGAACATCGATAGGCATCGCGAAGTGCCCTATATAATCCACGGATTGCAACTTTACGTACAAAACGCGATCGAATTAATGTGTGTATTATTTGGGCACTTTTTGAAAGCTCTGTTGCATACTAATTGCAATAAAACTTAGACCGTTTTCTCTTGAACGTCTTTTCTATCGTGTAGAAGTTATCTACTTATGAAGGAGCGTTCAAGGTCACAACTCTAGGTGCTATATGCGAACGCTAAGATATGGTAGTTTCAATGGCATGGTATAGAAAATGGATAGGTATCGCTAAGTGTCCTTAATAGCCCACGGATTGCTGCTTTGTTTACAAAACGCATTTGAATTAACGTGTATATTATCTGGGCATTATTTGGCAGCTCTGCTGCATGCTAATTGCAGTAAAACTTAGTTCGTTTTCTCTTGAACGTCTTTTCCATTGTGTAGGAGTTATCTACTTATGAAGGAGCGTTCAAGGTCACAACTTTAGTTACTAAATGCGAACGCTAAGATATGATAGTTACAATGGCATGGTATAGAACGTCGATAGCCATCGCGAAGTGCCCTATATAGCCCACGGATTGAAACCTTAGGTACAAAACGCGAGCGAATTATCGTGTATATTATTTGGGTACTTTTTGAAAGATCTGCTGCATGCTAATTGCAGTAAAACTAAATGAATTTTCACTTGTACGTTATTTTTATCATGTAGCAGTAATCTACGAATGAAGGAGCGTTCAAGGTCACAGCTCTTTGTGCTCTATGCGAACCCTAAGATATGATAGTAACATTGACATGGTATAGAACATGGATAGGCTTCGCGAAGTGCCTTATATAGCCCGCGGATTGCTACTTTGCGTACAAAACGCGTTCGAATTAACGTGTATATTATTTGGGCACTTTTTGATAGCTCTGCTGCATACTAATTGCAGTAAAACTTAGACCGGTTTCTCTTGAACGTCTTTTCTATCATGTAGTAGGTATCTACTTATGAAGGAGCGTTCAAGGTCACAGCTCTTTGTGCTCTATGCGAACCCTAAGATATGATAGTAACATTGACATGGTATAGAACATGGATAGGCTTCGTGAAGTGCCTTTTATTGCCTGCGGATTGCTACTTTGCGTACAAAACGCGTTCGAATTAACATGTATATTATTTGGGCACTTTTTGAAAGTTCTGCTGCATGCTAATTGCAGTAAAACTTAGTCCGTTTTCTCTTGAACGTCTTTTCTATCGTGTAGGAGTTATCTACTTATGAAGGAGCAATCAAGGTCACAACTTTAGTTACTGTATGCGAACGCTAAGATATGATAGTTACAATGGCTTGGCATGAACATCGATAGGCATCGCGAAGTGTCCTTAATAGCCCACGGATTGCTGCTTTGTTTACAAAACGCATTCGAATTAACGTGTATATTATCTGGGCATTATTTGGCAGCTATGCTGCATGCTGATTGCAGTAAAATTTATTCCATTTTCTCTTGAACGTCTTTTCTATCGTGTAGGAGTTATCTACTTATGAAGGAGCGTTCAAGGTCACAACTTTAGTTACCGTATGCGAACGCTAAGATATGATAGTTACAATGGCATGGTATAGAACATCGATAGGCATCGCGAAGTGCCCTATATAGCCCACGGATTGCAACTTTTCGTACAAAACGCGTTCGAATTAACGTGTATATTATTTGGGCACTTTTTGAAAGATCTGCTGCATACTAATTGCAGTAAAACTTAGACCGTTTTCTCTTGAACGTCTTTTCTATCGTGTAGGAGTTATCTACTTATGAAGGAGCGTTCAAGGTCACAACTCTAGGTGCTGTATGCGAACGCTAAGATATGATAGTTACAATGGCATGATATAGAAAATGGATAGGCATCGCGAAGTGTCCTTAATAGCCCACGGATTGCTGCTTTGTTTACAAAACGCATTCGAATTAACGTGTATATTTTCTGGGCATTATTTGGCAGCCTTGCTACATGCTAATTGCAGTAAAACTAAATGAATTTTCACTTGTACGTCTTTTCTATCATATAGCAGTAATCTACGAATGAAGGAGCGTTCAAGGTCACAGCTCTTTGTGCTCTATGTTAACCCTAAGATATGATAGTAACATTGACATGGTATAGAACATGGATAGGCATCGCGAAATGTCCTTAATAGCCCATGGATTGCTGCTTTGTATACAAAACGCATTCGAATTAACGTGTATATTATCTGGGCATTATTTGGCAGCTCTGCTGCATGCTAATTGCAGTAAAACTTAGTCCGTTTTCTCTTGAACGTCTTTTCTATTGTTTAGGAGTTATCTACTTATGAAGGAGCCGTCAAGGTCACAACTCTAGTTACCGTATGCGAACGCTAAGATATGATAGTTTCAATGGCATGGTATAGCAAATGGATAGGCATCGCGAAGTGTCCTTAATAGCCCACGGATTGCTGCTTTGTTTACAAAACGCATTCGAATTAACGTCTAAATTATCTGGGCATTATTTGGCAGCTCTGCTGCATGTTAATTGCAGTAAAACTAAATTAATTTTCACATGTACGTCTTTTCTATCATGTAGCAGTAATCTACAAATGAAGGAGCGTTCCAGGTCACAGCTCTTTGTGCTCTATGCGAACCCTAAGATATGATAGTAACAATCACATGGTATAGAACATGGACAGGCATCGCGAAGTGTCCTCAATAGCCCACGGATTGCTGCTTTGTTTATAAAACGCATTCGAATTTTCGTGTATATCATCAGGGCATTATTTGGCAGCTCTGCTGCATGCTAATTGAATTAAAACTTGGACTGTTTTCTCTTGTACGTCTTTTCCATCGTGTGGGAGATATCTACGTATGAAGGAGCGTTCAAGGTCACAACTCTAGTTACTGTATGCGAACGCTAAGATATGAGAGTTACAATGGACTGGTATAGAACATCGATAGGCATCGCGAAGTACCCTATATAGCCCGCGGATTGCTACTTTGCGTACAAAACGCGTTCGAATTAACGTGTATATTATTTGGGCACTTTTTGAAAGCTCTGTTGCATACTAATTGCAGTAAAACTTAGACCGTTTTCTCTTGAACGTCTTTTCTATCTTGTAGGAGTTATCTACTTATGAAGGAGCGTTCAACGTCACAACTCTAGGTGCTGTATGCGAACGCTAAGATATGAGAGTTACAATGGCCTGGTATAGAACATCGATAGGCATCGCGAAGTGCCCTATATAGCCCACGGATTGCAACTTCTCGTTCAAAACGCGTTCGAATTAACGTGTATATTATTTTGGCACTTTTTGAAAGATCTGCTGCATACTAATTGCAGTAAAACTTAGACCGTTTTCTCTTGAACGTCTTTTCTATCGTGTAGGAGTTATCTACTTATGAAGGAGCGTTCAAGGTGACAACTCTAGTTGTTGAATGCGAACGCTAAGATATGGTAGTTACAATGTCATGTTATAGAAAATAGATAGGCATCGCAAAGTGTCCTTAATAGCCCACGGATTGCTGCTTTGTTTAAAAAACGCATTCGAATTAACGTGTATTTTATCTGGGCATTATTTGGCAGCTCTGCTGCATGCTAATTGCAGTAAAACTTAGTCCATTCTCTATTGAACGTCTTTTCTATCGTGTAGGAGTTATGTATTTATGAAGGAGCGTTCAAGGTCACAACTTTAGTTACTGTGTGCGAACGCTAAGATATGATAGTTACAATGGCATGGTATAAAACGTCGATAGCCATCGCGAAGTGCCCTATATAGCCCACGGATTGCAACTTTACGTACAAAACGCGATCGAATTAACGTGTATATTATTTGGGCAGTTTTTGAAAGTTCTGCTGCATGCTAATTGCAGTAAAACTTAGACCGGTTTCTCTTGAATGTCTTTTCTATCATGTAGGAGTTATCTACTTATGAAGGAGCGTTCAAGGTCACAACTCTAGTTACTGTATGCGAACGCTAAGATATGAGAGTTACAATGGCCTGGTATAGAACATCGATAGGCATCGCGAAGTACCCTATATAGCCCGCGGATTGCTACTTTGCGTACAAAACGCGTTTGAATTAACGTGTATATTATTTGGGCACTTTTTTAAAGCTCTGCTGCATACTAATTGCAGTAAAACTTATTCCGTTTTCTCTTGAACGTCTTTTCTATCGTGTAGGAGTTATCTACTTATGAAGGAGCGTTCAAGGTCACAACTTTAGTTACTGTATGCGAACGCTAAGATAAGATAGTTACAATAGCATGATATAGAACATCGATTGGCATCGCGAAGTGCCCTATATAGCCCACGGATTGCAACTTTACGTACAAAACGCGATCGAATTAATGTGTGTATTATTTGGGCACTTTTTGAAAGCACTGTTGGATACTAATTGCAGTAAAACTTAGACCGTTTTCTCTTGAACGTTTTTTCTATCGTGTAGAAGTTATCTACTTATGAAGGAGCGTTCAAGGTCAGAACTCTAGGTGCTATATGCGACGCTAAGATATGGTAGTTTCAATGGCATGGTATAGAAAATGGATAGGCATCGCTAAGTGTCCTTAATAGCCCACGGATTGCTACTTTGTTTACAAAACGCATTCGAATTAACGTGTATATTATCTGGGCATTATTTGGCAGCTCTGCTGCATGCTAATTGCAATAAAACTTAGTCCGTTTTCTCTTGAACGTCTTTTCTATTGTGTAGGAGTTATCTACCTATGAAGAAGCCGTCAAGGTCACAACTCTAGTTACCGTATGCGAACGCTAAGATATGATAGTTACAATGGCATGGTATAGCAAATGGATAGGCATCGCGAAGTGTCCTTAATAGCCCACGGATTGCTGCTTTATTTACAAAACGCATTCGAATTAACGTATATATTATCTGGGCATTATTTGGCAGCTCTGCTGCATGTTAATTGCAGTAAAACTAAATGAATTTTCACTTGTGCGTCTTTTCTATCATGTAGCAGTAATCTACAAATGAAGGAGCGTTCAAGGTCACAGCTCTTTGTGCTCTATGCGAAACCTAAGAAATGATAGTAACAATCACATGGTATAGAACATGGACAGGCATCGCGAAGTGTCCTCAATAGCCCACGGATTGCTGCTTTGTTTAGAAAACGCATTCGAATTTTCGTGTATCTGGGCATTATTTGGCAGCTCTGCTGCATGCTAATTGCAGTAAAATTTAGTCCGTTTTCTCTTGAATGTCTTTTCTATCTCGTAGGAGTTATCTACTTCTGAAGGAGCGTTCAAGGTCACAACTCTAGTTACTGTATGCGAACGCTAAGATATGAGAGTTACAATGGCCTGATATAGAACATCGATAGGCATCGCGAAGTACCCTATATAGCCCGCGGATTGCTACTTTGCGTACAAAACGCGTTCGAATCAACGTGTATATTATTTGGGCACTTTTTTAAAGCTCTGCTGCATACTAATTGCAGTAAAACTAAATGAATTTTCACTTGTACGTTTTTTTTATCATGTAGCAGTAATCTACGAATGAAGGAGCGTTCAAGGTCACAGCTCTTTGTGCTCTATGCGAACCCTAAGATATGATAGTAACATTGACATGGTATAGAACATGGATAGGCTTCGTGAAGTGCCTTATATAGCCTGCGGATTGCTACTTTGCGTACAAAACGCGTTCCAATTAACGTGTATATTATTTGGGCACTTTTTGAAAGATCTGCTGCATACTAATTGCAGTAAAACTTAGACCGTTTTCTCTTGAACGTCTTTTCTATCGTGTAGGAGTTATCTACTTATGAAGGAGCGTTCAAGGTCACAACTCTAGGTGTTGAATGCGAATGCTAAGATATGGTAGTTACAATGTCATGTTATAGTATATATATATAATTAATATAATTAACTTATATAATTAACCTTTATATTATTTGTGCACTTTTTGAAGGCTCTGCTTCATATTAATTGCAGTAAAACTTAGACCGGTTTCTCTTGAACGGCTTTTATATCATGTAGGAGTTATCTACGTATGAAGGAGCGTTCAAGGTCACAACTCTAGTTACTGTATGCGAACGCTAAGATATGATAGTTACAATGGCATGGTATAGAACATCGATAAGCAACCCGAAGTGCCCTATATAGCCCACGGATTGCAACTTTACGTACAAAACGCGATCGAATTAATGTGTATATTATTTGGGCACTTTTTGATAGCTCTGCTGCATACTAATTGCAGTAAAACTTAGACCGGTTTCTCTTGAACGTCTTTTCTATCATGTAGGAGTTATCTACTTATGAAGGAGCCGTCAAGGTCACAACTCTAGTTACCGAATGCGAACGCTAAGATATGATAGTTACAATGGCATGGTATAGAAAATGGATAGGCATCGCGAAGTGTCCTTAATAGCCCACGGATTGCTGCTTTGTTTACAAAACGCATTCGAATTAACGTATATATTATCTGGGCATTATTTGGCAGCTCTGCTGCATGCTAATTGCAGTAAAACTAAATGAATTTTCACTTGTACGTCTTTTCTATCATGTAGCAGTAATCTACAAATGAAGGAGCGTTCAAGGTCACAGCTCTTTGTTCTCTATGCGAACCCTAAGATATGATAGTAACAATCACATGGTATAGAACATGGATAGGCATCGCGAAGTGTCCTCAATAGCCCACGGATTGCTGCTTTGTTTATAAAACGCATTCGAATTTTCGTGTATATTATCTAGGCATTATTTGGCAGCTCTCCTGCATGCTAATTGCAGTAAAACTTAGTCCGTTTTCTCTTGAACGTCTTTTCTATCTTGTAGGAGTTATCTACTTATGAAGGAGCGTTCAACGTCACAACTCTAGGTGCTGTATGCGAACGCTAAGATATGAGAGTTACAATGGCCTGGTATAGAACATCGATAGGCATCGCGAAGTGCCCTATATAGCCCACGGATTGCAACTTTTCCTTCAAAACGCGTTCGAATTAACGTGTATATTATTTGGGCACTTTTTGAAAGATCTGCTGCATACTAATTGCAGTAAAACTTAGACCGTTTTCTCTTGAACGTCTTTTCTATCGTGTAGGAGTTATCTACTTATGAAGGAGCGTTCAAGGTCACAACTCTAGGTGTTGAATGCGAACGCTAAGATATGGTAGTTACAATGTCATGTTATAGAAAATAGATAAGCATCGCAAAGTGTCCTTAATAGCCCACGGATTGCTGCTTTGTTTAAAAAACGCATTAGAATTAACGTGTATTTTATCTGGGCTTTATTTGGCCGCTTTGCTGCATGCTAATTGCAGTAAAACTAAATGAATTTTCACTTGTACGTCTTTTCTATCATGTAGCAGTAATCTACAAATGAAGGAGCGTTCAAGGTCACAGCTCTTTGTGCTCTATGCGAACCCTAATATATGATAGTAACATTGACATGGTATAGAACATGGATAGGCATCGCGAAGTGTCCTCAATAGCCCACGGATTGCTGCTTTGTTTAGAAAACGCATTGGAATTTTCGTGTATATCATCTGGGCATTATTTGACAGCTCTGCTGCATACTAATGGCAGTAAAATTTAGTCCGTTTTCTCTTGAATGTCTTTTCTATCGTGTAGGAGTTATCTACTTGTGAAGGAGCGAAGGAAAACTAAATGAATTTTCACTTGTACGTTTTTTTTAACATGTAGCAGTAATCTACGAATGAAGGAGCGTTCAAGGTCACAGCTCTTTGTGCTCTATGCGAACCCTAAGATATGATAGTAACATTGACATGGTATAGAACATGGATAGGCTTCGCGAAACGGTCCAAAACTTGGACCATTTTCTCTTGTACGTCTTTTCCATCGTGTGGGAGATATCTACGTATAAAGGAGCGTTCAAGGTCACAACTCTAGTTACTGTATGCGAACGCTAAGATATGATAGTTACAATGGCATGGTATAGAACATCCATAGGCATCCCGAAGTGCCCTATATAGCCCACGGATTGCTTCGCAAAACGGTTCAAAACTTGGACCATTTTCTCTTGTACGTCTTTTCCATCGTGTGGGAGATATCAACGTATGAAGGAGCGTTCAAGGTCACAACTATAGTTACTGTATGCGAACGCTAAGATATGATAGTTACAATGGCATGGTATAGAACATCCATAGGCATCCCGAAGTGCCCTATATAGCCCACGGATTGCAACTTTACGTACAAAACGCGATCGAATTAATGTGTGTATTATTTGGGTACTTTTTGAAAGCTCTGTTGTATACTAATTGCAGTAAAACTAAATGAATTTTCACTTGTACGTCTTTTCTATCATGTAGCAGTAATCTACAAATGAAGGAGCGTTCAAGGTCACAGCTCTTTGTGCTCTATGCGAACCCTAATATATGATAGTAACATTGACATGGTATAGAACATGGATAGGCATCGCGAAGTGTCCTCAATAGCCCACGGATTGCTGCTTTGTTTAGAAAACGCATTGGAATTTTCGTGTATATCATCTGGGCATTATTTGACAGCTCTGCTGCATACTAATGGCAGTAAAATTTAGTCCGTTTTCTCTTGAATGTCTTTTCTATTGTGTAGGAGTTATCTACTTGTGAAGGAGCGAAGGAAAACTAAATGAATTTTCACTTGTACGTTTTTTTTAACATGTAGCAGTAATCTACGAATGAAGGAGCGTTCAAGGTCACAGCTCTTTGTGCTCTATGCGAACCCTAATATATGATAGTAACATTGACATGGTATAGAACATGGATAGGCATCGCGAAGTGTCCTCAATAGCCCACGGATTGCTGCTTTGTTTACAAAACGCATTCGAATTAACGTGTATATTATCTGGGCACTATTTGGCAGCTCTGATGCATGCTAATTGCAGTAAAATTTAGTCCATTTTCTCTTGAACGTCTTTTCTATCGTGTAGGAGTTATCTACTTATGAAGGAGCGTTCAAGGTCACAACTTTAGTTACTGTATGCGAACGCTAAGATATGATAGTTACAATGGCATGGTATAGAACATCGATAGCCATCGCGAAGTGCCCTATATAGCCCACGGATTGAAACCTTACGTACAAAACGCGAGCGAATTATCGTGTATATTATTTGGGTACTTTTTGAAAGATCTGCTGCATGCTAATTGCAGTAAAACTAAATGAATTTTCACTTGTACGTTATTTTTATCATGTAGCAGTAATCTACGAATGAAGGAGCGTTCAAGGTCACAGCTCTTTGTGCTCTATGCGAACCCTAAGATATGATAGTAACATTGACATGGTATAGAACATGGATAGGCTTCGCGAAGTGCCTTATATAGCCCACGGATTGCTACTTTGCGTACAAAACGCGTTCGAATTAATGTGTATATTATTTGGGTACTTTTTGATAGCTCTGCTGCATACTAATTGCAGTAAAACTTAGACCGGTTTCTCTTGAACGTCTTTTCTATCATGTAGGAGTTATCTACTTATGAAGGAGCCGTCAAGGTCACAACTCTAGTTACCGTATGCGAACGCTAAGATATGATAGTTACAATGGCATGGTATAGAAAATGGATAGGCATCGCGAAGTGTCCTTAATAGCCCACGGATTGCTGCTTTGTTTACAAAACGCATTCGAATTAACGTATATATTATCTGGGCATTATTTGGCAGCTCTGCTGCATGCTAATTGCAGTAAAACTAAATGAATTTTCACTTGTACGTCTTTTCTATCATGTAGCAGTAATCTACAAATGAAGGAGCGTTCAAGGTCACAGCTCTTTGTGCTCTATGCGAACCCTAAGATATGATAGTAACAATCACATGGTATAGAACATGGATAGGCATCGCGAAGTGTCCTCAATAGCCCACGGATTGCTGCTTTGTTTACAAAACGCATTCGAATTAACGTGTATATTGTCTGGGCATTATTTGGCAGCTCTGCTGCATGCTAATTGCAGTAAAATTTAGTCCATTTTCTCTTGAACGTCTTTTCTATCGTGTAGGAGTTATCTACTTATGAAGGAGCGTTCAAGGTCACAACTTTAGTTACTGTATGCGAACGCTAAGATATGATAGTTACAATGGCATGGTATAGAACATCGATAGGCATCGCGAAGTGCCCTATATAGCCCACGGATTGCAACTTTTCGTACAAAACGAGTTCGAATTAACGTGTATATTATTTGGGCACTTTTTGAAAGATCTGCTGCATACTAATTGCAGTAAAACTTAAACCGTTTTCTCTTGAACGTCTTTTCTATCGTGTAGGAGTTATCTACTTATGAAGGAGCGTTCAAGGTCACAACTCTAGGTGCTGTATGCGAACGCTAAGATATGGTAGTTACAATGGCATGGTATAGAAAATGGATAGGCATCGCGAAGTGTCCTTAATACCCCACGGATTGCTGCTTTGTTTACAAAACGCATTCGAATTAACGTGTATATTTTCTGGGCATTATTTGGCAGCCTTGCTACATGCTAATTGCAGTAAAACTAAATGAATTTTCACTTGTACGTCTTTTCTATCATGTAGCAGTAATCTACGAATGAAGGAGCGTTCAAGGTCACAGCTCTTTGTGCTCTATGCGAACCCTAAGATATGATAGTAACATTGACATGGTATAGAACATGGATAGGTTTCGCGAAGTGCCTTATATAGCCTGCGGATTGCTACTTTGCGTCCAAAACGCGTTCGAATTAACATGTATATTATTTGGGCACTTTTTGAAAGTTCTGCTGCATGCTAATTGCAGTAAAACTTAGTCCGTTTTCTATTGAACGTTTTTTCTATCGTGTAGGAGTTATCTATTTATGAAGGAGCGTTCAAGGTCACAACTTTAGTTACTGTATGCGAACTCTAAGATATGATAGTTACAATGGCATGGTATAGGATATCGATTGGCATCGCGAAGTGCCCTATATAGCCAACGGATTGCAACTTTTCGTACAAGACGCGTTCGAATTAACGTGTATATTATTTGAGCAGTTTTTGAAAGCTCTGCTGCATACTAATTGCAGTAAAACTTAGACCGGTTTCTCTTGAATGTCTTTTCTATCATGTAGGAGTTATCTACTTATGAAGGAGCGTTCAAGGTCACAGCTCTTTGTGCTCTATGCGAACCCTAAGATATGATAGTAACATTGACATGGCATAGAACATGTATAGGTTTCGCGAAGTGCCTTATATAGCCTGCGGATTGCTACTTTGCGTACAAAACGCGTTCGAATTAACATGTATATTATTTGGGCACTTTTTGAAAGTTCTGCTGCATGCTAATTGCAGTAAAACTTAGTCCGTTTTCTCTTGAACGTCTTTTCTATCGTGTAGGAGTTATCTACTTATGAAGGAGCATTCAAGGTCACAACTTTAGTTACTGTATGCGAAGGCTAAGATATGATAGTTACAATGGCATGGTATAGAACATCGATAGGCATCACGAAGTGTCCTTAATAGCCCACGGATTGCTGCTTTGTTTACAAAACTCATTCGAATTAACGTGTATATTATCTGGGCATTATTTGGCAGCTCTGCTGCATGCTAATTGCAGTAAAACTTAGTCCGTTTTCTCTTGAACGTCTTTTCTATCTTGTAGGAGTTATCTACTTATGAAGGAGCGTTCAACGTCACAACTCTATGTGCTGTATGCGAACGCTAAGATATGGTAGTTACAATGGCATGGTATAGAAAATGGATAGGCATCGCGAAGTGTCCTTAATAGTCCACGGATTGCTGCTTTGTTTACAAAACGCATTCGAATTAATGTGTGTATTGTCTGGGCATTATTTGGCAGCTCTGCTGCTTGCTAATTGCAGTAAAACTAAATGAATTTGAACTTGTACGTCTTTTCTATCATGTAGCAGTAACATACAAATGAAGGAGCGTTCAAGGTCACAGCTCTTTGTGCTCTATGCGAACTCTAAGATATGATAGTAACATTGACATGGTATAGAACATGGATAGGCATCGCGAAGTGTCCTCAATAGCCCTCGGATTGCTGCTTTGTTTAGAAAACGCATTCGAATTTTCGTGTATATTATCTAGGCATTAATTGGCAGCTCTGCTGCATGCTAATTGCAGTAAAACTTAGTCCGTTTTCTCTTGAACGTATTTTCTATCATGTAGGAGTTATCTACTTATGAAGGACCGTTTAAGGTCACAACTCTAGTTACTGTATGCGAACGCTAAGATATGATGGTTACAATGGCATGGTATACTGCTGCATACATGGTGGTCTGCTGCATACTAATTGCAGTAAAACTTAGACCGGTTTCTCTTTAATGTCTTTTCTATCATGTAAATGAAGGAGCGTTCAAGGTCACAGCTCTTTGTGCTCTATGTAAACTCTAAGATATGATAGTAACATTGACATGGTATAGAACATGGATAGGCTTCGTGAAGTGCCTTATATAGCCTGCGGATTGCTACTTTGCGTACAAAACGCGTTCGAATTAACATGTATATTATTTGGGCACTTTTTGAAAGTTCTGCTGCATGCTAATTGCAGTAAAACTTAGTCCGTTTTCTCTTGAACGTCTTTTCTATCGTGTAGGAGTTATCTACTTATGAAGGAGCATTCAGGGTCACAACTTTAGTTACTGTATGCGAACGCTACGATATGATAGTTACAATGGCATGGTATAGAACATCGATAGGCATCGCGAAGTGTCCTTAATAGCCCACGGATTGCTGCATTGTTTACAAAACGCATTCGAATGAACGTGTATATTATCTGGGCATTATTTGGCAGCTCTGCTGCTTGCTAATTGCAGTAAAATTTAGTCCATTTTCTCTTGAACGTCTTTTCTATCGTGTAGGAGTTATCTACTTATGAAGGAGCGTTCAAGGTCACAACTCTAGTTACTGTATGCGAACGCTAAGATATGAGAGTTACAATGGCCTGGTATAGAACATCGATAGGCATCGCGAAGTACCCTATATAGCCCGCGGATTGCTACTTTGCGTACAAAACGTGTTCGAATTAACGTGTATATTATTTGGGCACTTTTTCAAAGCTCTGCTGTATACTAATTGCAGTAAAACTTATTCCGTTTTCTCTTGAACGTCTTTTCTATCGTCTAGGAGTTATCCACTTATGAAGGAGCGTTCAAGGTCACAACTCTAGGTGTTGAATGCGAACGCTAAGATATGGTAGTTACAATGTCCTGTTATAGAAAATAGATAGGCATCGCAAAGTGTCCTTAATAGCCCACGGATTGCTGCTTTGTTTAAAAAACGCATTCGAATTAACGTGAACGTATCTACTTATGAAGAAGCGTTCAAGGTCACAACTCTAGTGACCGTATGCGAACGCTAAGATATGATAGTTACAATGGCATGGTATAGAAAATGGATAGGCATCGCGAAGTGTCCCTAATAGCCGACGGATTGCTGCTTTGTTTAAAAAACGCATTCGAATTAACGTGTATTTAATCTGGGCATTATTTGGCCGCTTTGCTGCATGCTAATTGCAGTAAAACTAAATCCATTTTCACTTGTACGTCTTTTATATCGTATAGTAGTAATCTACGAATGAAGGAGAGTTCAAGGTCACAGCTCTTTGTGCTCTATGCGAACCCTAAGATATGATAGTAACATTGACATGGTATAGATCATGGATAGGCATCGCGAAGTGTCCTCAATAGCCCACGGATTGCTGCTTAGTTTACAAAACGCATTCGAATTTTCGTGTATATTATCTAGGCATTATTTGGCAGCTCTGCTGCATGCTAATTGAATTAAAACTTGGACCGTTTTCTCTTGTACGTCTTTTCCATCGTGTGGGAGATATCTACGTATGAAGAATTTTCGTGTATATCATCTGGGCATTATTTGGCAGCTCTGCTGCATGCTAATTGCAGTAAAATTTAGTTCGTTTTCTCTTGAATGTCTTTTCTATCGTGTAGGAGTTATCTACTTATGAAGGAGCGTTCAAGATCACAACTCTAGTTACTGTATGCGAACGCTAAGATATGATAGTAACATTGACATGGTATAGAACATGGATAGGCTTCGCGAAGTGCCTTATATAGCCCGCGGATTGCTACTTTGCGTACAAAACGCGTTCGAATTAACGTGTATATTATTTGGGCACTTTTTGAACGTTCTGCTGCATGCTAATTGCAGTAAAATTTAGTCCGTTTTCTCTTGAACGTCCTTTCTATCTTGTAGGAGTTATCTACTTATGAAGGAGCGTTCAAGGTCACCACTCTAGTTACTGTATGCGAACGCTAAGATAAGATAGTTACAATAGCATGGTATAGAAGATCGATAGGCATCGCCAAGTGCCCTATATAGCCCACGGATTGCAACTTTACGTACAAAACGCGATCGAATTAATGTGTGTATTATTTGGGCACTTTTTGAAAGCTCTGTTGCATACTAATTGCAGTAAAACTAAATGAATTTTCACTTGTACGTTTTTTTTATCGTGTAGCAGTAATCTACGAATGAAGGAGCGTTCAAGGTCACAGCTCTTTGTGCTCTATGCGAACCCTAAGATATGATAGTAACAATCACATGGTATAGAACATGGACAGGCATCGCGAAGTGTCCTCAATAGCCCACGGATTGCTGCTTTGTTTATAAAACGCATTCGAATTTTCGTGTTTATTATCAGGGCATTATTTGGCAGCTCTGCTGCATGCTAATTGAATTAAAACTTGGACCATTTTCTCTTGTACGTCTTTTCTATCGTGTGGGAGATATCTACGTATGAAGGAGCGTTCAAGGTCACATCTCTAGTTACTGTATGCGATCGCTAAGATATGATAGTTACAATGTGGCATGGTATAGAACATCGATAGGCATCGCGAAGTACCCTATATAGCCCGCGGATTGCTACTTTGCGTACAAAACGCGTTCGAATTAACGTGTATATTATTTGGGCACTTTTTTAAAGCTCTGCTGCATACTAATTGCAGTAAAACTAAATGAATTTTCACTTGTACGTTTTTTTTATCATGTAGCAGTAATCTACGAATGAAGGAGCGTTCAAGGTCACAGCTCTTTGTGCTCTATGCGAACCCTAAGATATGATAGTAACATTGACATGGTATAGAACATGGATAGGCTTCGTGAAGTGCCTTATATAGCCTGCGGATTGCTACTTTGCATACAAAACGCGTTCGAATTAACATGTATATTATTTGGGCACTTTTTAAAAGTTCTGCTGCATGCTAATTGCAGTAAAACTTAGTCCGTTTTCTCTTGAACGTCTTTTCTATCTTGTAGGAGTTATCTACTTATGAAGGAGCGTTCAACGTCACAACTCTAGGTGCTGTATGCGAACGCTAAGATATGGTAGTTACAATGGCATGGTATAGAAAATGGATAAGCATCGCGAAGTGTCCTTAATAGCCCACGGATTGCTGCTTTGTTTACAAAACGCATTCGAATTAACGTGTATATTATCTGGGCACTATTTGGTAGCTCTGCTGCATGCTAATTGCAGTAAAACTAAATGAATTTTCACTTGTACGTCTTTTCTATCATGTAGCAGTAATCTACAAATGAAGGAGCGTTCAAGGTCACAGCTCTCTGTGCTCTATGCGAACCCTAATATATGATAGTAACATTGACATGGTGTAGAACATGGATAGGCATCGCGAAGTGTCCTCAATAGCCCACGGATTGCTGCTTTGTTTAGAAAATGCATTCGAATTTTCGTGTATATCATCTGGGCATTATTTGGCAGCTCTGCTGCATGCTAATTGCAGTAAAATTTAGTCCGTTTTCTCTTGAATGTCTTTTCTATGGTGTAGGAGTTATCTACTTATGAAGGAGCGTTCAAGGTCACAACTCTAGTTACTGTATGCGAACGCTAAGATATGATAGTTACAATGGCCTGGTATGGAACATCGATAGGCATCGCGAAGTGCCCAATATATCCCGCGGATTGCTACCTTGGGTACAAAACGCGTTCGAATTAACGTGTATATTATTTGGGCACATTTTGAAAGCTCTGCTGCATACTAATTGCAGTAAAACTTAGACCGGATTCTCTTGAACGTCTTTTCTATCATGTAGGCGTTATCTACTTATGAAGGAGCGTTCAAGATCACAACTCTAGTTACTGTATGCGAACGCTAAGATATGATAGTTACAATGGCACGTTATAGAACGTCGATAGCCATCGCGAAGTGCCCTAAATAGCCCACGGATTGAAACTTTACGTACAAAACGCGATCGAATTAACGTGTATATTATTTGGGCACTTTTTGATAGCTCTGCTGCCTACTAATTGCAGTAAAACGTAGACCGGTTTCTCTTGAACGTCTTTTCTATCATGTAGGAGTTTTCTACTTATGAAGGAGCCGTCAAGGTCACAACTCTAGTTACCGTATGCGAACGCTAAGATATGATAGTTACAATGGCATGGTATAGAAAATGGATAGGCATCGCGAAGTGTCCTTAATAGCCCACGGATTGCTGCTTTGTTTACAAAACGCATTCGAATTAACGTATATATTATCTGGGCATTATTTGGCAGCTCTGCTGCATGCTAATTGCAGTAAAACTAAATGAATTTTCACTTGTACGTCTTTTCTATCATGTAGCAGTAATCTACAAATGAAGCAGCGTTCAAGGTCACAGCTCTTTGTGCTCTATGCGAACCCTAAGATATTATAGTAACAATCACATGGTATAGAACATGGTCATCGCGAAGTGTCCTCAATAGCCCACGGATTGCTGCTTTGTTTATAAGACGCATTCGAATTTTCGTGTATATCATCAGGGCATTATTTGGCAGCTCTGCTGCATGCGAATTGAATTAAAACTTGGACCGTTTTCTCTTGTACGTCTTTTCCATCGTGTGGGAGATATCTACGTATGAAGAATTTTCGTGTATATCATCTGGGCATTATTTGGCAGCTCTGCTGCATGCTAATTGCAGTAAAATTTAGTTCGTTTTCTCTTGAATGTCTTTTCTATCGTGTAGGAGTTATCTACTTATGAAGGAGCGTTCAAGGTCACAACTCTAGTTACTGTTTGCGAACGCTAAGATATGATAGTTAAAATGGCCTGGTATAGAACATCGATAGGCATCGCGAAGTGCCCTATATAGCCCGCGGATTGCTACTTTGGGTACAAAACGCGTTCGAAATAACCTGTATATTATTTGGGCACTTTTTGAAAGCTCTGCTGCATACTAATTGCAGTAAAACTTAGACCGGTTTCTCTTGAACGTCTTTTCTATCATGTAGGAGTTATCTACTTATGAAGGAGCGTTCAAGATCACAACTCTAGTTACTGTATGCGAACGCTAAGATATGATAGTAACATTGACAAGGTATAGAACATGGATAGGCTTCGCGAAGTGCCTTATATAGCCCGCGGATTGCTACTTTGCGTACAAAACGCGTTCGAATTAACGTGTATATTATTTGGGCACTTTTTGAAAGTTCTGCTGCATGCTAATTGCAGTAAAACTTAGTCCGTTTTCTCTTGAACGTCTTTTCTATCTTGTAGGAGTTATCTACTTATGAAGGAGCGTTCAAGGTCACCACTCTAGTTACTGTATGCGAACGCTAAGATAAGATAGTTACAATAGCATGGTATAGAACATCGATAGGCATCGCCAAGTGCCCTATATAGCCCACGGATTGCAACTTTACGTACAAAACGCGATCGAATTAATGTGTGTATTATTTGGGCACTTTTTGAAAGCTCTGTTGCATACGAATTGCAGAAAAACTAAATGAATTTTCACTTGTACGTTTTTTTTATCGTGTAGCAGTAATCTACGAATGAAGGAGCGTTCAAGGTCACAGCTCTTTGTGCTCTATGCGAACCCTAAGATATGATAGTAACATTGACATGGTATAGAACAAGGATAGGCTTCGCGAAGTGCCTTATATAGCCCGCGGATTGGTACTTTGCGTACAAAACGCGTTCGAATTAACGTGTATATTATTTGGGCACTTTTTGAAAGTTCTGCTGCATGCTAATTGCAGTAAAACTTATTCCGTTTTCTCTTGAACGTCTTTTCTATTGTGTAGGAGTTATCTACTTATGAAGGAGCGTTCAAGGTCTCAACTCTAGTTACTGTATGCGAACGCTTAGATATGATAGTTACAATGGCATGGTATAGAAAATGGATAGGCATCGCGAAGTGTCCTTAATAGCCCACGGATTGCTTCTTTGTTTACAAAACGCATTCGAATTAACGTGTATATTATCTGGGCATTATTTGGCAGCCTTGCTGCTTGCTAATTGCAGTAAAACTAAATGAATTTTCACTTGTACGTCTTTTCTATCATGTAAAAGTAATCTACGAATGAAGGAGCGTTCAAGGTCACAGCTCTTTGTGCTCTATGCGAACCCTAAGATATGATAGTAACAATCACATGGTATAGAACATGGATAGGCATCGCGAAGTGTACTTAATAGCCCACGGATTGCTGCTTTGTTTACAAAACGCATGCGAATTAACGTGTATATTGTCTGGGCATTATTTGGCAGCTCTGCTGCATGCTAATTGCAGTAAAATTTAGTCCATTTTCTCTTGAACGTCTTTTCTATCGTGTAGGAGTTATCTACTTATGAAGGAGCGTTCAAGGTCACAACTCTTGTTACTGTATGCAAACGCTAAGATATGAGAGTTACAATGGCCTGGTATAGAACATCGATAGGCATCGCGAAGTACCCTATATAGCCCGCGGATTGCTACTTTGCGTACAAAACGCGATCGAATTAACGTGTATATTATTTAGGCACATTTTGAAAGCTCTGCTGCATACTAATTGCAGTAAAACTTAGACCGGATTCTCTTGAACGTCTTTTCTATCATGTAGGAGTTATCTACTTATGAAGGAGCGTTCAAGATCACAACTCTAGTTACTGTATGCGAACGCTAAGATATGATAGTTACAATGGCACGTTATAGAACGTCGATAGCCATCGCGAAGTGCCCTAAATAGCCCACGGATTGAAACTTTACGTACAAAACGCGATCGAATTAACGTGTATATTATTTGGGCACTTTTTGATAGCTCTGCTGCCTACTAATTGCAGTAAAACTTAGACCGGTTTCTCTTGAACGTCTTTTCTATCATGTAGGAGTTATCTACTTATGAAGGAGCTGTCAAGGTCACAACTCTAGTTACCGTATGCGAACGCTAAGATATGATAGTAATATTGACATGGTATAGAACATGGATAGGCTTCGCGAAGTGCCTGATATAGCCCACGGATTGCAACTTCATGTACAAAACGCGTTCGAATTAACGTGTATATTATTTGGGCACTTTTTGAAAGATTTGTTGCATACTAATTGCAGTAAAACTTAGACCGGTTTCTCTTGAACGTCTTTTCTATCATGTAGGAGTTATCTACTTATGAAGAAGCGTTCAAGGTCACAACTCTAGTGACCGTATGCGAACGCTAAGATATGATTGTTACAATGGCATGGTATAGAAAATGGATAGGCATCGCTAAGTGTCCTTAATAGCCCACGGATTGCTGCTTTGTTTAAAAAACGCATTCGAATTAACGTGAACGTATCTACTTATGAAGAAGCGTTCAAGGTCACAACTCTAGTGACCGTATGCGAACGCTAAGATATGATAGTTACAATGGCATGGTATAGAAAATGGATAGGCATCGCGAAGTGTCCTTTATAGCCGACGGATTGCTGCTTTGTTTAAAAAACGCATTCGAATTAACGTGTATTTAATCTGGGCATTATTTGGCCGCTTTGCTGCATGCTAATTGCAGTAAAACTAAATCCATTTTCACTTGTACGTCTTTTATATCGTATAATAGTAATCTACGAATGAAGGAGCGCTCAAGGTCACAGCTCTTTGTGCTCTATGCGAACCCTAAGATATGATAGTAACATTGACATGGTATAGAACATGGATAGGCAGCGCTAAGTGTCCTCAAGAGCCCACGGATTGCTGCTTTGTTTAGAAAACGCATTCGAATTTTCGTGTATGGCATCTGGGCATTATTTGGCAGCTCTGCTATATGCTAATTGCAGAAAAATTTAGTCCGTTTTCTCTTGAATGTCTTTTCTATCGTGTAGGAGTTTTCTACTTATGAAGGAGCGTTCGAGGTCACAACTCTAGTTACTGTATGCGAACGCTAAGATATGATAGTTACAATGGTCTGGTATAGAACATCGATAGGCATCGCGAAGTGTCCTATATAGCCCGCGGATTGCTACTTTGTTTATAAAACGCATTCGAATTTTCGTGTATATCATCAGGGCATTATTTGGCAGCTCTGCTGCATGCTAATTGAATTAAAACTTGGACCATTTTCTCTTGTACGTCTTTTCCATCGTGTGGGAGATATCTACGTATGAAGGAGCATTCAAGGTCACATCTCTAGTTACTGTATGCGATCGCTAAGATATGATAGTTACAATGGCATGGTATAGAACATCGAAAGGCATCGCAAAGTACCCTATATAGCCAGCGGATTGCTACTCTGCGTACAAAAAGCGTTCGAATTAACGTGTATATTATTTGGGCACTTTTTTAAAGCTCTGCTGCTTACTAATTGCAGTAAAACTAAATGAATTTTCACTTGTACGTCTTTTCTATCATGTAGCAGTAATCTACAAATGAAGGAGCGTTCAAGGTCACAGCTCTTTGTCCTCTATGCGAACCCTAAGATATGATAGTAACATTGACATGGTATAGAACATGGATAGGCATCGCGAAGTGTCCTTAATAGCCCACGGATTGCTGCTTTGTTTACAAAACGCATTCGAATTAACGTGTATATTGTCTGGGCATTATTTAACAGCTCTATCTAACAGCAAATTTAGTCCATTTTCTCTTGAACGTCTTTTCTATCGTGTAGGAGTTATCTACTTATGAAGGAGCGTTCAAGGTCACAACTCTAGGTGTTGAATGCGAACGCTTAGATATGGTAGTTACAATGTCATGTTATAGAAAATAGATAGGCATCGCAAAGTGTCCTTAATAGCCCACGGATTGCTGCTTTGTTTAAGAAGCGCATTCGAATTAACGTGAACGTATCTACTTATGAAGAAGCGTTCAAGGTCACAACTCTAGTGACCGTATGCGAACGCTAAGATATGATAGTTACAATGGCATGGTATAGAAAATGGATAGGCATCGCGAAGTGTCCTTAATAGCCGACGGATTGCTGCTTTGTTTAAAAAACGCATTCGAATTAACGTGTATTTAATCTGGGCATTATTTGGCCGCTTTGCTGTATGCTAATTGCAGTAAAACTAAATCCATTTTCACTTGTACGTCTTTTATATCGTATAGTAGTAATCTACGAATGAAGGAGCGTTCAAGGTCACAGCTCTTTGTGCTCTATGCGAAGTGTCCTCAATAGCCCACGGATTGCTGCTTAGTTTACAGAACGCATTCGAATTTTCGTGTATATTATCTAGGCATTATTTGGCAGCTCTGCTGCATGCTAGTTGCAGTAAAACTTAGTCCGTTTTCTCTTGAACGTCTTTTCTATCTTGTAGGAATTATCTACTTATGAAGGAGCGTTCAACGTCACAACTCTAGGTGCTGTATGCGAACGCTAAGATATGGTAGTTACAATGGCATGGTATAGAAAATGGATAGGCATCGCGAAGTGTCCTCAATAGCCCACTGATTGCTGCTTTGTTTAGAAAACGCATTCGAATTTTCGTGTATATCATCTGGGCATTATTTGGCAGCTCTGCTGCATGCTAATTGCAGTAAAATTTAGTCCGTTTTCTCTTGAATGTCTTTTCTATCGTGTAGGAGTTATCTACTTATGAAGGAGCGTTCAAGGTCACAACTCTAGTTACTGTATGCGAACGCTAAGATATGATAGTTACAATGGCCTGGTATAGAACATCGATAGGCATCGCGAAGTGCCCTATATAGCCCGCGGATTGCTACTTTGGGTACAAAACGCGTTCGAATTAACCTGTATATTATTTGGGCACTTTTTGAAAGCTCTGCTGCATACTAATTGCAGTAAAACTTAGACCGGTTTCTCTTGAACGTCTTTTCTATCATGTAGGAGTTATCTACTTATGAAGGAGCGTTCAAGATCACAACTCTAGTTACTGTATGCGAACGCTAAGATATGATAGTTACAATAGCATGGTATAGAACGTCGATAGCCATCGCGAAGTGCCCTATATAGCTCACGGATTGAAACTTTACATACAAAACGCGATCGAATTAATGTGTGTATTATTTGGGCACTTTTTGAAAGTTCTGCTGCATGCTAATTGCAGTAAAACTTAATCCGTTTTCTCTTGAACGTATTTTCTATCTTGTAGGAGTTATCTACTTATGAAGGAGCGTTCAAGGTCACCACTCTAGTTACTGTATGCGAACGCTAAGATAAGATAGTTACAATAGCATGGTATAGAACATCGATAGGCATCGCGAAGTGCCCTATATAGCCCACGGATTGCAACTTTACGTACAAAACGCGATCGAATTAATGTGTGTATTATTTGGGCACTTTTTGAAAGCTCTGTTGCATACTAATTGCAGTAAAACTTAGACCGTTTTCTCTTGAACGTTTTTTCTATAGTGTAGAGGTTATCTACTTATGAAGGAGCGTTCAAGGTCAGAACTCTAGGTGCTATATGCGAACGTTAAGATATGGTAGTTTCAATGGCATGGTATAGAAAATGGATAGGCATCGCTAAGTGTCCTTAATAGCCCACGGATTGCTGCTTTGTTTACAAAACGCATTCGAATTAAAGTATATATTATCTGGGCATTATTTGGCAGCTCTGCTGCATGTTAATTGCAGTAAAACTAAATGAATTTTCACTTGTACGTCTTTCTATCATGTAGCAGTAATCTACAAATGAAGGAGCGTTCAAGGTCACAGCTCTTTGTGCTCTATGCGAACCCTAAGATATGATAGTAACAATCACATGGTATAGAACATGGTCAGGCATCGCGAAGTGTCCTCAATAGCCCACGGATTGCTGCTTTGTTTATAAAACGCATTCGAATTTTCGTGTATATCATCAGGGCATTATTTGGCAGCTCTGCTGCATGCTAATTGAATTAAAACTTGGACCGTTTTCTCTTGTACGTCTTTTCCATCGTGTGGGAAATATCTACGTATGAAGGAGCGTTCAAGGTCACAACTCTAGTTACTGTATGCGAACGCTAAGTTATGATAGTTACAATGGCATGGTATAGAACATCGATAAGCATCCCGAAGTGCCCTATATAGCCCACGGATTGCAACTTTACGTACAAAACGCGATCGAATTAATGTGTGTATTATTTGGGCACTTTTTGAAAGCTATGTTGCATACTATGCTATGTTGCATACAATCCGTGGGCTATTAAGGACACTTCGCGATGCCTATCCATTTTCTATACCATGCCATTGTAACTACCATATCTTAGCGTTCGCATACAGCACCTAGAGTTGTGACGTTGAACGCTCCTTCATAAATAGATAACTCCTACAAGATAGAAAAGACGTTCAAGAGAGAACGGATTAAGTTTTACTGCAATTAGCATGCACCAGAGCTGCCAAATAATGCCTAGATAATGTACACGAAAATTCGAATGCGTTTTGTAAACTAAGCAGCAATCCGTGGGCTATTGAGGACACTTCGCGATGCCTATCCATGATCTATACCATGTCAATGTTACTATCATATCTTAGGGTTCGCATAGATCACAAAGAGCTGTGACCTTGAACTCTCCTTCATTCGTAGATTACTACTATACGATATAAAAGTCGTACAAGTGAAAATGGATTTAGTTTTACTGCAATTAGCATGCAGCAAAGCGGCCAAATAATGCCCAGATTAAATACACGTTAATTCGAATGCGTTTTTTAAACAAAGCAGCAATCCGTCGGCTATTAGGGACACTTCGTGATGCCTATCCATTTTCTATACCATGCCATTGTAACTATCATATCTTAGCGTTCGCACACGGTCACTAGAGTTGTGACCTTGAACGCTTCTTCATAAGTAGATACGTTCACGTTAATTCGAATGCGTTTTTTAAACAAAGCAGCAATCCGTGGGCTATTAAGGACACTTCGACAATAGGCGATGCCTATCTATTTTCTATAACAGGACATTGAAACTACCATATCTTAGCGTTCGCATATAGCACCTAGAGTTCTGACCTTGAACGCTCCATCATAAGTAGATAACTTCTACACGATAGAAAAGACGTTCAAGAGAAAACGGTCTAAGTTTTACTGCAATTAGTATGCAACAGAGCTTTCAAAAAGTGCCCAAATAATACACACATTAATTCGATCGCGTTTTGTACGTAAAGTTGCAATCCGTGGGCTATATAGGGCACTTCGCGATGCCTATCGATGTTCTATACCATGCTATTGTAACTATCTTATATTAGCGTTCGCATACAGTAACTAGAGTGGTGACCTTGAACGCTCCTTCATAAGTAGATAACTCCTACAAGATAGAAAAGATGTTCAAGAGAAAACGGACTAAGTTTTACTGCAATTAGCATGCAGCAGAACTTTCAAAAAGTGCCCAAATAATATACACGTTAATTCGAACGCGTTTTGTACGCAAAGTAGCAATCCGCGGGCTATATAAGGCACTTCGCGAAGCCTATCCATGTTCTATACCATGTCAATGTTACTATCATATCTTAGGGTTCGCATAGAGTACAAAGAGCTGTGACCTTGAACGCTCCTTCATTCGTAGATTACTGCTACACGATAAAAAAAACGTACAAGTGAAAATTCATTTAGTTTTACTGCAATTAGTATGCAACAGAGCTTTCAAAAAGTGCCCAAATAATACACACATTAATTCGATCGTGTTTTGTACGTAAAGTTGCAATCCGTGGGCTATATAGGGCACTTGGCGATGCCTATCGATGTTCTATACCATGCCATTGTAACTATCTTATCTTAGCGTTCGCATACAGTAACTAGAGTGGTGACCTTGAACGCTCCTTCAAAAGTAGATAACTCCTACAAGATAGAAAAGACGTTCAAGAGAAAACGGACTAAGTTTTACTGCAATTAGCATGCAGCAGAACTTTCAAAAAGTGCCCAAATAATATACACGTTAATTCGAACGCGTTTTGTACGCAAAGTAGCAATCCGTGGGCTATATAGGGCACTTCGGGATGCCTATGCATGTTCTATACCATGCCATTGTAACTATCATATCTTAGCGTTTGCATACAGTAACTAGAGTTGTGACCTTGAACGCTCCTTCATACGTAGATATCTCCCACACGATGGAAAAGACGTACAAGAGAAAATGGTCCAAGTTTTGGACCGTTTCGCGAAGCCTATCCATGTTCTATACCATGTCAATGTTACTATCATATCTTAGGGTTCGCATAGAGCACAAAGTGCTGTGACCTTGAACGCTCCTTCATTCGTATATTACTGCTACATGTTAAAAAAAACGTACAAGTGAAAATTCATTTAGTTTTCCTTCGCTCCTTCACAAGTAGATAACTCCTACACGATAGAAAAGACATTCAAGAGAAATCGGACTAAATTTTACTGCAATTAGTATGCAGCAGAGCTGTCAAATAATGCCCAGATGATATACACGAAAATTCGAATGCGTTTTCTAAACAAAGCAGCAATCCGTGGGCTATTGAGGACACTTCGCGATGCCTATCCATGTTCTATACCATGTCAATGTTACTATCATATCTTAGGGTTCGCATATAGCACAAAGAGCTGTGACCTTGAACGCTCCTTCATTTGTAGATTACTGCTACATGATAGAATAGACATTAAAGAGAAACCGGTCTAAGTTTTACTGCAATTAGTATGCAGCAGACCTTTCAAAAACTGCCCAAATAATATACACGTTAATTCGATCGCGTTTTGTACGTAAAGTTGCAATCCGTGGGCTATATAGGGCACTTCGCGATGGCTATCGACGTTCTATACCATGCCATTGTAACTATCATATCTTAGCGTTCGCATACAGTAACTAGAGTTGTGAGCTTGAACGCTCCTTCATACGTAGATATCTCCCACACGATGGAAAAGACGTACAAGAGAAAATGGTCCAAGTTTTGGACCGTTTTCTCTTGTACGTCTTTTCCATCGTGTGGGAGATATCTACGTATGAAGAATTTTCGTTTATATCATCTGGGCATTATTTGGCAGTGTATATTTTCGTATACGCGAAAATTCGAATGCGTTTTATAAACAAAGCAGCAATCCGTGGGCTATTGAGGACACTTCGCGATGCCTGTCCATGTTCTATACCATGTGATTGTTGCTATCATATCTTAGGGTTCGCATAGAGCACAAAGAGCTGTGACCTTGAACGCTCCTTCATTTGTAGATTACTGCTACATGATAGAAAAGACGTACAAGTGAAAATTCATTTAGTTTTACTGCAATTAACATGCAGCAGAGCTGCCAAATAATGCCCAGATAAAATATACGTTAATTCGAATGCGTTTTGTAAACAAAGCAGCAATCCGTGGGCTATTAAGGACACTTCGCGATGCCTATCCATTTGCTATACCATGCCATTGCAAATATCTTATTTTAGCGTTCGCATACGGTAACTAGAGTTGTGACCTTGACGGCTCCTTCATAAGTAGATAACTCCTACATGATAGAAAAGACGTTCAAGAGAAACCGGTCTAAGTTTTACTGCAATTAGTATGCAGCAGAGCTATCAAAAAGTGCCCAAATAATATACACGTTAATTCGAACGCGTTTTGAACGTAAAGTTGCAATCCGTGGGCTATATAGGGCACTTCGCGATGCCTATCCATGTTCTATACCATGTCAATGTTACTATCATATCTTAGGGTTCGCATAAAGCACAAAGAGCTGTGACCTTGAACGCTCCTTCATTCGTAGATTACTGTTACATGATAGAAAAGACGTACAAGTGAAAATTCATTTAGTTTTACTCCAATTAGCAAGCAGCAAGGCTGCCAAATAATGCCCAGATAATATACACGTTAATTCGAATGCGTTTTGTAAACAAAGAAACAATCCGTGGGTTATTAAGGACACTTCGCGATGCCTATCCATTTTCTATACCATGCCATTGTAACTATCATATCTAAGCGTTCGCATACAGTAACTAGAGTTGTGACCTTGAACGCTCCTTCATAAGTAGATAACTCCTACACAATAGAAAAGACGTTCAAGAGAAAACGGACTAAGTTTTACTGCAATTAGCATGCAGCAGAGCTGCCAAATAATGCCCAAATAATCCCCATACACGTTAATTCGAATGCGTTTTGTAAACAAAGCAGCAATCCGTGGGCTATTAAGGACACTTAGCGATACCTATCCATGTTCTATACCATGTCAATGTTACTCTCATATCTTAGGGTTCGCATGAAGCAGAAAGAGCTGTGACCTTGAACGCCCCTTCATTCGTAGATTACTGTTACATGATAGAAAAGACGTACAAGTGAAAATTCATTTAGTTTTACTGCAATTAGCAAGCAGCAGAGCTGCCAAATAATGCCCAGATAATATACACGTTAATTCCAATGCGTTTTGTAAACAAAGCAGCAATCCGTGGGCTATTAAGGACACTTAGCGATGCCTATCCATTTTCTATACCATGCCATTGAAACTACCATATCTTAGCGTTCGCATATAGCACCTAGAGTTGTGACCTTGAACGCTCCTTCATAAGGAGATAACTTCTACATGATAGAAAAGACGTTCAAGAGAAAACGGTCTAAGTTTTACTGCAATTAGTATGCAACAGAGCTTTCAAAAAGTGCCCAAATAATACACACATTAATTCAATCGCGTTTTGTACGTAAAGTTGCAATCCGTGGACTATATAGGGCACTTCGCGATGCTTATCGATGTTCTATACCATGCTATTGTAACTATCTTATTTTAGCGTTCGCATACAGTAACTAGAGTGGTGACCTTGAACGCTCCTTCATAAGTAGATAACTCCTACAAGATAGAAAAGACGTTCAAGAGAAAACGGACTAAGTTTTACTGCAATTAGCATGCAGCAGAAAAGTGCCCAATTAATATACACGTTAATTCGAACGCGTTTTGTACGCAAAGTAGTAATCCGCGGGCTATATATGGCACTTCGCGAAGCCTATCCATGTTCTATACCATGTCAATGTTACTATCATATCTTAGGGTTCGCATAGAGCACAAAGAGCTGTGACCTTGAACGCTCCTTCATTCGTAGATTACTGCTAAATGTTAAAAAAAACGTACAAGTGAAAATTCATTTAGTTTTCCTTCGCTCCTTCACAAGTACATAACTCCTACACGATAGAAAAGACATTCAAGAGAAAACGGACTAAATTTTACTGCAATTAGCATGCAGCAAAGCGGCCAAATAAAGCCCAGATAAAATACACGTTAATTCTAATGCGTATTTTAAACAAAGCAGCAATCCGTGGGCTATTAAGGACACTTAGCGATGCCTATCCATTTTCTATACCATGCCATTGAAACTACCATATCTTAGCGTTCGCATACAGCACCTAGATTTGTGACCTTGAACGCTCCTTCATAAGTAGATAACTCCTACACGATAAAGAAGACGTTCAAGAGAAAACGTTCTAAGTTTTATTGCAATTAGTATGCAACAGAGCTTTCAAAAAGTGCCCAAATAATACAGAAATTAATTCGATCGCGTTTTGTACGTAAAGTTGCAATCCGGGGGCTATATAGGGCACTTCGCGATGCCTATCGATGTTCTATACCATTCCATTGTAACTATCATATCTTAGCGTTCGCATACAGTAACTAGAGTTGTGACCTTGACGCTCCTTCATACGTAGAAATCTCCCACACGATGGAAAAGACGTACAAGAGAAAACGGACTAAGTTTTAATGCAATTAGCATGCAGCAGAGCTGTCAAATAATGCCCAGATAATATACGCGTTAATTCGAATGCGTTTTGTAAACAAAGCAGTAATCCGTGGGCTATTGGACACTTCGCGATGGCTATCAATTTTCTATGCCATGCCATTGTAACTATCATATCTTAGCGTTCGCATACGGTAACTAGAGTTGTGACCTTGAACGCTCCTTCATAAGTAGATAACTCCTACAAGATAGAAAAGACGTTCAAGAGAAACCGGTCTAAGTTTTACTGCAATTAGTATGCAGCAGAGCTATCAAAAAGTGCCCAAATAATATACACGTTAATTCGAACGCGTTTTGTACGTAAAGTTGCAATCCGTGGGCTATATAGGGCACTTCGCGATGCCTATCGATGTTCTATACCATGCCATTGTAACCATCATATCTTAGCGTTCGCATACAGTAACTAGAGTTGTGACCTTAAACTGTCCTTCATAAGTAGATAACTCCTACATGATAGAAAAGACGTTCAAGAGAAAACGGACTAAGTTTTACTGCAATTAGCATGCAGCAGATCTGCCAATTAATGCCCAGATAATATACACGAAAATTCGAATGCGTTTTCTAAACAAAGCAGCAATCCGAGGGCTATTGAGGACACTTCACGATGCCTACTTTGCGTACAAAACGCGTTCGAATTAACATGTATATTATTTGGGCACTTTTTGAAAGTTCTGCTGCATGCTAATTGCAGTAAAACTTAGTCCGTTTTCTCTTGAACGTCTTTTCTATCGTGTAGGAGTTATCTACTTATGAAGGAGCATTCAAGGTCACAACTTTAGTTACTGTATGCGAAGGCTAAGATATGATAGTTACAATGGCATGGTATAGAACATCGATAGGCATCACGAAGTGTCCTTAATAGCCCACGGATTGCTGCTTTGTTTACAAAACTCATTCGAATTAACGTGTATATTATCTGGGCATTATTTGGCAGCTCTGCTGCATGCTAATTGCAGTAAAACTTAGTCCGTTTTCTCTTGAACGTCTTTTCTATCTTGTAGGAGTTATCTACTT
This sequence comes from Tetropium fuscum, assembly GCA_964058915.1. NCBI lineage: Eukaryota > Metazoa > Arthropoda > Insecta > Coleoptera > Cerambycidae > Tetropium > Tetropium fuscum. The sequence continues at coordinate 831,820 of CAXKVY010018518.1, read as the reverse complement.
ATGAAGGAGCGTTCAACGTCACAACTCTATGTGCTGTATGCGAACGCTAAGATATGGTAGTTACAATGGCATGGTATAGAAAATGAATAGGCATCGCGAAGTGTCCTTAATAGCCCACGGATTGCTGCTTTGTTTACAAAACGCATTCGAATTAACGTGTGTATTGTCTGGGCATTATTTGGCAGCTCTGATGCATGTTAATTGCAGTAAAACTAAATGAATTTTCACTTGTACGTCTTTTCTATCATGTAGCAGTAATCTACAAATGAAGGAGCGTTCAAGGTCACAGCTCTTTGTGCTCTATGCGAACCCTAAGTTATGATAGTAACAATCACATGGTATAGAACATGGACAGGCATCGCGAAGTGTCCTCAATAGCCCACGGATTGCTGCATTGTTTATAAAACGCATTCCAATTTTCGTGTATATCATCAGGGCATTATTTGGCAGCTCTGCTGCATGCTAATTGAATTAAAACTTGGACCGTTTTCTCTTGTACCTCTTTTCCATCGTGTGGGAGATATCTACGTATGAAGGAGCGTTCAAGGTCACAACTCTAGTTACTGTATGCGAACGCTAAGATATGAGAGTTACAATGGCCTGGTATAGAACATCGATAAGCATCGCGAAGTACCCTATATAGCCCGCGGATTGCTACTTTGCGTACAAAACGCGTTCGAATTAACATGTATATTATTTGGGCACTTTTTGAAAGTTCTGCTGCATGCTAATTGCAGTAAAACTTATTCCGTTTTCTCTTGAACGTCTTTTCTATCGTGTAGGAGTTATCTACTTATGAAGGAGCGTTCAAGGTCACAACTTTAGTTACTGTTTGCGAACGCTAAGATATGATAGTTACAATGGCATGGTATAGAACATCGATAGGCATCGCGAAGTGTCCTTAATAGCCCACGGATTGCTGCTTTGTAAACAAAGCAGTTTTGTAAACAAAACGTCTTTTCTATCGTGTAGGAGTTATCTACTTATGATGGAGCGTTCAAGGTCACAACTCTAGGTGCTCTATGCGAACCCTAAGATATGATAGTAACATTGACATGGTATAGAACATGGATAGGAATCGCGAAGTGTCCATAATAGCCCACGGATTGCTGCTTTGTTTACAAAACGCATTCGAATTAACGTGTATATTGTCTGGGAATTATTTGGCAGCTCTGCTGCATGCTAATTGCAGTAAAATTTAGTCCATTTTCTCTTGAACGTCTTTTCTATCGTGTAAGAGTTATCTACTTATGAAGGAGCGTTCAAGGTCACAACTCTAGTTACTGTATGCGAACGAAAAGATATGAGAGTTACAATGGCCTGGTATAGAACATCGTGTAGGAGTTATCTACTTATGAAGGAGCGTTCACGGTCACAACTCTAGGTGTTGAATGCGAACGCTAAGATATGGTAGTTACAATGTCCTGTTATAGAAAATAGATAGGCATCGCAAAGTGTCCTTAATAGCCCACGGATTGCTGCTTTGTTTAAAAAACGCATTCGAATTAACGTGAACGTATCTACTTATGAAGAAGCGTTCAAGGTCACAACTCTAGTGACCGTATTCGAACGCTAAGATATGATAGTTACAATGGCATGGTATAGAAAATGGATAGGCATCGCGAAGTGTCCTTAATAGCCGACGGATTGCTGCTTTGTTTAAAAAACGCATTCGAATTAACGTGTATTTAATCTGGGCATTATTTGGCCGCTTTGATGTATGCTAATTGCAGTAAAACTAAATCCATTTTCACTTGTACGTCTTTTATATCGTATAGAAGTAATCTACGAATGAAGGAGCGTTCAAGGTCACAGCTCTTTGTGCTCTATGCGAACCCTAAGATATGATAGTAACATTGACATGGTATAGAACATGGATAGGCATCGCGAATTGTCCTTCCTCAATAGCCCACGGATTGCTGCTTAGTTTACAGAAAGCATTCGAATTTTCGTGTATATTATCTAGGCATTATTTGGCAGCTCTGCTGCATGCTAATTGCAGTAAAACTTAGTCCGTTTTCTCTTGAACGTCTTTTCTATCTTGTAGGAGTTATCTACTTATGAGGGAGCGTTCAAGGTAACAACTCTAGTTACTGTATGCGAACGCTAAGATATGAGAGTTACAATGGCCTGGTATAGAACATCGATAGGCATCGCGAAGTGCCCTATATAGCCCACGGATTGCAACTTTACGTACAAAACGCGATCGAATTAATGTGTGTATTATTTGGGCACTTTTTGAAAGCTCTGTTACATACTAATTGCAGTAAAACTTAGACCGTTTTCTCTTGAACGTCTTTTCTATCGTGTAGAAGTTATCTACTTATGAAGGAGCGTTCAAGGTCAGAACTCTAGGTGTTGAATGCGAACGCTAAGATATGGTAGTTACAATGTCATGTTATAGAAAATAGATAGGCATCGCAAAGTGTCCTTAATAGCCCACGGATTGCTGCTTTGTTTAAAAAACGCATTCGAATTAACGTGTATTTTATCTGGGCATTATTTGGCAGCTCTGCTGCTTGCTAATTGCAGTAAAACTTAGTCCACTCTCTATTGAACGTCTTTTCTATCGTGTAGGAGTTATGTATTTATGAAGGAGTGTTCAAGGTCACAACTTTAGTTACTGTATTCGAACGCTAAGATATGATAGTTGCAATGGCATGGTATAGAACGTCGATAGCCATCGCGAAGTGCCCTATATAGCCCACGGATTGCAACTTTACGTACAAAACGCGATGGAATTAACGTGTATATTATTTGGGCAATTTTTGATAGATCTGCTGCATACTAATTGCAGTAAAACTTAGACCGGTTTCTCTTGAACTTCTTTTCTATCATGTAGGAGTTATCTACTTATGAAGGAGCGTTCAAGATCACAACTCTAGTTACTGTATGCGAACGCTAAGATATGATAGTTACAATGGCATGGTATAGAACGTCGATAGCCATCGCGAAGTGCTCTATATAGCCCACGGATTGAAACTTTACGTACAAAACGTGATCGAATTAACGTGTATATTATTTGGGCACTTTTTGAAAGATCTGCTGCATGCTAATTGCAGTAAAACTAAATGAATTTTCACTTGTACGTTTTTTTTATCATGTAGCAGTAATCTACGAATCAAGGAGCGTTCAAGGTCACAGCTCTTTGTGCTCTATGCGAACCATAAGATATGATAGTAACATTGACATGGTATAGAACATGGATAGGCTTCGCGAAGTGCCTTATATAGCCCGCGGATTGCTACTGTGCGTACAAAACGCGTTCGAATTAACGTGTATATTATTTGGGCACTTTTTGAAAGTTCTGCTGCATGCTAATTGCAGTAAAACTTGGTCCGTTTTCTCTTGAACGTCTTTTCTATCTTGTAGGAGTTATCTACTTATGAAGGAACGTTCAAGGTCACCACTCTAGTTACTGTATGCGAACGCTAAGATAAGATAGTTACAATAGCATGGTATAGAACATCGATAGGCATCGCGAAGTGCCCTATATAGCCCACGGATTGCAACTATAAGTACAAAACGCTATCGAATTAATGTGTGTATTATTTGGGCACTTTTTGAATGCTCTGTTGCATACTAATTGCAGTAAAACTTAGACCGTTTTCTCTTGAACGTTTTTTCTATCGTGTAGAAGTTATCTACTTATGAAGGAGCGTTCAAGGTCAGAACTCTAGGTGCTATATGCGAACGCTAAGATATGCTAGTTTCAATGGCATGGTATAGAAAATGGATAGGCATCGCTAAGTGTCCTTAATAGCCCACGGATTGCTGCTTTGTTTACAAAACGCATTCGAATTAACGTGTATATTATCTGGGCATTATTTGGCAGCTCTGGTGCATGCTAATTGCAGTAAAACTTAGTACGTTTTCTCTTGAACGTCTTTTCTATTGTGTAGGAGTTATCTACTTATGAAGGAGCCGTCAAGGTCACAACTCTAGTTACCGTATGCGAACGCTAAGATATGATAGTTACAATGGCATGGTATAGCAAATGGATAATCATCGCGAAGTGTCCTTAATAGCCCACGGATTGCTGCTTTGTTTACAAAACGCATTCGAATTAACGTATATATTATCTGGGCATTATTTGGCAGCTCTGCTGCATGTTAATTGCAGTAAAACTAAATGAATTTTCACTTGTACGTCTTTTCTATCATGTAGCAGTATTCTACAAATGAAGGAGCGTTTAAGGTCACAGCTCTTTGTGCTCTATGCGAACCCTAAGATATGATAGTAACAATCACATGGTATAGAACATGGACAGGCATCGCGAAGTGTCCTCAATAGCCCACGGATTGCTGCTTTGTTTTTAAAACGCATTCCAATTTTCGTGTATATCATCAGGGCATTATTTGGCAGCTCTGCTGCATGCTAATTGAATTAAAACTTGGACCGTTTTCTCTTGTACGTCTTTTCCATCGTGTGGGAGATATCTACGTATGAAGGAGCGTTCAAGGTCACAACTCTAGTTACTGTATGCGAACGCTAAGATATGAGAGTTACAATGGCCTGGTATAGAACATCGATGAGCATCGCGAAGTACCCTATATAGCCCGCGGATTGCTACTTTGCGTACAAAACGCGTTCGAATTAACGTGTATATTATTTGGGCACTTTTTTAAAGCTCTGCTGCATACTAATTGCAGTAAAACTTATTCCGTTTTCTCTTGAACGTCTTTTCTATCGTGTAGGAGTTATCTACTTATGAAGGAGCGTTCAAGGTCACAACTTTAGTTACTGTATGCGAACGCTAAGATATGAGAGTTACAATGGCCTGGTATAGAACATCGATAGGCATCGCGAAGTGCCCTATATAGCCCACGGATTGCAACTTTTCGTTCAAAACGCGTTCGAATTAACGTGTATATTATTTGGGCACTTTTTGAAAGATCTGCTGCATACTAATTGCAGTAAAACAGACCGTTTTCTCTTGAACGTCTTTTCTATCGTGTAGGAGTTATCTACTTATGAAGGAGCGTTCAAGGTCACAACTCTAGGAGTTGAATGCGAACGCTAAGATATTGTAGTTACAATGTCATGTTATATAAAATAGATAGGCATCGCAAAGTGTCCTTAATAGCCCACGGATTGCTGCTTTGTTTGAAAAACGCATTCGAATTAACGTGTATTTTATCTGGGCATTATTTGGCAGCTCTGCTGCATGCTAATTGCAGTAAAACTTAGTCCATTCTCTATTGAACGTCTTTTCTATCGTGTAGGAGTTATGTATTTATGAAGGAGCGTTCAAGGTCACAACTTTAGTTACTGTATGCGAACGCTAAGATATGATAGTTACAATGGCATGGTATAGAACGTCGATAGCCATCGCGAAGTGCCCTATATAGCCCACGGATTGCAACTTTACGTACAAAACGCGATCGAATTAACGTGTATATTATTTGGGCAGTTTTTGAAAGGTCTGCTGCATACTAATTGCAGTAAAACTTAGACCGGTTTCTCTTGAATGTCTTTTCTATCATGTAGGAGTTATCTACTTATGAAGGAGCGTTCAAGGTCACAGCTCTTTGTGCTCTATGCAAACCCTAAGATATGATAGTAACATTGACATGGTATAGAACATGGATAGGCTTCGTGAAGTGTCTTATATAGCCTGCGGATTGCTACTTTGCGTACAAAACGCGTTCGAATTAACATGTATATTATTTGGGCACTTTTAGAAAGTTCTGCTGCATGCTAATTGCAGTAAAACTTAGTCCGTTTTCTATTGAACGTCTTTTCCATCGTGTAGGAGTTATCTACTTATGAAGGAGCATTCAAGGTCACAACTTTAGTTACTGTATGCGAACGCTAAGATATGATAGTTACAATGGCATGGTATAGAACATCGATAGGCATCGCGAAGTGTCCTTAATAGCCCACGGATTGCTGCTTTGTTTACAAAACGCATTCGAATTAACGTGTATATTATCTGGGCATTATTTGGCAGCTCTGATGCATGCTAATTGCAGTAAAATTTAGTCCATTTTCTCTTGAACGTCTTTTCTATCGTGTAGGAGTTATCTACTTATGAAGGAGCGTTCAAGGTCACAACTTTAGTTACTGTATGCGAACGCTAAGATATGATAGTTACAATGGCATGGTATAGAACATCGATAGGCATCGCGAAGTGCCCTATATAGCCCACGGATTGCAACTTTTCGTACAAAACGCGTTCGAATTAACGTGTATAATATTTGGGCACTTTTTGAAAGATCTGCTGCATACTAATTGCAGTAAAACTTAGACCGTTTTCTCTTGAACGTCTTTTCTATCGTGTAGGAGTTATCTACTTATGAAGGAGCGTTCAAGGTCACAACTCTAGGTGCTGTATGCGAACGCTAAGATATGGTAGTTACAATGGCATGGTACAGAAAATGGATAGGCATCGCGAAGTGTCCTTAATAGCCCACGGATTGCTGCTTTGTTTACAAAACGCATTCGAATTAATGTGTATATTTTCTGGGCATTATTTGGCAGCCTTGCTACATGCTAATTGAAGTAAAACTAAATGAATTTTCACTTGTACGTCTTTTCTATCATGTAGCAGTAATCTACGAATGAAGGAGCGTTCAAGGTCACAGCTCTTTGTGCTCTATGCGAACCCTAAGATATGATAGTAACATTGACATGGTATAGAACATGGATAGGCATCGCGAAGTGTCCTTAATAGCCCACGGATTGCTGCTTTGTTTACAAAACGCATTCCAATTAACGTGTATATTGTCTGGGCATTATTTGGCAGCTCTGCTGCATGCTAATTGCAGTAAAATTTAGTCCATTTTCTCTTGAACGTCTTTTCTATCGTGTAGGAGTTATCTACTTATGAAGGAGCTTTCAAGGTCACATCTCTAATTACTGTATGCGAACGCTAAGATATGAGAGTTACAATGGCCTGGTATAGAACATCGATAGGCATCGCGAAGTACCCTATATAGCCCGCGGATTGCTACTTTGCGTACAAAACGCGTTCGAATTAACGTGTATATTATTTGGGCACTTTTTTAAAGCTCTGCTGCATACTAATTGCAGTAAAACTTATTCCGTTTTCTCTTGAACGTCTTTTCTATCGTGTAGGAGTTATCTACTTATGAAGGAGCGTTCAAGGTCACAACTCTAGGTGTTGAATGCGAACGCTAAGATATGGTAGTTACAATGTCCTGTTATAGAAAATAGATAGGCATCGCAAAGTGTCCTTAATAGCCCACGGATTGCTGCTTTGTTTAAAAAACGCATTCGAATTAACGTGAACGTATCTACTTATGAAGAAGCGTTCAAGGTCACAACTCTAGTGACCGTATGCGAACGCTAAGATATGATAGTTACAATGGCATGGTATAGAAAATGGATAGTCATCGCGAAGTGTCCTTAATAGCCGACGGATTGCTGCTTTGTTTAAAAAACGCATTCGAATTAACGTGTATTTAATCTGGGCATTATTTGGCCGCTTTGCTGTATGCTAATTGCAGTAAAACTAAATCCATTTTCACTTGTACGTCTTTTATATCGTATAGAAGTAATCTACGAATGAAGGAGCGTTCAAGGTCACAGCTCTTTGTGCTCTATGCGAACCCTAAGATATGATAGTAACATTGACATGGTATAGAACATGGATAGGCATCGCGAAGTGTCCTCAATAGCCCACGGATTGCTGCTTAGTTTACAGAACGCATTCGAATTTTCGTGTATATTAACTAGGCGTTATTTGGCAGCTCTGCTGCATGCTAATTGCAGTAAAACTTAGTCCGTTTTCTCTTGAACGTCTTTTCTATCGTGTAGGAGTTATCTACTTATGAAGGAGCGTTCAAGGTCACAACTCTAGGTGTTGAATGCGAACGCTAAGATATGGTAGTTACAATGTCATGTTATAGAAAATAGATAGGCATCGCAAAGTGTCCTTAATAGCCCACGGATTGCTGCTTTGTTTAAAAAACGCATTCGAATTAACGTGTACTTTATCTGGGCATTATTTGGCAGCTCTGCTGCATGCTAATTGCAGTAAAATTTAGTCCGTTTTCTCTTGAATGTCTTTTCTATCGTGTAGGAGTTATCTACTTATGAAGGAGCGTTCAAGGTCACAACTCTAGTTACTGTATGCGAACGCTAAGATATGATAGTTACAATGGCCTGGTATAGAACATCGATAGGCATCGCGAAGTGCCCTATATAGCCCGCGGATTGCTACTTTGGGTACAATACGCGTTCGAATTAACCTGTATATTATTTGGGCACTTTTTGAAAGCTCTGCTGCATACTAATTGCAGTAAAACTTAGACCGGTTTCTCTTGAACGTCTTTTCTATCGTGTAGGAGTTATCTACTTATGAAGGAGCGTTCAAGGTCACAACTCTAGGTGTTGAATGCGAACGCTAAGATATGGTAGTTACAATGTCATGTTATAGAAAATAGATAGGCATCGCAAAGTGTCCTTAATGGCCCACGGATTGCTGCTTTGTTTAAAAAACGCATTCGAATTAACGTGTATTTTATTTGGGCATTATTTGGCAGCTCTGCTGCATGCTAATTGCAGTAAAACTTAGTCCATTTTCTATTGAACGCCTTTTCTATCATGTAGGAGTTATCTACTTATGAAGGAGCGTTCAAAATCACAACTCTAGTTACTGTATGCGAACGCTAAGATATGATAGTTACAATGGCATGGTATAGAACGTCGATAGCCATCGCGAAGTGCCCTATATAGCCCACGGATTGCAACTTTACGTACAAAACGCGATCGAATTAATGTGTGTATTATTTGGGCACTTTTTGAAAGCTCTGTTGCATACTAATTGCAGTAAAACTTAATGAATTTTCACTTGTACGTTTTTTTTATCATGTAGCAGTAATCTACGAATGAAGGAGCGTTCAAGGTCACAGCTCTTTGTGCTCTATGCGAACCCTAAGATATGATAGTAACATTGACATGGTATAGAACATGGATAGGCATCGCGAAGTGCCCTATATAGCCCACGGATTGCAACTTTACGTACAAATCGCGATCGAATTAATGTGTGTATTATTTGGGTACTTTTTGAAAGCTCTGTTGCATACTAATTGCAGTAAAATTTTCACTTGTACGTCTTTTCTATCATGTAGCAGTAATCTACGAATGAAGGAGCGTTCCAGGTCACAGCTCTTTGTGCTCTATGCGAACCCTAAGATATGATAGTAACATTGACATGGTATAGAACATGGATAGGCATCGCGAAGTGTCCTTAATAGCCCACGGATTGCTGCTTTGTTTACAAAACGCATTCCAATTAACGTGTATATTGTCTGGGCATTATTTGGCAGCTCTGCTGCATGCTAATTGTAGTAAAATTTAGTCCATTTTCTCTTGAACGTCTTTTCTATCGTGTAGGAGTTATCTACTTATGAAGGAGCGTTCAAGGTCACAACTCTAGTTATTGTATGCGAACGCTAAGATATGAGAATTACAATGGCCTGGTATAGAACATCGATAGGCATCGCGAAGTACCCTATATAGCCCGCGGATTGCTACTTTGCGTACAAAACGCGTTCGAATTAACGTGTATATTATTTGGGCACTTTTTTAAAGCTCTGCTGCATACTAATTGCAGTAAAACTTATTCCGTTTTCTCTTGAACGTCTTTTCTATCGTGTAGGAGTTATCTACTTATGAAGGAGCGTTAAAGGTCACAACTTTAGTTACTGTATGCGAACGCTAAGATAAGATAGTTACAATAGCATGGAAAAGAACATCGATAGGCATCGCGAAGTGCCCTATATAGCCCACGGATTGCAACTTTTCGTACAAAACGCGTTCGAATTAACGTGTATATTATTTGGGCACTCTTTGAAAGATCTGCTGCATACTAATTGCAGTAAAACTTAGACCGTTTTCTCTTGAACGTCTTTTCTATCGTGTAGGAGTTATCTACTTATGAAGGAGCGTTCAAGGTCACAACTTTAGTTACTGTATGCGAACGCTAAGATAAGATAGTTACAATAGCATGGTATAGAACATCGATAGGCATCGCGAAGTGCCCTATATAGCCCACGGATTGCAACTTTTCGTACAAAACGCGTTCGAATTAACGTGTATATTATTTGGGCACTTTTTGAAAGATCTGCTGCATACTAATTGCAGTAAAACTTATTCCGTTTTCTCTTGAACGTCTTTTCTATCGTGTAGGAGTTATCTACTTATGAAGGAGCGTTCAAGGTCACAACTCTAGGTGTTGAATGCGAACGCTAAGATATGGTAGTTACAATGTCATGTTATAGAAAATAGATAGGCATCGCAAAGTGTCCTTAATAGCCCACGGATTGCTGCTTTGTTTAAAAAACGCATTCGAATTAACGTGTATTTTATCTGGGCATTATTTGGCAGCTCTGCTGCATGCTAATTGCAGTAAAACTTAGTCAAGGTCACAACTTTAGTTACTGTATGCGAACGCTAAGATATGATAGTTACAATGGCATGGTATAGAACATCGATAGCCATCGCGAAGTGCCCTATATAGCCCACGGATTGAAACCTTACGTACAAAACGCGAGCGAATTATCGTGTATATTATTTGGGTACTTTTTGAAAGATCTGCTGCATGCTAATTGCAGTAAAACTAAATGAATTTTCACTTGTACGTTATTTTTATCATGTAACAGTAATCTACGAATGAAGGAGCGTTCAAGGTCACAGCTCTTTGTGCTCTATGCGAACCCTAAGATATGATAGTAACATTGACATGGTATAGAACATGGATAGGCTTCGCGAAGTGCTTTATATAGCCCGCGGATTGCTACTTTGCGTACAAAACGCGTTCGAATTAACGTGTATATTATTTGGGCACTTTTTGATAGCTCTGCTGCATACTAATTGCAGTAAAACTTAGACCGGTTTCTCTTGAACGTCTTTTCTATCATGTAGTAGTTATCTACTTATGAAGGAGCGTTCAAGGTCACAGCTCTTTGTGCTCTATGCGAACCCTAAGATATGATAGTAACATTGACATGGTATAGAACATGGATAGGCTTCGTGAAGTGCCTTTTATTGCCTGCAGATTGCTACTTTGCGTACAAAACGCGTTCGAATTAACATGTATATTATTTGGGCACTTTTTGAAAGTTCTGCTGCATGCTAATTGCAGTAAAACTTAGTCCGTTTTCTCTTGAACGTCTTTTCTATCGTGTAGGAGTTATCTACTTATGAAGGAGCATTCAAGGTCACAACTTTAGTTACTGTATGCGAACGCTAAGATATGATAGTTACAATGGCATGGCATGAACATCGATAGGCATCGCGAAGTGTCCTTAATAGCCCACGGATTGCTGCTTTGTTTACAAAACGCATTCGAATTAACGTGTATATTATCTGGGCATTATTTGGCAGCTATGCTGCATGCTAATTGCAGTAAAATTTAGTCCATTTTCTCTTGAACGTCTTTTCTATCGTGTAGGAGTTATCTACTTATGAAGGAGCGTTCAAGGTCACAACTTTAGTTACTGTATGCGAACGCTAAGATATGATAGTTACAATGGCATGGTATAGAACATCGATAGGCATCCCGAAGTGCCCTATATAGCCCACGGATTGCAACTTTACGTACAAAACGCGATCGAATTAATGTGTGTATTATTTGGACACTTTTTGAAAGCTCTGTTGCATACTAATTGCAGCAAATCTTAGACCGTTTTCTCTTGAACGTCTTTTCTATCTTGTAGGAGTTATCTACTTATGAAGGAGCGTTCAACGTCACAACTCTAGGTGCTGAATGCGAACGCTAAGATATGAGAGTTACAATGGCCTGGTATAGAACATCGATAGGCATCGCGAAGTGCCCTATATAGCCCACGGATTGCAACTTTTCGTTCAAAACGCGTTCGTATTAACGTGTATATTATTTGGGCACTTTTTGAAAGATCTGCTGCATACTAATTGCAGTAAAACTTAGACCGTTTTCTCTTGAACGTCTTTTCTATCGTGTAGGAGTTATCTACTTATGAAGGAGCGTTCAAGGTCACAACTCTAGGTGTTGAATGCGAACGCTAAGATATGGTAGTTGTTACAATGTCATGTTATAGAAAATAGATAGGCATCGCAAAGTGTCCTTAATAGCCCACGGATTGCTGCTTTATTTAAAAAACGCATTCGAATTAACGTGTACTTTATCTGAGCATTATTTGGCAGCTCTGCTGCATGCTAATTGCAGTAAAACTTAGTTCGTTTTCTCTTGAACGTCTTTTCCACTGTGTAGGAGTTATCTACTTATGAAGGAGCGTTCAAGGTCACAACTCTAGTTACTGTATGCGAACGCTAAGATATGATAGTTACAATGGCATGGTATAGAAAATGGATAGGCATCGCGAAGTGTCCTTAATAGCCCACGGATTGCTTCTTTGTTTACAAAACGCATTCGAATTAACGTGTATATTATCTGGGCATTATTTGGCAGACTTGCTGCTTGCTAATTGCAGTAAAACTAAATGAATTTTCACTTGTACGTCTCTTCTATCATGTAACAGTAATCTACGAATGAAGGAGCGTTCAAGGTCACAGCTCTTTGGGCTTTATGCGAACCCTAAGATATGATAGTAACATTGACATGGAATAGAACATGGATAGGCATCGCGAAGTGCCCTATATAGCCCACGGATTGCAACTTTACGTACAAACGCGTTCGAATTAATGTGTATATTATTTGGGCACTTTTTGATAGCTCTGCTGCATACTAATTGCAGTAAAACTTAGACCGGTTTCTCTTGAACGTCTTTTCTATCATGTAGGAGTTATCTACTTATGAAGGAGCGTTCAAGGTCACAACTCTAGGTGTTGTATGCGAACGCTAAGATATGGTAGTTACAATGGCATGGTATAGAAAATGGATAGGCATCGCGAAGTGTCCTTAATAGCCCACGGATTGCTGCTTTGTTTACAAAACGCATTCGAATTAACGTGTATATTTTCTGGGCATTATTTGGCAGCCTTGCTACAGCTAATTGCAGTAAAACTAAATGAATTTTCACTTGTACGTCTTTTCTATCATGTAGCAGTAATCTACGAATGAAGGAGCGTTCAAGGTCACAGCTCTCTGTGCTCTATGCGAACCCTAAGATATGATAGTAACATTGACATGGTATAGAACATGGATAGGCATCGCGAAGTGTCCTTAATAGCCCACGGATTGCTGCTTTGTTTACAAAACGCATTCGAATTAACGTGTATATTATCTGGGCATTATTTGGCAGCTATGCTGCATGCTAATTGCAGTAAAATTTAGTCCATTTTCTCTTGAACGTCTTTTCTATCGTGTAGGAGTTATCTACTTATGAAGGAGCGTTCAAGGTCACAACTTTAGTTACTGTATGCGAACGCTAGGATATGATAGTTACAATGGCATGGCATGAACATCGATAGGCATCGCGAAGTGTCCTTAATAGCCCACGGATTGCTGCTTTGTTTACAAAACGCATTCGAATTAACGTGTATATTATCTGGGCATTATTTGGCAGCTATGCTGCATGCTAATTGCAGTAAAATTTAGTCCATTTTCTCTTGAACGTCTTTTCTATCGTGTAGGAGTTATCTACTTATGAAGGAGCGTTCAAGGTCACAACTTTAGTTACTGTATGCGAACGCTAAGATATGATAGTTACAATGGCATGGTATAGAACATCGATAGGCATCGCGAAGTGCCCTATATAGCCCACGGATTGCAACTTTTCGTACAAAACGCGTTCGAATTAACGTGTATATTATTTGGGCACTTTTTGAAAGATCTGCTGCATACTAATTGCAGTAAAACTTAGACCGGTTTCTCTTGAACGTCTTTTCTATCATGTAGGAGTTATCTACTTATGAAGGAGCGTTCAAGATCACAACTCTAGTTACTGTATGCGAACGCTAAGATATGATAGTTACAATGGCATGGTATAGAACGTCGATAGCCATCGCGAAGTGCCCTATATAGCCCACGGATTGAAACTTTACGTACAAAACGCGATCGAATTAACTTGTATATTATTTGGGTACTTTTTGAAAGATCTGCTGCATGCTAATTGCAGTAAAACTAAATGAATTTTCACTTGTACGTTATTTTTATCATGTAGCAGTAATCTACGAATGAAGGAGCGTTCAAGGTCACAACTTTAGTTACTGTATGCGAACGCTAAGATATGATAGTTACAATGGCATGGTATAGAACATCGATAGGCATCGCGAAGTGCCATATATAGCCCACGGATTGCAACTTTTCGTACAAAACGCGTTCGAATTAACGTGTATATTATTTGGGCACTTTTTGAAAGATCTGCTGCATACTAATTGCAGTAAAACTTAGACCGTTTTCTCTTGAACGTCTTTTCTATCGTGTAGGAGTTATCTACTTATGAAGGAGCGTTCAAGGTCACAACTCTAGGTGCTGTATGCGAACGCTAAGATATGGTAGTTACAATGGTATGGTATAGAAAATGGATAGGCATCGCGAAGTGTCCTTAATAGCCCACGGATTGCTGCTTTGTTTACAAAACGCATTCGAATTAACGTGTATATATTCTGGGCATTATTTGGCAGCCTTGCTACATGCTAATTGCAGTAAAACTAAATGAATTTTCACTTGTACGTCTTTTCTATCATGTAGCAGTAATCTACGAATGAAGGAGCGTTCAAGGTCACAACTTTAGTTACTGTATGCGAACTCTAAGATATGATAGTTACAATGGCATGGTATAGGATATCGATTGGCATCGCGAAGTGCCCTATATAGCCCACGGATTGCAACTTTTCGTACAAAACGCGTTCGAATTAACGTGTATATTATTTGGGCAGTTTTTGAAAGCTCTGCTGCATACTAATTGCAGTAAAACTTAGACCGGTTTCTCTTGAATGTCTTTTCTATCATGTAGGAGTTATCTACTTATGAAGGAGCGTTCAAGGTCACAACTTTAGTTACTGTATGCGAACGCTAAGATAAGATAGTTACAATAGCATGCTATAGAACATCGATAGGCATCGCGAAGTGCCCTATATAGCCCACGGATTGCAACTTTACGTACAAAACGCGATCGAATTAATGTGTGTATTATTTGGGCACTTTTTGAAAGCTCTGTTGCATACTAATTGCAGTAAAACTTAGACCGTTTTCTCTTGAACGTTTTTTCTATCGTGTAGAAGTTATCTACTTATGAAGGAGCGTTCAAGGTCAGAACTCTAGGTGCTATATGCGAACGCTAAGATATGGCAGTTTCAATGGCATGGTATAGAAAATGGATAGGCATCGCTAAGTGTCCTTAATAGCCCACGGATTGATGCTTTGTTTACAAAACGCATTCAAATTAACGTGTATATTATCTGGGCATTATTTGGCAGCTCTGCTGCATGCTAATTGCAGTAAAACTTAGTCCGTTTTCTCTTGAACGTCTTTTCTATTGTGTAGGAGTTATCTACTTATGAAGGAGCCGTCAAGGTCACAACTCTAGTTACCGTATGCGAACGCTAAGATATGATAGTTACAATGGCATGGTATAGCAAATGGATAGGCATCGCGAAGTGTCCTTAATAGCCCACGGATTGCTGCTTTGTTTACAAAACGCATTCGAATTAACGTGTATATTATCTGGGCATTATTTGGCAGCTATGCTGCATGCTAATTGCAGTAAAATTTAGTCCATTTTCTCTTGAACGTCTTTTCTATCGTGTAGGAGTTATCTACTTATGAAGGAGCGTTCAAGGTCACAACTTTAGTTACTGTATGCGAACGCTAAGATATGATAGTTACAATGGCATGGTATAGAACATCGATAGGCATCGCGAAGTGCCCTATATAGCCCACGGATTGCAACTTTTCGTACAAAACGCGTTCGAATTAACGTGTATATTATTTGGGCACTTTTTGAAAGTTCTGCTGCATGCTAATTGCAGTAAAACTTAGTCCGTTTTCTCTTGAACGTTTTTTCTATCGTGTAGGAGTTATCTACTTATGAAGGAGCATTCAAGGTCACCACTTTAGTTACTGTATGCGAACGCTAGGATATGATAGTTACAATGGCATGGCATGAACATCGATAGGCATCGCGAAGTGTCCTTAATAGCCCACGGATTGCTGCTTTGTTTACAAAACGCATTCGAATTAACGTGTATATTATCTGGGCATTATTTGGCAGCTATGCTGCATGCTAATTGCAGTAAAATTTAGTCCATTTTCTCTTGAACGTCTTTTCTATCGTGTAGGAGTTATCTACTTATGAAGGAGCGTTCAAGGTCACAACTTTAGTTACTGTATGCGAACGCTAAGATATGATAGTTACAATGGCATGGTATAGAACATCGATAGGCATCGCGAAGTGCCCTATATAGCCCACGGATTGCAACTTTTCGTACAAAACGCGTTCGAATTAACGTGTATATTATTTGGGCACTTTTTGAAAGATCTGCTGCATACTAATTGCAGTAAAACTTAGACCGGTTTCTCTTGAACGTCTTTTCTATCATGTAGGAGTTATCTACTTATGAAGGAGCGTTCAAGATCACAACTCTAGTTACTGTATGCGAACGCTAAGATATGATAGTTACAATGGCATGGTATAGAACGTCGATAGCCATCGCGAAGTGCCCTATATAGCCCACGGATTGAAACTTTACGTACAAAACGCGATCGAATTAACTTGTATATTATTTGGGTACTTTTTGAAAGATCTGCTGCATGCTAATTGCAGTAAAACTAAATGAATTTTCACTTGTACGTTATTTTTATCATGTAGCAGTAATCTACGAATGAAGGAGCGTTCAAGGTCACAACTTTAGTTACTGTATGCGAACGCTAAGATATGATAGTTACAATGGCATGGTATAGAACATCGATAGGCATCGCGAAGTGCCATATATAGCCCACGGATTGCAACTTTTCGTACAAAACGCGTTCGAATTAACGTGTATATTATTTGGGCACTTTTTGAAAGATCTGCTGCATACTAATTGCAGTAAAACTTAGACCGTTTTCTCTTGAACGTCTTTTCTATCGTGTAGGAGTTATCTACTTATGAAGGAGCGTTCAAGGTCACAACTCTAGGTGCTGTATGCGAACGCTAAGATATGGTAGTTACAATGGTATGGTATAGAAAATGGATAGGCATCGCGAAGTGTCCTTAATAGCCCACGGATTGCTGCTTTGTTTACAAAACGCATTCGAATTAACGTGTATATATTCTGGGCATTATTTGGCAGCCTTGCTACATGCTAATTGCAGTAAAACTAAATGAATTTTCACTTGTACGTCTTTTCTATCATGTAGCAGTAATCTACGAATGAAGGAGCGTTCAAGGTCACAACTTTAGTTACTGTATGCGAACTCTAAGATATGATAGTTACAATGGCATGGTATAGGATATCGATTGGCATCGCGAAGTGCCCTATATAGCCCACGGATTGCAATTTTTCGTACAAAACGCGTTCGAATTAACGTGTATATTATTTGGGCAGTTTTTGAAAGCTCTGCTGCATACTAATTGCAGTAAAACTTATACCGGTTTCTCTTGAATGTCTTTTCTATCATGTAGGAGTTATCTACTTATGAAGGAGCGTTCAAGGTCACAACTTTAGTTACTGTATGCAAACGCTAAGATAAGATAGTTACAATAGCATGCTATAGAACATCGATAGGCATCGCGAAGTGCCCTATATAGCCCACGGATTGCAACTTTACGTACAAAACGCGATCGAATTAATGTGTGTATTATTTGGGCACTTTTTGAAAGCTCTGTTGCATACTAATTGCAGTAAAACTTAGACCGTTTTCTCTTGAACGTTTTTTCTATCGTGTAGAAGTTATCTACTTATGAAGGAGCGTTCAAGGTCAGAACTCTAGGTGCTATATGCGAACGCTAAGATATGGCAGTTTCAATGGCATGGTATAGAAAATGGATAGGCATCGCTAAGTGTCCTTAATAGCCCACGGATTGATGCTTTGTTTACAAAACGCATTCAAATTAACGTGTATATTATCTGGGCATTATTTGGCAGCTCTGCTGCATGCTAATTGCAGTAAAACTTAGTCCGTTTTCTCTTGAACGTCTTTTCTATTGTGTAGGAGTTATCTACTTATGAAGGAGCCGTCAAGGTCACAACTCTAGTTACCGTATGCGAACGCTAAGATATGATAGTTACAATGGCATGGTATAGCAAATGGATAGGCATCGCGAAGTGTCCTTAATAGCCCACGGATTGCTGCTTTGTTTACAAAACGCATTCGAATTAACGTATATATTATCTGGGCATTATTTGGCAGCTCTGCTGCATGTTAATTGCAGTAAAACTAAATGAATTTTCACTTGTACGTCTTTTCTATCATGTAACAGTAATCTACAAATGAAGGAGCGTTCAAGGTCACAGCTCTTTGTGCTCTATGCGAACCCTAAGATATGATAGTAACAATCACATGGTATAGAACATGGACAGGCATCGCGAAGTGTCCTCAATAGCCCACGGATTGCTGCTTTGTTTATAAAACGCATTCGAATTTTCGTGTATATCATCAGGGCATTATTTGGCAGCTCTGCTGCATGCTAATTGAATTAAAACTTGGACGTCTCCGTTCTCTTGTACGTCTTTTCCATCGTGTGGGAGATATCTACTTATGAAGGAGCGTTCAAGGTCACAACTCTAGTTACTGTATGCGAACGCTAAGATATGAGAGTTACAATGGCCTGGTATAGAACATCGATAGACATCGCGAAGTACCCTATATAGCCCGCGGATTGCTACTTTGCGTACAAAACGCGTTCGAATTAACGTGTATATTATTTGGGCACTTTTTTAAAGCTCTGCTGCATACTAATTGCAGTAAAACTTATTCCGTTTTCTCTTGAACGTCTTTTCTATCGTGTAGGAGTTATCTACGTATGAAGGAGCGTTCAAAGTCACAACTTTAGTTACTGTATGCGAACGCTAAGATATGATAGTTACAATGGCATGGTATAGAACATCGATAGGCATCCCGAAGTGCCCTATATAGCCCACGGATTGCAACTTTACGTACAAAACGCGATCGAATTAATGTGTGTATTATTTGGGCACTTTTTGAAAGCTCTGTTGCATACTAATTGCAGTAAAACTTAGACCGTTTTCTCTTGAACGTCTTTTCTATCTTGTAGGAGTTATCTACTTATGAAGGAGCGTTCAACGTCACAACTCTAGGTGCTGTATGCGAACGCTAAGATATGAGAGTTACAATGGCCTGGTATAGAACATCGATAGGCATCGCGAAGTGCCCTATATAGCCCACGGATTGCAACTTTTTGTTCAAAACGCGTTCGAATTAACGTGTATATTATTTGGGCACTTTTTGAAAGTTCTGCTGCATGCTAATTGCAGTAAAACTTAGTCCTTTTTCTCTTGAACGTATTTTCTATCATGTAGGAGTTATCTACTTATGAAGGAGCGTTCAAGGTCACAACTTTAGTTACTGTATGCGAACGCTAAGATATGATAGTTACAATGGCATGGTATAGAACATCGATAGGCATCGCGAAGTGCCCTATATAGCCCACGGATTGCAACTTTTCGTACAAAACGCGTTCGAATTAACGTGTATATTATTTGGGCACTTTTTGAAAGATCTGCTGCATACTAATTGCAGTAAAACTTAGACCGTTTTCTCTTGAACGTCTTTTCTATCGTGTAGGAGTTATCTACTTATGAAGGAGCGTTCAAGGTCACAACTCTAGGTGCTGTCTGCGAACGCTAACGTATGGTAGTTACAATGGCATGGTATAGAAAATGGATAGGCATCGCGAAGTGTCCTTAATAGCCCACGGATTGCTGCTTTGTTTACAAAACGCATTCGAATTAACGTGTATATTTTCTGGGCATTATTTGGCAGCGTTGCCACATGCTAATTGCAGTAAAACTAAATGAATTTTCACTTGTACGTCTTTTCTATCATGTAGCAGTAATCTACGAATGAAGGAGCGTTCAAGGTCACAGCTCTTTGTGCTCCATGCGAACCCTAAGATATGATAGTAACATTGACATGGTATAGAACATGGATAGGCATCGCCAAGTGTCCTTAATAGCCCACGGATTGCTGCTTTGTTTAAAAAACGCATTCGAATTAACGTGTATTTTATCTGGGCATTATTTGGCAGCTCTGCTGCATGCTAATTGCAGTAAAACTTAGTCCATTTTCTATTGAACGTCTTTTCTATCGTGTAGGAGTTATGTATTTATGAAGGAGCGTTCAAGGTTACAACTTTAGTTACTGTATGCGAACGCTAAGATATGATAGTTACAATGGCATGGTATAGAACGTCGAAAGCCATCGCGAAGTGCCCTAAATAGCCCACGGATTGCAACTTTACGTACGAAACGCGTACGAATTAATGTGTGTATTATTTGGGCACTTTTTGAAAGCTCTGTTGCATACTAATTGCAGTAAAACTAAATGAATTTTCACTTGTACGTTTTTTTATCATGTAGCAGTAATCTACGAATGAAGGAGCGTTCAAGGTCACATCTCTTTGTGCTCTATGCGAACCCTAAGATATGATAGTAACATTGACATGGTATAGAACATGGATAGGCATCGCGAAGTGCCCTATATAGCCCACGGATTGCAATTTTACGCACAAAACGCGATCGAATTAATGTGTGTATTATTTGGGCACTTTTTTAAAGCTCTGTTGCATACTAATTGCAGTAAAACTTAGACCGTCTTCTCTTGAATGTTTTTTCTATCGTGTAGAAGTTATCTACTTATGAAGGAGCGTTCAAGGTCAGAACTCTAGGTGCTATATGCGAACGCTAAGATATGGTAGTTTCAATGGCATGGTATAGAAAATGGATAGGCATCGCTAAGTGTCCTTAATTACCCACGGATTGCTGCTTTGTTTACAAAACGCATTCGAATTAACGTGTATATTATCTGGGCATTATTTGGCAGCTCTGCTGCATGCTAATTGCAGTAAAACTTAGTCCGTTTTCTCTTAAACGTCTTTTCTATTGTGTAGGAGTTATCTACTTATGAAGGAGCCGTCAAGGTCACAACTCTAGTTACCGTATGCGAACGCTAAGATATGATAGTTACAATGGCATGGTATAGCAAATGGATAGGCATCGCGAAGTGTCCATAATAGCCCACGGATTGCTGCTTTGTTTACAAAACGCATTCGAATTAACGTGTATATTATCTGGGCATTATTTGGCAGCTCTGCTGCATGCTAATTGCAGTAAAACTTAGTCCGTTTTCTCTTGAACGTCTTTTCTATTGTGTAGGAGTTATCTACTTATGAAGGAGCCGTCAAGGTCACAACTCTAGTTACCGTATGCGAACGCTAAGATATGATAGTTACAGTGGCATGGTATAGCAAATGGATAGGCATCGCGAAGTGTCCTTAATAGCCCACGGATTGCTGCTTTGTTTACAAAACGCATTCGAATTAACGTGTATATTATCTGGGCACTATTTGGTAGCTCTGCTGCATGCTAATTGCAGTAAAACTAAATGAATTTTCACTTGTACGTCTTTTCTATCATGTAGCAGTAATTTACAAATGAAGGAGCGTTCAAGGTCACAGCTCTTTGTGCTCTATGCGAACCCTAAGATATGATAGTAACATTGACATGGTATAGAACATGGATAGGCATCGCGAAGTGTCCTCAATAGCCCACGGATTGCTGCTTAGTTTACAGAACGCATTCGAATTTTCGTGTATATTATCTAGGCATTATTTGGCAGCTCTGCTGCATGCTAATTGCAGTAAAACTTAGTCCGTTTTCTCTTGAACGTCTTTTCTATCTTGTAGGAGTTATCTACTTATGAAGGAGCGTTCAACGTCACAACTCTAGGTGCTGTATGCGAACGCTAAGTTATGGTAGTTACAATGGCATGGTATGGAAAATGGATAGGCATCGCGAAGTGTCCTTAATAGCCCACGGATTGCTGCTTGGTTTACAAAACGCATTCGAATTAACGTGTATATTATCTGGGCACTATTTGGTAGCTCTGCTGCATGCTAATTGCAGTAAAACAAAATGAATTTTCACTTGTACGTCTTTTCTATCATGTAGCAGTAATCTACAAATGAAGGAGCGTTCAAGGTCACAGCTCTTTGTGCTCTATGCGAACCCTAAGATATGATAGTAACATTGACATGGTATAGAACATGGATAGGCATCGCGAAGTGTCCTCAATAGCCCACGGATTGCTGCTTTGTTTAGAAAACGCATTCGAATTTTCGTGTATATCATCTGGGCATTATTTGGCAGCTCTGCTGCATGCTAATTGCAGTAAAATTTAGTCCGTTTTCTCTTGAATGTCTTTTCTATCGTGTAGGAGTTATCTACTTATGAAGGAGCGTTCAAGGTCACAACTCTAGTTACTGTATGCGAACGCTAAGATATGATAGTTACAATGGCCTGGTATAGAACATCGATAGGCATCGCGAAGTGCCCTATATAGCCCGCGGATTGCTACTTTGGGTACAAAACGCGTTCGAATTAACCTGTATATTATTTGGGCACTTTTTGAAAGCTCTGCTGCATACTAATTGCAGTAAAACTTAGACCGGTTTCTCTTGAACGGCTTTTCTAACATGTAGGAGTTATCTACTTATGAAGGCGCGTTCAAGATCACAACTCTAGTTACTGTATGCGAACGCTAAGATATGATAGTTACAATGGCATGGTATAGAACGTCGATAGCCATCGCGAAGTGCCCTATATAGCCCACGGATTGAAACTTTACATACAAAACGCGATCGAATTAATGTGTGTATTATTTGGGCACTTTTTGAAAGTTCTGCTGCATGCTAATTGCAGTAAAACTTAATCCGTTTTCTCTTGAACGTCTTTTCTATTTTGTAGGAGTTATCTACTTATGAAGTAGCGTTAAAGGTCACCACTCTAGTTACTGTATGCGAGCGCTAAGATAAGATAGTTACAATAGCATGTTATAGAACATCGATAGGCATCGCGAAGTGCCCTATATAGCCCACGGATTGCAACTTTCCGTACAAAACGCGATCGAATTAATGTGTGTATTATTTGGGCACTTTTTGAAAGCTCTGTTGCATACTAATTGCAGTAAAACTTAGACCGTTTTCTCTTGAACGTTTTTTCTATCGTGTAGAAGTTATCTACTTATGAAGGAGCGTTCAAGGTCAGAACTCTAGGTGTTATATGCGAACGCTAAGATATGGTAGTCTCAATGGCATGGTATAGAAAATGGATAGGCATCGCTAAGTGTCCTTAATAGCCCACGGATTGCTGCTTTGTTTACAAAACGCATTCCAATTAACGTGTATATTATCTGGGCATTATTTGGCAGCTCTGCTGCATGCTAATTGCAGTAAAACTTAGTCCGTTTTCTC
The DNA here is from genome assembly GCA_964058915.1 of Tetropium fuscum. Classification (NCBI taxonomy): domain Eukaryota; kingdom Metazoa; phylum Arthropoda; class Insecta; order Coleoptera; family Cerambycidae; genus Tetropium; species Tetropium fuscum. Next base: position 808,496 of record CAXKVY010018518.1, on the reverse strand, counting down.
TTGAACGTCTTTTCTATTGTGTAGGAGTTATCTACTTATGAAGGAGCCGGCAAGGTCACAACTCTAGTTACCGTATGCGAACGCTAAGATATGATAGTTACAATGGCATGGTATGGCAAATGGATAGGCATCGCGAAGTGTCCTTAATAGCCCACGGATTGCTGCTTTGTTTACAAAACGCATTCGAATTAACGTATATATTATCTGGGCATTATTTGGCAGCTCTGCTGCATGTTAATTGCAGTAAAACTAAATGAATTTTCACTTGTACGTCTTTTCTATCATGTAGCAGTTATCTACAAATGAAGGAGCGTTCAAGGTCACAGCTCTTTGTGCTCTATGCTAACCCTAAGAAATGATAGTAACAATCACATGGTATAGAACATGGACAGGCATCGCGAAGTGTCTTCAATGGCCCACGGATTGCTGCTTTCTTTATAAAACGCATTCGAATTTTCGTGTATATCATCAGGGCATTATTTGGCAGCTCTGCTGCATGCTAATTGAATTAAAACTTGGACCGTTTTCTCTTGTACGTCTTTTCCATCGTGTGGGAGATATCTACGTATGAAGGAGCGTTCAGGGTCACAACTCTAGTTACTGTATGCGAACGCTAAGATATGATAGTTACAATGGCATGGTGTAGAACATCGATAGGCATCCCGAAGTGCCCTATATAGCCCACGGATTGCAACTTTACGTACAAAACGCGATCGAATTAATGTGTGTATTATTTGGGCACTTTTTGAAAGCTCTGTTGCATACTAATTGCAGTAAAACTTAGACCGTTTTCTCTTGAACGTCTTTTCTATCTTGTAGGAGTTATCTACTTATGAAGGAGCGTTCAACGTCACAACTCTAGGTGCTGTATGCGAACGCTAAGATATGAGAGTTACAATGGCCTGGTATAGAACATCGATAGGCATCGCGAAGTGCCCTATATAGCCCACGGATTGCAACTTTTCGTTCAAAACGCGTTCGATTTAACGTGTGTATTATTTGGGCACTTTTTGAAAGATCTGCTGCATATTAATTGCAGTAAAACTTAGACCGTTTTCTCTTGAACGTCTTTTCTATCGTGTAGGAGTTATCTACTTATGAAGGAGCGTTCAAGGTCACAACTCTAGGTGTTGAATGCGAACGCTAAGATATGGTAGTTACAATGTCATGTTATAGAAAATAGATAGGCATCGCAAAGTGTCCTTAATAGCCCACGGATTGCTGCTTTGTTTAAAAAAAGCATTCGAATTAACGTGTATTTTATCTGGGCATTATTTGGCAGCTCTGCTGCATGCTAATTGCAGTAAAACGTAGTCCATTTTCTATTGAACGTCTTTTCTATCGTGTAGGAGTTATGTATTTATGAAGGAGCGTTTAAGGTCACAATTTCAGTTACTGTATGCGAACGCTAAGATATGATAGTTACAATGGCATGGTATAGGACATCGATTGGCATCGCGAAGTGCCCTATATAGCCCACGAATTGCAACTTTTCGTACAAAACGCGTTCGAATTAACGTGTATATTATTTGGGCACTTTTTGAAAGATTTGTTGCATACTAATTGCAGTAAAATTTAGACCGGTTTCTCTTGAACGTCTTTTCTATCATGTAGGAGTTATCTACTTATGAAGAAGCGTTCAAGGCCACAACTCTGGTGACCGTATGCGAACGCTAAGATATGATTGTTACAATGGCATGGTATAGAAAATTTATAGGCATCGCTAAATGTCCTTAATAGCCCACGGATTGCTGCTTTGTTTAAAAAACGCATTCGAATTAACGTGAACGTATCTCCTTATGAAGAAGCGTTCTAGGTCACAACTCTAGTGACCGTATGCGAACGCTAAGTTATGATAGTTACAATGGCATGGTATAGAAAATGGATAGGCATCGCGAAGTGTCCTTAATAGCCGACGGATTGCTGCTTTGTTTAAAAAACGCGTTCGAATTAACGTGTATTTAATCTGGGCATTATTTGGCCGCTTTGCTGCATGGTAATTGCAGTAAAACTAAATCCATTTTCACTTGTACGTCTTTTATATCGTATAGTAGTAATCTACGAATGAAGGACCCTTCAAGGTCACAGCTCTTTGTGCTCTATGCGAACCCTAAGATATGATAGTAACATTGACATGGTATAGAACATGGATAGGCATCGCGAAGTGTCCTCAATAGCCCACGGATTGCTGCTTTGTTTAGAAAACGCATTCTAATTTTCGTGTATATCATCTGGGCATTATTTGGCAGCTCTGCTACATGCTAATTGCTAATTGCAGTAAAATTTAGTCCGTTTTCTCTTTAAAGTCTTTTCTATCGTGTAGGAGTTATCTACTTATGAAGGAGCGTTCAAGGTCACAACTCTAGTTACTGTATGCGAACGCTAACATTTGATAGTTACAATGGACTGGTATAGAACATTGGGTACAAAACGCGTTCGAATTAACGTGTATTTTATTTGGGCACTTTTTGAAAGCTCTGCTGCATACTAATTGCAGTAAAACTTAGACCGGTTTCTCTTGAACGTCTTTTCTATCATGTAGGAGTTATCTACTTATGAAGGAGCGTTCAAGATCACAACTCTAGTTACTGTATGCGAACGCTAAGATATGATAGTTACAATGGCATGGTAGAGAACGTCGATAGCCATCGCGAAGTGCCCTATATAGCCCACGGATTGAAACTTTACGTACAAAACGCGATCGAATTAACTTGTATATTATTTGGGTACTTTTTGAAAGATCTGCTGCATGCTAATTGCAGTAAAACTAAATGAATTTTCACTTGTACGTTATTTTTATCATGTAGCAGTAATCTACGAATGAAGGAGCGTTCAAGGTCACAACTTTAGTTACTGTATGCGAACGCTAAGATATGATAGTTACAATGGCATGGTATAGAACATCGATAGGCATCGCGAAGTGCCATATATAGCCCACGGATTGCAACTTTTCGTACAAAACGCGTTCGAATTAACGTGTATATTATTTGGGCACTTTTTGAAATATCTGCTGCATACTAATTGCAGTAAAACTTAGACCGTTTTCTCTTGAACGTCTTTTCTATCGTGTAGGAGTTATCTACTTATGAAGGAGCGTTCAAGGTCACAACTCTAGGTGCTGTATGCGAACGCTAAGATATGGTAGTTACAATGGTATGGTATAGAAAATGGATAGGCATCGCGAAGTGTCCTTAATAGCCCACGGATTGCTGCTTTGTTTACAAAACGCATTCGAATTAACGTGTATATATTCTGGGCATTATTTGGCAGCCTTGCTACATGCTAATTGCAGTAAAACTAAATGAATTTTCACTTGTACGTCTTTTCTATCATGTAGCAGTAATCTACGAATGAAGGAGCGTTCAAGGTCACAACTTTAGTTACTGTATGCGAACTCTAAGATATGATAGTTACAATGGCATGGTATAGGATATCGATTGGCATCGCGAAGTGCCCTATATAGCCCACGGATTGCAACTTTTCGTACAAAACGCGTTCGAATTAACGTGTATATTATTTGGGCAGTTTTTGAAAGCTCTGCTGCATACTAATTGCAGTAAAACTTAGACCGGTTTCTCTTGAATGTCTTTTCTATCATGTAGGAGTTATCTACTTATGAAGGAGCGTTCAAGGTCACAACTTTAGTTACTGTATGCGAACGCTAAGATAAGATAGTTACAATAGCATGCTATAGAACATCGATAGGCATCGCGAAGTGCCCTATATAGCCCACGGATTGCAACTTTACGTACAAAACGCGATCGAATTAATGTGTGTATTATTTGGGCACTTTTTGAAAGCTCTGTTGCATACTAATTGCAGTAAAACTTAGACCGTTTTCTCTTGAACGTTTTTTCTATCGTGTAGAAGTTATCTACTTATGAAGGAGCGTTCAAGGTCAGAACTCTAGGTGCTATATGCGAACGCTAAGATATGGCAGTTTCAATGGCATGGTATAGAAAATGGATAGGCATCGCTAAGTGTCCTTAATAGCCCACGGATTGATGCTTTGTTTACAAAACGCATTCAAATTAACGTGTATATTATCTGGGCATTATTTGGCAGCTCTGCTGCATGCTAATTGCAGTAAAACTTAGTCCGTTTTCTCTTGAACGTCTTTTCTATTGTGTAGGAGTTATCTACTTATGAAGGAGCCGTCAAGGTCACAACTCTAGTTACCGTATGCGAACGCTAAGATATGATGGTTACAATGGCATGGTATAGCAAATGGATAGGCATCGCGAAGTGTCCTTAATAGCCCACGGATTGCTGCTTTGTTTACAAAACGCATTCGAATTAACGTATATATTATCTGGGCATTATTTGGCAGCTCTGCTGCATGTTAATTGCAGTAAAACTAAATGAATTTTCACTTGTACGTCTTTTCTATCATGTAGCAGTAATCTACAAATGAAGGAGCGTTCAAGGTCACAGCTCTTTGTGCTCTATGCGAACCCTAAGATATGATAGTAACAATCACATGGTATAGAACATGGACAGGCATCGCGAAGTGTCCTCAATAGCCCACGGATTGCTGCTTTGTTTATAAAACGCATTCGAGTTTTCGTGTATATCATCAGGGCATTATTTGGCAGCTCTGCTGCATGCTAATTGAATTAAAACTTGGACGTCTCCGTTCTCTTGTACGTCTTTTCCATCGTGTGGGAGATATCTACGTATGAAGGAGCGTTCAAGGTCACAACTCTAGTTACTGTATGCGAACGCTAAGATATGAGAGTTACAATGGCCTGGTATAGAACATCGATAGACATCGCGAAGTACCCTATATAGCCCGCGGATTGCTACTTTGCGTACAAAACGCGTTCGAATTAACGTGTATATTATTTGGGCACTTTTTTAAAGCTCTGCTGCATATTAATTGCAGTAAAACTTATTCCGTTTTCTCTTGAACGTCTTTTCTATCGTGTAGGAGTTATCTACTTATGAAGGAGCGTTCAAGGTCACAACTTTAGTTACTGTATGCGAACGCTAGGATATGATAGTTACAATGGCATGGTATAGAACGTCGATAGCCATCGCGAAGTGCCCTATATAGCCCACGGATTGAAACCTTACGTACAAAACGCGATCGAATTAACGTGTATATTATTTGGGTACTTTTTGAAAGATCTGCTGCATGCTAATTGCAGTAAAACTAAATGAATTTTCACTTGTACGTTATTTTTATCATGTAGCAGTAATCTACAAATGAAGGAGCGTTCAAGGTCACAGCTCTTTGTGCTCTATGCGAACCCTAAGATATGATAGTAACATTGACATGGTATAGAACATGGATAGGCTTCGTGAAGTGCCTTATATTGCCTGCGGATTGCTACTTTGCGTACAAAACGCGTTCGAATTAACATGTATATTATTTGGGCACTTTTTGAAAGTTCTGCTGCATGCTAATTGCAGTAAAACTTAGTCCGTTTTCTCTTGAACGTTTTTTCTATCGTGTAGGAGTTATCTACTTATGAAGGAGCATTCAAGGTCACCACTTTAGTTACTGTATGCGAACGCTAGGATATGATAGTTACAATGGCATGGCATGAACATCGATAGGCATCGCGAAGTGTCCTTAATAGCCCACGGATTGCTGCTTTGTTTACAAAACGCATTCGAATTAACGTGTATATTATCTGGGCATTATTTGGCAGCTATGCTGCATGCTAATTGCAGTAAAATTTAGTCCATTTTCTCTTGAACGTCTTTTCTATCGTGTAGGAGTTATCTACTTATGAAGGAGCGTTCAAGGTCACAACTTTAGTTACTGTATGCGAACGCTAAGATATGATAGTTACAATGGCATGGTATAGAACATCGATAGGCATCGCGAAGTGCCCTATATAGCCCACGGATTGCAACTTTTCGTACAAAACGCGTTCGAATTAACGTGTATATTATTTGGGCACTTTTTGAAAGATCTGCTGCATACTAATTGCAGTAAAACTTAGACCGTTTTCTCTTGAACGTCTTTTCTATCGTGTAGGAGTTATCTACTTATGAAGGACCGATCAAGGTCACAACTCTAGGTGCTGTATGCGAACGCTAAGATATGGTAGTTACAATGGTATGGTATAGAAAATGGATAGGCATCGCGAAGTGTCCTTAATAGCCCACGGATTGCAACTTTTCGTTCAAAACGCGTTCGAATTAACGTGTATATTATTTGGGCACTTTTTGAAAGATCTGCTGCATACTAATTGCAGTAAAACTTAGACCGTTTTCTCTTGAACGTCTTTTCTATCGTGTAGGAGTTATCTACTTATGAAGGAGCGTTCAAGGTCACAACTCTAGGTGCTGTATGCGAACGCTAACGTATGGTAGTTACAATGGCATGGTATAGAAAATGGATAGGCATCGCGAAGTGTCCTTAATAGCCCACGGATTGCTGCTTTGTTTACAAAACGCATTCGAATTAACGTGTATATTTTCTGGGCATTATTTGGCAGCGTTGCTACATGCTAATTGCAGTAAAACTAAATGAATTTTCACTTGTACGTCTTTTCTATCATGTAGCAGTAATCTACGAATGAAGGAGCGTTCAAGGTCACAGCTCTTTGTGCTCTATGCGAACCCTAAGATATGATAGTAACATTGACATGGTATAGAACATGGGTAGGCATCGCCAAGTGTCCTTAATAGCCCACGGATTGCTGCTTTGTTTAAAAAACGCATTCGAATTAACGTGTATTTTATCTGGGCATTATTTGGCAGCTCTGCTGCATGCTAATTGCAGTAAAACTTAGTCCATTTTCTATTGAACGTCTTTTCTATCGTGTAGGAGTTATGTATTTATGAAGGAGCGTTCAAGGTTACAACTTTAGTTACTGTATGCGAACGCTAAGATATGATAGTTACAATGGCATGGTATAGAACGTCGAAAGCCATCGCGAAGTGCCCTATATAGCCCACGGATTGCAACTTTACGTACGAAACGCGTACGAATTAATGTGTGTATTATTTGGGCACTTTTTGAAAGCTCTGTTGCATACTAATTGCAGTAAAACTAAATGAATTTTCACTTGTACGTTTTTTTATCATGTAGCAGTAATCTACGAATGAAGGAGCGTTCAAGGTCACATCTCTTTGTGCTCTATGCGAACCCTAAGATATGATAGTAACATTGACATGGTATAGAACATGGATAGGCATCGCGAAGTGCCCTATATAGCCCACGGATTGCAATTTTACGCACAAAACGCGATCGAATTAATGTGTGTATTATTTGGGCACTTTTTTAAAGCTCTGTTGCATACTAATTGCAGTAAAACTTAGACCGTCTTCTCTTGAATGTTTTTTCTATCGTGTAGAAGTTATCTACTTATGAAGGAGCGTTCAAGGTCAGAACTCTAGGTGCTATATGCGAACGCTAAGATATGGTAGTTTCAATGGCATGGTATAGAAAATGGATAGGCATCGCTAAGTGTCCTTAATTACCCACGGATTGCTGCTTTGTTTACAAAACGCATTCGAATTAACGTGTATATTATCTGGGCATTATTTGGCAGCTCTGCTGCATGCTAATTGCAGTAAAACTTAGTCCGTTTTCTCTTGAACGTCTTTTCTATTGTGTAGGAGTTATCTACTTATGAGGGAGCCGTCAAGGTCACAACTCTAGTTACCGTATGCGAACGCTAAGATATGATAGTTACAATGGCATGGTATAGCAAATGGATAGGCATCGCGAAGTGTCCATAATAGCCCACGGATTGCTGCTTTGTTTACAAAACGCATTCGAATTAACGTGTATATTATCTGGGCATTATTTGGCAGCTCTGCTGCATGCTAATTGCAGTAAAACTTAGTCCGTTTTATCTTGAACGTCTTTTCTATTGTGTAGGAGTTATCTACTTATGAAGGAGCCGTCAAGGTCACAACTCTAGTTACCGTATGCGAACGCTAAGATATGATAGTTACAATGGCATGGTATAGCAAATGGATAGGCATCGCGAAGTGTCCTTAATAGCCCACGGATTGCTGCTTTGTTTACAAAACGCATTCGAATTAATGTGTATATTATCTGGGCACTATTTGGTAGCTCTGCTGCATGCTAATTGCAGTAAAACTAAATGAATTTTCACTTGTACTTCTTTTCTATCATGTAGCAGTAATCTACAAATGAAGGAGCGTTCAAGGTCACAGCTCTTTGTGCTCTATGCGAACCCTAAGATATGATAGTAACATTGACATGGTATAGAACATGGATAGGCATCGCGAAGTGTCCTCAATAGCCCACGGATTGCTGCTTTGTTTAGAAAACGCATTCGAATTTTCGTGTATATCATCTGGGCATTATTTGGCAGCTCTGCTGCATGCTAATTGCAGTAAAATTTAGTCCGTTTTCTCTTGAATGTCTTTTCTATCGTGTAGGAGTTATCTACTTATGAAGGAGCGTTCAAGGTCACAACTCTAGTTACTGTATGCGAACGCTAAGATATGATAGTTACAATGGCCTGGTATAGAACATCGATAGGCATCGCGAAGTGCCCTATATAGCCCGCGGATTGCTACTTTGGGTACAAAACGCGTTCGAATTAACCTGTATATTATTTGGGCACTTTTTGAAAGCTCTGCTGCATACTAATTGCAGTAAAACTTAGACCGGTTTCTCTTGAACGGCTTTTCTAACATGTAGGAGTTATCTACTTATGAAGGCGCGTTCAAGATCACAACTCTAGTTACTGTATGCGAACGCTAAGATATGATAGTTACAATGGCATGGTATAGAACGTCGATAGCCATCGCGAAGTGCCCTATATAGCCCACGGATTGAAACTTTACATACAAAACGCGATCGAATTAATGTGTGTATTATTTGGGCACTTTTTGAAAGTTCTGCTGCATGCTAATTGCAGTAAAACTTAATCCGTTTTCTCTTGAACGTCTTTTCTATCTTGTAGGAGTTATCTACTTATGAAGTAGCGTTAAAGGTCACCACTCTAGTTACTGTATGCGAGCGCTAAGATAAGATAGTTACAATAGCATGTTATAGAACATCGATAGGCATCGCGAAGTGCCCTATATAGCCCACGGATTGCAACTTTCCGTACAAAACGCGATCGAATTAATGTGTGTATTATTTGGGCACTTTTTGAAAGCTCTGTTGCATACTAATTGCAGTAAAACTTAGACCGTTTTCTCTTGAACGTTTTTTCTATCGTGTAGAAGTTATCTACTTATGAAGGAGCGTTCAAGGTCAGAACTCTAGGTGTTATATGCGAACGCTAAGATATGGTAGTCTCAATGGCATGGTATAGAAAATGGATAGGCATCGCTAAGTGTCCTTAATAGCCCACGGATTGCTGCTTTGTTTACAAAACGCATTCCAGTTAACGTGTATATTATCTGGGCATTATTTGGCAGCTCTGCTGCATGCTAATTGCAGTAAAACTTAGTCCGTTTTCTCTTGAACGTCTTTTCTATTGTGTAGGAGTTATCTACTTATGAAGGAGCCGGCAAGGTCACAACTCTAGTTACCGTATGCGAACGCTAAGATATGATAGTTACAATGGCATGGTATGGCAAATGGATAGGCATCGCGAAGTGTCCTTAATAGCCCACGGATTGCTGCTTTGTTTACAAAACGCATTCGAATTAACGTGTATATTATCTGGGCATTATTTGGCAGCTATGCTGCATGCTAATTGCAGTAAAATTTAGTCCATTTTCTCTTGAACGTCTTTTCTATCGTGTAGGAGTTATCTACTTATGAAGGAGCGTTCAAGGTCACAACTTTAGTTACTGTATGCGAACGCTAAGATATGATAGTTACAATGGCATGGTATAGAACATCGATAGGCATCGCGAAGTGCCCTATATAGCCCACGGATTGCAACTTTTCGTACAAAACGCGTTCGAATTAACGTGTATATTATTTGGGCACTTTTTGAAAGATCTGCTGCATACTAATTGCAGTAAAACTTAGACCGTTTTCTCTTGAACGTCTTTTCTATCGTGTAGGAGTTATCTACTTATGAAGGACCGATCAAGGTCACAACTCTAGGTGCTGTATGCGAACGCTAAGATATGGTAGTTACAATGGTATGGTATAGAAAATGGATAGGCATCGCGAAGTGTCCTTAATAGCCCACGGATTGCAACTTTTCGTTCAAAACGCGTTCGAATTAACGTGTATATTATTTGGGCACTTTTTGAAAGATCTGCTGCATACTAATTGCAGTAAAACTTAGACCGTTTTCTCTTGAACGTCTTTTCTATCGTGTAGGAGTTATCTACTTATGAAGGAGCGTTCAAGGTCACAACTCTAGGTGCTGTATGCGAACGCTAACGTATGGTAGTTACAATGGCATGGTATAGAAAATGGATAGGCATCGCGAAGTGTCCTTAATAGCCCACGGATTGCTGCTTTGTTTACAAAACGCATTCGAATTAACGTGTATATTTTCTGGGCATTATTTGGCAGCGTTGCTACATGCTAATTGCAGTAAAACTAAATGAATTTTCACTTGTACGTCTTTTCTATCATGTAGCAGTAATCTACGAATGAAGGAGCGTTCAAGGTCACAGCTCTTTGTGCTCTATGCGAACCCTAAGATATGATAGTAACATTGACATGGTATAGAACATGGATAGGCATCGCCAAGTGTCCTTAATAGCCCACGGATTGCTGCTTTGTTTAAAAAACGCATTCGAATTAACGTGTATTTTATCTGGGCATTATTTGGCAGCTCTGCTGCATGCTAATTGCAGTAAAACTTAGTCCATTTTCTATTGAACGTCTTTTCTATCGTGTAGGAGTTATGTATTTATGAAGGAGCGTTCAAGGTTACAACTTTAGTTACTGTATGCGAACGCTAAGATATGATAGTTACAATGGCATGGTATAGAACGTCGAAAGCCATCGCGAAGTGCCCTATATAGCCCACGGATTGCAACTTTACGTACGAAACGCGTACGAATTAATGTGTGTATTATTTGGGCACTTTTTGAAAGCTCTGTTGCATACTAATTGCAGTAAAACTAAATGAATTTTCACTTGTACGTTTTTTTATCATGTAGCAGTAATCTACGAATGAAGGAGCGTTCAAGGTCACATCTCTTTGTGCTCTATGCGAACCCTAAGATATGATAGTAACATTGACATGGTATAGAACATGGATAGGCATCGCGAAGTGCCCTATATAGCCCACGGATTGCAATTTTACGCACAAAACGCGATCGAATTAATGTGTGTATTATTTGGGCACTTTTTTAAAGCTCTGTTGCATACTAATTGCAGTAAAACTTAGACCGTCTTCTCTTGAATGTTTTTTCTATCGTGTAGAAGTTATCTACTTATGAAGGAGCGTTCAAGGTCAGAACTCTAGGTGCTATATGCGAACGCTAAGATATGGTAGTTTCAATGGCATGGTATAGAAAATGGATAGGCATCGCTAAGTGTCCTTAATTACCCACGGATTGCTGCTTTGTTTACAAAACGCATTCAAATTAACGTGTATATTATCTGGGCATTATTTGGCAGCTCTGCTGCATGCTAATTGCAGTAAAACTTAGTCCGTTTTCTCTTGAACGTCTTTTCTATTGTGTAGGAGTTATCTACTTATGAAGGAGCCGTCAAGGTCACAACTCTAGTTACCGTATGCGAACGCTAAGATATGATAGTTACAATGGCATGGTATAGCAAATGGATAGGCATCGCGAAGTGTCCATAATAGCCCACGGATTGCTGCTTTGTTTACAAAACGCATTCGAATTAACGTGTATATTATCTGGGCATTATTTGGCAGCTCTGCTGCATGCTAATTGCAGTAAAACTTAGTCCGTTTTATCTTGAACGTCTTTTCTATTGTGTAGGAGTTATCTACTTATGAAGGAGCCGTCAAGGTCACAACTCTAGTTACCGTATGCGAACGCTAAGATATGATAGTTACAATGGCATGGTATAGCAAATGGATAGGCATCGCGAAGTGTCCTTAATAGCCCACGGATTGCTGCTTTGTTTACAAAACGCATTCGAATTAACGTGTATATTATCTGGGCACTATTTGGTAGCTCTGCTGCATGCTAATTGCAGTAAAACTAAATGAATTTTCACTTGTACGTCTTTTCTATCATGTAGCAGTAATCTACAAATGAAGGAGCGTTCAAGGTCACAGCTCTTTGTGCTCTATGCGAACCCTAAGATATGATAGTAACATTGACATGGTATAGAACATGGATAGGCATCGCGAAGTGTCCTCAATAGCCCACGGATTGCTGCTTTGTTTAGAAAACGCATTCGAATTTTCGTGTATATCATCTGGGCATTATTTGGCAGCTCTGCTGCATGCTAATTGCAGTAAAATTTAGTCCGTTTTCTCTTGAATGTCTTTTCTATCGTGTAGGAGTTATCTACTTATGAAGGAGCGTTCAAGGTCACAACTCTAGTTACTGTATGCGAACGCTAAGATATGATAGTTACAATGGCCTGGTATAGAACATCGATAGGCATCGCGAAGTGCCCTATATAGCCCGCGGATTGCTACTTTGGGTACAAAACGCGTTCGAATTAACCTGTATATTATTTGGGCACTTTTTGAAAGCTCTGCTGCATACTAATTGCAGTAAAACTTAGACCGGTTTCTCTTGAACGGCTTTTCTAACATGTAGGAGTTATCTACTTATGAAGGCGCGTTCAAGATCACAACTCTAGTTACTGTATGCGAACGCTAAGATATGATAGTTACAATGGCATGGTATAGAACGTCGATAGCCATCGCGAAGTGCCCTATATAGCCCACGGATTGAAACTTTACATACAAAACGCGATCGAATTAATGTGTGTATTATTTGGGCACTTTTTGAAAGTTCTGCTGCATGCTAATTGCAGTAAAACTTAATCCGTTTTCTCTTGAACGTCTTTTCTATCTTGTAGGAGTTATCTACTTATGAAGTAGCGTTAAAGGTCACCACTCTAGTTACTGTATGCGAGCGCTAAGATAAGATAGTTACAATAGCATGTTATAGAACATCGATAGGCATCGCGAAGTGCCCTATATAGCCCACGGATTGCAACTTTCCGTACAAAACGCGATCGAATTAATGTGTGTATTATTTGGGCACTTTTTGAAAGCTCTGTTGCATACTAATTGCAGTAAAACTTAGACCGTTTTCTCTTGAACGTTTTTTCTATCGTGTAGAAGTTATCTACTTATGAAGGAGCGTTCAAGGTCAGAACTCTAGGTGTTATATGCGAACGCTAAGATATGGTAGTCTCAATGGCATGGTATAGAAAATGGATAGGCATCGCTAAGTGTCCTTAATAGCCCACGGATTGCTGCTTTGTTTACAAAACGCATTCCAGTTAACGTGTATATTATCTGGGCATTATTTGGCAGCTCTGCTGCATGCTAATTGCAGTAAAACTTAGTCCGTTTTCTCTTGAACGTCTTTTCTATTGTGTAGGAGTTATCTACTTATGAAGGAGCCGGCAAGGTCACAACTCTAGTTACCGTATGCGAACGCTAAGATATGATAGTTACAATGGCATGGTATGGCAAATGGATAGGCATCGCGAAGTGTCCTTAATAGCCCACGGATTGCTGCTTTGTTTACAAAACGCATTCGAATTAACGTATATATTATCTGGGCATTATTTGGCAGCTCTGCTGCATGTTAATTGCAGTAAAACTAAATGAATTTTCACTTGTACGTCTTTTCTATCATGTAGCAGTTATCTACAAATGAAGGAGCGTTCAAGGTCACAGCTCTTTGTGCTCTATGCTAACCCTAAGAAATGATAGTAACAATCACATGGTATAGAACATGGACAGGCATCGCGAAGTGTCTTCAATGGCCCACGGATTGCTGCTTTCTTTATAAAACGCATTCGAATTTTCGTGTATATCATCAGGGCATTTTTTGGCAGCTCTGCTGCATGCTAATTGAATTAAAACTTGGACCGTTTTCTCTTGTACGTCTTTTCCATCGTGTGGGAGATATCTACGTATGAAGGAGCGTTCAGGGTCACAACTCTAGTTACTGTATGCGAACGCTAAGATATGATAGTTACAATGGCATGGTATAGAACATCGATAGGCATCCCGAAGTGCCCTATATAGCCCACGGATTGCAACTTTACGTACAAAACGCGATCGAATTAATGTGTGTATTATTTGGGCACTTTTTGAAAGCTCTGTTGCATACTAATTGCAGTAAAACTTAGACCGTTTTCTCTTGAACGTCTTTTCCATCTTGTAGGAGTTATCTACTTATGAAGGAGCGTTCAACGTCACAACTCTAGGTGCTGTATGCGAACGCTAAGATATGAGAGTTACAATGGCCAGGTATAGAACATCGATAGGCATCGCGAAGTGCCCTATATAGCCCACGGATTGCAACTTTTTGTTCAAAACGCGTTCGAATTAACGTGTATATTATTTGGGCACTTTTTGAAAGATCTGCTGCATACTAATTGCAGTAAAATTTAGACCGTTTTCTCTTGAACGTCTTTTCTATCGTGTAGGAGTTATCTTCTTATGAAGGAGCGTTCAAGGTCACAACTCTAGGTGTTGAATGCGAACGCTAAGATATGGTAGTTACAATGTCATGTTATAGAAAATAGATAGGCATCGCAAAGTGTCCTTAATAGCCCACGGATTTCTGCTTTGTTTAAAAAACGCATTCGAATTAACGTGTATTTTATCTGGGCATTATTTGGCAGCTCTGCTGCATGCTAATTGCCGTAAAACTTGGTCCATTCTCTATTGAACGTCTTTTCTATCGTGTAGGAGTTATGTATTTATGAAGGAGCGTTCAAGGTCACAACTTTAGTTACTGTATGCGAACGCTAAGATATGATAGTTACAATGGCATGGTATAGAACGTCGATAGCCATCGCGAAGTGCCATATATAGCCCACGGATTGCAACTTTTCGTACAAAACGCGTTCGAATTAACGTGTATATTATTTGGGCACTTTTTGAAAGATCTGCTGCATGCTAATTGCAGTAAAACTAAATGAATTTTCACTTGTACGTTATTTTTATCATGTAGCAGTAATCTACGAATGAAGGAGCGTTCAAGGTCAGAGCTCTTTGTGCTCTATGCGAACCCTAAGATATGATAGTAACATTGACATGGTTTAGAACATGGATAGGCTTCGCGAAGTGCCTTATATAGCCCGCGGATTGCTACTTTGCGTACAAAACGCGTTCGAATTAACGTGTATATTATTTGGGCACTTTTTGATAGCTCTGCTGCATACTAATTGC
This sequence comes from Tetropium fuscum, assembly GCA_964058915.1. NCBI lineage: Eukaryota > Metazoa > Arthropoda > Insecta > Coleoptera > Cerambycidae > Tetropium > Tetropium fuscum. The sequence continues at coordinate 793,281 of CAXKVY010018518.1, read as the reverse complement.
AGTAAAACTTAGACCGGTTTCTCTTGAACGTCTTTTCTATCATGTAGTAGTTATCTACTTATGAAGGAGCGTTCAAGGTCACAGCTCTTTGTGCTCTATGCGAACCCTAAGATATGATAGTAACATTGACATGGTATAGAACATGGATAGGCTTCGTGAAGTGCCTTATATAACATGCGGATTGCTACTTTGCGTACAAAACGCGTTCGAATTAACATGTATATTATTTGGGCACTTTTTGAAAGTTCTGCTGCATGCTAATTGCAGTAAAACTTAGTCCTTTTTCTCTTGAACGTATTTTCTATCATGTAGGAGTTATCTACTTATGAAGGAGCGTTCAAGGTCACAACTTTAGTTACTGTATGCGAACTCTAAGATATGATAGTTACAATGGCATGGTATAGAACATCGATAGGCATCGCGAAGTGCCCTATATAGCCCACGGATTGCAACTTTTCGTACAAAACGCGTTCGAATTAACGTGTATATTATTTGGGCACTTTTTGAAAGATCTGCTGCATACTAATTGCAGTAAAACTTAGACCGTTTTCTCTTGAACGTCTTTTCTATCGTGTAGGAGTTATCTACTTATGAAGGAGCGTTCAAGGTCACAACTCTAGGTGCTGTATGCGAACGCTAACGTATGGTAGTTACAATGGCATGGTATAGAAAATGGATAGGCATCGCGAAGTGTCCTTAATAGCCCACGGATTGCTGCTTTGTTTACAAAACGCATTCGAATTAACGTGTATATTTTATGGGCATTATTTGGCAGCGTTGCTACATGCTAATTGCAGTAAAACTAAATGAATTTTCACTTGTACGTCTTTTCTATCATGTAGCAGTAATCTAAGAATGAAGGAGCGTTCAAGGTCACAGCTCTTTGTGCTCTATGCGAACCCTAAGATATGATAGTAACATTGACATGGTATAGAACATGGATAGGCATCGCCAAGTGTCCTTAATAGCCCACGGATTGCTGCTTTGTTTAAAAAACGCATTCGAATTAACGTGTATTTTATCTGGGCATTATTTGGCAGCTCTGCTGCATGCTAATTGCAGTAAAACTTAGTTCATTTTCTATTGAACGTCTTTTCTATCGTGTAGGAGTTATGTATTTATGAAGGAGCGTTCAAGGTTACAACTTTAGTTACTGTATGCGAACGCTAAGATATGATAGTTACAATGGCATGGTATAGAACGTCGAAAGCCATCGCGAAGTGCCCTATATAGCCCACGGATTGCAACTTTACGTACGAAACGCGTACGAATTAATGTGTGTATTATTTGGGCACTTTTTGAAAGCTCTGTTGCATACTAATTGCAGTAAAACTAAATGAATTTTCACTTGTACGTTTTTTTATCATGTAGCAGTAATCTACGAATGAAGGAGCGTTCAAAGTCACATCTCTTTGTGCTCTATGCGAACCCTAAGATATGATAGTAACATTGACATGGTATAGAACATGGATAGGCATCGCGAAGTGCCCCATATAGCCCACGGATTGCAACTTTACGCACAAAACGCGATCGAATTAATGTGTGTATTATTTGGGCACTTTTTTAAAGCTCTGTTGCATACTAATTGCAGTAAAACTTAGACCGTCTTCTCTTGAATGTTTTTTCTATCGTGTAGAAGTTATCTACTTATGAAGGAGCGTTCAAGGTCAGAACTCTAGGTGCTATATGCGAACGCTAAGATATGGTAGTTTCAATGGCATGGTATAGAAAATGGATAGGCATCGCTAAGTGTCCTTAATTACCCACGGATTGCTGCTTTGTTTACAAAACGTATTCGAATTAACGTGTATATTATCTGGGCATTATTTGGCAGCTCTGCTGCATGCTAATTGCAGTAAAACTTAGTCCGTTTTCTCTTGAACGTCTTTTCTATTGTGTAGGAGTTATCTACTTATGAAGGAGCCGTCAAGGTCACAACTCTAGTTACCGTATGCGAACGCTAAGATATGATAGTTACAATGGCATGGTATAGCAAATGGATAGGCATCGCGAAGTGTCCATAATAGCCCACGGATTGCTGCTTTGTTTACAAAACGCATTCGAATTAACATGTATATTATCTGGGCATTATTTGGCAGCTCTGCTGCATGCTAATTGCAGTAAAACTTAGTCCGGTTTCTCTTGAACGTCTTTTCTATTGTGTAGGAGTTATCTACTTATGAAGGAGCCGTCAAGGTCACAACTCTAGTTACCGTATGCGAACGCTAAGATATGATAGTTACAATGGCATGGTATAGCAAATGGATAGGCATCGCGAAGTGTCCTTAATAGCCCACGGATTGCTGCTTTGTTTACAAAACGCATTCGAATTAACGTGTATATTATCTGGGCATTATTTGGCAGCTCTGCTGCATGCTAATTGCAGTAAAACTTAGTCCGTTTTCTCTTGAACGTCTTTTCTATCGTGTAGGAGTTATCTACTTATGAAGGAGCGTTCAAGGTCACAACTCTAGGTGTTGAATGCGAACGCTAAGATATGGTAGTTATAATGTCATGTTATAGAAAATAGATAGGCATCGCAAAGTGTCCTTAATAGCCCACGGATTGCTGCTTTGTTTAAAAAACTCATTCGAATTAACGTGTATTTTATCTGGGCATTATTTGGCAGCTCTGCTGCATGGTAATTGCAGTAAAACTTAGTCCATTTTTTATGGAACGTCTTTTCTATTGTGTAGGAGTTATCTATTTATGAAGGAGAGTTCAAGGTCACAACTTTAGTTACTGTATGCGAACGCTAAGATATGATAGTTCCAATGGCATGGTATAGGACATCGATTGGCATCGCGAAGTGCCCTATATAGCCCACGGATTGCAACTTTTCGTACAAAACGCGTTCGAATTAACGTGTATATTATTTGGGCACTTTTTGAAAGATTTGTTGCATACTAATTGCAGTAAAACTTAGACCGGTTTCTCTTGAACGTCTTTTCTATCATGTAGGAGTTATCTACTTATGAAGAAGCGTTCAAGGTCACAACTCTAGTGACCGTATGCGAACGCTAAGATATGATTGTTACAATGGCATGGTATAGAAAATGGATAGGCATCGCTAAGTGTCCTTAATAGCCCACGGATTGCTGCTTTGTTTAAAAAACGCATTCGAATTAACGTGAACGTATCTACTTATGAAGAAGCGTTCAAGGTCACAACTCTAGTGACCGTATGCGAACGCTAAAATATGATAGTTACAATGCCATGGTATAGAAAATGGATAGGCATCGCGAAGTGTCCTTAATAGCCGACGGATTGCTGCTTTGTTTAAAAAACGCATTCGAATTAACGTGTATTTAATCTGGGCATTATTTGGCCGCTTTGCTGCATGCTAATTGCAGTAAAACTAAATCCATTTTCACTTGTACGTCTTTTATATCGTATAGTAGTAATCTACGAATGAAGGAGCGTTCAAGGTCACAGCTCTTTGTGCTCTATGCGAACCCTAAGATATGATAGTAACATTGACATGGTATAGAACATGGATAAGCATCGCGAAGTGCCCTATATAGCCCACGGATTGCAACTTTACGTTCAAAACGCGATCGAATTAATGTGTGTATTATCTGGGCACTTTTTGAAAGCTCTGTTGCATACTAATTGCAGTAAAACTTAGTCCGTTTTCTCTTGAACGTCTTTTCTATTGTGTAGGAGTTATCTACTTATGAAGGAGCCGTCAAGGTCACAACTCTAGTTACCGTATGCGAACGCTAAGATATGATAGTTACAATGGCATGGTATAGCAAATGGATAGGCATCGCGAAGTGTCCTTAATAGCCCACGGATTGCTGCTTTGTTTACAAAACGCATTCGAATTAACGTATATATTATCTGGGCATTATTTGGCAGCTCTGCTGCATGTTAATTGCAGTAAAACTAAACGAATTTTCACTTGTACGTCATTTCTATCATGTAGCAGTAATCTACAAATGAAGGAGCGTTCAAGGTCACAGCTCTTTGTGCTCTATGCGAACCCTAAGATATGATAGTAACAATCACATGGTATAGAACATGGACAGGCATCGCGAAGTGCCCTCAATAGCCCACGGATTGCTGCTTTGTTTATAAAACGCATTCGAATTTTCGTGTATATCATCAGGCAATTATTTGGCAGCTCTGCTGCATGCTAATTGAATTAAAACTTGGACCGTTTTCTCTTGTACGTCTTTTCCATCGTGTGGGAGATATCTACGTATGAAGGAGCGTTCAAGTTCACAACTCTAGTTACTGTATGCGAACGCTAAGATATGATAGTTACAATGGCATGGTATAGAACATCGATAAGCATCCCGAAGTGCCCTATATAGCCCACGGATTGCAACTTTACGTACAAAACGCGATCGAATTAATGTGTGTATTATTTGGGCACTTTTTGAAAGCTCTGTTGCATACTAATTGCAGTAAAACTTAGACCGTTTTCTCTTGAACGGCTTTTCTATCTTGTAGGAGTTATCTACTTATGAAGGAGCGTTCAAGGTCACAACTCTAGGTGTTGAATGCGAACGCTAAGATATGGTAGTTACAATGTCATGTTATAGAAAATAGATAGGCATCGCAAAGTGTCCTTAATAGCCCACGGATTGCTGCTTTGTTTAAAAAACGCATTCGAACTAACGTGTATTTTATCTGGGCATTATTTGGCAGCTCTGCTGCATGCTAATTGCAGTAAAACTTAGTCCATTTTCTATTGAACGTCTTTTCTATCGTGTAGGAGTTATGTATTTATGAAGGAGCGTTCAAGGTCACAACTTTAGTTACTGTATGCGAACGCTAAGATATGACAGTTACAATGGCATGGTATAGAACGTCGATAGCCATCGCGAAGTGCCCTATATAGCCAACGGATTGAAACCTTACGTACAAAACGCGATCGAATTAACGTGTATATTATTTGGGTACTTTTTGAAAGGTCTGCTGCATGCTAATTGCAGTAAAACTAAATTAATTTTCACTTGTACGTTATTTTTATCATGTAGCAGTAATCTACGAATGAAGGAGCGTTCAAGGTCAGAGCTCTTTGTGCTCTATGCGAACCCTAAGATATGATAGTAACATTGACATGGTTTAGAACATGGATAGGCTTCGCGAAGTGCCTTATATAGCCCGCGGATTGCTACTTTGCGTACAAAACGCGTTCGAATTAACGTGTATATTATTTGGGCACTTTTTGATAGCTCTGCTGCATACTAATTGCAGTAAAACTTAGACCGGTTTCTCTTGAACGTCTTTTCTATCATGTAGTAGTTATCTACTTATGAAGGAGCGTTCAAGGTCACAGCTCTTTGTGCTCTATGCGAACCCTAAGATATGATAGTAACATTGACATGGTATAGAACATGGATAGGCTTCGTGAAGTGCCTTATATAACATGCGGATTGCTACTTTGCGTACAAAACGCGTTCGAATTAACATGTATATTATTTGGGCACTTTTTGAAAGTTCTGCTGCATGCTAATTGCAGTAAAACTTAGTCCTTTTTCTCTTGAACGTATTTTCTATCATGTAGGAGTTATCTACTTATGAAGGAGCGTTCAAGGTCACAACTTTAGTTACTGTATGCGAACTCTAAGATATGATAGTTACAATGGCATGGTATAGAACATCGATAGGCATCGCGAAGTGCCCTATATAGCCCACGGATTGCAACTTTTCGTACAAAACGCGTTCGAATTAACGTGTATATTATTTGGGCACTTTTTGAAAGATCTGCTGCATACTAATTGCAGTAAAACTTAGACCGTTTTCTCTTGAACGTCTTTTCTATCGTGTAGGAGTTATCTACTTATGAAGGAGCGTTCAAGGTCACAACTCTAGGTGCTGTATGCGAACGCTAACGTATGGTAGTTACAATGGCATGGTATAGAAAATGGATAGGCATCGCGAAGTGTCCTTAATAGCCCACGGATTGCTGCTTTGTTTACAAAACGCATTCGAATTAACGTGTATATTTTATGGGCATTATTTGGCAGCGTTGCTACATGCTAATTGCAGTAAAACTAAATGAATTTTCACTTGTACGTCTTTTCTATCATGTAGCAGTAATCTAAGAATGAAGGAGCGTTCAAGGTCACAGCTCTTTGTGCTCTATGCGAACCCTAAGATATGATAGTAACATTGACATGGTATAGAACATGGATAGGCATCGCCAAGTGTCCTTAATAGCCCACGGATTGCTGCTTTGTTTAAAAAACGCATTCGAATTAACGTGTATTTTATCTGGGCATTATTTGGCAGCTCTGCTGCATGCTAATTGCAGTAAAACTTAGTCCATTTTCTATTGAACGTCTTTTCTATCGTGTAGGAGTTATGTATTTATGAAGGAGCGTTCAAGGTTACAACTTTAGTTACTGTATGCGAACGCTAAGATATGATAGTTACAATGGCATGGTATAGAACGTCGAAAGCCATCGCGAAGTGCCCTATATAGCCCACGGATTGCAACTTTACGTACGAAACGCGTACGAATTAATGTGTGTATTATTTGGGCACTTTTTGAAAGCTCTGTTGCATACTAATTGCAGTAAAACTAAATGAATTTTCACTTGTACGTTTTTTTATCATGTAGCAGTAATCTACGAATGAAGGAGCGTTCAAAGTCACATCTCTTTGTGCTCTATGCGAACCCTAAGATATGATAGTAACATTGACATGGTATAGAACATGGATAGGCATCGCGAAGTGCCCCATATAGCCCACGGATTGCAACTTTACGCACAAAACGCGATCGAATTAATGTGTGTATTATTTGGGCACTTTTTTAAAGCTCTGTTGCATACTAATTGCAGTAAAACTTAGACCGTCTTCTCTTGAATGTTTTTTCTATCGTGTAGAAGTTATCTACTTATGAAGGAGCGTTCAAGGTCAGAACTCTAGGTGCTATATGCGAACGCTAAGATATGGTAGTTTCAATGGCATGGTATAGAAAATGGATAGGCATCGCTAAGTGTCCTTAATTACCCACGGATTGCTGCTTTGTTTACAAAACGTATTCGAATTAACGTGTATATTATCTGGGCATTATTTGGCAGCTCTGCTGCATGCTAATTGCAGTAAAACTTAGTCCGTTTTCTCTTGAACGTCTTTTCTATTGTGTAGGAGTTATCTACTTATGAAGGAGCCGTCAAGGTCACAACTCTAGTTACCGTATGCGAACGCTAAGATATGATAGTTACAATGGCATGGTATAGCAAATGGATAGGCATCGCGAAGTGTCCATAATAGCCCACGGATTGCTGCTTTGTTTACAAAACGCATTCGAATTAACATGTATATTATCTGGGCATTATTTGGCAGCTCTGCTGCATGCTAATTGCAGTAAAACTTAGTCCGGTTTCTCTTGAACGTCTTTTCTATTGTGTAGGAGTTATCTACTTATGAAGGAGCCGTCAAGGTCACAACTCTAGTTACCGTATGCGAACGCTAAGATATGATAGTTACAATGGCATGGTATAGCAAATGGATAGGCATCGCGAAGTGTCCTTAATAGCCCACGGATTGCTGCTTTGTTTACAAAACGCATTCGAATTAACGTGTATATTATCTGGGCATTATTTGGCAGCTCTGCTGCATGCTAATTGCAGTAAAACTTAGTCCGTTTTCTCTTGAACGTCTTTTCTATCGTGTAGGAGTTATCTACTTATGAAGGAGCGTTCAAGGTCACAACTCTAGGTGTTGAATGCGAACGCTAAGATATGGTAGTTATAATGTCATGTTATAGAAAATAGATAGGCATCGCAAAGTGTCCTTAATAGCCCACGGATTGCTGCTTTGTTTAAAAAACTCATTCGAATTAACGTGTATTTTATCTGGGCATTATTTGGCAGCTCTGCTGCATGGTAATTGCAGTAAAACTTAGTCCATTTTTTATGGAACGTCTTTTCTATTGTGTAGGAGTTATCTATTTATGAAGGAGAGTTCAAGGTCACAACTTTAGTTACTGTATGCGAACGCTAAGATATGATAGTTCCAATGGCATGGTATAGGACATCGATTGGCATCGCGAAGTGCCCTATATAGCCCACGGATTGCAACTTTTCGTACAAAACGCGTTCGAATTAACGTGTATATTATTTGGGCACTTTTTGAAAGATTTGTTGCATACTAATTGCAGTAAAACTTAGACCGGTTTCTCTTGAACGTCTTTTCTATCATGTAGGAGTTATCTACTTATGAAGAAGCGTTCAAGGTCACAACTCTAGTGACCGTATGCGAACGCTAAAATATGATAGTTACAATGCCATGGTATAGAAAATGGATAGGCATCGCGAAGTGTCCTTAATAGCCGACGGATTGCTGCTTTGTTTAAAAAACGCATTCGAATTAACGTGTATTTAATCTGGGCATTATTTGGCCGCTTTGCTGCATGCTAATTGCAGTAAAACTAAATCCATTTTCACTTGTACGTCTTTTATATCGTATAGTAGTAATCTACGAATGAAGGAGCGTTCAAGGTCACAGCTCTTTGTGCTCTATGCGAACCCTAAGATATGATAGTAACATTGACATGGTATAGAACATGGATAAGCATCGCGAAGTGCCCTATATAGCCCACGGATTGCAACTTTACGTTCAAAACGCGATCGAATTAATGTGTGTATTATCTGGGCACTTTTTGAAAGCTCTGTTGCATACTAATTGCAGTAAAACTTAGTCCGTTTTCTCTTGAACGTCTTTTCTATTGTGTAGGAGTTATCTACTTATGAAGGAGCCGTCAAGGTCACAACTCTAGTTACCGTATGCGAACGCTAAGATATGATAGTTACAATGGCATGGTATAGCAAATGGATAGGCATCGCGAAGTGTCCTTAATAGCCCACGGATTGCTGCTTTGTTTACAAAACGCATTCGAATTAACGTATATATTATCTGGGCATTATTTGGCAGCTCTGCTGCATGTTAATTGCAGTAAAACTAAATGAATTTTCACTTGTACGTCATTTCTATCATGTAGCAGTAATCTACAAATGAAGGAGCGTTCAAGGTCACAGCTCTTTGTGCTCTATGCGAACCCTAAGATATGATAGTAACAATCACATGGTATAGAACATGGACAGGCATCGCGAAGTGCCCTCAATAGCCCACGGATTGCTGCTTTGTTTATAAAACGCATTCGAATTTTCGTGTATATCATCAGGCAATTATTTGGCAGCTCTGCTGCATGCTAATTGAATTAAAACTTGGACCGTTTTCTCTTGTACGTCTTTTCCATCGTGTGGGAGATATCTACGTATGAAGGAGCGTTCAAGTTCACAACTCTAGTTACTGTATGCGAACGCTAAGATATGATAGTTACAATGGCATGGTATAGAACATCGATAAGCATCCCGAAGTGCCCTATATAGCCCACGGATTGCAACTTTACGTACAAAACGCGATCGAATTAATGTGTGTATTATTTGGGCACTTTTTGAAAGCTCTGTTGCATACTAATTGCAGTAAAACTTAGACCGTTTTCTCTTGAACGTCTTTTCTATCTTGTAGGAGTTATCTACTTATGAAGGAGCCTTCAAGGTCACAACTCTAGGTGTTGAATGCGAACGCTAAGATATGGTAGTTACAATGTCATGTTATAGAAAATAGATAGGCATCGCAAAGTGTCCTTAATATCCCACGGATTGCTGCTTTGTTTAAAAAACGCATTCGAACTAACGTGTATTTTATCTGGGCATTATTTGGCAGCTCTGCTGCATGCTAATTGCAGTAAAACTTAGTCCATTTTCTATTGAACGTCTTTTCTATCGTGTAGGAGTTATGTATTTATGAAGGAGCGTTCAAGGTCACAACTTTAGTTACTGTATGCGAACGCTAAGATATGACAGTTACAATGGCATGGTATAGAACGTCGATAGCCATCGCGAAGTGCCCTATATAGCCAACGGATTGAAACCTTACGTACAAAACGCGATCGAATTAACGTGTATATTATTTGGGTACTTTTTGAAAGGTCTGCTGCATGCTAATTGCAGTAAAACTAAATTAATTTTCACTTGTACGTTATTTTTATCATGTAGCAGTAATCTACGAATGAAGGAGCGTTCAAGGTCAGAGCTCTTTGTGCTCTATGCGAACCCTAACATATGATAGTAACATTGACATGGTATAGAACATGGATAGGCTTCGCGAAGTGCCTTATATAGCCCGCGGATTGCTACTTTGCGTACAAAACGCGTTCGAATTAACGTGTATATTATTTGGGCACTTTTTGATAGCTCTGCTGCATACTAATTGCAGTAAAACTTAGACCGGTTTCTCTTGAACGTCTTTTCTATCATGTAGTAGTTATCTACTTATGAAGGAGCGTTCAAGGTCACAGCTCTTTGTGCTCTATGCGAACCCTAAGATATGATAGTAACATTGACATGGTATAGAACATGGATAGGCTTCGTGAAGTGCCTTATATAACCTGCGGATTGCTACTTTGCGTACAAAACGCGTTCGAATTAACATGTATATTATTTGGGCACTTTTTGAAAGTTCTGCTGCATGCTAATTGAAGTAAAACTTAGTCCTTTTTCTCTTGAACGTCTTTTCTATCATGTAGGAGTTATCTACTTATGAAGGAGCGTTCAAGGTCACAACTTTAGTTACTGTATGCGAACGCTAAGATATGATAGTTACAATGGCATGGTATAGAACATCGATAGGCATCGCGAAGTGCCCTATATAGCCCACGGAATTCAACTTTTCGTACAAAACGCGTTCGAATTAACGTGTATATTATTTGGGCACTTTTTGAAAGATCTGCTGCATACTAATTGAAGTAAAACTTAGACCGGTTTCTCTTGAACGTCTTTTCTATCATGTAGGAGTTATCTACTTATGAAGGAGCGTTCAAGGTCACAACCCTAGGTGCTGTATGCGAACGCTAAGGTATGGTAGTTACAATGGCATGGTATAGAAAATGGATAGGCATCGCGAAGTGTCCTTAATAGCCCACAGATTGATGCTTTGTTTACAAAACGCATTCGAATTAACGTGTATATTTTCTGGGCATTATTTGGCAGCGTTGCTACATGCTAATTGCAGTAAAACTAAATGAATTTTCACTTGTACGTCTTTTCTATCATGTAGCAGTAATCTACGAATGAAGGACGTAGAAACCGGTCTAAGTTTTACTGCAATTAGTAGGCAGCAGAGCTATCAAAAAGTGCCCAAATAATATACACGTTAATTCGATCGCGTTTTGTACGTAAAGTTTCAATCCTTGGGCTATTTAGGTCACTTCGCGATGGCTATCGACGTTCTATAACGTGCCATTGTAACTATCATATCTTAGCGTTCGCATACAGTAACTAGAGTTGTGATCTTGAACGCTCCTTCATAAGTAGATAACTCCTACATGATAGAAAAGACGTTCAAGAGAATCCGGTCTATGTTTTACTGCAATTAGTATGCAGCAGAGCTTTCAAAATGTGCCCAAATAATATACACGTTAATTCGAACGCGTTTTGTACCCAAGGTAGCAATCCGCGGGCTATATTGGGCACTTCGCGATGCCTATCGATGTTCCATACCAGGCCATTGTAACTATCATATCTTAGCGTTCGCATACAGTAACTAGAGTTGTGACCTTGAACGCTCCTTCATAAGTAGATAACTCCTACACGATAGAAAAGACATTCAAGAGAAAACGGACTAAATTTTACTGCAATTAGCATGCAGCAGAGCTGCCAAATAATGCCCAGATGATCTACACGAAAATTCGAATGCATTTTCTAAACAAAGCAGCAATCCGTGGGCTATTGAGGACACTTCGCGATGCCTATCCATGTTCTATACCATGTCAATGTTACTATCATATATTAGGGTTCGCATAGAGCACAAAGAGCTGTGACCTTGAACGCTCCTTCATTTGTAGATTACTGCTACATGATAGAAAAGACGTACAAGTGAGAATTCATTTAGTTTTACTGCAATTAGCATGCAGCAGAGCTACCAAATAGTGCCCAGATAATATACACGTTAATTCGAATGCGTTTTGTAAACAAAGCAGCAATCCGTGGGCTATTAAGGACACTTCGCGATGCCTATCCATTTTCTATACCATGCCATTGTAACTACCATATCTTAGCGTTCGCATACAGCACCTAGAGTTGTGACGTTGAACGCTCCTTCATAAATAGATAACTCCTACAAGATAGAAAAGACGTTCAAGAGAGAACGGATTAAGTTTTACTGCAATTAGCATGCAGCAGAGCTGCCAAATAATGCCTAGATAATATACACGAAAATTCGAATGCGTTTTGTAAACTAAGCAGCAATCCGTGGGCTATTGAGGACACTTCGCGATGCCTATCCATGATCTATACCATGTCAATGTTACTATCATATCTTAGGGTTCGCATAGACCACAAAGAGCTGTGACCTTGAACTCTCCTTCATTCGTAGATTACTACTATACGATATAAAAGACGTACAAGTGAAAATGGATTTAGTTTTACTGCAATTAGCATGCAGCAAAGCGGCCAAATAATGCCCAGATTAAATACACGTTAATTCGAATGCGTTTTTTAAACAAAGCAGCAATCCGTCGGCTATTAGGGACACTTCGCGATGCCTATCCATTTTCTATACCATGCCATTGTAACTATCATATCTTAGCGTTTGCACACGGTCACTAGAGTTGTGACCTTGAACGCTTCTTCATAAGTAGATACGTTCACGTTAATTCGAATGCGTTTTGTAAACAAAGCAGCAATCCGTGGGCTATTAAGGACACTTCGCGATGCCTATCGATGATCCATACCATGCCATTGTAACTATCATATCTTAGCGTTCGCATACAGTAACTAAAGTTGTGACCTTGAATGCTCCTTCATAAGTAGATAACTCCTACACGATAGAAAAGACGTTCAAGAGAAAACGGACCAATTTTTACTGCAATTAGCATGCAGCAGACTTTTCAAAAACTGCCCAAATAATATACACGTTAATTCGATCGCGTTTTGTACGTAAAGTTGCAATCCGTGGGCTATATAGGGCACTTCGCGATGGCTATCGACGTTCTATACCATGCCATTGTAACTATCATATCTTAGCGTTCGCATACAGTATCTAAAGTTGTGACCTTGCACGCTCCTTCATAAATACATAACTCCTACACGATAGAAAAGACGTTCAATAGAGATTGGACTAAGTTTTACTGCAATTAGCATGCAGCAGAGCTACCAAATAATGCCCAGATAAAATACACGTTAATTCGAATGCGCTTCTTAAACAAAGCAGCAATCCGTGGGCTATTAAGGACACTTTGCGATGCCTATCTATTTTCTATAACATGACATTGTAACTACCATATCTTAGCGTTCGCATTCAACACCTAGAGTTGTGACCTTGAACGCTCCTTCATAAGTAGATAACTCCTACACGATAGAAAAGACGTTCAAGAGAAAACGGTCTAAGTTTTACTGCAATTAGTATGCAGCAGAGCTTTAAAAAAGTGCCCAAATAATATACACGTTAATTCGAACGCGTTTTGTACGCAAAGTAGCAATCCGCGGGCTATATAGGGTACTTCGCGATGCCTATCGATGTTCTATACCAGGCCATTGTAACTCTCATATCTTAGCGTTCGCATACAGTAACTAGAGTTGTGACCTTGAACGCTCCTTCATAAGTAGATAACTCCTACACGATAGAAAAGACGTTCAAGAGAAAATGGACTAAATTTTACTGCAATTAGCATGCAGCAGAGCTGCCAAATAATGCCCAGACAATATACACGTTAATTCGAATGCGTTTTGTAAACAAAGCAGCAATCCGTGGGTTATTAAGGACACTTCGCGATGCCTATCCATGTTCTATACCATGTTAATGTTACTATCATATCTTAGGGTTCGCATAGAGCACAAAGAGCTGTGACCTTGAACGCTCCTTCATTCGTAGATTACTGCTTCATGATAAAAAAACGTACAAGTGAAAATTCATTTAGTTTTACTGCAATTAGTATGCAACAGAGCTTTCAAAATGTACCCAAATAATACACACATTAGTTCGATCGCGTTTTGTACGTAAAGTTGCAATCCGTGGGCTATATAGGGCACTTCGGGATGCCTATGGATGTTCTATACCATGCCATTGTAACTATCATATCTTAGCGTTCGCATACAGGAACTAGAGTTGTGACCTTGAACGCTCCATCATACGTAGATATCTCCCACACGATGGAAAAGACGTACAAGAGAAAATGGTCCAAGTTTTGGACCGTTTTCTCTTGTACGTCTTTTCCATCGTGTGGGAGATATCTACGTATGAAGAATTTTCATGTATATCATCTGGGCATTATTTGGCAGTGTATATTTTCGTATACACGAAAATTCGAATGCGTTTTATAAACAAAGCAGCAATCCGTGGGCTATTGAGGACACTTCGCGATGCCTGTCCATGTTCTATACCATGTGATTGTTGCTATCATATCTTAGGGTTCGCATAGAGCACAAAGAGCTGTGACCTTGAACGCTCCTTCATTTGTAGATTACTGCTACATGATAGAAAAGACGTACAAGTGAAAATTCATTTAATTTTACAGCAATTAACATGCAGCAGAGCTGCCAAATAATGCCCAGATAAAATATACGTTAATTCGAATGCGTTTTGTAAACAAAGCAGCAATCCGTGGGCTATTAAGGACACTTCGCGATGCCTATCCATTTGCTATACCATGCCATTGCAACTATCTTATTTTAGCGTTCGCATACGGTAACTAGAGTTGTGACCTTGACGGCTCCTTCATAAGTAGATAACTCCTACATGATAGAAAAACGTTCAAGAGAAACCGGTCTAAGTTTTACTGCAATTAGTATGCAGCAGAGCTATCAAAAAGTGCCCAAATAATATACACGTTAATTCGAACGCGTTTTGTACGTAAAGTTGCAATCCGTGGGCTATATAGGGCACTTCGCGATGCCTATCCATGTTCTATACCATGTCAATGTTACTATCATATCTTAGGGTTCCCATAAAGCACAAAGAGCTGTGACCTTGAACGCTCCTTCATTCGTAGATTACTGTTACATGATAGAAAAGACGTACAAGTGAAAATTCATTTAGTTTTACTGCAATTAGCAAGCAGCAAGGCTGCCAAATAATGCCCAGATAATATACACGTTAATTTGAATGCGTTTTGTAAACAAAGAAGCAATCCGTGGGTTATTAAGGACACTTCGCGATGCCTATCCATTTTCTATACCATGCCATTGTAACTATCATATCTTAGCGTTCGCATACGGTCACTAGAGTTGTGACCTTGAACGCTTCTTCATAAGTAGATACGTTCACGTTAATTCGAATGCGTTTTTTAAACAAAGCAGCAATCCGTGGGCTATTAAGGACACTTAGCGATGCCTATCCATTTTCTATACCATGCCATTGTAACAATCATATCTTAGCGTTCGCATACGGTCACTAGAGTTGTGACCTTGAACGCTTCTTCATAAGTAGATAACTCCTACATGATATAAAAGACGTTCAAGAGAAACCGGTCTAAGTTTTACTGCAATTAGTATGCAACAAATCTTTCAAAAAGTGCCCAAATAATATACACGTTAATTCGAACGCGTTTTGTACATAAAGTTGCAATCCGTGGGCTATATAAGGCACTTCGCGAAGCCTATCCATGTTCTATACCATGTCAATATTACTATCATATCTTAGCGTTCGCATACAGTAACTAGAGTTGTGATCTTGAACGCTCCTTCATAAGTAGATAACTCCTACATGATAGAAAAGACGTTCAAGAGAAACCGGTCTAAGTTTTACTGCAATTAGTATGCAGCAGAGCTTTCAAAAAGTGCCCAAATAATATACAGGTTATTTCGAACGCGTTTTGTACCCAAAGTAGCAATCCGCGGGCTATATAGGGCACTTCGCGATGCCTATCGATGTTCTATACCAGGCCATTGTAACTATCATAGCTTAGCGTTCGCATACAGTAACTAGAGTTGTGACCTTGAACGCTCCTTCATAAGTAGATAACTCCTACACGATAGAAAAGACATTCAAGAGAAAACGAACTAAATTTTACTGCAATTAGCATGCAGCAGAGCTGCCAAATAATGCCCAGATGATATTCACGAAAATTCTTCATACGTAGATATCTCCCACACGATGGAAAAGACGTACAAGAGAAAACGGTCCAAGTTTTAATTCAATTAGCATGCAGCAGAGCTGCCAAATAATGCCCTGATGATATACACGAAAATTCGAATGCGTTTTATAAACAAAGCAGCAATCCGTGGGCTATTGAGGACACTTCGCGATGCCTATCCATGTTCTATACCATGTGATTGTTACTATATTATCTTAGGGTTCGCATAGAGCACAAAGAGCTGTGACCTTGAACGCTGCTTCATTTGTAGATTACTGCTACATGATAGAAAAGACGTACAAGTGAAAATTCATTTAGTTTTACTGCAATTAGCATGCAGCAGAGCTGCTAAATAATGCCCAGATAATATATACGTTAATTCGAATGCGTTTTGTAAACAAAGCAGCAATCCGTGGGCTATTAAGGACACTTCGCGATGCCTATCCATTTTCTATACCATGCCATTGTAACTATCATATCTTAGCGTTCGCATACGGTAACTAGAGTTGTGACCTTGACAGCTCCTTCATAAGTAGATAACTCCTACATGATAGAAAAGACGTTCAAGAGAAACCGGTCTAAGTTTTACTGCAATTAGTAGGCAGCAGAGCTATCAAAAAGTGCCCAAATAATATACACGTTAATTCGAACGCGTTTTGTACGAAAAGTTGCAATCCGTGGGCTATATAGGGCACTTCGCGATGCCTATCGATGTTCTATACCATGCCATTGTAACTATCATATCTTAGCGTTCGCATACAGTAACTAAAGTTGTGACCTTGAACGCTCCTTCATAAGTAGATAACTCCTACATGATAGAAAATACGTTCAAGAGAAAAAGGACTAAGTTTTACTGCAATTAGCATGCAGCAGAACTTTCAAAAAGTGCCCAAATAATATAAATGTTAATTCGAACGCGTTTTGTACGCAAAGTAGCAATCCGCAGGTTATATAAGGCACTTCACGAAGCCTATCCATGTTCTATACCATGTCAATGTTACTATCATATCTTAGGGTTCGCATAGAGCACAAAGAGCTCTGACCTTGAACGCTCCTTCATTCGTAGATTACTGCTACATGATAAAAATAACGTACAAGTGAAAATTCATGTAGTTTTACTGCAATTAGCATGCAGCAGATCTTTCAAAAAGTACCCAAATAATATACACGTTAATTCGATCGCGTTTTGTACGTAAGGTTTCAATCCGTGGGCTATATAGGGCACTTCGCGATGGCTATCGACGTTCTATACCATGCCATTGTAACTATTATATCTTAGCGTTCGCATACAGTAACTAAAGTTGTGACCTTGAACGCTCCTTCATAAATACATAACTCCTACACGATAGAAAAGACGTTCAATAGAAAATGGACTAAGTTTTACTGCAATTAGCATGCAGCAGAGCTGCCAAATAATGCCCAGATAAAATACACGTTAATTCGAATGCGTTTTTTAAACAAAGCAGCAATCCGTGGGCCATTAAGGACACTTTGCGATGCCTATCTATTTTCTATAACATGACATTGTAACTACCATATCTTAGCGTTCGCATTCAACACCTAGAGTTGTGACCTTGAACGCTCCTTCATAAGTAGATAACTCCTACAAGACAGAAAAGACGTTCAAGAGAAAACGGTCTAAGTTTTACTGCAATTAGTATGCAACAGAGCTTTCAAAAAGTGCCCAAATAATACACACATTAATTCGATCGCGTTTTGTACGTAAAGTTGCAATCCGTGGGCTATATAGGGCACTTCGGGATGCTTATCGATGTTCTATACCATGCCATTGTAACTATCATATCTTAGCGTTCGCATACAGTAACTAGAGTTGTGACCTTGAACGCTCCTTCATACGTAGATATCTCCCACACGATGGAAAAGACGTACAAGAGAAAACGGTCCAAGTTTTAATTCAATTAGCATGCAGCAGAGCTGCCAAATAATGCCCAGATAATATACACGTTAATTCGAATGCGTTTTGTAAACAAAGCAGCAATCCGTGGGTTATTAAGGACACTTAGCGATGCCTATCCATTTTCTCTACCATGCCATTGAAACTACCATATCTTAGCGTTCGCATATAGCACCTAGAGTTCTGACCTTGAACGCTCCTTCATATGTAGATAACTTCTACACGATAGAAAAAACGTTCAAGAGAAGACGGTCTAAGTTTTACTGCAGTTAGTATGCAACAGAGCTTTCAAAAAGTGCCCAAATAATACACACATTAATTCGATCGCGTTTTGTACGTAAAGTTGCAATCCGTGGGCAAATAGGGCACTTCCCGATGCCTATCCATGTTCTATACCATGTCAATGTTACTATCATATCTTAGGGTTCGCATAGAGCACAAAGAGCTGTGACCTTGAACGCTCCTTCATAAGTAGATAACTACTACATGATAGAAAAGACGTTCAAGAGAAACCGGTCCAAGTTTTACTGCAATTAGTATGCAGCAGAGCTATCAAAAAGTGTCCAAATAATATACACGTTAATTCGAACGCGTTTTGTACGCAAAGTAGCAATCCGCGAGCTATATAAGGCACTTCGCGAAGCCTATCCATGTTCTATACCATGTCAATGTTACTATCATATATTAGGGTTCGCACAGAGCACAAAGAGCTGTGACCTTGAACGCTCCTTCATTCGTAGATTACTGCTACATGATAAAAATAACGTACAAGTGAAAATTCATTTAGTTTTACTGCAATTAGCATGCAGCAGATATTTCAAAAAGTGCCCAAATAATATACACGTTAATTCGAACGCGTTTTGTACGAAAAGTTGCAATCCGTGGGCTATATAGGGCACTTCGCGATGCCAATCGATGTCCTATACCATGCCATTGTAACTATCATATCTTAGCGTTCGCATACAGTAACTAAAGTTGTGACCTTGAACGCTCCTTCATAAATAGATAACTCCTACACGATAGAAAAGACGTTCCATAGAAAATGGACTAAGTTTTACTGCAATTACCATGCAGCAGAGCTGCCAAATAATGCCCAGATAAAATACACGTTAATTCGAATGCGTTTTTTAAACAAAGCAGCAATCCGTGGGCTATTAAGGACACTTTGCGATGCCTATCTATTTTCTATAACATGACATTGTAACTACCATATCTTAGCGTTCGCATTCAACACCTAGAGTTGTGACCTTGAACGCTCCTTCATAAGTAGATAACTCCTACACGATAGAAAAGACGTTCAAGAGAAAATGGACTAAATTTTACTGCAATTAGCATGCAGCATGGCTGCCAAATAATGCCCAGATAATATACACGTTAATTCGAATGCGTTTTGTAAACAAAGCAGCAATCCGTGGGCTATTAAGGACACTTCGCGATGCCTATCGATGTTCATGCCATGCCATTGTAACTATCATTTCTTAGCGTTCGCATACAGTAACTAAAGTTGTGACCTTGAATGCTCCTTCATAAGTAGATAACTCCTACACGATAGAAAAGACGTTCAAGAGAAAAAGGACTAAGTTTTACTGCAATTAGCATGCAGCAGAACTTTCAAAAAGTGCCCAAATAATATACATGTTAATTCGAACGCGTTTTGTACGCAAAGTAGCAATCCGCAGGCTATATAAGGCACTTCACGAAGCCTATCCATGTTCTATACCATGTCAATGTTACTATCATATCTTAGGGTTCGCATAGAGCACAAAGAGCTGTGACCTTGAACGCTCCTTCATAAGTAGATAACTACTACATGATAGAAAAGACGTTCAAGAGAAACCGGTCTAAGTTTTACTGCAATTAGTATGCAGCAGAGCTATCAAAAAGTGCCCAAATAATATACACGTTAATTCGAACGCGTTTTGTACGCAAAGTAGCAATCCGCGAGCTATATAAGGCACCTCGCGAAGCCTATCCATGTTCTATACCATGTCAATGTTACTATCATATCTTAGGGTTCGCATAGAGCACAAAGAGCTGTGACCTTGAACGCTCCTTCATTCGTAGATTACTGCTACATGATAAAAATAACGTACAAGTGAAAATTCATTTAGTTTTACTGCAATTAGCATGCAGCAGATCTTTCAAAAAGTACCCAAATAATATACACGTTAATTCGATCGCGTTTTGTACGTAAGGTTTCAATCCGTGGGCTATATACTGCACTTCCCGATGGCTATCGACGTTCTATACCATGCCATTGTAACTATCATATCTTAGCGTTCGCATACAGTAACTAAAGTTGTGACCTTGAACGCTCCTTCATAAATACATAACTCCTACACGATAGAAAAGACGTTCAATAGAAAATGGACTAAGTTTTACTGCAATTAGCATGCAGCAGAGCTGCCAAATAATGCCCAGATAAAATACACGTTAATTCGATCGCGTTTTGTACGTAAAGTTGCAATCCGTGGGCTATATAGGCCACTTCGCGATGGCTATCGACGTTCTATACAATGCCATTGTAACTATCAAATCTTAGCGTTCGCATACAGTAACTAGAGTTGTGACCTTGAACGATCCTTCATAAGTAGATAACTCCTACATGATAGAAAAGACATTCAAGAGAAACCGGTCTAAGTTTTACAGCAATTAGTATGCAGCAGAGCTTTCAAAAACTGCCCAAATAATATACACGTTAATTCGAACGCGTTTTGTACGCAAATTAGCAATCCGCGGGATTTATAGGGTACTTCGCGATGCCTATCGATGTTCTATACCAGGCCATTGTAACTATCATATCTTAGCCTTCGCATACAGTATCTAAAGTTGTGACCTTGAACGCTCCTTCATAAGTATATAACTCATACACGATAGAAAAGACATTCAAGAGAAAACGGACTAAGTTTTACTGCAATAGCATGCAGCAGAGCTGCCAAATAATGCCCAGATGATATACACGAAAATTCGAATGCGTTTTCTAAACAAAGCAGCAATCCGTGGGCTATTAAGGACACTTTGCGATGCCTATCTATTTTCTATAACATGACATTGTAACTACCATATCTTAAAGTTCGCATTCAACACCTAGAGTTGTGACCTTGAACGCTCCTTCATAAGTAGATAACTCCTACACGATAGAAAAGACGTTCAAGAGAAAACGGTCTAAGTTTTACTGCAATTAGTATGCAGCAGAGCTTTAAAAAAGTGCCCAAATAATATACACGTTAATTCGAACGCGTTTTGTACGCAAAGTAGCAATCCGCGGGCTATATAGAGTACTTCGCGATGCCTATCGATGTTCTATACCAGGCCATTGTAACTCTCATATCTTAGCGTTTGCATACAGTAACAAGAGTTGTGACCTTGAACGCTTCTTCATAAGTAGATAACTCCTACACTTTAGAAAAGACGTTCAAGAGAAAATGGACTAAATTTTACTGCAATTAGCATGCAGCAGAGCTGCCAAATAATGCCCAGACAATATACACGTTAATTCGCATGCGTTTTGTAAACAAAGCAGCAATCCGTGGGCTATTAAGTACACTTCGCGTTGCCTATCCATGTTCTATACCATGTGATTGTTACTATCATATCTTAGGGTTCGCATAGAGCACAAAGAGCTGTGACCTTGAACGCTCCTTCATTCGTAGATTACTTTTACATGATAGAAAAGACGTACAAGTGAAAATTCATTTAGTTTTACTGCAATTAGCAAGCAGCAAGGCTGCCAAATAATGCCCAGATAATATACACGTTAATTCGATTGCGTTTTGTAAACAAAGAAGCAATCCGTGAGCTATTAAGGACACTTCGCGATGCCTATCCATTTTCTATACCATGCCATTGTAACTATCATATCTAAGCGTTCGCATACAGTAATTAGAGTTGAGACCTTGAACGCTCCTTCATAAGTAGATAACTCCTACACAATAGAAAAGACGTTCAAGAGAAAACGGAATAAGTTTTACTGCAATTAGCATGCAGCAGAACTTTCAAAAAGTGCCCAAATAATATACACGTTAATTCGAACGCGTTTTGTACGCAAAGTAGCAATCCGCGGGCTATATAAGGCACTTCGCGAAGCCTATCCTTGTTCTATACCATGTCAATGTTACTATCATATCTTAGGGTTCGCATAGAGCACAAAGAGCTGTGACCTTGAACGCTCCTTCATTCGTAGATTACTGCTACACGATAAAAAAAACGTACAAGTGAAAATTCATTTAGTTTTTCTGCAATTAGTATGCAACAGAGCTTTCAAAAAGTGCCCAAATAATACACACATTAATTCGATCGCGTTTTGTACGTAAAGTTGCAATCCGTGGGCTATATAGGGCACTTGGCGATGCCTATCGATGTTCTATACCATGCTATTGTAACTATCTTATCTTAGCGTTCGCATACAGTAACTAGAGTGGTGACCTTGAACGCTCCTTCATAAGTAGATAACTCCTACAAGATAGAAAAGACGTTCAAGAGAAAACGGACTAAGTTTTACTGCAATTAGCATGCAGCAGAACTTTCAAAAAGTGCCCAAATAATATACACGTTAATTCGAACGCGTTTTGTACGCAAAGTAGCAATCCGCGGGCTATATAAGGTACTTCGCGAAACCTATCCATGTTCTATACCATGTCAATGTTACTATCATATCTTAGCGTTCGCATACAGTAACTAGAGTTGTGATCTTGAACGCTCCTTCATAAGTAGATAACTCCTACATGATAGAAAAGACGTTCAAGAGAAACCGGTCTAAGTTTTACTGCAATTAGTATGCAGCAGAGCTTTCAAAAAGTGCCCAAATAATATACAGGTTATTTCGAACGCGTTTTGTACCCAAAGTAGCAATCCGCGGGCTATATAGGGCACTTCGCGATGCCTATCGATGTTCTATACCAGGCCATTGTAACTATCATATCTTAGCGTTCGCATACAGTAACTAGAGTTGTGACCTTGAACGCTCCTTCATAAGTAGATAACTCCTACACGATAGAAAAGACATTCAAGAGAAAACGAACTAAATTTTACTGCAATTAGCATGCAGCAGAGCTGCCAAATAATGCCCAGATGATATACACGAAAATTCTTCATACGTAGATATCTCCCACACGATGGAAAAGACGTACAAGAGAAAACGGTCCAAGTTTTAATTCAATTCGCATGCAGCAGAGCTGCCAAATAATGCCCTGATGATATACACGAAAATTCGAATGCGTTTTATAAACAAAGCAGCAATCCGTGGGCTATTGAGGACACTTCGCGATGCCTATCCATGTTCTATACCATGTGATTGTTACTATAATATCTTAGGGTTCGCATAGAGCACAAAGAGCTGTGACCTTGAACGCTGCTTCATTTGTAGATTACTGCTACATGATAGAAAAGACGTACAAGTGAAAATTCATTTAGTTTTACTGCAATTAGCATGCAGCAGAGCTGCCAAATAATGCCCAGATAATATATACGTTAATTCGAATGCGTTATGTAAACAAAGCAGCAATCCGTGGGCTATTAAGGACAATTCGCGATGCCTATCCATTTTCTATACCATGCCATTGTAACTATCATATCTTAGCGTTCGCATACGGTAACTAGAGTTGTGACCTTGACGGCTCCTTCATAAGTAGATAACTCCTACATGATAGAAAAGACGTTCAAGAGAAACCGGTCTACGTTTTACTGCAATTAGTAGGCAGCAGAGCTATCAAAAAGTGCCCAAATAATATACACGTTAATTCGATCGCGTTTTGTACGTAAAGTTTCAATCCGTGGGCTATTTAGGGCACTTCGCGATGGCTATCGACGTTCTATAACGTGCCATTGTAACTATCATATCTTAGCGCTCGCATACAGTAACTAGAGTTGTGATCTTGAACGCTCCTTCATAAGTAGATAACTCCTACATTATAGAAAAGACGTTCAAGAGAATCCGGTCTAAGTTTTACTGCAATTAGTATGCAGCAGAGCTTTCAAAATGTGCCCAAATAATATACACGTTAATTCGAACGCGTTTTGTACCCAAGGTAGCAATCCGCGGGATATATTGGGCACTTCGCGATGCCTATCGATGTTCCATACCAGGCCATTGTAATTATCATATCTTAGCGTTCGCATACAGTAACTAGAGTTGTGACCTTGAACGCTCCTTCATAAGTAGATAACTCCTACACGATAGAAAAGACATTCAAGAGAAAACGGACTAAATTTTACTGCAATTAGCATGCAGCAGAGCTGCCAAATAATGCCCAGATGATATACACGAAAATTCGAATGCATTTTCTAAACAAAGCAGCAATCCGTGGGCTATTGAGGACACTTCGCGATGCCTATCCATGTTCTATACCATGTCAATGTTACTATCATATATTAGGGTTCGCATAGAGCACAAAGAGCTGTGACCTTGAACGCTCCTTCATTCGTAGATTACTGCTACATGATAAAAAAAACGTACAAGTGAAAATTCATTTAGTTTTACTGCAATTAGTATGCAGCAGAGCTTTAAAAAAGTGCCCAAATAATATACACGTTAATTCGAACGCGTTTTGTACGCAAAGTAGCAATCCGCGGGCTATATAGGGTACTTCGCGATGCCTATCGATGTTCTATACCATGCCATTGTAACTATCATATCTTAGCGATCGCATACAGTAACTAGAGATGTGACCTTGAACGCTCCTTCATACGTAGAAATCTCCCACACGATGGAAAAGACGTACAAGAGAAAACGGACTAAGTTTTAATGCAATTAGCATGCAGCAGAGCTGCCAAATAATGCCCAGATAATATATGCGTTAATTCGAATGCGTTTTGTAAACAAAGCAGTAATCTGTGGGCTATTAAGGACACTTCGCGATGGCTATCCATTTTCTATACCATGCCATTGTAACTATCATATCTTAGCGTTCGCATACGGTAACTAGAGTTGTGACCTTGAACGCTCCTTCATAAGTAGATAACTCCTACAAGAT
The DNA here is from genome assembly GCA_964058915.1 of Tetropium fuscum. Classification (NCBI taxonomy): domain Eukaryota; kingdom Metazoa; phylum Arthropoda; class Insecta; order Coleoptera; family Cerambycidae; genus Tetropium; species Tetropium fuscum. The sequence goes on along the minus strand of CAXKVY010018518.1, from coordinate 768,299 downwards.
AGAAAAGACGTTCAAGAGAAACCGGTCTAAGTTTTACTGCAATTAGTATGCAGCAGAGCTATCAAAAAGTGCCCAAATAATATACACGTTAATTCGAACGCGTTTTGTACGTAAAGTTGCAATCCGTGGGCTATATAGGGCACTTCGCGATGCCTATCGATGTTCTATACCATGCCATTGTAACCATCATATCTTAGCGTTCGCATACAGTAACTAGAGTTGTGACCTTAAACGGTCCTTCATAAGTAGATAACTCCTACATGATAGAAAAGACGTTCAAGAGAAAACGGACTAAGTTTTACTGCAATTAGCATGCAACAGAGCTGCCAATTAATGCCTAGATAATATACACGAAAATTCGAATGCGTTTTCTAAACAAAGCAGCAATCCGAGGGCTATTGAGGACACTTCGCGATGCCTATCCATGTTCTATACCATGTCAATGTTACTATCATATCTTAGGGTTCGCATAGAGCACAAAGAGCTGTGACCTTGAACGCTCCTTCATTTTTAGATTACTGCTACATGATAGAAAAGACGTACAAGTTCAAATTCATTTAGTTTTACTGCAATTAGCATGCAGCAGAGCTGCCAAATAATGCCCAGACAATACACACATTAATTCGAATGCGTTTTGTAAACAAAGCAGCAATCCGTGGGCTATTAAGGACACTTCGCGATGCCTATCCATTTTCTATACCATGCCATTATAACTACCATATCTTAGCGTTCGCATACAGCACATAGAGTTGTGACGTTGAACGCTCCTTCATAAGTAGATAACTCCTACACGATAGAAAAGACGTTCAAGAGAAAACGGACTAAGTTTTACTGCAATTAGCATGCAGCAGAGCTGCCAAATAATGCCCAGATAATATACACGTTAATTCGAATGAGTTTTGTAAACAAAGCAGCAATCCGTGGGCTATTAAGGACACTTCGTGATGCCTATCGATGTTCTATACCATGCCATTGTAACTATCATATCTTAGCCTTCGCATACAGTAACTAAAGTTGTGACCTTGAATGCTCCTTCATAAGTGGATAACTCCTACACGATTGAAAAGACGTTCAAGAGAAAACGGACTAAGTTTTACTGCAATTAGCATGCAGCAGAACTTTCAAAAAGTGCCCAAATAATATACATGTTAATTCGAACGCGTTTTGTACGCAAAGTAGGAATCCGCAGGCTATATAAGGCACTTCGCGAAACCTATACATGTTCTATGCCATGTCAATGTTACTATCATATCTTAGGGTTCGCATAGAGCACAAAGAGCTGTGACCTTGAACGCTCCTTCATAAGTAGATAACTCCTACATGATAGAAAAGACATTCAAGAGAAACCGGTCTAAGTTTTACTGCAATTAGTATGCAGCAGAGCTTTCAAAAACTGCCCAAATAATTCACACATGTTAATACATGTTAATTCGAACGCGTCTTGTACGAAAAGTTGCAATCCGTGGGCTATATAGGGCACTTCGCGATGCCAATCGATATCCTATACCATGCCATTGTAACTATCATATCTTAGAGTTCGCATACAGTAACTAAAGTTGTGACCTTGAACGCTCCTTCATAAATAGATAACTCCTACACGATAGAAAAAACGTTCAATAGAAAACGGACTAAGTTTTACTGCAATTAGCATGCAGCAGAACTTTCAAAAAGTGCCCAAATAATATACATGTTAATTCGAACGCGTTTTAGACGCATATAGCAATCCGCAGGCTATATAAGGCACTTCGTCATGTAGGACGATCGATTTTTTATCATGTAGGAGTTATCTACTTATGAAGGAGCCGTCAAGGTCACAACTCTAGTTACCGTATGCGAACGCTAAGATATGATAGTTACAATGGCATGGTATAGAAAATGGATAGGCATCGCGAAGTGTCCTTAAGAGCCCACGGATTGCTGCTTTGTTTACAAAACGCATTCGAATTAACGTATATATTATCTGGGCATTATTTGGCAGCTCTGCTGCATGCTAATTGCAGTAAAACTAAATGAATTTTCACTTGTACGTCTTTTCTATCATGTAGCAGTAATCTACAAATGAAGCGGCATTCAAGGTCACAGCTCTTTGTGCTCTATGTGAACCCTAAGATATTATAGTAACAATCACATGGTATAGAACATGGATAGGCATCGCGAAGTGTCCTCAATAGCCCACGGATTGCTGCTTTGTTTATAAAACGCATTCGAATTTTCGTGTATATCATCAGGGCATTATTGGGCAGCTCTGCTGCATGCTAATTGAATTAAAACTTGGACCGTTTTCTCTTGTACGTCTTTTCCATCGTGTGGGAGATATCTACGTATGAAGAATTTTCGTGTATATCATCTGGGCATTATTTGGCAGCTCTTGAAAGCTCTGCTGTATACTAATTGCAGTAAAACATAGACCGGATTCTCTTGAACGTCTTTTCTATCATGTAGGAGTTATCTACTTATGAAGGAGCGTTCAAGATCACAACTCTAGTTACTGTATGCGAACGCTAAGATATGATAGTTACAATGGCACGTTATAGAACGTCGATAGCTATCGCGAAGTGCCCTAAATAGCCCAAGGATTGAAACTTTACGTACAAAACGCGATCGAATTAACGTGTATATTATTTGGGCACTTTTTGATAGCTCTGCTGCCTACTAATTGCAGTAAAACTTAGACCGGTTTCTCTTGAACGTCTTTTCTATCATGTAGGAGTTATCTACTTATGAAGGAGCCGTCAAGGTCACAACTCTAGTTACCGTATGCGAACGATAAGATATGATAGTTACAATGGCATGGTATAGAAAATGGATAGGCATCGCGAAGTGTCCTTAAGAGCCCACGGAATGCTGCTTTGTTTACAAAACGCATTCGAATTAACGTATATATTATCTGGGCATTATTTGGCAGCTCTGCTGCATGCTAATTGCATTAAAACTAAATGAATTTTCACTTGTACGTTTTTCTATCATGTAGCAGTAATCTACAAATGAAGCAGCGTTCAAGGTCACAGCTCTTTGTGCTCTATGCGAACCCTAAGATATTATAGTAACAATCACATGGTATAGAACATGGATAGGCATCGCGAAGTGTCCTCAATAGCCCACGGATTGCTGCTTTGTTTATAAAACGCATTCGAATTTTCGTGTATATCATCAGGGCATTATTTGGCAGCTCTGCTGCATGCTAATTGAATTAAAACTTGGACCGTTTTCTCTTGTACGTCTTTTCCATCGTGTGGGAGATATCTACGTATGAAGAATTTTCGTGTATATCATCTGGGCATTATTTGGCAGCTCTGCTGCATGCTAATTGCAGTAAAATTTAGTTCGTTTTCTCTTGAATGTCTTTTCTATCGTGTAGGAGTTATCTACTTACGAAGGAGCGTTCAAGGTCACAACTCTAGTTACTGTATGCGAACGCTAAGATATGATAGTTACAATGGCTTGGTATAGAACATCGATAGGCATCGCGAAGTGCCCTATATAGCCCGCGGATTGCTACTTTGGGTAAAAAACGCGTTCGAAATAACCTGTATATTATTTGGGCACTTTTTGAAAGCTCTGCTGCATACTAATTGCAGTAAAACTTAGACCGGTTTCTCTTGAACGTCTTTTCTATCATGTAGGAGTTATCTACTTATGAAGGAGCGTTCAAGATCACAACTCTAGTTACTGTATGCGAACGCTAAGATATGATAGTAACATTGACATGGTATAGAACATGGATAGGCTTCGCGAAGTGCCTTATATAGCCCGCGGATTGCTACTTTGCGTACAAAACGCGTTCGAATTAACGTGTATATTATTTGGGCACTTTTTGAAAGTTCTGCTGCATGCTAATTGCAGTAAAACTTAGTCCGTTTTCTCTTGAACGTCTTTTCTATCTTGTAGGAGTTATCTACTTATGAAGGAGCGTTCAAGGTCACCACTCTAGTTACTGTATGCGAACGCTAAGATAAGATAGTTACAATGGCATGGTATAGAACATCGATAGGCATCGCCAAGTGCCCTATATAGCCCACGGATTGCAACTTTACGTACAAAACGCGATCGAATTAATGTGTGTATTATTTGGGCACTTTTTGAAAGCTCTGTTGCATACTAATTGCAGTAAAACTAAATGAATTTTCACTTGTACGTTTTTTTTATCGTGTAGCAGTAATCTACGAATGAAGGAGCGTTCAAGGTCACAGCTCTTTGTACTCTATGCGAACCCTAAGATATGATAGTAACATTGACATGGTATAGAACATGGATAGGCTTCGCGAAGTGCCTTATATAGCCCGCGGATTGCTACTTTGCGTACAAAACGCGTTCGAATTAACGCGTATATTATTTGGGCAGTTTTTGAAAGTTCTGCTGCATGCTAATTGCAGTAAAACTTAGTCCGTTTTCTCTTGAACGTCTTTTCTATCTTGTAGGAGTTATCTACTTATGAAGGAGCGTTCAAGGTCACCACTCTAGTTACTGTATGCGAACGCTAATATAAGATAGTTACAATAGCATGGTATAGAACATCGATAGGCATCGCGAAGTGCCCTATATAGCCCACGGATTGCAACTTTACGTACAAAACGCGATCGAATTAATGTGTGTATTATTTGGGCACTTTTTGAAAGCTCTGTTGCATACTAATTGCAGTAAAACTTAGACCGTTTTCTCTTGAACATCTTTTCTATCGTGTAGAAGTTATCTACTTATGAAGGAGCGTTCAAGGTCAGAACTCTAGGTGCTATATGCGAACACTAAGATATTGTAGTTTCAATGGCATGGTATAGAAAATGGATAGGCATCGCTCAGTGTCCTTAATAGCCCACGGATTGCTGCTTTGTTTACAAAACGCATTCGAATTAACGTGTATATTATCTGGGCATTATTTGGCAGCTCTGCTGCATGCTAATTGCAGTAAAACTTAGTCCGTTTTCTCTTGAACGTCTTTTCTATTGTGTAGGAGTTATCTACTTATGAAGGAGCGTTCAAGGTCTCAACTCTAGTTACTGTATGCGAACGCTTAGATATGATAGTTACAATGGCATGGTATAGAAAATGGATAGGCATCGCGAAGTGTCCTTAATAGCCCACGGATTGCTTCTTTGTTTACAAAACGCATTCGAATTAACGTGTATATTATCTGGGCATTATTTGGCAGCCTTGCTGCTTGCTAATTGCAGTAAAACTAAATGAATTTTCACTTGTACGTCTTTTCTATCATGTAAAAGTAGTCTACGAATGAAGGAGCGTTCAAGGTCACAGCTTTTTGTGCTCTATGGGAACCCTAAGATATGATAGTAACAATCACATGGTATAGAACATGGATAGGCATCGCGAAGTGTACTTAATAGCCCACGAATTGCTGCTTTGTTTACAAAACGCATTCGAATTAACGTGTATATTGTCTGGGCATTATTTGGCAGCTCTGCTGCATGCTAATTGCAGTAAAATTTAGTCCATTTTCTCTTGAACGTCTTTTCTATCGTGTAGGAGTTATCTACTTATGAAGGAGCGTTCAAGGTCACAACTCTTGTTACTGTATGCAAACGCTAAGATATGAGAGTTACAATGGCCTGGTATAGAACATCGATAGGCATCGCGAAGTACCCTATATAGCCCGCGGATTGCTACTTTGCGTACAAAACACGTTCGAATTAACGTGTATATTATTTGGGCACTTTTTTAAAGCTCTGCTGCATACTAATTGCAGTAAAACTTAGACCGTTTTCTCTTGAACGTCTTTTCTATCGTGTAGGAGTTATCTACTTATGAAGGAGCGTTCAAGGTCACAACTCTAGGTGTTGAATGCGAACGCTAAGATATGGTAGTTACAATGTCATGTTATAGAAAATAGATAGGCATCGCAAAGTGTCCTTAATAGCCCACGGATTGCTGCTTTGTTTAAAAAACGCATTCGAATTAACGTGTATTTTATCTGGGCATTATTTGGCAGCTCTGCTGCATGCTAATTGCAGTAAAACTTAGTCCATTTTCTATTGAACGTCTCTTCTATCGTGTAGGAGTTATGTATTTATGAAGGAGCGTTCAAGGTTACAACTTTAGTTACTGTATGCGAACGCTAAGATATGATAGTTACAATGGCATGGTATAGATCGTCGAAAGCCATCGCGAAGTGCCCTATATAGCCCACGGATTGCATCTTTACGTACAAAACGCGATCGAATTAATGTGTGTATTATTTGGGCACTTTTTGAAAGCTATGTTGCATACTAATTGCAGTAAAACTAAATGAATTTTCACTTGTACGTTTTTTTTATCATGTAGCAGTAATCTACGAATGAAGGAGCGTTCAAGGTCACAGCTCTTTGTGCTCTATGCGAACCCTAAGATATGATAGTAACATTGACATGGTATAGAACATGGATAGGCATCGCGAAGTGCCCTATATAGCCCACGGATTGCAACTTTACGTACAAAACGCGATCGAATTAATGTGTGTATTATTTGGGCACTTTTTGAAAGCTCTGTTGCATACTAATTGCAGTAAAACTTAGACCGTTTTCTCTTGAACGTCTTTTCTATCGTGTAGAAGTTATCTACTTATGAAGGAGCGTTCAAGGTCAGAACTCTAGGTGCTATATGCGAACGCTAAGATATGGTAGTTTCAATGGCATGGTATAGAAAATGGATAGGCATCGCTAAGTGTCCTTAATAGCCCACGGATTGCTGCTTTGTTTACAAAACGCATTCGAATTAACGTGTATATTATCTGGGCATTATTTGGCAGCTCTGCTGCATGCTAATTGCAGTAAAACTTAGTCCGTTTTCTCTTGAACGTCTTTTCTATTGTGTAGGAGTTATCTACTTATGAAGGAGCCGTCAAGGTCACAACTCTAGTTACCGTATACGAACGCTAAGATATGATAGTTACAATGGCATGGTATAGCAAATGGATAGGCATCGCGAAGTGTCCATAATAGCCCACGGATTGCTGCTTTGTTTACAAAACGCATTCGAATTAACGTGAATATTATCTGGGCATTATTTGGCAGCTCTGCTGCATGCTAATTGCAGTAAAACTTAGTCCGTTTTCTCTTGAACGTCTTTTCTATTGTGTAGGAGTTATCTACTTATGAAGGAGCCGTAAAGGTCACAACTCTAGTTACCGTATGCGAACGCTAAGATATGATAGTTACAATGGCATGGTATAGCAAATGGATAGGCATCGCGAAGTGTCCTTAATAGCCCACGGATTGCTGCTTTGTTTACAAAACGCATTCGAATTAACGTGTATATTATCTGGGCATTATTTGGCAGCTCTGCTGCATTCTAATTGCAGTAAAACTTAGTCCGTTTTCTCTTGAACGTCTTTTCTATCGTGTTGGAGTTATCTACTTATGAAGGAGCGTTCAAGGTCACCACTCTAGTTACTGTATGGGAACGCTAAGATAAGATATTTACAATAGCATGGTATAGAACATCGATAGGCATCGCGAAGTGCCCTATATAGCCCACGGATCGCAACTTTAAATACAAAACGCGATCGAATTAATGTGTGTATTATTTGGGCACTTTTTGAATGCTCTGTTGCATACTAATTGCAGTAAAACTTAGACCGTTTTCTCTTGAACGTTTTTTCTATCGTGTAGAAGTTATCTACTTATGAAGGAGCGTTCAAGGTCAGAACTCTAGGTGCTATATGCGAACGCTAAGATATGGTAGTTTCAATGGCATGGTATAGAAAATGGATAGGCATCGCTAAGTGTCCTTAATAGCCCACGGATTGCTGCTTTGTTTACAAAACGCATTCGAATTAACGTGTATATTATCTGGGCATTATTTGGCAGCTCTGCTGCATGCTAATTGCAGTAAAACTTAGTCCGTTTTCTCTTGAACGTCTTTTCTATTGTGTAGGAGTTATCTACTTATGAAGGAGCCGTCAAGGTCACAACTCTAGTTACCGTATGCGAACGCTAAGATATGATAGTTACAATGGCATGGTATAGCAAATGGATAGGCATCGCGAAGTGTCCTTAATAGCCCACGGATTGCTGCTTTGTTTACAAAACGCATTCGAATTAACGTATATATTATCTGGGCATTATTTGGCAGCTCTGCTGCATGTTAATTGCAGTAAAACTAAATGAATTTTCACTTGTACGTCTTTTCTATCATGTAGCAGTAATCTACAAATTAAGGAGCGTTCAAGGTCACAGCTCTTTGTGCTCTATGCTAACCCTAAGATATGATAGTAACAATCACATGATATAGAACATGGACAGGCATCGCGAAGTGTCTTCAATAGCCCACGGATTGCTGCTTTCTTTATAAAACGCATTCGAATTTTCGTGTATATCAGGGCATTATTTGGCAGCTCTGCTGCATGCTAAATGAATTAAAACTTGGACCGTTTTCTCTTGTACGTCTTTTCCATCGTGTGGGAGATATCTACGTATGAAGGAGCGTTCAAGGTCACAACTCTAGTTACTGTATGCGAACGCTAAGATATGATAGTTACAATGGCATGGTGTAGAACATCGATAGGCATCCCGAAGTGCCCTATATAGCCCACGGATTGCAACTTTACGTACAAAACGCGATCGAATTAATGTGTGTATTATTTGGGCACTTTTTGAAAGCTCTGTTGCATACTAATTGCAGTAAAACATAGACCGTTTTCTCTTGATCGTCTTTTCTATCTTGTAGGAGTTATCTACTTATGAAGGAGCGTTCAACGTCACAACTCTAGGTGCTGTATGCGAACGCTAAGATATGAGAGTTACAATGGCCTGGTATAGAACATCGATAGGCATCGCGAAGTGCCCTATATAGCCCACGGATTGCAACTTTTCGTTCAAAACGCGTTCGAATTACCGTGTATATTATTTGGTTACTTTTTGAAAGATCTGCTGCATGCTAATTGCAGTAAAACTAAATGAATTTTCACTTGTACGTTATTTTTATCATGTAGCAGTAATCTACGAATGAAGGAGCGTTCAAGGTCACAGCTCTTTGTGCTCTATGCGAACCCAAAGATATAATAGTAACATTGACATGGTATAGAACATGGATAGGCTTCGCGAAGTGCCTTATATAGCCCACGGATTGCTTCTTTGCGTACAAAACGCGTTCGAATTAACGTGTATATTATTTGGGCACTTTTTTAAAGTTCTGCTGCATGCTAATTGCAGTAAAACTTAGTCCGTTTTTTCTTTAACGTCTTTTCTATCTTGTAGGAGTTATCTACTTATGAAGGAGCGTTCAAGGTCACCACTCTAGTTACTGTATGCGAACGCTAAAATAAGATAGTTACAATAGCATGGTATAGAACATCGTTAGGCATCGCGAAGTGCCCTATATAGTCCACGGAACGCAACTTTACGTACAAAACGCGATCGAATTAATGTGTGTATTATTTGGGCACTTTTTTAAAGCTCTGCTGCACACTAATTGCAGTAAAACTTAGACCGTTTTCTCTTGAACGTCTTTTCTATCGTGTAGAAGTTATCTACTTATGAAGGAGCGTTCAAGGTCAGAACTCTAGGTGCTATATGCGAACGCTAAGATATGGTAGTTTCAATGGCATGGTATAGAAAATGGATAGGCATCGCTAAGTGTCCTTAATAGCCCACGGATATGCTGCTTTGTTTACAAAACGCATTCGAATTAACGTGTATACTATCTGGGCATTATTTGGCAGCTCTGCTGCATGCTAATTGCAGTAAAACTTAGTCCGTTTTCTCTTGAACGTCTTTTCTATTGTGTAGGAGTTATCTACTTATAAAGGAGCGTTCAAGGTCACAACTTTAGTTACTGTATGCGTACGCTTAGATATGATAGTTACAATGGCATGGTATAGAAAATGGATAGGGATCGCGAAGTGTCCTTAATAGCCCACGGATTGCTTCTTTGTTTACAAAACGCATTCGAATTAACGTGTATATTATCTGGGCATTATTTGGCAGCCTTGCTGCTTGCTAATTGCAGTAAAACTAAATGAATTTTCACTTGTACGTCTTTTCTATCATGTAACAGTAATCTACGAATGAAGGAGCGTTCAAGGTCACTGCTCTTAGTGCTTTATGCGAACCCTAAGATATGATAGTAACATTGACATGGTATAGATCATGGATAGGCATCGCGAAGTGCCCTATATAGCCCACGGATTGCAACTTTACGTACAAAACGCGTTCGAATTAACGTGTATATTATTTGGGCACTTTTTGATAGCTCTGTTGCACACTAATTGCAGTAAAACTTAGACCGGTTTCTCTTGAACGTGTTTTCTATCATGTAGGAGTTATCTACTTATGAAGGAGCCGTCAAGGTCACAACTCTAGTTACCGTATGCGAACGATAAGATATGATAGTTACAATGGCATGGTATAGCAATTGGATAGGCATCGCGAAGTGTCCTTAATAGCCCACGGATTGCTGCTTTGTTTACAAAACGCATTCGAATTTTCGTGTATATCATCAGGGCATTATTTGGCAGCTCTGCTGCATGCTAATTGAATTAAAACTTGGACCGTTTTCTCTTGTACGTCTTTTCCATCGTGTGGGAGATATCTACGTATGAAGGAGCGTTCAAGGTCACAACTCTAGTTACTGTATGCGAACGCTAAGATATGATAGTTACAATGGCATGGTATAGAACATCGATAAGCATCCCGAAGTGCCCTATATAGCCCACGGATTGCAACTTTACGTACAAAACGCGATCGAATTAATGTGTGTATTATTTGGGCACTTTTTGAAAGCTCTGTTGCATACTAATTGCAGTAAAACATAGACCGTTTTCTCTTGATCGTCTTTTCTATCTTGTAGGAGTTATCTACTTATGAAGGAGCGTTCAACGTCACAACTCTAGGTGCTGTATGCGAACGCTAAGATATGAGAGTTACAATGGCCTGGTATAGAACATCGATAGGCATCGCGAAGTGCCCTATATAGCCCACGGATTGCAACTTTTCGTTCAAAACGCGTTCGAATTACCGTGTATATTATTTGGTTACTTTTTGAAAGATCTGCTGCATGCTAATTGCAGTAAAACTAAATGAATTTTCACTTGTACGTTATTTTTATCATGTAGCAGTAATCTACGAATGAAGGAGCGTTCAAGGTCACAGCTCTTTGTGCTCTATGCGAACCCAAAGATATAATAGTAACATTGACATGGTATAGAACATGGATAGGCTTCGCGAAGTGCCTTATATAGCCCACGGATTGCTTCTTTGCGTACAAAACGCGTTCGAATTAACGTGTATATTATTTGGGCACTTTTTTAAAGTTCTGCTGCATGCTAATTGCAGTAAAACTTAGTCCGTTTTTTCTTTAACGTCTTTTCTATCTTGTAGGAGTTATCTACTTATGAAGGAGCGTTCAAGGTCACCACTCTAGTTACTGTATGCGAACGCTAAAATAAGATAGTTACAATAGCATGGTATAGAACATCGTTAGGCATCGCGAAGTGCCCTATATAGTCCACGGATCGCAACTTTACGTACAAAACGCGATCGAATTAATGTGTGTATTATTTGGGCACTTTTTTAAAGCTCTGCTGCACACTAATTGCAGTAAAACTTAGACCGTTTTCTCTTGAACGTCTTTTCTATCGTGTAGAAGTTATCTACTTATGAAGGAGCGTTCAAGGTCAGAACTCTAGGTGCTATATGCGAACGCTAAGATATGGTAGTTTCAATGGCATGGTATAGAAAATGGATAGGCATCGCTAAGTGTCCTTAATAGCCCACGGATATGCTGCTTTGTTTACAAAACGCATTCGAATTAACGTGTATACTATCTGGGCATTATTTGGCAGCTCTGCTGCATGCTAATTGCAGTAAAACTTAGTCCGTTTTCTCTTGAACGTCTTTTCTATTGTGTAGGAGTTATCTACTTATAAAGGAGCGTTCAAGGTCACAACTTTAGTTACTGTATGCGTACGCTTAGATATGATAGTTACAATGGCATGGTATAGAAAATGGATAGGGATCGCGAAGTGTCCTTAATAGCCCACGGATTGCTTCTTTGTTTACAAAACGCATTCGAATTAACGTGTATATTATCTGGGCATTATTTGGCAGCCTTGCTGCTTGCTAATTGCAGTAAAACTAAATGAATTTTCACTTGTACGTCTTTTCTATCATGTAACAGTAATCTACGAATGAAGGAGCGTTCAAGGTCACTGCTCTTAGTGCTTTATGCGAACCCTAAGATATGATAGTAACATTGACATGGTATAGATCATGGATAGGCATCGCGAAGTGCCCTATATAGCCCACGGATTGCAACTTTACGTACAAAACGCGTTCGAATTAACGTGTATATTATTTGGGCACTTTTTGATAGCTCTGTTGCACACTAATTGCAGTAAAACTTAGACCGGTTTCTCTTGAACGTGTTTTCTATCATGTAGGAGTTATCTACTTATGAAGGAGCCGTCAAGGTCACAACTCTAGTTACCGTATGCGAACGATAAGATATGATAGTTACAATGGCATGGTATAGCAATTGGATAGGCATCGCGAAGTGTCCTTAATAGCCCACGGATTGCTGCTTTGTTTACAAAACGCATTCGAATTTTCGTGTATATCATCAGGGCATTATTTGGCAGCTCTGCTGCATGCTAATTGAATTAAAACTTGGACCATTTTCTCTTGTACGTCTTTTCCATCGTGTGGGAGATATCTACGTATGAAGGAGCGTTCAAGGTCACAACTCTAGTTACTGTATGCGAACGCTAAGATATGATAGTTACAATGGCATGGTATAGAACATCGATAGGCATCCCGAAGTGCCCTATATAGCCCACGGATTGCAACTTTACGTACAAAACGCGATTGAATTAATGTGTATTTTATTTGGGCACTTTTTGAAAGCTCTGTTGCATACTAATTGCAGTAAAACTAAATGAATTTTCACTTGTACGTTTTTTTTATCATGTAGCAGTAATCTACGAATGAAGGAGCGTTCAAGGTCACAGCTCTTTGTGCTCTATGCGAACCCTAAGATATGATAGTAACATTGACATGGTATAGAACATGGATAGGCATCGCGAAGTGTCCTTAATAGCCCACGGATTTCTGCTTTGTTTACAAAACGCATTCGAATAGACCGGTTTCTCTTGAACGGCTTTTCTAACATGTAGGAGTTATCTACTTATGAAGGCGCGTTCAAGATCACAACTCTAGTTACTGTATGCGAACGCTAAGATATGATAGTTACAATGGCATGGTATAGAACGTCGATAGCCATCGCGAAGTGCCCTATATAGCCCACGGATTGAAACTTTACATACAAAACGCGATCGAATTAATGTGTGTATTATTTGGGCACTTTTTGAAAGTTCTGCTGCATGCTAATTGCAGTAAAACTTAACCCGTTTTCTCTTGAACGTCTTTTCTATCTTGTAGGAGTTATCTACTTATGAAGTAGCGTTAAAGGTCACCACTCTAGTTACTGTATGCGAGCGCTAAGATAAGATAGTTACAATAGCATGTTATAGAACATCGATAGGCATCGCGAAGTGCCCTATATAGCCCACGGATTGCAACTTTCCGTACAAAACGCGATCGAATTAATGTGTGTATTATTTGGGCACTTTTTGAAAGCTCTGTTGCATACTAATTGCAGTAAAACTTAGACCGTTTTCTCTTGAACGTTTTTTCTATCGTGTAGAAGTTATCTACTTATGAAGGAGCGTTCAAGGTCAGAACTCTAGGTGTTATATGCGAACGCTAAGATATGGTAGTTTCAATGGCATGGTATAGAAAATGGATAGGCATCGCTAAGTGTCCTTAATAGCCCACGGATTGCTGCTTTGTTTACAAAACGCATTCGAATTAACGTGTATATTATCTGGGCATTATTTGGGAGCTCTGCTGCATGTTAATTGCAGTAAAACTAAATGAATTTTCACTTGTACGTGTTTTCTATCATGTAGCAGTAATCCACAAATGAAGGAGCGTTCAAGGTCACAGCTCTTTGTGCTCTATGCGAACCCTAAGATATGATAGTAACAATCACATGGTATAGAACATGGACAGGCATCGCGAAGTGTCCTCAATAGCCCACGGATTGCTGCTTTGTTTATAAAACGCATTCGAATTTTCGTGTATATCATCAGGGCATTATTTGGCAGCTCTGCTGCATGCTATTTGAATTAAAACTTGGACCGTTTTCTCTTGTACGTCTTTTCCATCGTGTGGGAGATATCTACGTATGAAGGAGCGTTCAAGGTCACAACTCTAGTTACTGTATGCGAACGCTAAGATATGATAGTTACAATGGCATGGTATAGAACATCGATAAGCATCCCGAAGTGCCCTATATAGCCCACGGATTGCAACTTTACTTACAAAACGCGATCGAATTAATGTGTGTATTATTTGGGCACTTTTTGAATGCTCTGTTGCATACTAATTGCAGTAAAACTTAGACCGTTTTCTCTTGAACGTCTTTTCTATCGTGTAGAAGTTATCTACTTATGAAGGAGCGTTCAAGGTCAGAACTCTAGGTGCTATATGCGAACGCTAAGGTATGGTAGTTTCAATGGCATGGTATAGAAAATGGATAGGCATCGCTAAGTGTCCTTAATAGCCCACGGATTACTGCTTTGTTTACAAAACGCATTCGAATTAACGCGTATATTATCTGGGCAATATTTGGCAGCTCTGCTGCATGCTAATTGCATTAAAACTTAGTCCGCTTTCTCTTGTACGTCTTTTCCATCGTGTGGGATATTTCTACGTATGAAGGAGCGTTCAAGGTCACAACTCTAGTTACTGTATGCGAACGCTAAGATATGATAGTTACAATGGCATGGTATAGAACATCGATAGGCATCGCGAAGTGCCCTATATAGCCCCCGGATTGCAACTTTACGTACAAAACGCAATCGAATTAATGTCTGTATTATTTGGGCACTTTTTGAAAGCTCTGTTGCATACTAATTGCAATAAAACTTAGAACGTTTTCTCTTGAACGTCTTCTTTATCGTGTAGGAGTTATCTACTTATGAAGGAGCGTTCAAGGTCACAAATCTAGGTGCTGTATGCAAACGCTAAGATATGTTAGTTTCAATGGCATGGTATAGAAAATGGATAGGCATCGCTAAGTGTCCTTAATAGCCCACAGATTGCTGCTTTGTTTAAAAAACGCATTAGAATTAACGTGTATTTTATCTGGGCTTTATTTGGCCGCTTTGCTGCATGCTAATTGCAGTAAAACTAAATGAATTTTCACTTGTACGTCTTTTCTATCATGTAGCAGTAATCTACAAATGAAGGAGCGTTCAAGGTCACAGCTCTTTGTGCTCTATGCGAACCCTAATATATGATAGTAACATTGACATGGTATAGAACATGGATAGGCATCGCGAAGTGTCCTCAATAGCCCACGGATTGCTGCTTTGTTTAGAAAACGCATTGGAATTTTCGTGTATATTATCTGGGCATTATTTGACAGCTCTGCTGCATACTAATTGCAGTAAAATTTAGTCCGTTTTCTCTTGAATGTCTTTTCTATCGTGTAGGAGTTATCTACTTGTGAAGGAGCGAAGGAAAACTAAATGAATTTTCACTTGTACGTTTTTTTTAACATGTAGCAGTAATCTACGAATGAAGGAGCGTTCAAGGTCACAGCTCTTTGTGCTCTATGCGAACCCTAAGATATGATAGTAACATTGACATGGTATAGAACATGGATAGGCTTCGCGAAACGGTCCAAAACTTGGACCATTTTCTCTTGTACGTCTTTTCCATCGTGTGGGAGATATCTACGTATGAAGGAGCGTTCAAGGTCACAACTCTAGTTACTGTATGCGAACGCTAAGATATGATAGTTACAATGGCATGGTATAGAACATCCATAGGCATCCCGAAGTGCCCTATATAGCCCACGGATTGCTTCGCAAAACGGTCCAAAACTTGGACCATTTTCTCTTGTACGTCTTTTCCATCGTGTGGGAGATATCTACGTATGAAGGAGCGTTCAAGGTCACAACTCTAGTTACTGTATGCGAACGCTAAGATATGATAGTTACAATGGCATGGTATAGAACATCCATAGGCATCCCGAAGTGCCCTATATAGCCCACGGATTGCAACTTTACGTACAAAACGCGATCGAATTAATGTGTGTATTATTTGGGTACTTTTTGAAAGCTCTGTTGTATACTAATTGCAGTAAAACTAAATGAATTTTCACTTGTACGTTTTTTTTATCATGAAGCAGTAATCTACGAATGAAGGAGCGTTCAAGGTCACAGCTCTTTGTGCTCTATGCGAACCCTAAGATATGATAGTAACATTGACATGGTATAGAACATGGATAGGCATCGCGAAGTGTCCTTAATAGCCCACGGATTGCTGCTTTGTTTACAAAACGCAATCGAATTAACGTGTATATTGTCTGGGCATTATTTGGCAGCTCTGCTGCATGCTAATTGCAGTAAAATTTAGTCCATTTTCTCTTGAGCGTCTTTTCTATCGTGTAGGAGTTATCTACTTATGAAGGAGCGTTCAAGGTCACAACTCTAGTTACTGTATGCGAACGCTAAGATATGAGAGTTACAATGGCCTGGTATAGAACATCGATAGGCATCGCGAAGTACCCTATATAGCCCGCGGATTGCTACTTTGCGTACAAAACGCGTTCGAATTAACGTGTATATTATTTGGGCACTTTTTTAAAGCTCTGCTGCATACTAATTGCAGTAAAACTTAGACCGTTTTCTCTTGAACGTCTTTTCTATCGTGTAGGAGTTATCTACTTATGAAGGAGCGTTCAAGGTCACAACTCTAGGTGTTGAATGCGAACGCTAAGATATGGTAGTTACAATGTCATGTTATAAAAAATAGATAGGCATCGCAAAGTGTCCTTAATAGCCCACGGATTGCTGCTTTGTTTAAAAAACGCATTCGAATTAACGTGTATTTAATCTGGGCATTATTTGGCCGCTTTGCTGCATGCTAATTGCAGTAAAACTAAATCCATTTTCACTTGTACGTCTTTTATATCGTATAGTAGTAATCTACGAATGAAGGAGAGTTCAAGGTCACAGCTCTTTGTGGTCTATGCGAACCCTAAGATATGATAGTAACATTGACATGGTATAGATCATGGATAGGCATCGCGAAGTGTCCTCAATAGCCCACGGATTGCTGCTTAGTTTACAAAACGCATTCGAATTTTCGTGTATATTATCTAGGCATTATTTGGCAGCTCTGCTGCATGCTAATTGCAGTAAAACTTAATCCGTTCTCTCTTGAACGTCTTTTCTATCTTGTAGGAGTTATCTATTTATGAAGGAGCGTTCAACGTCACAACTCTAGGTGCTGTATGCGAACGCTAAGATATGGTAGTTACAATGGCATGGTATAGAAAATGGATAGGCATCGCGAAGTGTCCTTAATAGCCCACGGATTGCTGCTTTGTTTACAAAACGCATTCGAATTAACGTGTATATTATCTGGGCACTATTTGGTAGCTCTGCTGCATGCTAATTGCAGTAAAACTTAGTCCGTTTTCTCTTGAACGTCTTTTCTATTGTGTAGGAGTTATCTACTTATGAAGGAGCGTTCAAGGTCACAACTCTAGTTACTGTATGCGAAAGCTTAGATATGATAGTTACAATGGCATGGTATAGAAAATGGATAGGCAACGCGAAGTGTCCTTAATAACCCACGGATTGCTTCTTTGTTTACAAAACGCATTCCAATTAACGTGTATATTATCTGGGCATTATTTGGCAGCCTTGCTGCTTGCTAATTGCAGTAAAACTAAATGAATTTTCACTTGTACGTCTTTTCTATCATGTAACAGTAATCTACGAATGAAGGAGCGTTCAAGGTCACAGCTCTTTGTGCTTTATGGGAACCCTAAGATATGATAGTAACATTGACATGGTATAGAACATGGATAGGCATCGCGAAGTGCCCTATATAGCCCACGGATTGCAACTTTACGTACAAAACGCGTTCGAATTAACGTGTATATTATTTGGGCACTTTTTGATAGCTCTGCTGCATACTAATTGCAGTAAAACTTAGACCGGTTTCTCTTGAACGTCTTTTCTATCATGTAGGAGTTATCTACTTATGAAGGAGCGTTCAAGGTCACAACTCTAGTTACCGTATGCGAACGCTAAAATAAGATAGTTGCAATGGCATGGTATAGCAAATGGATAGGCATCGCGAAGTGTCCTTAATAGCCCACGGATTGCTGCTTTGTTTACAAAACGCATTCGAATTAACGTATATTTTATCTGGGCATTATTTGGCAGCTCTGCTGCATGTTAATTGCTGTAAAATTAAATGAATTTTCACTTGTACGTCTTTTCTATCATGTAGCAGTAATCTACAAATGAAGGAGCGTTCAAGGTCACAGCTCTTTGTGCTCTATGCGAACCCTAAGATATGATAGCAACAATCACATGGTATAGAACATGGACAGGCATCGCGAAGTGTCCTCAATAGCCCACGGATTGCTGCTTTGTTTATAAAACGCATTCGAATTTTCGTGTATACGAAAATATACACTGCCAAATAATGCCCAGATGATATACACGAAAATTCTTCATACGTAGATATCTCCCACACGATGGAAAAGACGTACAAGAGAAAACGGTCCAAAACTTGGACCATTTTCTCTTGTACGTCTTTTCCATCGTGTGGGAGATATCTACGTATGATGGAGCGTTCAAGGTCACAACTCTAGTTCCTGTATGCGAACGCTAAGATATGATAGTTACAATGGCATGGTATAGAACATCCATAGGCATCCCGAAGTGCCCTATATAGCCCACGGATTGCAACTTTACGTACAAAACGCGATCGAACTAATGTGTGTATTATTTGGGTACATTTTGAAAGCTCTGTTGCATACTAATTGCAGTAAAACTAAATGAATTTTCACTTGTACGTTTTTTTTATCATGAAGCAGTAATCTACGAATGAAGGAGCGTTCAAGGTCACAGCTCTTTATGCTTTATGCGAACCCTAAGATATGATAGTAACATTGACATGGTATAGAACATGGATAGGCATCGCGAAGTGTCCTTAATAGCCCACGGATTGCTGCTTTGTTTACAAAACGCATTCGAATTAACGTGTATATTGTCTGGGCATTATTTGGCAGCTCTGCTGCATGCTAATTGCAGTAAAATTTAGTCCATTTTCTCTTGAACGTCTTTTCTATCGTGTAGGAGTTATCTACTTATGAAGGAGCGTTCAAGGTCACAACTCTAGTTACTGTATGCGAACGCTAAGATATGAGAGTTACAATGGCCTGGTATAGAACATCGATAGGCATCGCGAAGTACCCTATATAGCCCGCGGATTGCTACTTTGCGTACAAAACGCGTTCGAATTAACGTGTATATTATTTGGGCACTTTTTTAAAGCTCTGCTGCATACTAATTGCAGTAAAACTTAGACCGTTTTCTCTTGAACGTCTTTTCTATCGTGTAGGAGTTATCTACTTATGAAGGAGCGTTCAAGGTCACAACTCTAGGTGTTGAATGCGAACGCTAAGATATGGTAGTTACAATGTCATGTTATAGAAAATAGATAGGCATCGCAAAGTGTCCTTAATAGCCCACGGATTGCTGCTTTGTTTAAGAAGCGCATTCGAATTAACGTGTATTTTATCTGGGCATTATTTGGTAGCTCTGCTGCATGCTAATTGCAGTAAAACTTAGTCCAATCTCTATTGAACGTCTTTTCTATCGTGTAGGAGTTATGTATTTATTAAGGAGCGTGCAAGGTCACAACTTTAGATACTGTATGCGAACGCTAAGATATAATAGTTACAATGGCATGGTATAGAACGTCGATAGCCATCGCGAAGTGCCCTATATAGCCCACGGATTGCAACTTTACGTACAAAACGCGATCGAATTAACGTGTATATTATTTGGGCAGTTTTTGAAAGGTCTGCTGCATACTAATTGCAGTAAAACTTAGACCGGTTTCTCTTGAATGTCTTTTCTATCATGTAGGAGTTATCTACTTATGAAGGAGCGTTCAAGGTCACAGCTCTTTGTGCTCTATGCGAACTCTAAGATATGATAGTAACATTGACATGGTATAGAACATGGATAGGCTTCGTGAAGTGCCTTATATAGCCTGCGGATTGCTACTTTGCGTACAAAACGCGTTCGAATTAACATGTATATTATTTGGGCACTTTTTGAAAGTTCTGCTGCATGCTAATTGCAGTAAAAATTAGTCCGTTTTCTCTTGAACGTCTTTTCTATCGTGTAGGAGTTATCTACTTATGAAGGAGCATTCAAGGTCACAACTTTAGTTACTGTATGCGAACGCTAAGATATGATAGTTACAATGGCATGGTATGGATCATCGATAGGCATCGCGAAGTGTCCTTAATAGCCCACGGATTGCTGCTTTGCTTACAAAACGCATTCGAATTAACGTGTATATTATCTGGGCATTATTTAGCAGCTCTGCTGCATGCTAATTGCAGTAAAATTTAGTCCATTTTCTCTTGAACGTCTTTTCTATCGTGTAGGAGTTATCTACTTATGAAGGAGCGTTCAAGGTCACAACTCTAGTTACTGTATGCGAACGCTAAGATATGAGAGTTACAATGGCCTGGTATAGAACATCGATAGGCATCGCGAAGTACCCTATATAGCCCGCGGATTGCTACTTTGCGTACAAAACGCGTTCGAATTAACGTGTATATTATTTGGGCACTTTTTTAAAGCTCTGCTGCATACTAATTGCAGTAAAACTTATTCCGTTTTCTCTTGAACGTCTTTTCTATCGTCTAGGAGTTATCTACTTATGAAGGAGCGTTCAAGGTCACAACTCTAGGTGTTGAATGCGAACGCTAAGAAATGGTAGTTTCAATGTCCTGTTATAGAAAATAGATAGGCATCGCAAAGTGTCCTTAGTAGCCCACGGATTGCTGCTTTGTTTAAAAAACGCATTCGAATTAACGTGAACGTATCTACTTATGAAGAAGCGTTCAAGGTCACAACTCTAGTGACCGTGTGCAAACGCTAAGATATGATAGTTACAATGGCATGGTATAGAAAATGGATAGGCATCGCGAAGTGTCCCTAATAGCCGACGGATTGCTGCTTTGTTTAAAAAACGCATTCGAATTAACGTGTATTTAATCTGGGCATTATTTGGCCGCTTTGCTGCATGCTAATTGCAGTAAAACTAAATCCATTTTCACTTGTACGTCTTTTATATCGTATAGTAGTAATCTACGAATGAAGGAGAGTTCAAGGTCACAGCTCTTTGTGGTCTATGCGAACCCTAAGATATGATAGTAACATTGACATGGTATAGAACATGGATAGGCATCGCGAAGTGTCCTTAATAGCCCACGGATTGCTGCTTTGTTTACAAAACGCATTCGAATTAACGTGTATATTATCTGGGCATTATTTGTAAGCCTTGCTGCTTGCTAATTGCAGTAAAACTAAATGAATTTTCACTTGTACGTCTTTTCTATCATGTAACAGTAATCTACGAATGAAGGAGCGTTCAAGGTCACAGCTCTTTGTGCTTTCTGCGAACCCTAAGATATGATAGTAACATTGACATGGTATAGAACATGGATAGGCATCGCGAAGTGCCCTATATAGCCCACGGATTGCAACTTTACGTACAAAACGCGTTCGAATTAACGTGTATATTATTTGTTCACTTTTTGATAGCTCTGCTGCATACTAATTGCAGTAAAACTTAGACCGGTTTCTCTTGAACGTCTTTTCTATCATGTAGGAGTTATCTACTTATGAAGGAGCCGTCAAGGTCACAACTCTAGTTACCGTATGCGAACGCTAAAATAAGATAGTTGCAATGGCATGGTATAGCAAATGGATAGGCATCGCGAAGTGTCCTTAATAGCCCACGGATTGCTGCTTTGTTTACAAAACGCATTCGAATTAACGTATATTTTATCTGGGCATTATTTGGCAGCTCTGCTGCATGTTAATTGCTGTAAAATTAAATGAATTTTCACTTGTACGTCTTTTCTATCATGTAGCAGTAATCTACAAATGAAGGAGCGTTCAAGGTCACAGCTCTTTGTGCTCTATGCGAACCCTAAGATATGATAGTAACATTGACATGGTATAGAACATGGATAGGCATCGCGAAGTGTCCTCAATAGCCCACGGATTGCTGCTTAGTTTACAAAACGCATTCGAATTTTCGTGTATATTATCTAGGCATTATTTGGCAGCTCTGCTGCATGCTAATTGCAGTAAAACTTAATCCGTTCTCTCTTGAACGTCTTTTCTATCTTGTAGGAGTTATCTATTTATGAAGGAGCGTTCAACGTCACAACTCTAGGTGCTGTATGCGAACGCTAAGATATGGTAGTTACAATGGCATGGTATAGAAAATGGATAGGCATCGCGAAGTGTCCTTAATAGCCCACGGATTGCTGCTTTGTTTACAAAACGCATTCGAATTAACGTGTATATTATCTGGGCATTATTTGGCAGCTCTGCTGCATGCTAATTGCAGTAAAAGTTAGTCCGTTTTCTCTTGAACGTCTTTTCTATTGTGTAGGAGTTATCTACTTATGAAGGAGCGTTCAAGGTCACAACTCTTTGTGCTCTATGCGAACCCTAATATATGATAGTAACATTGACATGGTATAGAACATGGATAGGCATCGCGAAGTGTCCTCAATAGCCCACGGATTGCTGCTTTGTTTAGAAAATGCATTCCAATTTTCGTGTATATCATCTGGGCATTATTTGGCAGCTCTGCTGCATGCTAATTGCAGTAAAATTTAGTCCGTTTTCTCTTGAATGTCTTTTCTATCGTGTAGGAGTTATCTACTTATGAAGGAGCGTTCAAGGTCACAACTCTAGTTACTGTATGCGAACGCTAAGATATGATAGTTACAATGGCCTGGATGGAACATCGATAGGCATCGCGAAGTGCCCAATATAGCATGCGGATTGCTACCTTGGGTACAAAACGCGTTCGAATTAACGTGTATATTATTTGGGCACATTTTGAAAGCTCTGCTGCATACTAATTGCAGTAAAACATAGACCGGATTCTCTTGAACGTCTTTTCTATCATGTAGGAGTTATCTACTTATGAAGGAGCGTTCAAGATCACAACTCTAGTTACTGTATGCGAACGCTGAGATATGATAGTTACAATGGCCTGGTATAGAACATCGATAGGCATCGCGAAGTGCCCTATATAGCCCGCGGATTGCTACTTTGCGTACAAAACGCGTTCGAATTAACGTGTATATTATTTGGGCACTTTTTGAAAGTTCTGCTGCATGCTAATTGCAGTAAAACTTAGTCCGTTTTCTCTTGAACGTCTTTTCTATCTTGTAGGAGTTATCTACTTATGAAGGAGCGTTCAAGGTCACCACTCTAGTTACTGTATGCGAACGCTAAGATAAGATAGTTACAATAGCATGGTATAGAACATCGATAGGCATCGCGAAGTGCCCTATATAGCCCACGGATTGCAACTTTACGTACAAAACGCGATCGAATTAATGTGTGTATTATTTGGGCACTTTTTGAAAGCTCTGTTGCATACTAATTGCAGTAAAACTTAGACCGTTGTCTCTTGAACGTCTTTTCTATCGTGTAGAAGTTATCTACTTATGAAGGAGCGTTCAAGGTCAGAACTCTAGGTGCTATATGCGAACGCTAAGATATGGTAGTTTCAATGGCATGGTATAGAAAATGGATAGGCATCGCTAAGTGTCCTTAATAGCCCACGGATTGCTGCTTTGTTTACAAAACGCATTCGAATTAACGTGTATATTATCTGGGCATTATTTGGCAGCTCTGATGCATGCTAATTGCAGTAAAATTTAGTCCATTTTCTCTTGAACGTCTTTTCTATCGTGTAGGAGTTATCTACTTATGAAGGAGCGTTCAAGGTCACAACTTTAGTTACTGTATGCGAACGCTAAGATATGATAGTTACAATGGCATGGTATAGAACATCGATAGGCATCGCGAAGTGCCCTATATAGCCCACGGATTGCAACTTTTCGTACAAAACGCGTTCGAATTAACGTGTATATTATTTGGGCACTTTTTGAAAGATCTGCTGCATACTAATTGCAGTAAAACTTAGACCGTTTTCTCTTGAACGTCTTTTCTATCGTGTAGGAGTTATCTACTTATGAAGGAGCGTTCAAGGTCACAACTCTAGGTGCTGTATGCGAACGCTAAGATATGGTAGTTACAATGGCATGGTACAGAAAATGGATAGGCATTGCGAAGTGTCCTTAATAGCCCACGGATTGCTGCTTTGTTTACAAAACGCATTCGAATTAATGTGTATATTTTCTGGGCATTATTTGGCAGCCTTGCTACATGCTAATTGAAGTAAAACTAAATGAATTTTCACTTGTACGTCTTTTCTATCATGTAGCAGTAATCTACGAATGAAGGAGCGTTCAAGGTAACAGCTCTTTGTGCTCTATGCGAACCCTAAGATATGATAGTAACATTGACATGGTATAGAACATGGATAGGCATCGCGAAGTGTCCTTAATAGCCCGCGGATTGCTACTTTGCGTACAAAACGCGTTCGAATTAACGTGTATATTATTTGGGCACTTTTTTAAAGCTCTGCTGCATACTAATTGCAGTAAAACTTATTCCGTTTTCTCTTGAACGTCTTTTCTATCGTGTAGGAGTTATCTACTTATGAAGGAGCGTTCAAAATCACAACTCTAGTTACTGCATGCGAACGCTAAGATATGATAGTTACAATGGCATGGTATAGAACGTCGATAGCCATCGCGAAGTGCCCTATATAGCCCACGGATTGCAACTTTACGTACAAAACGCGATCGAATTAATGTGTGTATTATTTGGGCACTTTTTGAAAGCTCTGTTGCATACTAATTGCAGTAAAACTTAATGAATTTTCACTTGTACGTTTTTTTTATCATGTAGCAGTAATCTACGAATGAAGGAGCGTTCAAGGTCACAGCTCTTTGTGCTCTATGCGAACCCTAAGATATGATAGTAACATTGACATGGTATAGAACATGGATAGGCATCGCGAAGTGCCCTATATAGCCCACGGATTGCAACTTTACGTACAAAACGCGATCGAATTAATGTGTGTATTATTTGGGTACTTTTTGAAAGCTCTGTTGCATACTAATTGCAGTAAAACTTAGACCGTTTTCTCTTGAACGTTTTTTCTATCGTGTAGAAGTTATCTACTTATGAAGGAGCGTTCAAGGTCAGAACTCTAGGTGCTATATGCGAACGCTAAGATATGGTAGTTTCAATGGCATGGTATAGAAAATGGATAGGCATCGCTAAGTGTCCTTTATAGCCCACGGATTGCTGCTTTGTTTACAAAACGCATTCGAATTAACGTGTATATTATCTGGGCATTATTTGGCAGCTCTGCTGCATGCTAATTGCAGTAAAACTTAGTCCGTTTTCTCTTGAACGTCTTTTCTATTGTGTAGGAGTTATCTACTTATGATGGAGCCGTCAAGGTCACAACTGTAGTTACCGTATGCGAACGCTAAGATATGATAGTTACAATGGCATGCTATAGCAAATGGATAGGCATCGCGAAGTGTCCTTAATAGCCCACGGATTGCTGCTTTGTTTACAAAACGCATTCGAATTAACGTGTATATTATCCGGGCATTATTTGGTAGCTCTGCTGCATGCTAATTGCAGTAAAACTTAGTCCGTTTTCTCTTGAACGTCTTTTCTATTGTTCAGGAGTTATCTACTTATGAAGGAGCCTTCAAGGTCACAACTCTAGTTACCGTATGTGAACGCTAAGATATGATAGTTACAATGGCATGGTATAGCAAATGGATAGGCATCGCGAAGTGTCCTTAATAGCCCACGGATTGCTGCTTTGTTTACAAAACGCATTCGAATTAACGTGTATATTATCTGGGCATTATTTGGCAGCTCTGCTGCATGCTAATTGCAGTGAAACTTAGTCCGTTTTCTCTTGAACGTCTTTCCTATCTTGTAGGAGTTATCTACTTATGAAGGAGCGTTCAAGGTCACCACTCTAGTTACTGTATGCGAACGCTAAGATAAGATAGTTACAATAGCATGGTATAGAACATCGATAGGCATCGCGAAGTGCCCTATATAATCCACGGATTGCAACTTTACGTACAAAACGCGATCGAATTAATGTGTGTATTATTTGGGCACTTTTTGAAAGCTCTGTTGCATACTAATTGCAGTAAAACTTAGACCGTTTTCTCTTGAACGTCTTTTCTATCGTGTAGAAGTTATATACTTATGAAGGAGCATTCAAGGTCACAACTCTAGGTGCTATATGCGAACGCTAAGATATGGTAGTTTCAATGGCATGGTATAGAAAATGGATAGGTATCGCTAAGTGTCCTTAATAGCCCACGGATTGCTGCTTTGTTTACAAAACGCATTTGAATTAACGTGTATATTATCTGGGCATTATTTGGCAGCTCTGCTGCATGCTAATTGCAGTAAAACTTAGTTCGTTTTCTCTTGAACGTCTTTTCCATTGTGTAGGAGTTATCTACTTATGAAGGAGCGTTCAAGGTCACAACTTTAGTTATTAAATGCGAACGCTAAGATATGATAGTTACAATGGCATGGTATAGAACGTCGATAGCCATCGCGAAGTGCCCTATATAGCCCACGGATTGAAACCTTACGTACAAAACGCGAGCGAATTATCGTGTATATTATTTGGGTACTTTTTGAGAGATCTGCTGCATGCTAATTGCAGTAAAACTAAATGAATTTTCACTTGTACGTTATTTTTATCATGTAGCAGTAATCTACGAATGGAGGAGCGTTCAAGGTCACAGCTCTTTGTGCTCTATGCGAACCCTAAGATATGATAGTAACATTGACATGGTATAGAACATGGATAGGCTTCGCGAAGTGCCTTATATAGCCCGCGGATTGCTACTTTGCGTACAAAACGCGTTCGAATTAACGTGTATATTATTTGGGCACTTTTTGATAGCTCTGCTGCATACTAATTGCAGTAAAACTTAGACCGGTTTCTCTTGAACGTCTTTTCTATCATGTAGTAGGTATCTACTTATGAAGGAGCGTTCAAGGTCACAGCTCTTTGTGCTCTATGCGAACCCTAAGATATGATAGTAACATTGACATGGTATAGAACATGGATAGGCTTCGTGAAGTGCCTTTTATTGCCTGCGGATTGCTACTTTGAGTACAAAACGCGTTCGAATTAACATGTATATTATTTGGGCACTTTTTGAAAGTTCTGCTGCATGCTAATTGCAGTAAAACTTAGTCCGTTTTCTCTTGAACGTCTTTTCTATCGTGTAGGAGTTATCTACTTATGAAGGAGCAATCAAGGTCACAACTTTAGTTACTGTATGCGAACGCTAAGATATGATAGTTACAATGGCATGGCATGAACATCGATAGGCATCGCGAAGTGTCCTTAATAGCCCACGGATTGCTGCTTTGTTTACAAAACGCATTCGAATTAACGTGTATATTATCTGGGCATTATTTGGCAGCTATGCTGCATGCTAATTGCAGTAAAATTTAGTCCATTTTCTCTTGAACGTCTTTTCTATCGTGTAGGAGTTATCTACTTATGAAGGAGCGTTCAAGGTCACAACTTTAGTTACTGTATGCGAACGCTAAGATATGATAGTTACAATGGCATGGTATAGAACATCGATAGGCATCGCGAAGTGCCCTATATAGCCCACGGATTGCAACTTTTCGTACAAAACGCGTTCGAATTAACGTGTATATTATTTGGGCACTTTTTGAAAGTTCTGCTGCATGCTAATTGCAGTAAAACTTAGGCCGTTTTCTCTTGACCGTCTTTTCTATCGTGTAGGAGTTATCTACTTATGAAGGAGCGTTCAAGGTCACAACTCTAGTTACTGTATGCGAACGCTAAGATATGAGAGTTACAATGGCCTGGTATAGAACATCGATAGGCATCGCGAAGTACCCTATACAGCCCGCGGATTGCTACTTTGCGTACAAAACGCGTTCGAATTAACGTGTATATTATTTGGGCACTTTTTTAAAGCTCTGCTGCATACTAATTGCAGTAAAACTTATTCCGTTTTCTCTTGAACGTCTTTTCTATCGTGTAGGAGTTATCTACTTATGAAGGAGCGTTCAAGGTCACAACTTTAGTTACTGTATGCGAACGATAAGATAAGATAGTTACAATAGCATGGTATAGAACATCGATAGGCATCGCGAAGTGCCCTATATAGCCCACGGATTCCAACTTTACGTACAAAACGCGATCGAATTAATGTGTGTATTATTTGGGCACTTTTTGAAAGCACTGTTGCATACTAATTGCAGTAAAACTTAGACCGTTTTCTCTTGAACGTTTTTTCTATCGTGTAGAAGTTATCTACTTATGAAGGAGCGTTCAAGGTCAGAACTCTAGGTGCTATATGCGAACGCTAAGATATGGTAGTTTCAATGGCATGGTATGGAAAATGGATAGGCATCGCTAAGTGTCCTTAATAGCCCACGGATTGCTACTTTGTTTACAAAACGCATTCGAATTAACGTGTATATTATCTGGGCATTATTTGGCAGCTCTGCTGCATGCTAATTGCAATAAAACTTAGTCCGTTTTCTCTTGAACGTCTTTTCTATTGTGTAGGAGTTATCTACCTATGAAGAAGCCGTCAAGGTCACAACTCTAGTTACCGTATGCGAACGCTAAGATATGATAGTTACAATGGCATGGTATAGCAAATGGATAGGCATCGCGAAGTGTCCTTAATAGCCCACGGATTGCTGCTTTGTTTACAAAACGCATTCGAATTAACGTATATATTATCTGGGCATTATTTGGCAGCTCTGCTGCATGTTAATTGCAGTAAAACTAAATGAATTTTCACTTGTGCGTCTTTTCTATCATGTAGCAGTAATCTACAAATGAAGGAGCGTTCAAGGTCACAGCTCTTTGTGCTCTATGCGAAACCTAAGAAATGATAGTAACAATCACATGGTATAGAACATGGACAGGCATCGCGAAGTGTCCTCAATAGCCCACGGATTGCTGCTTTGTTTAGAAAACGCATTCGAATTTTCGTGTATCTGGGCATTATTTGGCAGCTCTGCTGCATGCTAATTGCAGTAAAATTTAGTCCGTTTTCTCTTGAATGTCTTTTCTATCTCGTAGGAGTTATCTACTTCTGAAGGAGCGTTCAAGGTCACAACTCTAGTTACTGTATGCGAACGCTAAGATATGAGAGTTACAATGGCCTGATATAGAACATCGATAGGCATCGCGAAGTACCCTATATAGCCCGCGGATTGCTACTTTGCGTACAAAACGCGTTCGAATCAACATGTATATTATTTGGGCACTTTTTTAAAGCTCTGCTGCATACTAATTGCAGTAAAACTTATTCCGTTTTCTCTTGAACGTCTTTTCTATCGTGTAGGAGTTATCTACTTATGAAGGAGCGTTCAACGTCACAACTCTAGGTGCTGTATGCGAACGCTAAGATATGAGAGTTACAATGGCCTGGTATAGAACATCGATAGGCATCGCGAAGTACCCTATATAGCCCACGGATTGCAACTTTTCGTTCAAAACGCGTTCGAATTAACGTGTATATTATTTGGGCACTTTTTGAAAGATCTGCTGCATACTAATTGCAGTAAAACTTAGACCGTTTTCTCTTGAACGTCTTTTCTATCGTGTAGGAGTTATCTATTTATGAAGGAGCGTTCAAGGTCACAACTCTAGGTGTTGAATGCGAATGCTAAGATATGGTAGTTACAATGTCATGTTATAGAAAATAGATAGGCATCGCAAAGTGTCCTTAATAGCCCACGGATTGCTGCTTTGTTTACAAAACGCATTCGAATTAACGTGTATATTATCTGGGCATTATTTGGCAGCTCTGCTGCATGCTAATTGCAGTAAAACTAAATGAATTTTCACTTGTACGTCTTTTCTATCATGTAAAAGTAATCTACGAATGAAGGAGCGTTCAAGGTCACAGCTCTTTGTGCTCTATGCGAACCCTAAGATATGATAGTAACAATCACATGGTATAGAACATGGACAGGCATCGCGAAGTGTCCTCAATAGCCCACGGATTGCTGCTTTGTTTATAAAACGCATTCGAATTTTCGTGTATATTATCAGGACATTATTTGGCAGCTCTGATGCATGCTAATTGCAGTAAAATTTGGTCTATTTTCTCTTGAACGTCTTTTCTTTCGTGTAGGAGTTATCTACTTATGAAGGAGCGTTCAAGGTCACAACTTTAGTTACTGTATGCGAACGCTAAGATATGATAGTTACAATGGCATGGTATAGAACATCGATAGGCATTGCGAAG
Organism: Tetropium fuscum; assembly: GCA_964058915.1. NCBI lineage: Eukaryota > Metazoa > Arthropoda > Insecta > Coleoptera > Cerambycidae > Tetropium > Tetropium fuscum. Next base: position 737,999 of record CAXKVY010018518.1, on the reverse strand, counting down.
TGCCCTATATAGCCCACGGATTGCAACTTTTCGTAGAAAATGGATAGGCATCGCTAAGTGTCCTTAATAGCCCACGGATTGCTGCTTTGTTTACAAAACGCATTCGAATTAACGTGTATATTATCTGGGCACTTTTTGAAAGATCTGCTGCATACTAATTGCAGTAAAACTTAGTCCGTTTTCTCTTGAACGTCTTTTCTATTGTGTAGGAGTTATCTACCTATGAAGAAGCCGTCAAGGTCACAACTCTAGTTACCGTATGCGAACGCTAAGATATGATAGTTACAATGGCATGGTATAGCAAATGGATAGGCATCGCGAAGTGTCCTTAATAGCCCACGGATTGCTGCTTTGTTTACAAAACGCATTCGAATTAACGTATATATTATCTGGGCATTATTTGGCAGCTCTGCTGCATGTTAATTGCAGTAAAACTAAATGAATTTTCACTTGTGCGTCTTTTCTATCATGTAGCAGTAATCTACAAATGAAGGAGCGTTCAAGGTCACAGCTCTTTGTGCTCTATGCGAAACCTAAGAAATGATAGTAACAATCACATGGTATAGAACATGGACAGGCATCGCGAAGTGTCCTCAATAGCCCACGGATTGCTGCTTTGTTTAGAAAACGCATTCGAATTTTCGTGTATCTGGGCATTATTTGGCAGCTCTGCTGCATGCTAATTGCAGTAAAATTTAGTCCGTTTTCTCTTGAATGTCTTTTCTATCTCGTAGGAGTTATCTACTTCTGAAGGAGCGTTCAAGGTCACAACTCTAGTTACTGTATGCGAACGCTAAGATATGAGAGTTACAATGGCCTGATATAGAACATCGATAGGCATCGCGAAGTACCCTATATAGCCCGCGGATTGCTACTTTGCGTACAAAACGCGTTCGAATCAACATGTATATTATTTGGGCACTTTTTTAAAGCTCTGCTGCATACTAATTGCAGTAAAACTTATTCCGTTTTCTCTTGAACGTCTTTTCTATCGTGTAGGAGTTATCTACTTATGAAGGAGCGTTCAACGTCACAACTCTAGGTGCTGTATGCGAACGCTAAGATATGAGAGTTACAATGGCCTGGTATAGAACATCGATAGGCATCGCGAAGTACCCTATATAGCCCACGGATTGCAACTTTTCGTTCAAAACGCGTTCGAATTAACGTGTATATTATTTGGGCACTTTTTGAAAGATCTGCTGCATACTAATTGCAGTAAAACTTAGACCGTTTTCTCTTGAACGTCTTTTCTATCGTGTAGGAGTTATCTACTTATGAAGGAGCGTTCAAGGTCACAACTCTAGGTGCTGTATGTGAACGCTAAGATATGGTAGTTACAATGGCATGGTATAGAAATTGGATAGGCATCGCGAAGTGTCCTTAATACCCCACGGATTAGCCTTCGCATACAGTAACTAAAGTTGTGACCTTGAATGCTCCTTCATAAGTAGATAACTCCTACACGATAGAAAAGACGTTCAAGAGAAAACGGACTAAGTTTTACTGCAATTAGCATGCAGCAGAACTTTCAAAAAGTGCCCAAATAATATACATGTTAATTCGAACGCGTTTTGTACGCAAAGTAGCAATCCGCAGGCTATATAAGGCACTTCGCGAAACCTATCCATGTTCTATGCCATGTCAATGTTACTATCATATCTTAGGGTTCGCATAGAGCACAAAGAGCTGTGACCTTGAACGCTCCTTCATAAGTAGATAACTCCTACATGATAGAAAAGACATTCAAGAGAAACCGGTCTAAGTTTTACTGCAATTAGTATGCAGCAGAGCTTTCAAAAACTGCCCAAATAATATACACGTTAATTCGAACGCGTTTTGTACGAAAAGTTGCAATCCGTGGGCTATATAGGGCACTTCGCGATGCCAATCGATATCCTATACCATGCCATTGTAACTATCACATCTTAGAGTTCGCATACAGTAACTAAAGTTGTGACCTTGACGGCTCCTTCATAAGTAGATAACTCCTACATGATAGAAAAGACGTTCAAGAGAAACCGGTCTAAGTTTTACTGCAATTAGTATGCAGCAGAGCTATCAAAAAGTGCCCAAATAATATACACGTTAATTCGAACGCGTTTTGTACGTAAAGTTGCAATCCGTGGGCTATATAGGGCACTTCGCGATGCCTTTCCATGTTCTATACAATGTCAATGTTACTATAATATCTTAGGGTTCGCATAAAGCACAAAGAGCTGTGACCTTGAACGCTCCTTCATTCGTAGATTACTGATACATGATAGAAAAGACGTACAAGTGAAAATTTAGTTTTATTTACTGCAATTAGCATTTAGTTTTACTGCAATTAGCAAGCAGCAAGGCTGCCAAATAATGCCCAGATAATATACACGTTAATTCGAATGCGTTTTGTAAACAAAGAAGCAATCCGTGGGTTATTAAGGACACTTCGCGATGCCTATCCATTTTCTATACCATGCCATTGTAACTATCATATCTAAGCGTTCGCATACAGTAACTAGAGTTGTGACCTTGAACGCTCCTTCATAAGTAGATAACTCCTACACAATAGAAAAGACGTTCAAGAGAAAACGGACTAAGTTTTACTGCAATTAGCATGCAGCAGAGCTGCCAAATAATACCCAGATAATATACACGTTAATTCGAATGCGTTTTGTAAACAAAGCAGCAATCCGTCGGCTATTAAGGACACTTAGCGATACCTATCCATGTTCTATACCATGTCAATGTTACTATCATATCTTAGGGTTCGCATGAAGCAGAAAGAGCTGTGACCTTGAACGCCCCTTCATTCGTAGATTACTGTTACATGATAGAAAAGACGTACAAGTGAAAATTCATTTAGTTTTACTGCAATTAGCATGCAGCAGAGTTACCAAATAGTGCCCAGATAATATACACGTTAATTCGAATGCGTTTTGTAAACAAAGCAGCAATCCGTGGGCTATTAAGGACACTTCGCGATGCCTATCCATTTTCTATACCATGCCATTGTAACTACCATATCTTAGCGTTCGCATACAGCACCTAGAGTTGTGACGTTGAACGCTCCTTCATAAATAGATAACTCCTACAAGATAGAAAAGACGTTCAAGAGAGAACGGATTAAGTTTTACTGCAATTAGCATGCAGCAGAGCTGCCAAATAATGCCTAGATAATGTACACGAAAATTCGAATGCGTTTTGTAAACTAAGCAGCAATCCGTGGGCTATTGAGGACACTTCGCGATGCCTATCCATGATCTATACCATGTCAATGTTACTATCATATCTTAGGGTTCGCATAGATCACAAAGAGCTGTGACCTTGAACTCTCCTTCATTCGTAGATTACTACTATACGATATAAAAGTCGTACAAGTGAAAATGGATTTAGTTTTACTGCAATTAGCATGCAGCAAAGCGGCCAAATAATGCCCAGATTAAATACACGTTAATTCGAATGCGTTTTTTAAACAAAGCAGCAATCCGTCGGCTATTAGGGACACTTCGTGATGCCTATCCATTTTCTATACCATGCCATTGTAACTATCATATCTTAGCGTTCGCACACGGTCACTAGAGTTGTGACCTTGAACGCTTCTTCATAAGTAGATACGTTCACGTTAATTCGAATGCGTTTTTTAAACAAAGCAGCAATCCGTGGGCTATTAAGGACACTTCGACAATAGGCGATGCCTATCTATTTTCTATAACAGGACATTGAAACTACCATATCTTAGCGTTCGCATATAGCACCTAGAGTTCTGACCTTGAACGCTCCTTCATAAGTAGATAACTTCTACACGATAGAAAAGACGTTCAAGAGAAAACGGTCTAAGTTTTACTGCAATTAGTATGCAACAGAGCTTTCAAAAAGTGCCCAAATAATACACACATTAATTCGATCGCGTTTTGTACGTAAAGTTGCAATCCGTGGGCTATATAGGGCACTTCGCGATGCCTATCGATGTTCTATACCATGCTATTGTAACTATCTTATATTAGCGTTCGCATACAGTAACTAGAGTGGTGACCTTGAACGCTCCTTCATAAGTAGATAACTCCTACAAGATAGAAAAGATGTTCAAGAGAAAACGGACTAAGTTTTACTGCAATTAGCATGCAGCAGAACTTTCAAAAAGTGCCCAAATAATATACACGTTAATTCGAACGCGTTTTGTACGCAAAGTAGCAATCCGCGGGCTATATAAGGCACTTCGCGAAGCCTATCCATGTTCTATACCATGTCAATGTTACTATCATATCTTAGGGTTCACATAGAGTACAAAGAGCTGTGACCTTGAACGCTCCTTCATTCGTAGATTACTGCTACACGATAAAAAAAACGTACAAGTGAAAATTCATTTAGTTTTACTGCAATTAGTATGCAACAGAGCTTTCAAAAAGTGCCCAAATAATACACACATTAATTCGATCGTGTTTTGTACGTAAAGTTGCAATCCGTGGGCTATATAGGGCACTTGGCGATGCCTATCGATGTTCTATACCATGCCATTGTAACTATCTTATCTTAGCGTTCGCATACAGTAACTAGAGTGGTGACCTTGAACGCTCCTTCATAAGTAGATAACTCCTACAAGATAGAAAAGACGTTCAAGAGAAAACGGACTAAGTTTTACTGCAATTAGCATGCAGCAGAACTTTCAAAAAGTGCCCAAATAATATACACGTTAATTCGAACGCGTTTTGTACGCAAAGTAGCAATCCGTGGGCTATATAGGGCACTTCGGGATGCCTATGCATGTTCTATACCATGCCATTGTAACTATCATATCTTAGCGTTTGCATACAGTAACTAGAGTTGTGACCTTGAACGCTCCTTCATACGTAGATATCTCCCACACGATGGAAAAGACGTACAAGAGAAAATGGTCCAAGTTTTGGACCGTTTCGCGAAGCCTATCCATGTTCTATACCATGTCAATGTTACTATCATATCTTAGGGTTCGCATAGAGCACAAAGTGCTGTGACCTTGAACGCTCCTTCATTCGTAGATTACTGCTACATGTTAAAAAAAACGTACAAGTGAAAATTCATTTAGTTTTCCTTCGCTCCTTCACAAGTAGATAACTCCTACACGATAGAAAAGACATTCAAGAGAAATCGGACTAAATTTTACTGCAATTAGTATGCAGCAGAGCTGTCAAATAATGCCCAGATGATATACACGAAAATTCGAATGCGTTTTCTAAACAAAGCAGCAATCCGTGGGCTATTGAGGACACTTCGCGATGCCTATCCATGTTCTATACCATGTCAATGTTACTATCATATCTTAGGGTTCGCATATAGCACAAAGAGCTGTGACCTTGAACGCTCCTTCATTTGTAGATTACTGCTACATGATAGAATAGACATTAAAGAGAAACCGGTCTGTTTTACTGCAATTAGTATGCAGCAGACCTTTCAAAAACTGCCCAAATAATATACACGTTAATTCGATCGCGTTTTGTACGTAAAGTTGCAATCCGTGGGCTATATAGGGCACTTCGCGATGGCTATCGACGTTCTATACCATGCCATTGTAACTATCATATCTTAGCGTTCGCATACAGTAACTAGAGTTGTGAGCTTGAACGCTCCTTCATACGTAGATATCTCCCACACGATGGAAAAGACGTACAAGAGAAAATGGTCCAAGTTTTGGACCGTTTTCTCTTGTACGTCTTTTCCATCGTGTGGGAGATATCTACGTATGAAGAATTTTCGTTTATATCATCTGGGCATTATTTGGCAGTGTATATTTTCGTATACGCGAAAATTCGAATGCGTTTTATAAACAAAGCAGCAATCCGTGGGCTATTGAGGACACTTCGCGATGCCTGTCCATGTTCTATACCATGTGATTGTTGCTATCATATCTTAGGGTTCGCATAGAGCACAAAGAGCTGTGACCTTGAACGCTCCTTCATTTGTAGATTACTGCTACATGATAGAAAAGACGTACAAGTGAAAATTCATTTAGTTTTACTGCAATTAACATGCAGCAGAGCTGCCAAATAATGCCCAGATAAAATATACGTTAATTCGAATGCGTTTTGTAAACAAAGCAGCAATCCGTGGGCTATTAAGGACACTTCGCGATGCCTATCCATTTGCTATACCATGCCATTGCAAATATCTTATTTTAGCGTTCGCATACGGTAACTAGAGTTGTGACCTTGACGGCTCCTTCATAAGTAGATAACTCCTACATGATAGAAAAGACGTTCAAGAGAAACCGGTCTAAGTTTTACTGCAATTAGTATGCAGCAGAGCTATCAAAAAGTGCCCAAATAATATACACGTTAATTCGAACGCGTTTTGAACGTAAAGTTGCAATCCGTGGGCTATATAGGGCACTTCGCGATGCCTATCCATGTTCTATACCATGTCAATGTTACTATCATATCTTAGGGTTCGCATAAAGCACAAAGAGCTGTGACCTTGAACGCTCCTTCATTCGTAGATTACTGTTACATGATAGAAAAGACGTACAAGTGAAAATTCATTTAGTTTTACTCCAATTAGCAAGCAGCAAGGCTGCCAAATAATGCCCAGATAATATACACGTTAATTCGAATGCGTTTTGTAAACAAAGAAACAATCCGTGGGTTATTAAGGACACTTCGCGATGCCTATCCATTTTCTATACCATGCCATTGTAACTATCATATCTAAGCGTTCGCATACAGTAACTAGAGTTGCGACCTTGAACGCTCCTTCATAAGTAGATAACTCCTACACAATAGAAAAGACGTTCAAGAGAAAACGGACTAAGTTTTACTGCAATTAGCATGCAGCAGAGCTGCCAAATAATGCCCAAATAATCCCCATACACGTTAATTCGAATGCGTTTTGTAAACAAAGCAGCAATCCGTGGGCTATTAAGGACACTTAGCGATACCTATCCATGTTCTATACCATGTCAATGTTACTCTCATATCTTAGGGTTCGCATGAAGCAGAAAGAGCTGTGACCTTGAACGCCCCTTCATTCGTAGATTACTGTTACATGATAGAAAAGACGTACAAGTGAAAATTCATTTAGTTTTACTGCAATTAGCAAGCAGCAGAGCTGCCAAATAATGCCCAGATAATATACACGTTAATTCCAATGCGTTTTGTAAACAAAGCAGCAATCCGTGGGCTATTAAGGACACTTAGCGATGCCTATCCATTTTCTATACCATGCCATTGAAACTACCATATCTTAGCGTTCGCATATAGCACCTAGAGTTGTGACCTTGAACGCTCCTTCATAAGGAGATAACTTCTACATGATAGAAAAGACGTTCAAGAGAAAACGGTCTAAGTTTTACTGCAATTAGTATGCAACAGAGCTTTCAAAAAGTGCCCAAATAATACACACATTAATTCAATCGCGTTTTGTACGTAAAGTTGCATTCCGTGGACTATATAGGGCACTTCGCGATGCTTATCGATGTTCTATACCATGCTATTGTAACTATCTTATTTTAGCGTTCGCATACAGTAACTAGAGTGGTGACCTTGAACGCTCCTTCATAAGTAGATAACTCCTACAAGATAGAAAAGACGTTCAAGAGAAAACGGACTAAGTTTTACTGCAATTAGCATGCAGCAGAAAAGTGCCCAATTAATATACACGTTAATTCGAACGCGTTTTGTACGCAAAGTAGTAATCCGCGGGCTATATATGGCACTTCGCGAAGCCTATCCATGTTCTATACCATGTCAATGTTACTATCATATCTTAGGGTTCGCATAGAGCACAAAGAGCTGTGACCTTGAACGCTCCTTCATTCGTAGATTACTGCTAAATGTTAAAAAAAACGTACAAGTGAAAATTCATTTAGTTTTCCTTCGCTCCTTCACAAGTACATAACTCCTACACGATAGAAAAGACATTCAAGAGAAAACGGACTAAATTTTACTGCAATTAGTATGCAGCAGAGCTGTCAAATAATGCCCAGATGATATACACGAAAATTCGAATGCGTTTTCTAAACAAAGCAGCAATCCGTGGGCTATTGAGGACACTTCGCGATGCCTATCCATGTTCTATACCATGTCAATGTTACTATCATATCTTAGGGTTCGCATAGAGCACAAAGAGCTGTGACCTTGAACGCTCCTTCATTTGTAAATTACTGCTACATGATAGAAAAGACGTACAAGTGAAAATTCATTTAGTTTTACTGCAATTAGCATGCAGCAAAGCGGCCAAATAAAGCCCAGATAAAATACACGTTAATTCTAATGCGTATTTTAAACAAAGCAGCAATCCGTGGGCTATTAAGGACACTTAGCGATGCCTATCCATTTTCTATACCATGCCATTGAAACTACCATATCTTAGCGTTCGCATACAGCACCTAGATTTGTGACCTTGAACGCTCCTTCATAAGTAGATAACTCCTACACGATAAAGAAGACGTTCAAGAGAAAACGTTCTAAGTTTTATTGCAATTAGTATGCAACAGAGCTTTCAAAAAGTGCCCAAATAATACAGACATTAATTCGATCGCGTTTTGTACGTAAAGTTGCAATCCGGAGGCTATATAGGGCACTTCGCGATGCCTATCGATGTTCTATACCATGCCATTGTAACTATCATATCTTAGCGTTCGCATACAGTAACTAGAGTTGTGACCTTGAACGCTCCTTCATACGTAGAAATCTCCCACACGATGGAAAAGACGTACAAGAGAAAACGGACTAAGTTTTAATGCAATTAGCATGCAGCAGAGCTGCCAAATAATGCCCAGATAATATACGCGTTAATTCGAATGCGTTTTGTAAACAAAGCAGTAATCCGTGGGCTATTGGACACTTCGCGATGGCTATCCATTTTCTATGCCATGCCATTGTAACTATCATATCTTAGCGTTCGCATACGGTAACTAGAGTTGTGACCTTGAACGCTCCTTCATAAGTAGATAACTCCTACAAGATAGAAAAGACGTTCAAGAGAAACCGGTCTAAGTTTTACTGCAATTAGTATGCAGCAGAGCTATCAAAAAGTGCCCAAATAATATACACGTTAATTCGAACGCGTTTTGTACGTAAAGTTGCAATCCGTGGGCTATATAGGGCACTTCGCGATGCCTATCGATGTTCTATACCATGCCATTGTAACCATCATATCTTAGCGTTCGCATACAGTAACTAGAGTTGTGACCTTAAACTGTCCTTCATAAGTAGATAACTCCTACATGATAGAAAAGACGTTCAAGAGAAAACGGACTAAGTTTTACTGCAATTAGCATGCAGCAGATCTGCCAATTAATGCCCAGATAATATACACGAAAATTCGAATGCGTTTTCTAAACAAAGCAGCAATCCGAGGGCTATTGAGGACACTTCACGATGCCTACTTTGCGTACAAAACGCGTTCGAATTAACATGTATATTATTTGGGCACTTTTTGAAAGTTCTGCTGCATGCTAATTGCAGTAAAACTTAGTCCGTTTTCTCTTGAACGTCTTTTCTATCGTGTAGGAGTTATCTACTTATGAAGGAGCATTCAAGGTCACAACTTTAGTTACTGTATGCGAAGGCTAAGATATGATAGTTACAATGGCATGGTATAGAACATCGATAGGCATCACGAAGTGTCCTTAATAGCCCACGGATTGCTGCTTTGTTTACAAAACTCATTCGAATTAACGTGTATATTATCTGGGCATTATTTGGCAGCTCTGCTGCATGCTAATTGCAGTAAAACTTAGTCCGTTTTCTCTTGAACGTCTTTTCTATCTTGTAGGAGTTATCTACTTATGAAGGAGCGTTCAACGTCACAACTCTATGTGCTGTATGCGAACGCTAAGATATGGTAGTTACAATGGCATGGTATAGAAAATGAATAGGCATCGCGAAGTGTCCTTAATAGCCCACGGATTGCTGCTTTGTTTACAAAACGCATTCGAATTAACGTGTGTATTGTCTGGGCATTATTTGGCAGCTCTGCTGCATGTTAATTGCAGTAAAACTAAATGAATTTTCACTTGTACGTCTTTTCTATCATGTAGCAGTAATCTACAAATGAAGGAGCGTTCAAGGTCACAGCTCTTTGTGCTCTATGCGAACCCTAAGATATGATAGTAACAATCACATGGTATAGAACATGGACAGGCATCGCGAAGTGTCCTCAATAGCCCACGGATTGCTGCATTGTTTATAAAACGCATTCCAATTTTCGTGTATATCATCAGGGCATTATTTGGCAGCTCTGCTGCATGCTAATTGAATTAAAACTTGGACCGTTTTCTCTTGTACCTCTTTTCCATCGTGTGGGAGATATCTACGTATGAAGGAGCGTTCAAGGTCACAACTCTAGTTACTGTATGCGAACGCTAAGATATGAGAGTTACAATGGCCTGGTATAGAACATCGATAAGCATCGCGAAGTACCCTATATAGCCCGCGGATTGCTACTTTGCGTACAAAACGCGTTCGAATTAACGTGTATATTATTTGGGCACTTTTTTAAAGCTCTGCTGCATACTAATTGCAGTAAAACTTATTCCGTTTTCTCTTGAACGTCTTTTCTATCGTGTAGGAGTTATCTACTTATGAAGGAGCGTTCAAGGTCACAACTTTAGTTACTGTATGCGAACGCTAAGATATGAGAGTTACAATGGCCTGGTATAGAACATCGATAGGCATCGCGAAGTGCCCTATATAGCCCACGGATTGCAACTTTTCGTTCAAAACGCGTTCGAATTAACGTGTATATTATTTGGGCACTTTTTGAAAGATCTGCTGCATACTAATTGCAGTAAAACTTAGACCGTTTTCTCTTGAACGTCTTTTCTATCGTGTAGGAGTTATCTACTTATGAAGGAGCGTTCAAGGTCACAACTCTAGGTGTTGAATGCGAACGCTAAGATATGGTAGTTAGAATGTCATGTTATAGAAAATAGATAGGCATCGCAAAGTGTCCTTAATAGCCCACGGATTGCTGCTTTGTTTGAAAAACGCATTCGAATTAACGTGCATTTTATCTGGGCATTATTTGGCAGCTCTGCTGCATGCTAATTGCAGTAAAACTTAGTCCATTCTCTATTGAACGACTTTTCTATCGTGTAGGAGTTATGTATTTATGAAGGAGCGTTCAAGGTCACAACTTTAGTTACTGTATGCGAACGCTAAGATATGATAGTTACAATGGCATGGTATAGAACGTCGATAGCCATCGCGAAGTGCCCTATATAGCCCACGGATTGCAACTTTACTTACAAAACGCGATCGAATTAACGTGTATATTATTTGGGCAATTTTTGATAGATCTGCTGCATACTAATTGCAGTAAAACTTAGACCGGTTTCTCTTGAACTTCTTTTCTATCATGTAGGAGTTATCTACTTATGAAGGAGCGTTCAAGATCACAACTCTAGTTACTGTATGCGAACGCTAAGATATGATAGTTACAATGGCATGGTATAGAACGTCGATAGCCATCGCGAAGTGCCCTATATAGCCCACGGATTGCAACTTTACGTACAAAACGCGATGGAATTAACGTGTATATTATTTGGGCACTTTTTGAAAGATCTGCTGCATGCTAATTGCAGTAAAACTAAATGAATTTTCACTTGTACGTTTTTTTTATCATGTAGCAGTAATCTACGAATCAAGGAGCGTTCAAGGTCACAGCTCTTTGTGCTCTATGCGAACCATAAGATATGATAGTAACATTGACATGGTATAGAACATGGATAGGCTTCGCGAAGTGCCTTATATAGCCCGCGGATTGCTACTGTGCGTACAAAACGCGTTCGAATTAACGTGTATATTATTTGGGCACTTTTTGAAAGTTCTGCTGCATGCTAATTGCAGTAAAACTTGGTCCGTTTTCTCTTGAACGTCTTTTCTATCTTGTAGGAGTTATCTACTTATGAAGGAACGTTCAAGGTCACCACTCTAGTTACTGTATGCGAACGCTAAGATAAGATAGTTACAATAGCATGGTATAGAACATCGATAGGCATCGCGAAGTGCCCTATATAGCCCACGGATTGCAACTATAAGTACAAAACGCTATCGAATTAATGTGTGTATTATTTGGGCACTTTTTGAATGCTCTGTTGCATACTAATTGCAGTAAAACTTAGACCGTTTTCTCTTGAACGTTTTTTCTATCGTGTAGAAGTTATCTACTTATGAAGGAGCGTTCAAGGTCAGAACTCTAGGTGCTATATGCGAACGCTAAGATATGCTAGTTTCAATGGCATGGTATAGAAAATGGATAGGCATCGCTAAGTGTCCTTAATAGCCCACGGATTGCTGCTTTGTTTACAAAACGCATTCGAATTAACGTGTATATTATCTGGGCATTATTTGGCAGCTCTGGTGCATGCTAATTGCAGTAAAACTTAGTACGTTTTCTCTTGAACGTCTTTTCTATTGTGTAGGAGTTATCTACTTATGAAGGAGCCGTCAAGGTCACAACTCTAGTTACCGTATGCGAACGCTAAGATATGATAGTTACAATGGCATGGTATAGCAAATGGATAATCATCGCGAAGTGTCCTTAATAGCCCACGGATTGCTGCTTTGTTTACAAAACGCATTCGAATTAACGTATATATTATCTGGGCATTATTTGGCAGCTCTGCTGCATGTTAATTGCAGTAAAACTAAATGAATTTTCACTTGTACGTCTTTTCTATCATGTAGCAGTATTCAACAAATGAAGGAGCGTTTAAGGTCACAGCTCTTTGTGCTCTATGCGAACCCTAAGAAATGATAGTAACAATCACATGGTATAGAACATGGACAGGCATCGCGAAGTGTCCTCAATAGCCCACGGATTGCTGCTTTGTTTTTAAAACGCATTCCAATTTTCGTGTATATCATCAGGGCATTATTTGGCAGCTCTGCTGCATGCTAATTGAATTAAAACTTGGACCGTTTTCTCTTGTACGTCTTTTCCATCGTGTGGGAGATATCTACGTATGAAGGAGCGTTCAAGGTCACAACTCTAGTTACTGTATGCGAACGCTAAGATATGAGAGTTACAATGGCCTGGTATAGAACATCGATGGGCATCGCGAAGTACCCTATATAGCCCGCGGATTGCTACTTTGCGTACAAAACGCGTTCGAATTAACGTGTATATTATTTGGGCACTTTTTTAAAGCTCTGCTGCATACTAATTGCAGTAAAACTTATTCCGTTTTCTCTTGAACGTCTTTTCTATCGTGTAGGAGTTATCTACTTATGAAGGAGCGTTCAAGGTCACAACTTTAGTTACTGTATGCGAACGCTAAGATATGAGAGTTACAATGGCCTGGTATAGAACATCGATAGGCATCGCGAAGTGCCCTATATAGCCCACGGATTGCAACTTTTCGTTCAAAACGCGTTCGAATTAACGTGTATATTATTTGGGCACTTTTTGAAAGATCTGCTGCATAGTAATTGCAGTAAAACTTAGACCGTTTTCTCTTGAACGTCTTTTCTATCGTGTAGGAGTTATCTACTTATGAAGGAGCGTTCAAGGTCACAACTCTAGGAGTTGAATGCGAACGCTAAGATATTGTAGTTACAATGTCATGTTATAGAAAATAGATAGGCATCGCAAAGTGTCCTTAATAGCCCACGGATTGCTGCTTTGTTTGAAAAACGCATTCGAATTAACGTGTATTTTATCTGGGCATTATTTGGCAGCTCTGCTGCATGCTAATTGCAGTAAAACTTAGTCCATTCTCTATTGAACGTCTTTTCTATCGTGTAGGAGTTATGTATTTATGAAGGAGCGTTCAAGGTCACAACTTTAGTTACTGTATGCGAACGCTAAGATATGATAGTTACAATGGCATGGTATAGAACGTCGATAGCCATCGCGAAGTGCCCTATATAGCCCACGGATTGCAACTGTACGTACAAAACGCGATCGAATTAACGTGTATATTATTTGGGCAGTTTTTGAAAGGTCTGCTGCATACTAATTGCAGTAAAACTTAGACCGGTTTCTCTTGAATGTCTTTTCTATCATGTAGGAGTTATCTACTTATGAAGGAGCGTTCAAGGTCACAGCTCTTTGTGCTCTATGCAAACCCTAAGATATGATAGTAACATTGACATGGTATAGAACATGGATAGGCTTCGTGAAGTGTCTTATATAGCCTGCGGATTGCTACTTTGCGTACAAAACGCGTTCGAATTAACATGTATATTATTTGGGCACTTTTAGAAAGTTCTGCTGCATGCTAATTGCAGTAAAACTTAGTCCGTTTTCTATTGAACGTCTTTTCCATCGTGTAGGAGTTATCTACTTATGAAGGAGCATTCAAGGTCACAACTTTAGTTACTGTATGCGAACGCTAAGATATGATAGTTACAATGGCATGGTATAGAACATCGATAGGCATCGCGAAGTGTCCTTAATAGCCCACGGATTGCTGCTTTGTTTACAAAACGCATTCGAATTAACGTGTATATTATCTGGGCATTATTTGGCAGCTCTGATGCATGCTAATTGCAGTAAAATTTAGTCCATTTTCTCTTGAACGTCTTTTCTATCGTGTAGGAGTTATCTACTTATGAAGGAGCGTTCAAGGTCACAACTTTAGTTACTGTATGCGAACGCTAAGATATGATAGTTACAATGGCATGGTATAGAACATCGATAGGCATCGCGAAGTGCCCTATATAGCCCACGGATTGCAACTTTTCGTACAAAACGCGTTCGAATTAACGTGTATATTATTTGGGCACTTTTTGAAAGATCTGCTGCATACTAATTGCAGTAAAACTTAGACCGTTTTCTCTTGAACGTCTTTTCTATCGTGTAGGAGTTATCTACTTATGAAGGAGCGTTCAAGGTCACAACTCTAGGTGCTGTATGCGAACGCTAAGATATGGTAGTTACAATGGCATGGTACAGAAAATGGATAGGCATCGCGAAGTGTCCTTAATAGCCCACGGATTGCTGCTTTGTTTACAAAACGCATTCTAATTAATGTGTATATTTTCTGGGCATTATTTGGCAGCCTTGCTACATGCTAATTGAAGTAAAACTAAATGAATTTTCACTTGTACGTCTTTTCTATCATGTAGCAGTAATCTACGAATGAAGGAGCGTTCAAGGTCACAGCTCTTTGTGCTCTATGCGAACCCTAAGATATGATAGTAACATTGACATGGTATAGAACATGGATAGGCATCGCGAAGTGTCCTTAATAGCCCACGGATTGCTGCTTTGTTTACAAAACGCATTCCAATTAACGTGTATATTGTCTGGGCATTATTTGGCAGCTCTGCTGCATGCTAATTGCAGTAAAATTTAGTCCATTTTCTCTTGAACGTCTTTTCTATCGTGTAGGAGTTATCTACTTATGAAGGAGCGTTCAAGGTCACATCTCTAGTTACTGTATGCGAACGCTAAGATATGAGAGTTACAATGGCCTGGTATAGAACATCGATAGGCATCGCGAAGTACCCTATATAGCCCGCGGATTGCTTCTTTGCGACAAAACGCGTTCGAATTAACGTGTATATTATTTGGGCACTTTTTTAAAGCTCTGCTGCATACTAATTGCAGTAAAACTTATTCCGTTTTCTCTTGAACGTCTTTTCTATCGTGTAGGAGTTATCTACTTATGAAGGAGCGTTCAAGGTCACAACTCTAGGTGTTGAATGCGAACGCTAAGATATGGTAGTTACAATGTCCTGTTATAGAAAATAGATAGGCATCGCAAAGTGTCCTTAATAGCCCACGGATTGCTGCTTTGTTTAAAAAACGCATTCGAATTAACGTGAACGTATCTACTTATGAAGAAGCGTTCAAGGTCACAACTCTAGTGACCGTATGCGAACGCTAAGATATGATAGTTACAATGGCATGGTATAGAAAATGGATAGTCATCGCGAAGTGTCCTTAATAGCCGACGGATTGCTGCTTTGTTTAAAAAACGCATTCGAATTAACGTGTATTTAATCTGGGCATTATTTGGCCGCTTTGCTGTATGCTAATTGCAGTAAAACTAAATCCATTTTCACTTGTACGTCTTTTATATCGTATAGAAGTAATCTACGAATGAAGGAGCGTTCAAGGTCACAGCTCCTTGTGCTCTATGCGAACCCTAAGATATGATAGTAACATTGACATGGTATAGAACATGGATAGGCATCGCGAAGTGTCCTCAATAGCCCACGGATTGCTGCTTAGTTTACAGAACGCATTCGAATTTTCGTGTATATTAACTAGGCGTTATTTGGCAGCTCTGCTGCATGCTAATTGCAGTAAAACTTAGTCCGTTTTCTCTTGAACGTCTTTTCTATCGTGTAGGAGTTATCTACTTATGAAGGAGCGTTCAAGGTCACAACTCTAGGTGTTGAATGCGAACGCTAAGATATGGTAGTTACAATGTCATGTTATAGAAAATAGATAGGCATCGCAAAGTGTCCTTAATAGCCCATGGATTGCTGCTTTGTTTAAAAAACGCATTTGAATTAACGTGTACTTTATCTGGGCATTATTTGGCAGCTCTGCTGCATGCTAATTGCAGTAAAATTTAGTCCGTTTTCTCTTGAATGTCTTTTCTATCGTGTAGGAGTTATCTACTTATGAAGGAGCGTTCAAGGTCACAACTCTAGTTACTGTATGCGAACGCTAAGATATGATAGTTACAATGGCCTGGTATAGAACATCGATAGGCATCGCGAAGTGCCCTATATAGCCCGCGGATTGCTACTTTGGGTACAATACGCGTTCGAATTAACCTGTATATTATTTGGGCACTTTTTGAAAGCTCTGCTGCATACTAATTGCAGTAAAACTTAGACCGGTTTCTCTTGAACGTCTTTTCTATCGTGTAGGAGTTATCTACTTATGAAGGAGCGTTCAAGGTCACAACTCTAGGTGTTGAATGCGAACGCTAAGATATGGTAGTTACAATGTCATGTTATAGAAAATAGATAGGCATCGCAAAGTGTCCTTAATGGCCCACGGATTGCTGCTTTGTTTAAAAAACGCATTCGAATTAACGTGTATTTTATTTGGGCATTATTTGGCAGCTCTGCTGCATGCTAATTGCAGTAAAACTTAGTCCATTTTCTATTGAACGCCTTTTCTATCATGTAGGAGTTATCTACTTATGAAGGAGCGTTCAAAATCACAACTCTAGTTACTGTATGCGAACGCTAAGATATGATAGTTACAATGGCATGGTATAGAACGTCGATAGCCATCGCGAAGTGCCCTATATAGCCCACGGATTGCAACTTTACGTACAAAACGCGATCGAATTAATGTGTGTATTATTTGGGCACTTTTTGAAAGCTCTGTTGCATACTAATTGCAGTAAAACTTAATGAATTTTCACTTGTACGTTTTTTTTATCATGTAGCAGTAATCTACGAATGAAGGAGCGTTCAAGGTCACAGCTCTTTGTGCTCTATGCGAACCCTAAGATATGATAGTAACATTGACATGGTATAGAACATGGATAGGCATCGCGAAGTGCCCTATATAGCCCACGGATTGCAACTTTACGTACAAATCGCGATCGAATTAATGTGTGTATTATTTGGGTACTTTTTGAAAGCTCTGTTGCATACTAATTGCAGTAAAATTTTCACTTGTACGTCTTTTCTATCATGTAGCAGTAATCTACGAATGAAGGAGCGTTCCAGGTCACAGCTCTTTGTGCTCTATGCGAACCCTAAGATATGATAGTAACATTGACATGGTATAGAACATGGATAGGCATCGCGAAGTGTCCTTAATAGCCCACGGATTGCTGCTTTGTTTACAAAACGCATTCCAATTAACGTGTATATTGTCTGGGCATTATTTGGCAGCTCTGCTGCATGCTAATTGTAGTAAAATTTAGTCCATTTTCTCTTGAACGTCTTTTCTATCGTGTAGGAGTTATCTACTTATGAAGGAGCGTTCAAGGTCACAACTCTAGTTACTGTATGCGAACGCTAAGATATGAGAGTTACAATGGCCTGGTATAGAACATCGACAGGCATCGCGAAGTACCCTATATAGCCCGCGGATTGCTACTTTGCGTACAAAACGCGTTCGAATTAACGTGTATATTATTTGAGCACTTTTTTAAAGCTCTGCTGCATACTAATTGCAGTAAAACTTATTCCGTTTTCTCTTGAACGTCTTTTCTATCGTGTAGGAGTTATCTACTTATGAAGGAGCGTTAAAGGTCACAACTTTAGTTACTGTATGCGAACGCTAAGATAAGATAGTTACAATAGCATGGAAAAGAACATCGATAGGCATCGCGAAGTGCCCTATATAGCCCACGGATTGCAACTTTTCGTACAAAACGCGTTCGAATTAACGTGTATATTATTTGGGCACTCTTTGAAAGATCTGCTGCATACTAATTGCAGTAAAACTTAGACCGTTTTCTCTTGAACGTCTTTTCTATCGTGTAGGAGTTATCTACTTATGAAGGAGCGTTCAAGGTCACAACTTTAGTTACTGTATGCGAACGCTAAGATAAGATAGTTACAATAGCATGGTATAGAACATCGATAGGCATCGCGAAGTGCCCTATATAACCCACGGATTGCAACTTTTCGTACAAAACGCGTTCGAATTAACGTGTATATTATTTGGGCACTTTTTGAAAGATCTGCTGCATACTAATTGCAGTAAAACTTATTCCGTTTTCTCTTGAACGTCTTTTCTATCGTGTAGGAGTTATCTACTTATGAAGGAGCGTTCAAGGTCACAACTCTAGGTGTTGAATGCGAACGCTAAGATATGGTAGTTACAATGTCATGTTATAGAAAATAGATAGGCATCGCAAAGTGTCCTTAATAGCCCACGGATTGCTGCTTTGTTTAAAAAACGCATTCGAATTAACGTGTATTTTATCTGGGCATTATTTGGCAGCTCTGCTGCATGCTAATTGCAGTAAAACTTAGTCAAGGTCACAACTTTAGTTACTGTATGCGAACGCTAAGATATGATAGTTACAATGGCATGGTATAGAACATCGATAGCCATCGCGAAGTGCCCTATATAGCCCACGGATTGAAACCTTACGTACAAAACGCGAGCGAATTATCTTGTATATTATTTGGGTACTTTTTGAAAGATCTGCTGCATGCTAATTGCAGTAAAACTAAATGAATTTTCACTTGTACGTTATTTTTATCATGTAACAGTAATCTACGAATGAAGGAGCGTTCAAGGTCACAGCTCTTTGTGCTCTATGCGAACCCTAAGATATGATAGTAACATTGACATGGTATAGAACATGGATAGGCTTCGCGAAGTGCTTTATATAGCCCGCGGATTGCTACTTTGCGTACAAAACGCGTTCGAATTAACGTGTATATTATTTGGGCACTTTTTGATAGCTCTGCTGCATACTAATTGCAGTAAAACTTAGACCGGTTTCTCTTGAACGTCTTTTCTATCATGTAGTAGTTATCTACTTATGAAGGAGCGTTCAAGGTCACAGCTCTTTGTGCTCTATGCGAACCCTAAGATATGATAGTAACATTGACATGGTATAGAACATGGATAGGCTTCGTGAAGTGCCTTTTATTGCCTGCAGATTGCTACTTTGCGTACAAAACGCGTTCGAATTAACATGTATATTATTTGGGCACTTTTTGAAAGTTCTGCTGCATGCTAATTGCAGTAAAACTTAGTCCGTTTTCTCTTGAACGTCTTTTCTATCGTGTAGGAGTTATCTACTTATGAAGGAGCATTCAAGGTCACAACTTTAGTTACTGTATGCGAACGCTAAGATATGATAGTTACAATGGCATGGCATGAACATCGATAGGCATCGCGAAGTGTCCTTAATAGCCCACGGATTGCTGCTTTGTTTACAAAACGCATTCGAATTAACGTGTATATTATCTGGGCATTATTTGGCAGCTATGCTGCATGCTAATTGCAGTAAAATTTAGTCCATTTTCTCTTGAACGTCTTTTCTATCGTGTAGGAGTTATCTACTTATGAAGGAGCGTTCAAGGTCACAACTTTAGTTACTGTATGCGAACGCTAAGATATGATAGTTACAATGGCATGGTATAGAACATCGATAGGCATCCCGAAGTGCCCTATATAGCCCACGGATTGCAACTTTACGTACAAAACGCGATCGAATTAATGTGTGTATTATTTGGACACTTTTTGAAAGCTCTGTTGCATACTAATTGCAGCAAATCTTAGACCGTTTTCTCTTGAACGTCTTTTCTATCTTGTAGGAGTTATCTACTTATGAAGGAGCGTTCAACGTCACAACTCTAGGTGCTGAATGCGAACGCTAAGATATGAGAGTTACAATGGCCTGGTATAGAACATCGATAGGCATCGCGAAGTGCCCTATATAGCCCACGGATTGCAACTTTTCGTTCAAAACGCGTTCGTATTAACGTGTATATTATTTGGGCACTTTTTGAAAGATCTGCTGCATACTAATTGCAGTAAAACTTAGACCGTTTTCTCTTGAACGTCTTTTCTATCGTGTAGGAGTTATCTACTTATGAAGGAGCGTTCAAGGTCACAACTCTAGGTGTTGAATGCGAACGCTAAGATATGGTAGTTGTTACAATGTCATGTTATAGAAAATAGATAGGCATCGCAAAGTGTCCTTAATAGCCCACGGATTGCTGCTTTATTTAAAAAACGCATTCGAATTAACGTGTACTTTATCTGAGCATTATTTGGCAGCTCTGCTGCATGCTAATTGCAGTAAAACTTAGTTCGTTTTCTCTTGAACGTCTTTTCCACTGTGTAGGAGTTATCTACTTATGAAGGAGCGTTCAAGGTCACAACTCTAGTTACTGTATGCGAACGCTAAGATATGATAGTTACAATGGCATGGTATAGAAAATGGATAGGCATCGCGAAGTGTCCTTAATAGCCCACGGATTGCTTCTTTGTTTACAAAACGCATTCGAATTAACGTGTATATTATCTGGGCATTATTTGGCAGACTTGCTGCTTGCTAATTGCAGTAAAACTAAATGAATTTTCACTTGTACGTCTTTTCTATCATGTAACAGTAATCTACGAATGAAGGAGCGTTCAAGGTCACAGCTCTTTGGGCTTTATGCGAACCCTAAGATATGATAGTAACATTGACATGGAATAGAACATGGATAGGCATCGCGAAGTGCCCTATATAGCCCACGGATTGCAACTTTACGTACAAACGCGTTCGAATTAATGTGTATATTATTTGGGCACTTTTTGATAGCTCTGCTGCATACTAATTGCAGTAAAACTTAGACCGGTTTCTCTTGAACGTCTTTTCTATCATGTAGGAGTTATCTACTTATAAAGGAGCGTTCAAGGTCACAACTCTAGGTGTTGTATGCGAACGCTAAGATATGGTAGTTACAATGGCATGGTATAGAAAATGGATAGGCATCGCGAAGTGTCCTTAATAGCCCACGGATTGCTGCTTTGTTTACAAAACGCATTCGAATTAACGTGTATATTTTCTGGGCATTATTTGGCAGCCTTGCTACAGCTAATTGCAGTAAAACTAAATGAATTTTCACTTGTACGTCTTTTCTATCATGTAGCAGTAATCTACGAATGAAGGAGCGTTCAAGGTCACAGCTCTTTGTGCTCTATGCGAACCCTAAGATATGATAGTAACATTGACATGGTATAGAACATGGATAGGCATCGCGAAGTGTCCTTAATAGCCCACGGATTGCTGCTTTGTTTACAAAACGCATTCGAATTAACGTGTATATTATCTGGGCATTATTTGGCAGCTCTGCTGCATGCTAATTGCAGTAAAACTTAGTCCGTTTTCTCTTGAACGTCTTTTCTATTGTGTAGGAGTTGTCACTTATGAAGGAGCCGTCAAGGTCACAACTCTAGTTACCGTATGCGAACGCTAAGATATGATAGTTACAATGGCATGGTATAGCAAATGGATAGGCATCGCGAAGTGTCCTTAATAGCCCACGGATTGCTGCTTTGTTTACAAAACGCATTCGAATTAACGTCTATATTATCTGGGCATTATTTGGCAGCTCTGCTGCATGTTAATTGCAGTAAAACTAAATTAATTTTCACATGTACGTCTTTTCTATCATGTAGCAGTAATCTACAAATGAAGGAGCGTTCAAGGTCACAGCTCTTTGTGCTCTATGCGAACCCTAAGATATGATAGTAACAATCACATGGTATAGAACATGGACAGGCATCGCGAAGTGTCCTCAATAGCCCACGGATTGCTGCTTTGTTTATAAAACGCATTCGAATTTTCGTGTATATCATCAGGGCATTATTTGGCAGCTCTGCTGCATGCTAATTGAATTAAAACTTGGACTGTTTTCTCTTGTACGTCTTTTCCATCGTGTGGGAGATATCTACGTATGAAGGAGCGTTCAAGGTCACAACTCTAGTTACTGTATGCGAACGCTAAGATATGAGAGTTACAATGGACTGGTATAGAACATCGATAGGCATCGCGAAGTACCATATATAGCCCGCGGATTGCTACTTTGTGTACAAAACGCGTTCGAATTAACGTGTATATTATTTGGGCACTTTTTTAAAGCTCTGCAGCATACTAATTGCAGTAAAACTTATTCCGTTTTCTCTTGAACGTCTTTTCTATCGTGTAGGAGTTATCTACTTATGAAGGAGCGTTCAAGGTCACAACGTTAGTTACTGTATGCGAACGCTAAGATATGATAGTTACAATGGCATTGTATAGAACATCGATAGGCATCCCGAAGTGCCCTATATAGCCCACGGATTGCAACTTTACGTACAAAACGCGATCGAATTAACGTGTATATTATTTGGGCAGTTTTTTAAAGGTCTGCTGCATACTAATTGCAGTAAAACTTAGACCGGTTTCTCTTGAATGTCTTTTCTATCATGTAGGAGTTATCTACTTATGAAGGAGCGTTTAAGGTCACAGCTCTTTGTGCTCTATGCGAACCCTAAGATATGATAGTAACATTGACATGGTATAGAACATGGATAGGCTTCGTGAAGTGTCTTATATAGCCTGCGGATTGCTACTTTGCGTACAAAACGCGTTCGAATTAACATGTATATTATTTGGGCACTATTTGAAAGTTCTGCTGCATGCTAATTGCAGTAAAACTTAGTCCGTTTTCTCTTGAACGTCTTTTCTATCGTGTAGGAGTTATCTACTTATGAAGGAGCATTCAAGGTCACAACTTTAGTTACTGTATGCGAACGCTAAGATATGATAGTTACAATGGCATGGCATGAACATCGATAGGCATCGCGAAGTGTCCTTAATAGCCCACGGATTGCTGCTTTGTTTACAAAACGCATTCGAATTAACGTGTATATTATCTGGGCATTATTTGGCAGCTATGCTGCATGCTAATTGCAGTAAAATTTAGTCTATTTTCTCTTGAACGTCTTTTCTATCGTGTAGGAGTTATCTACTTATGAAGGAGCGTTCAAGGTCACAACTTTAGTTACTGTATGCGAACGCTAAGATATGATAGTTACAATGGCATGGTATAGAACATCGATAGGCATCCCGAAGTGCCCTATATAGCCCACGGATTGCAACTTTACGTACAAAACGCGATCGAATTAATGTGTGTATTATTTGGACACTTTTTGAAAGCTCTGTTGCATACTAATTGCAGCAAAACTTAGACCGTTTTCTCTTGAACGTCTTTTCTATCTTGTAGGAGTTATCTACTTATGAAGGAGCGTTCAACGTCACAACTCTAGGTGCTGAATGCGAACGCTAAGATATGAGAGTTACAATGGCCTGGTATAGAACATCGATAGGCATCGCGAAGTGCCCTATATAGCCCACGGATTGCAACTTTTCGTTCAAAACGCGTTCGTATTAACGTGTATATTATTTGGGCACTTTTTGAAAGATCTGCTGCATACTAATTGCAGTAAAACTTAGACCGTTTTCTCTTGAACGTCTTTTCTATCGTGTAGGAGTTATCTACTTATGAAGGAGCGTTCAAGGTCACAACTCTAGGTGTTGAATGCGAACGCTAAGATATGGTAGTTGTTACAATGTCATGTTATAGAAAATAGATAGGCATCGCAAAGTGTCCTTAATAGCCCACGGATTGCTGCTTTATTTAAAAAACGCATTCGAATTAACGTGTACTTTATCTGAGCATTATTTGGCAGCTCTGCTGCATGCTAATTGCAGTAAAACTTAGTTCGTTTTCTCTTGAACGTCTTTTCCACTGTGTAGGAGTTATCTACTTATGAAGGAGCGTTCAAGGTCACAACTCTAGTTACTGTATGCGAACGCTAAGATATGATAGTTACAATGGCATGGTATAGAAAATGGATAGGCATCGCGAAGTGTCCTTAATAGCCCACGGATTGCTTCTTTGTTTACAAAACGCATTCGAATTAACGTGTATATTATCTGGGCATTATTTGGCAGACTTGCTGCTTGCTAATTGCAGTAAAACTAAATGAATTTTCACTTGTACGTCTTTTCTATCATGTAACAGTAATCTACGAATGAAGGAGCGTTCAAGGTCACAGCTCTTTGGGCTTTATGAGAACCCTAAGATATGATAGTAACATTGACATGGAATAGAACATGGATAGGCATCGCGAAGTGCCCTATATAGCCCACGGATTGCAACTTTACGTACAAAACGCGTTCGAATTAATGTGTATATTATTTGGGCACTTTTTGATAGCTCTGCTGCATACTAATTGCAGTAAAACTTAGACCGGTTTCTCTTGAACGTCTTTTCTATCATGTAGGAGTTATCTACTTATGAAGGAGCGTTCAAGGTCACAACTCTAGGTGTTGTATGCGAACGCTAAGTTATGGTAGTTACAATGGCATGGTATAGAAAATGGATAGGCATCGCGAAGTGTCCTTAATAGCCCACGGATTGCTGCTTTGTTTACAAAACGCATTCGAATTAACGTGTATATTTTCTGGGCATTATTTGGCAGCCTTGCTACAGCTAATTGCAGTAAAACTAAATGAATTTTCACTTGTACGTCTTTTCTATCATGTAGCAGTAATCTACGAATGAAGGAGCGTTCAAGGTCACAGCTCTTTGTGCTCTATGCGAACCCTAAGATATGATAGTAACATTGACATGGTATAGAACATGGATAGGCATCGCGAAGTGTCCTTAATAGCCCACGGATTGCTGCTTTGTTTACAAAACGCATTCGAATTAACGTGTATATTATCTGGGCATTATTTGGCAGCTCTGCTGCATGCTAATTGCAGTAAAACTTAGTCCGTTTTCTCTTGAACGTCTTTTCTATTGTGTAGGAGTTATCACTTATGAAGGAGCCGTCAAGGTCACAACTCTAGTTACCGTATGCGAACGCTAAGATATGATAGTTACAATGGCATGGTATAGCAAATGGATAGGCATCGCGAAGTGTCCTTAATAGCCCACGGATTGCTGCTTTGTTTACAAAACGCATTCGAATTAACGTCTATATTATCTGGGCATTATTTGGCAGCTCTGCTGCATGTTAATTGCAGTAAAACTAAATTAATTTTCACATGTACGTCTTTTCTATCATGTAGCAGTAATCTACAAATGAAGGAGCGTTCAAGGTCACAGCTCTTTGTGCTCTATGCGAACCCTAAGATATGATAGTAACAATCACATGGTATAGAACATGGACAGGCATCGCGAAGTGTCCTCAATAGCCCACGGATTGCTGCTTTGTTTATAAAACGCATTCGAATTTTCGTGTATATCATCAGGGCATTATTTGGCAGCTCTGCTGCATGCTAATTGAATTAAAACTTGGACTGTTTTCTCTTGTACGTCTTTTCCATCGTGTGGGAGATATCTACGTATGAAGGAGCGTTCAAGGTCACAACTCTAGTTACTGTATGCGAACGCTAAGATATGAGAGTTACAATGGACTGGTATAGAACATCGATAGGCATCGCGAAGTACCATATATAGCCCGCGGATTGCTACTTTGTGTACAAAACGCGTTCGAATTAACGTGTATATTATTTGGGCACTTTTTTAAAGCTCTGCAGCATACTAATTGCAGTAAAACTTATTCCGTTTTCTCTTGAACGTCTTTTCTATCGTGTAGGAGTTATCTACTTATGAAGGAGCGTTCAAGGTCACAACGTTAGTTACTGTATGCGAACGCTAAGATATGATAGTTACAATGGCATTGTATAGAACATCGATAGGCATCCCGAAGTGCCCTATATAGCCCACGGATTGCAACTTTACGTACAAAACGCGATCGAATTAACGTGTATATTATTTGGGCAGTTTTTTAAAGGTCTGCTGCATACTAATTGCAGTAAAACTTAGACCGGTTTCTCTTGAATGTCTTTTCTATCATGTAGGAGTTATCTACTTATGAAGGAGCGTTTAAGGTCACAGCTCTTTGTGCTCTATGCGAACCCTAAGATATGATAGTAACATTGACATGGTATAGAACATGGATAGGCTTCGTGAAGTGTCTTATATAGCCTGCGGATTGCTACTTTGCGTACAAAACGCGTTCGAATTAACATGTATATTATTTGGGCACTATTTGAAAGTTCTGCTGCATGCTAATTGCAGTAAAACTTAGTCCGTTTTCTCTTGAACGTCTTTTCTATCGTGTAGGAGTTATCTACTTATGAAGGAGCATTCAAGGTCACAACTTTAGTTACTGTATGCGAACGCTAAGATATGATAGTTACAATGGCATGGCATGAACATCGATAGGCATCGCGAAGTGTCCTTAATAGCCCACGGATTGCTGCTTTGTTTACAAAACGCATTCGAATTAACGTGTATATTATCTGGGCATTATTTGGCAGCTATGCTGCATGCTAATTGCAGTAAAATTTAGTCTATTTTCTCTTGAACGTCTTTTCTATCGTGTAGGAGTTATCTACTTATGAAGGAGCGTTCAAGGTCACAACTTTAGTTACTGTATGCGAACGCTAAGATATGATAGTTACAATGGCATGGTATAGAACATCGATAGGCATCCCGAAGTGCCCTATATAGCCCACGGATTGCAACTTTACGTACAAAACGCGATCGAATTAATGTGTGTATTATTTGGACACTTTTTGAAAGCTCTGTTGCATACTAATTGCAGCAAAACTTAGACCGTTTTCTCTTGAACGTCTTTTCTATCTTGTAGGAGTTATCTACTTATGAAGGAGCGTTCAACGTCACAACTCTAGGTGCTGAATGCGAACGCTAAGATATGAGAGTTACAATGGCCTGGTATAGAACATCGATAGGCATCGCGAAGTGCCCTATATAGCCCACGGATTGCAACTTTTCGTTCAAAACGCGTTCGTATTAACGTGTATATTATTTGGGCACTTTTTGAAAGATCTGCTGCATACTAATTGCAGTAAAACTTAGACCGTTTTCTCTTGAACGTCTTTTCTATCGTGTAGGAGTTATCTACTTATGAAGGAGCGTTCAAGGTCACAACTCTAGGTGTTGAATGCGAACGCTAAGATATGGTAGTTGTTACAATGTCATGTTATAGAAAATAGATAGGCATCGCAAAGTGTCCTTAATAGCCCACGGATTGCTGCTTTATTTAAAAAACGCATTCGAATTAACGTGTACTTTATCTGAGCATTATTTGGCAGCTCTGCTGCATGCTAATTGCAGTAAAACTTAGTTCGTTTTCTCTTGAACGTCTTTTCCACTGTGTAGGAGTTATCTACTTATGAAGGAGCGTTCAAGGTCACAACTCTAGTTACTGTATGCGAACGCTAAGATATGATAGTTACAATGGCATGGTATAGAAAATGGATAGGCATCGCGAAGTGTCCTTAATAGCCCACGGATTGCTTCTTTGTTTACAAAACGCATTCGAATTAACGTGTATATTATCTGGGCATTATTTGGCAGACTTGCTGCTTGCTAATTGCAGTAAAACTAAATGAATTTTCACTTGTACGTCTTTTCTATCATGTAACAGTAATCTACGAATGAAGGAGCGTTCAAGGTCACAGCTCTTTGGGCTTTATGAGAACCCTAAGATATGATAGTAACATTGACATGGAATAGAACATGGATAGGCATCGCGAAGTGCCCTATATAGCCCACGGATTGCAACTTTACGTACAAAACGCGTTCGAATTAATGTGTATATTATTTGGGCACTTTTTGATAGCTCTGCTGCATACTAATTGCAGTAAAACTTAGACCGGTTTCTCTTGAACGTCTTTTCTATCATGTAGGAGTTATCTACTTATGAAGGAGCGTTCAAGGTCACAACTCTAGGTGTTGTATGCGAACGCTAAGTTATGGTAGTTACAATGGCATGGTATAGAAAATGGATAGGCATCGCGAAGTGTCCTTAATAGCCCACGGATTGCTGCTTTGTTTACAAAACGCATTCGAATTAACGTGTATATTTTCTGGGCATTATTTGGCAGCCTTGCTACAGCTAATTGCAGTAAAACTAAATGAATTTTCACTTGTACGTCTTTTCTATCATGTAGCAGTAATCTACGAATGAAGGAGCGTTCAAGGTCACAGCTCTTTGTGCTCTATGCGAACCCTAAGATATGATAGTAACATTGACATGGTATAGAACATGGATAGGCATCGCGAAGTGTCCTTAATAGCCCACGGATTGCTGCTTTGTTTACAAAACGCATTCGAATTAACGTGTATATTATCTGGGCATTATTTGGCAGCTCTGCTGCATGCTAATTGCAGTAAAACTTAGTCCGTTTTCTCTTGAACGTCTTTTCTATTGTGTAGGAGTTATCACTTATGAAGGAGCCGTCAAGGTCACAACTCTAGTTACCGTATGCGAACGCTAAGATATGATAGTTACAATGGCATGGTATAGCAAATGGATAGGCATCGCGAAGTGTCCTTAATAGCCCACGGATTGCTGCTTTGTTTACAAAACGCATTCGAATTAACGTCTATATTATCTGGGCATTATTTGGCAGCTCTGCTGCATGTTAATTGCAGTAAAACTAAATTAATTTTCACATGTACGTCTTTTCTATCATGTAGCAGTAATCTACAAATGAAGGAGCGTTCAAGGTCACAGCTCTTTGTGCTCTATGCGAACCCTAAGATATGATAGTAACAATCACATGGTATAGAACATGGACAGGCATCGCGAAGTGTCCTCAATAGCCCACGGATTGCTGCTTTGTTTATAAAACGCATTCGAATTTTCGTGTATATCATCAGGGCATTATTTGGCAGCTCTGCTGCATGCTAATTGAATTAAAACTTGGACTGTTTTCTCTTGTACGTCTTTTCCATCGTGTGGGAGATATCTACGTATGAAGGAGCGTGCAAGGTCACAACTCTAGTTACTGTATGCGAACGCTAAGATATGAGAGTTACAATGGACTGGTATAGAACATCGATAGGCATCGCGAAGTACCATATATAGCCCGCGGATTGCTACTTTGTGTACAAAACGCGTTCGAATTAACGTGTATATTATTTGGGCACTTTTTTAAAGCTCTGCAGCATACTAATTGCAGTAAAACTTATTCCGTTTTCTCTTGAACGTCTTTTCTATCGTGTAGGAGTTATCTACTTATGAAGGAGCGTTCAAGGTCACAACGTTAGTTACTGTATGCGAACGCTAAGATATGATAGTTACAATGGCATTGTATAGAACATCGATAGGCATCCCGAAGTGCCCTATATAGCCCACGGATTGCAACTTTACGTACAAAACGCGATCGAATTAACGTGTATATTATTTGGGCAGTTTTTTAAAGGTCTGCTGCATACTAATTGCAGTAAAACTTAGACCGGTTTCTCTTGAATGTCTTTTCTATCATGTAGCAGTAATCTACAAATGAAGGAGCGTTCAAGGTCACAGCTCTTTGTGCTCTATGCGAACCCTAAGATATGATAGTAACAATCACATGGTATAGAACATGGACAGGCATCGCGAAGTGTCCTCAATAGCCCACGGATTGCTGCTTTGTTTATAAAACGCATTCGAATTTTCGTGTATATCATCAGGGCATTATTTGGCAGCTCTGCTGCATGCTAATTGAATTAAAACTTGGACTGTTTTCTCTTGTACGTCTTTTCCATCGTGTGGGAGATATCTACGTATGAAGGAGCATTCAAGGTCACAACTTTAGTTACTGTATGCGAACGCTAAGATATGATAGTTACAATATCATGGTATAGAACATCGATAGGCATCGCGAAGTGTCCTTAATAGCCCACGGATTGCAGCTTTGTTTACAAAACGCATTCGAATTAACGTGTATATTATCTGGGCACTATTTGGTAGCTCTGCTGCATGCTAATTGCAGTAAAACTAAATGAATTTTCACTTGTACGTCTTTTCTATCATGTAGCAGTAATCTACAAATGAAGGAGCGTTCAAGGTCACAGCTCTTTGTGCTCTATGCGAACCCTAAGATATGATAGTAACATTGACATGGTGTAGAACATGGATAGGCATCGCGAAGTGTCCTCAATAGCCCACGGATTGCTGCTTAGTTTACAGAACGCATTCGAATTTTCGTGTATATTATCTAGGCATTATTTGGCAGCTCTGCTGCATGCTAATTGCAGTAAAACATAGTCCGTTTTCTCTTGAACGTCTTTTCTATCTTGTAGGAGTTATCTACTTATGAAGGAGCGTTCAACGTCACAACTCTAGGTGCTGTATGCGAACGCTAAAATATGGTAGTTACAATGGCATGGTATGGAAAATGGATAGGCATCGCGAAGTGGCCTTAATAGCCCACGGATTGCTGCTTGGTTTACAAAACGCATTCGAATTAACGTGTATATTATCTGGGCACTATTTGGTAGCTCTGCTGCATGCTAATTGCTGTAAAACTAAATGAATTTTCACTTGTACGTCTTTTCTATCATGTAGCAGTAATCTACAAATGAAGGAGCGTTCAAGGTCACAGCTCTTTGTGCTCTATGCGAACCCTAAGATATGATAGTAACATTGACATGGTATAGAACATGGATAGGCATCGCGAAGTGTCCTCAATAGCCCACGGATTGCTGCTTTGTTTAGAAAACGCATTCGAATTTTCGTGTATATCATCTGGGCATTATTTGGCAGCTCTGCTGCATGCTAATTGCAGTAAAATTTAGTCCGTTTTCTCTTGAATGTCTTTTCTATCGTGTAGGAGTTATCTGCTTATGAAGGAGCGTTCAAGGTCACAACTCTAGTTACTGTATGCGAACGCTAAGATATGATAGTTACAATGGCATGGTATAGCAAATGGATAGGCATCGCGAAGTGTCCTTAATAGCCCACGGATTGCTGCTTTGTTTACAAAACGCATTCGAATTAACGTATATATTATCTGGGCATTATTTGGCAGCTCTGCTGCATGTTAATTGCAGTAAAACTAAATGAATTTTCACTTGTACGTCTTTTCTATCATGTAGCAGTAATCTACAAATGAAGGAGCGTTCAAGGTCACAGCTCTTTGTGCTCTATGCTAACCCTAAGATATGATAGTAACAATCACATGATATAGAACATGGACAGGCATCGCGAAGTGTCTTCAATAGCCCACGGAATGCTGCTTTCTTTATAAAACGCATTCGAATTTTCGTGTATATCAGGGCATTATTTGGCAGCTCTGCTGCATGCTAATTGAATTAAAACTTGGACCGTTTTCTCTTGTACGTCTTTTCCATCGTGTGGGAGATATCTACGTATGAAGGAGCGTTCAAGGTCACAACTCTAGTTACTGTATGCGAACGCTAAGATATGATAGTTACAATGGCATGGTGTAGAACATCGATAGGCATCCCGAAGTGCCCTATATAGCCCACGGATGGCAACTTTACGTACAAAACGCGATCGAATTAATGTGTGTATTATTTGGGCACTTTTTGAAAGCTCTGTTGCATACTAATTGCAGTAAAACATAGACCGTTTTCTCTTGAACGTCTTTTCTATCTTGTAGGAGTTATCTACTTATGAAGGAGCGTTCAACGTCACAACTCTAGGTGCTGTATGCGATCGCTAAGATATGAGAGTCACAATGGCCTGGTATAGAACATCGATAGGCATCGCGAAGTGCCCTATATAGCCCACGGATTGCAACTTTTCGTTCAAAACGCGTTCGAATTAACGTGTGTATTATTTGGGCACTTTTTGAAAGATCTGCTGCATATTAATTGCAGTAAAACTTAGACCGTTTTCTCTTGAACGTCTTTTCTATCGTGTAGGAGTTATCTACTTATGAAGGAGCGTTCAAGGTCACAACTCTAGGTGTTGAATGCGAACGCTAAGATATGGTAGTTACAATGTCATGTTATAGAAAATAGATAGGCATCGCAAAGTGTCCTTAATAGCCCACGGATTGCTGCTTTGTTTAAAAAACGCATTCGAATTAACGTGTATTTTATCTGGGCATTATTTGGCAGCTCTGCTGCATGCTAATTGCAGTAAAACGTAGTCCATTTTCTATTGAACGTCTTTTCTATCGTGTAGGAGTTATGTATTTATGAAGGAGCGTTCAAGGTCACAACTTTAGTTACTGTATGCGAACGCTAAGATATGATAGTTACTATGGCATGGTATAGGACATCGATTGGCATCGCGAAGTGCCCTATATAGCCCACGGATTGCAACTTTTCGTACAAAACGCGTTCGAATTAACGTGTATATTATTTGGGCACTTTTTGAAAGATTTGTTGCATACTAATTGCAGTAAAATTTTCTCGGACCGGTTTCTCTTGAACGTCTTTTCCATCATGTAGGAGTTATCTACTTATGAAGAAGCGTTCAAGGTCACAACTCTAGTGACCGTATGCGAACGCTAAGATATGATTGTTACAATGGCATGGTATAGAAAATGGATAGGCATCGCTAAATGTCCTTAATAGCCCACGGATTGCTGCTTTGTTTAAAAAACGCATTCGAATTAACGTGAACGTATCTACTTATGAAGAAGCGTTCTAGGTCACAACTCTAGTGACCGTATGCGAACGCTAAGATATGATAGTTACAATGGCATGGTATAGAAAATGGATAGGCATCGCGAAGTGTCCTTAATAGCCGACGGATTGCTGCTTTGTTTAAAAAACGCGTTCGAATTAACGTGTATTTAATCTGGGCATTATTTGGCCGCTTTGTTGCATGCTAATTGCAGTAAAACTAAATCCATTTTCACTTGTACGTCTTTTATATCGTATAGTAGTAATCTACGAATGAAGGAGCGTTCAAGGTCACAGCTCTATGCGAACCCTAAGATATGATAGTAACATTGACATGGAATAGAACATGGATAGGCATCGCGAAGTGTCCTCAATAGCCCACGGATTGCTGCTTTGTTTAGAAAACGCATTCGAATTTTCGTGTATATCATCTGGGCATTATTTGGCAGCTCTGCTGCATGCTAATTGCTAATTGCAGTAAAATTTAGTCCGTTTTCTCTTGAATGTGTTTTCTATCGTGTAGGAGTTATCTACTTATGAAGGAGCGTTCAAGGTCACA
Source organism: Tetropium fuscum (assembly GCA_964058915.1). Taxonomy (NCBI): domain Eukaryota; kingdom Metazoa; phylum Arthropoda; class Insecta; order Coleoptera; family Cerambycidae; genus Tetropium; species Tetropium fuscum. The sequence continues at coordinate 704,639 of CAXKVY010018518.1, read as the reverse complement.
ACTCTAGTTACTGTATGCGAACGCTAAGATTTGATAGTTACAATGGACTGGTATAGAACATTGGGTACAAAACGCGTTCGAATTAACGTGTATTTTATTTGGGCACTTTTTGAAAGCTCTGCTGCATACTAATTGCAGTAAAACTTAGACCGGTTTCTCTTGAACGTCTTTTCTATCATGTAGGAGTTATCTACTTATGAAGGAGCGTTCAAGATCACAACTCTAGTTACTGTATGCGCACGCTAAGATATGATAGTTACAATGGCATGGTATATAACGTCGATAGCCATCGCGAAGTGCCCTATATAGCCCACGGATTGAAACTTTACGTACAAAACGCGATCGAATTAACGTGTATATTATTTGGGTACTTTTTGAAAGATCTGCTGCATGCTAATTGCAGTAAAACTAAATGAATTTTCACTTGTACGTTATTTTTATCATGTAGCAGTAATCTACGAATGAAGGAGCGTTCAAGGTCACAGCTCTTTGTGCTCTATGCAAACCCAAAGATATAATAGTAACATTGACATGGTATAGAACATGGATAGGCTTCGCGAAGTGCCTTATATAGCCCACGGATTGCTTCGTTGCGTACAAAACGCGTTCGAATTAACGTGTATATTATTTGGGCACTTTTTTAAAGTTCTGCTGCATGCTAATTGCAGTAAAACTTAGTCCGTTTTTTCTTTAACGTCTTTTCTATCTTGTAGGAGTTATCTACTTATGAAGGAGCGTTCAAGGTCACCACTCTAGTTACTGTATGCGAACGCTAAAATAAAATAGTTACAATAGCATGGTATAGAACATCGATAGGCATCGCGAAGTGCCCTATATAGTCCACGGATCGCAACTTTACGTACAAAACGCGATCGAATTAATGTGTGTATTATTTGGGCACTTTTTGATAGCTCTGTTGCACACTAATTGCAGTAAAACTTAGACCGGTTTCTCTTTAACGTGTTTTCTATCATGTAGGAGTTATCTACTTATGAAGGAGCCGTCAAGGTCACAACTCTAGTTACCGTATGCGAACGATAAGATATGATAGTTACAATGGCATGGTATAGCAATTGGATAGGCATCGCGAAGTGTCCTTAATAGCCCACGGATTGCTGCTTTGTTTACAAAACGCATTCGAATTTTCGTGTATATCATCAGGGCATTATTTGGCAGCTCTGCTGCATGCTAATTGAATTAAAACTTGGACCATTTTCTCTTGTACGTCTTTTCCATCGTGTGGGAGATATCTACGTATGAAGGAGCGTTCAAGGTCACAACTCTAGTTACTGTATGCGAACGCTAAGATATGATAGTTACAATGGCATGGTATAGAACATCGATAGGCATCCCGAAGTGCCCTATATAGCCCACGGATTGCAACTTTACGTACAAAACGCGATTGAATTAATGTGTATTTTATTTGGGCACTTTTTGAAAGCTCTGTTGCATACTAATTGCAGTAAAACTAAATGAATTTTCACTTGTACGTTTTTTTTATCATGTAGCAGTAATCTACGAATGAAGGAGCGTTCAAGGTCACAGCTCTTTATGCTCTATGCGAACCCTAAGATATGATAGTAACATTGACATGGTATAGAACATGGATAGGCATCGCGAAGTGTCCTTAATAGCCCGCGGATTGCTACTTTGCGTACAAAACGCTTTCGAATTAACGTGTATATTATTTGGGCACTTTTTTAAAGCTCTGCTGCATACTAATTGCAGTAAAACTTAGACCGTTCTCTCTTGAACGTCTTTTCTATCGTGTAGGAGTTATCTACTTATGAAGGAGCATTCAAGGTCACAACTCTAGGTGTTGAATGCGAACGCTAAGATATGGTAGTTTCAATGGCATGATATAGAAAATGGATAGGCATCGCTAAGTGTCCTTAATAGCCCACGGATTGCTGCTTTGTTTACAAAACGCATTCGAATTAACGTGTATATTATCTGGGCATTATTTGGGAGCTCTGCTGCATGTTAATTGCAGTAAAACTAAATGAATTTTCACTTATACGTCTTTTCTATCATGTAGCAGTAATCCACAAATGAAGGAGCGTTCAAGGTCACAGCTCTTTGTGCTCTATGCGAACCCTAAGATATGATAGTAACAATCACATGGTATAGAACATGGACAGGCATCGCGAAGTGTCCTCAATAGCCCACGGATTGCTGCTTTGTTTATAAAACGCATTCGAATTTTCGTGTATATCATCAGGGCATTATTTGGCAGCTCTGCTGCATGCTATTTGAATTAAAACTTGGACCGTTTTCTCTTGTACGTCTTTTCCATCGTGTGGGAGATATCTACGTATGAAGGAGCGTTCAAGGTCACAACTCTAGTTACTGTATGCGAACGCTAAGATATGATAGTTACAATGGCATGGTATAGAACATCGATAGGCATCGCGAAGTGCCCTATATAGCCCACGGATTGCAACTTTTCGTACAAAACGCGTTCGAATTAACGTGTATATTATTTGGGCACTTTTTGAAAGATCTGCTGCATACTAATTGCAGTAAAACTTAGACCGTTTTCTCTTGAACGTCTTTTCTATCGTGTAGGAGTTATCTACTTATGAAGGAGCGTTCAAGGTCACAACTCTAGGTGTTGTATGCGAACACTAAGATATGGTAGTTACAATGGCATGGTATAGAAAATGGATAGGCATCGCGAAGTGTCCTTAATACCCCACGGATTGCTGCTTTGTTTACAAAACGCATTCGAATTAACGTGTATATTTTCTGGGCATTATTTGGCAGCCTTGCTACATGCTAATTGCAGTAAAACTAAATGAATTTTCACTTGTACGTCTTTTCTATCATGTAGCAGTAATCTACGAATGAAGGAGCGTTCAAGGTCACAGCTCTTTGTGCTCTATGCGAACCCTAAATATGATAGTAACATTGACATGGTATAGAACATGGATAGGCATCGCGAAGTGTCCTCAATAGCCCACGGATTGCTGCTTAGTTTACAGAACGCATTCGAATTTTCGTGTATATTATCTAGGCATTATTTGGCAGATCTGCTGCATGCTAATTGCAGTAAAACTTAGTCCGTTTTCTCTTGAACGTCTTTTCTATCTTGTAGGAGTTATCTACTTATGAAGGAGCGTTCAACGTCACAACTCTAGGTGCTGTATGCGAACGCTAAGATATGGTAGTTACAATGGCATGGTATGGAAAATGGATAGGCATCGCGAAGTGTCCTCAATAGCCCACGGATTGCTGCTTAGTTTACAGAACGCATTCGAATTTTCGTGTATATTATCTAGGCATTATTTGGCAGCTCTGCTGCATGCTAATTGCAGTAAAACTTAGTCCGTTTTCTCTTGAACGTCTTTTCTATCTTGTAGGAGTTATCTACTTATGAAGGAGCGTTCAACGTCACAAATCTAGGTGCTGTATGCGAACGATAAGATATGGTAGTTACAATGGCATGGTATGGAAAATGGATAGGCATCGCGAAGTATCCTTAATAGCCCACGGATTGCTGCTTGGTTTACAAAACGCATTCGAATTAACGTGTATATTATATGGGCACTATTTGGTAGCTCTGCTGCATGCTAATTGCAGTAAAACAAAATGAATTTTCACTTGTACGTCTTTTCCATCATGTAGCAGTAATCTACAAATGAAGGAGCGTTCAAGGTCACAGCTCTTTGTGCTCTATGCGAACCCTAAGATATGATAGTAACATTGACATGGTATAGAACATGGATAGGCATCGCGAAGTGTCCTCAATAGCCCACGGATTGCTGCTTTGTTTAGAAAACGCATTCGAATTTTCGTGTATATCATCTGGGCATTATTTGGCAGCTCTGCTGCATGCTAATTGCAGTAAAATTTAGTCCGTTTTCTCTTGAATGTCTTTTCTATTGTGTAGGAGTTATCTACTTATGAAGGAGCGTTCAAGGTCACAACTCTAGTTACTGTATGCGAACGCTAAGATATGATAGTTACAATGGCCTGGTATAGAACATCGATAGGCATCGCGAAGTGCCCTATATAGCCCGCGGATTGCTACTTTGGGTACAAAACGCGTTCGAATTAACCTGTATATTATTTGGGCACTTTTTGAAAGCTCTGCTGCATACTAATTGCAGTAAAACTTAGACCGGTTTCTCTTGAACGGCTTTTCTATCATGTAGGAGTTATCTACTTATGAAGGCGCGTTCAAGATCACAACTCTAGTTACTGTATGCGAACGCTAAGATATGATAGTTACAATGGCATGGTATAGAACGTCGATAGGCATCGCGAAGTGCCCTATATAGCCCACGGATTGCAACTTTCCGTACAAAACGCGATCGAATTAATGTGTGTATTATTTGGGCACTTTTTGAAAGCTCTGTTGCATACTAATTGCAGTAAAACTTAGACCGTTTTCTCTTGAACGTTTTTTCTATCGTGTAGAAGTTATCTACTTATGAAGGAGCGTTCAAGGTCAGAACTCTAGGTGTTATATGCGAACGCTAAGATATGGTAGTCTCAATGGCATGGTATAGAAAATGGATAGGCATCGCTAAGTGTCCTTAATAGCCCACGGATTGCTGCTTTGTTTACAAAACGCATTCCAATTAACGTGTATATTATCTGGGCATTATTTGGCAGCTCTGCTGCATGCTAATTGCAGTAAAACTTAGTCCGTTTTCTCTTGAACGTCTTTTCTATTGTGTAGGAGTTATCGACTTATGAAGGAGCCGGCAAGGTCACAACTCTAGTTACCGTATGCGAACGCTAAGATATGATAGTTACAATGGCATGGTATGGCAAATGGATAGGCATCGCGAAGTGTCCTTAATAGCCCACGGATTGCTGCTTTGTTTACAAAACGCATTCGAATTAACGTATATATTATCTGGGCATTATTTGGCAGCTCTGCTGCATGTTAATTGCAGTAAAACTAAATGAATTTTCACTTGTACGTCTTTTCTATCATGTAGCAGTTATCTACAAATGAAGGAGCGTTCAAGGTCACAGCTCTTTGTGCTCTATGCTAACCCTAAGATATGATAGTAACAATCACATGGTATAGAACATGGACAGGCATCGCGAAGTGTCTTCAATGGCCCACGGATTGCTGCTTTCTTTATAAAACGCATTCGAATTTTCGTGTATATCATCAGGGCATTATTTGGCAGCTCTGCTGCATGCTAATTGAATTAAAACTTGGACCGTTTTCTCTTGTACGTCTTTTCCATCGTGTGGGAGATATCTACGTATGAAGGAGCGTTCAAGGTCACAACTCTAGTCACTGTATGCGAACGCTAAGATATGATAGTTAATATGGCATGGTGTAGAACATCGATAGGCATCCCGAAGTGCCCTATATAGCCCACGGATTGCAACTTTACGTACAAAACGCGATCGAATTAATGTGTGTATTATTTGGGCACTTTTTGAAAGCTCTGTTGCATACTAATTGCAGTAAAACATAGACCGTTTTCTCTTGAACGTCTTTTCTATCTTGTAGGAGTTATCTACTTATGAAGGAGCGTTCAACGTCACAACTCTAGGTGCTGTATGCGAACGCTAAGATATGAGAGTTACAATGGCCTGGTATAGAACATCGATAGGCATCGCGAAGTGCCCTATATAGCCCACGGATTGCAACTTTTCGTTCAAAACGCGTTCGAATTATCGTGTGTATTATTTGGGCACTTTTTGAAAGATCTGCTGCATATTAATTGCAGTAAAACTTAGACCGTTTCCTCTTGAACGTCTTTTCTATCGCGTAGGAGTTATCTACTTATGAAGGTTCAAGGTCACAACTCTAGGTGTTGAATGCGAACGCTAAGATATGGTAGTTACAATGTCATGTTATAGAAAATAGATAGGCATCGCAAAGTGTCCTTAATAGCCCACGGATTGCTGCTTTGTTTAAAAAACGCATTCGAATTAACGTGTATTTTATCTGGGCATTATTTGGCAGCTCTGCTGCATGCTAATTGCAGTAAAACGTAGTCCATTTTCTATTGAACGTCTTTTCTATCGTGTAGGAGTTATGTATTTATGAAGGAGCGTTCAAGATCACAACTTTAGTTACTGTATGCGAACGCTAAGATATGATAGTTACAATGGCATGGTATAGGACATCGATTGGCATCGCGAAGTGCCCTATATAGCCCACGGATTGCAACTTTTCGTACAAAACGCGTTCGAATTAACGTGTATTTTATTTGGGCACTTTTTGAAAGATTTGTTGCATACTAATTGCAGTAAAACTTAGACCGGTTTCTCTTGAACGTCTTTTCCATCATGTAGGAGTTATCTACTTATGAAGAAGCGTTCAAGGTCACAACTCTAGTGACCGTATGCGAACGCTAAGATATGATTGTTACAATGGCATGGTATAGAAAATGGATAGGCATCGCTAAATGTCCTTAATAGCCCACGGATTGCTGCTTTGTTTAAAAATCGCATTCGAATTAACGTGAACGTATCTACTTATGAAGAAGCGTTCTAGGTCACAACTCTAGTGACCGTATGCGAACGCTAAGATATGATAGTTACAATGGCATGGTATAGAAAATGGATAGGCATCGCGAAGTGTCCTTAATAGCCGACGGATTGCTGCTTTGTTTAAAAAACGCGTTCGAATTAACGTGTATTTAATCTGGGCATTATTTGGCCGCTTTGTTGCATGCTAATTGCAGTAAAACTAAATCCATTTTCACTTGTACGTCTTTTATATCGTATAGTAGTAATCTACGAATGAAGGAGCGTTCAAGGTCACAGCTCTTTGTGCTCTATGCGAACCCTAAGATATGATAGTAACATTGACATGGAATAGAACATGGATAGGCATCGCGAAGTGTCCTCAATAGCCCACGGATTGCTGCTTTGTTTATAAAACGCATTCGAATTTTCGTGTATATCATCAGGGCATTATTTGGCAGCTCTGCTGCATGCTAATTGAATTAAAACTTGGACCATTTTCTCTTGTACGTCTTTTCCATCGTGTGGGAGATATCTACGTATGAAGGAGCGTTCAAGGTCACAACTCTAGTTACTGTATGCGAACGCTAAGATATGAGAGTTACAATGGCCTGGTATAGAACATCGATAGGCATCGCGAAGTACCCTATATAGCCCGCGGATTGCTACTTTGCGTACAAAACGTGTTCGAATTAACGTGTATATTATTTGGGCACTTTTTCAAAGCTCTGCTGTATACTAATTGCAGTAAAACTTATTCCGTTTTCTCTTGAACGTCTTTTCTATCGTCTAGGAGTTATCCACTTATGAAGGAGCGTTCAAGGTCACAACTCTAGGTGTTGAATGCGAACGCTAAGATATGGTAGTTACAATGTCCTGTTATAGAAAATAGATAGGCATCGCAGTGTCCTTAATAGCCCACGGATTGCTGCTTTGTTTAAAAAACGCATTCGAATTAACGTGAACGTATCTACTTATGAAGAAGCGTTCAAGGTCACAACTCTAGTGACCGTATGCGAACGCTAAGATATGATAGTTACAATGGCATGGTATAGAAAATGGATAGGCATCGCGAAGTGTCCCTAATAGCCGACGGATTGCTGCTTTGTTTAAAAAACGCATTCGAATTAACGTGTATTTAATCTGGGCATTATTTGGCCGCTTTGCTGCATGCTAATTGCAGTAAAACTAAATCCATTTTCACTTGTACGTCTTTTATATCGTATAGTAGTAATCTACGAATGAAGGAGAGCTCAAGGTCACAGCTCTTTGTGCTCTATGCGAACCCTAAGATATGATAGTAACATTGACATGGTATAGATCATGGATAGGCATCGCGAAGTGTCCTCAATAGCCCACGGATTGCTGCTTAGTTTACAAAACGCATTCGAATTTTCGTGTATATTATCTAGGCATTATTTGGCAGCTCTGCTGCATGCTAATTGAATTAAAACTTGGACCGTTTTCTCTTGTACGTCTTTTCCATCGTGTGGGAGATATCTACGTATGAAGAATTTTCGTGTATATCATCTGGGCATTATTTGGCAGCTCTGCTGCATGCTAATTGCAGTAAAATTTAGTTCGTTTTCTCTTGAATGTCTTTTCTATCGTGTAGGAGTTATCTACTTATGAAGGAGCGTTCAAGATCACAACTCTAGTTACTGTATGCGAACGCTAAGATATGATAGTAACATTGACATGGTATAGAACATGGATAGGCTTCGCGAAGTGCCTTATATAGCCCGCGGATTGCTACTTTGCGTACAAAACGCGTTCGAATTAACGTGTATATTATTTGGGCACATTTTGAAAGTTCTGCTGCATACTAATTGCAGTAAAATTTAGTCCGTTTTCTCTTGAACGTCTTTTCTATCTTGTAGGAGTTATCTACTTATGAAGGAGCGTTCAAGGTCACCACTCTAGTTACTGTATGCGAACGCTAAGATAAGATAGTTACAATAGCATGGTATAGAAGATCGATAGGCATCGCCAAGTGCCCTATATAGCCCACGGATTGCAACTTTACGTACAAAACGCGATCGAATTAATGTGTGTATTATTTGGGCACTTTTTGAAAGCTCTGTTGCATACTAATTGCAGTAAAACTAAATGAATTTTCACTTGTACGTTTTTTTTATCGTGTAGCAGTAATCTACGAATGAAGGAGCGTTCAAGGTCACAGCTCTTTGTGCTCTATGCGAACCCTAAGATATGATAGTAACAATCACATGGTATAGAACATGGACAGGCATCGCGAAGTGTCCTCAATAGCCCACGGATTGCTGCTTTGTTTATAAAACGCATTCGAATTTTCGTGTATATTATCAGGGCATTATTTGGCAGCTCTGCTGCATGCTAATTGAATTAAAACTTGGACCATTTTCTCTTGTACGTCTTTTCTATCGTGTGGGAGATATCTACGTATGAAGGAGCGTTCAAGGTCACATCTCTAGTTACTGTATGCGATCGCTAAGATATGATAGTTACAATCTGGCATGGTATAGAACATCGATAGGCATCGCGAAGTACCCTATATAGCCCGCGGATTGCTACTTTGCGTACAAAACGCGTTCGAATTAACGTGTATATTATTTGGGCACTTTTTTAAAGCTCTGCTGCATACTAATTGCAGTAAAACTAAATGAATTTTCACTTGTACGTTTTTTTTATCATGTAGCAGTAATCTACGAATGAAGGAGCGTTCAAGGTCACAGCTCTTTGTGCTCTATGCGAACCCTAAGATATGATAGTAACATTGACATGGTATAGAACATGGATAGGCTTCGTGAAGTGCCTTATATAGCCTGCGGATTGCTACTTTGCATACAAAACGCGTTCGAATTAACATGTATATTATTTGGGCACTTTTTAAAAGTTCTGCTGCATTCTAATTGCAGTAAAACTTAGTCCGTTTTCTCTTGAACGTCTTTTCTATCTTGTAGGAGTTATCTACTTATGAAGGAGCGTTCAACGTCACAACTCTAGGTGCTGTATGCGAACGCTAAGATATGGTAGTTACAATGGCATGGTATAGAAAATGGATAAGCATCGCGAAGTGTCCTTAATAGCCCACGGATTGCTGCTTTGTTTACAAAACGCATTCGAATTAACGTGTATATTATCTGGGCACTATTTGGTAGCTCTGCTGCATGCTAATTGCAGTAAAACTAAATGAATTTTCACTTGTACGTCTTTTCTATCATGTAGCAGTAATCTACAAATGAAGGAGCGTTCAAGGTCACAGCTCTCTGTGCTCTATGCGAACCCTAATATATGATAGTAACATTGACATGGTATAGAACATGGATAGGCATCGCGAAGTGTCCTCAATAGCCCACGGATTGCTGCTTTGTTTAGAAAATGCATTCGAATTTTCGTGTATATCATCTGGGCATTATTTGGCAGCTCTGCTGCATGCTAATTGCAGTAAAATTTAGTCCGTTTTCTCTTGAATGTCTTTTCTATGGTGTAGGAGTTATCTACTTATGAAGGAGCGTTCAAGGTCACAACTCTAGTTACTGTATGCGAACGCTAAGATATGATAGTTACAATGGCCTGGTATGGAACATCGATAGGCATCGCGAAGTGCCCAATATATCCCACGGATTGCTACCTTGGGTACAAAACGCGTTCGAATTAACGTGTATATTATTTGGGCACATTTTGAAAGCTCTGCTGCATACTAATTGCAGTAAAACTTAGACCGGATTCTCTTGAACGTCTTTTCTATCATGTAGGAGTTATCTACTTATGAAGGAGCGTTCAAGATCACAACTCTAGTTACTGTATGCGAACGCTAAGATATGATAGTTACAATGGCACGTTATAGAACGTCGATAGCCATCGCGAAGTGCCCTAAATAGCCCACGGATTGAAACTTTACGTACAAAACGCGATCGAATTAACGTGTATATTATTTGGGCACTTTTTGATAGCTCTGCTGCCTACTAATTGCAGTAAAACGTAGACCGGTTTCTCTTGAACGTCTTTTCTATCATGTAGGAGTTATCTACTTATGAAGGAGCCGTCAAGGTCACAACTCTAGTTACCGTATGCGAACGCTAAGATATGATAGTTACAATGGCATGGTATAGAAAATGGATAGGCATCGCGAAGTGTCATTAATAGCCCACGGATTGCTGCTTTGTTTACAAAACGCATTCGAATTAACGTATATATTATCTGGGCATTATTTGGCAGCTCTGCTGCATGCTAATTGCAGTAAAACTAAATGAATTTTCACTTGTACGTCTTTTCTATCATGTAGCAGTAATCTACAAATGAAGCAGCGTTCAAGGTCCCAGCTCTTTGTGCTCTATGCGAACCCTAAGATATTATAGTAACAATCACATGGTATAGAACATGGTCATCGCGAAGTGTCCTCAATAGCCCACGGATTGCTGCTTTGTTTATAAAAGGCATTCGAATTTTCGTGTATATCATCAGGGCATTATTTGGCAGCTCTGCTGCATGCGAATTGAATTAAAACTTGGACCGTTTTCTCTTGTACGTCTTTTCCATCGTGTGGGAGATATCTACGTATGAAGAATTTTCGTGTATATCATCTGGGCATTATTTGGCAGCTCTGCTGCATGCTAATTGCAGTAAAGTTTAGTTCGTTTTCTCTTGAATGTCTTTTCTATCGTGTAGGAGTTATCTACTTATGAAGGAGCGTTCAAGGTCACAACTCTAGTTACTGTTTGCGAACGCTAAGATATGATAGTTAAAATGGCCTGGTATAGAACATCGATAGGCATCGCGAAGTGCCCTATATAGCCCGCGGATTGCTACTTTGGGTACAAAACGCGTTCGAAATAACCTGTATATTATTTGGGCACTTTTTGAAAGCTCTGCTGCATACTAATTGCAGTAAAACTTAGACCGGTTTCTCTTGAACGTCTTTTCTATCATGTAGGAGTTATCTACTTATGAAGGAGCGTTCAAGATCACAACTCTAGTTACTGTATGCGAACGCTAAGATATGATAGTAACATTGACAAGGTATAGAACATGGATAGGCTTCGCGAAGTGCCTTATATAGCCCGCGGATTGCTACTTTGCGTACAAAACGCGTTCGAATTAACGTGTATATTATTTGGGCACTTTTTGAAAGTTCTGCTGCATGCTAATTGCCGTAAAACTTAGTCCGTTTTCTCTTGAACGTCTTTTCTATCTTGTAGGAGTTATCTACTTATGAAGGAGCGTTCAAGGTCACCACTCTAGTTACTGTATGCGAACGCTAAGATAAGATAGTTACAATAGCATGGTATAGAACATCGATAGGCATCGCCAAGTGCCCTATATAGCCCACGGATTGCAACTTTACGTACAAAACGCGATCGAATTAATGTGTGTATTATTTGGGCACTTTTTGAAAGCTCTGTTGCATACGAATTGCAGAAAAACTAAATGAATTTTCACTTGTACGTTTTTTTTATCGTGTAGCAGTAATCTACGAATGAAGGAGCGTTCAAGGTCACAGCTCTTTGTGCTTTATGCGAACCCTAAGATATGATAGTAACATTGACATGGTATAGAACAAGGATAGGCTTCGCGAAGTGCCTTATATAGCCCGCGGATTGGTACTTTGCGTACAAAACGCGTTCGAATTAACGTGTATATTATTTGGGCACTTTTTGAAAGTTCTGCTGCATGCTAATTGCAGTAAAACTTATTCCGTTTTCTCTTGAACGTCTTTTCTATTGTGTAGGAGTTATCTACTTATGAAGGAGCGTTCAAGGTCTCAACTCTAGTTACTGTATGCGAACGCTTAGATATGATAGTTACAATGGCATGGTATAGAAAATGGATAGGCATCGCGAAGTGTCCTTAATAGCCCACGGATTGCTTCTTTGTTTACAAAACGCATTCGAATTAACGTGTATATTATCTGGGCATTATTTGGCAGCCTTGCTGCTTGCTAATTGCAGTAAAACTAAATGAATTTTCACTTGTACGTCTTTTCTATCATGTAAAAGTAATCTACGAATGAAGGAGCGTTCAAGGTCACAGCTCTTTGTGCTCTATGCGAACCCTAAGATATGATAGTAACAATCACATGGTATAGAACATGGATAGGCATCGCGAAGTGTACTTAATAGCCCACGGATTGCTGCTTTGTTTACAAAACGCATGCGAATTAACGTGTATATTGTCTGGGCATTATTTGGCAGCTCTGCTGCATGCTAATTGCAGTAAAATTTAGTCCATTTTCTCTTGAACGTCTTTTCTATCGTGTAGGAGTTATCTACTTATGAAGGAGCGTTCAAGGTCACAACTCTTGTTACTGTATGCAAACGCTAAGATATGAGAGTTACAATGGCCTGGTATAGAACATCGATAGGCATCGCGAAGTACCCTATATAGCCCGCGGATTGCTACTTTGCGTACAAAACGCGATCGAATTAACGTGTATATTATTTAGGCACATTTTGAAAGCTCTGCTGCATACTAATTGCAGTAAAACTTAGACCGGATTCTCTTGAACGTCTTTTCTATCATGTAGGAGTTATCTACTTATGAAGGAGCGTTCAAGATCACAATTCTAGTTACTGTATGCGAACGCTAAGATACGATAGTTACAATGGCACGTTATAGAACGTCGATAGCCATCGCGAAGTGCCCTAAATAGCCCACGGATTGAAACTTTACGTACAAAACGCGATCGAATTAACGTGTATATTATTTGGGCACTTTTTGATAGCTCTGCTGCCTACTAATTGCAGTAAAACTTAGACCGGTTTCTCTTGAACGTCTTTTCTATCATGTAGGAGTTATCTACTTATGAAGGAGCTGTCAAGGTCACAACTCTAGTTACCGTATGCGAACGCTAAGATATGATAGTAATATTGACATGGTATAGAACATGGATAGGCTTCGCGAAGTGCCTTATATAGCCCACGGATTGCAACTTCATGTACAAAACGCGTTCGAATTAACGTGTATATTATTTGGGCACTTTTTGAAAGATTTGTTGCATACTAATTGCAGTAAAACTTAGACCGGTTTCTCTTGAACGTCTTTTCTATCATGTAGGAGTTATCTACTTATGAAGAAGCGTTCAAGGTCACAACTCTAGTGACCGTATGCGAACGCTAAGATATGATTGTTACAATGGCATGGTATAGAAAATGGATAGGCATCGCTAAGTGTCCTTAATAGCCCACGGATTGCTGCTTTGTTTAAAAAACGCATTCGAATTAACGTGAACGTATCTACTTATGAAGAAGCGTTCAAGGTCACAACTCTAGTGACCGTATGCGAACGCTAAGATATGATAGTTACAATGGCATGGTATAGAAAATGGATAGGCATCGCGAAGTGTCCTTTATAGCCGACGGATTGCTGCTTTGTTTAAAAAACGCATTCGAATTAACGTGTATTTAATCTGGGCATTATTTGGCCGCTTTGCTGCATGCTAATTGCAGTAAAACTAAATCCATTTTCACTTGTACGTCTTTTATATCGTATAATAGTAATCTACGAATGAAGGAGCGTTCAAGGTCACAGCTCTTTGTGCTCTATGCGAACCCTAAGATATGATAGTAACATTGACATGGTATAGAACATGGATAGGCAGCGCTAAGTGTCCTCAAGAGCCCACGGATTGCTGCTTTGTTTAGAAAACGCATTCGAATTTTCGTGTATGGCATCTGGGCATTATTTGGCAGCTCTGCTATATGCTAATTGCAGAAAAATTTAGTCCGTTTTCTCTTGAATGTCTTTTCTATCGTGTAGGAGTTTTCTACTTATGAAGGAGCGTTCAAGGTCACAACTCTAGTTACTGTATGCGAACGCTAAGATATGATAGTTACAATGGTCTGGTATAGAACATCGATAGGCATCGCGAAGTGCCCTATATAGCCCGCGGATTGCTACTTTGTTTATAAAACGCATTCGAATTTTCGTGTATATCATCAGGGCATTATTTGGCAGCTCTGCTGCATGCTAATTGAATTAAAACTTGGACCATTTTCTCTTGTACGTCTTTTCCATCGTGTGGGAGATATCTACGTATGAAGGAGCGTTCAAGGTCACATCTCTAGTTACTGTATGCGATCGCTAAGATATGATAGTTACAATGGCATGGTATAGAACATCGAAAGGCATCGCAAAGTACCCTATATAGCCAGCGGATTGCTACTCTGCGTACAAAAAGCGTTCGAATTAACGTGTATATTATTTGGGCACTTTTTTAAAGCTCTGCTGCTTACTAATTGCAGTAAAACTAAATGAATTTTCACTTGTACGTCTTTTCTATCATGTAGCAGTAATCTACAAATGAAGGAGCGTTCAAGGTCACAGCTCTTTGTCCTCTATGCGAACCCTAAGATATGATAGTAACATTGACATGGTATAGAACATGGATAGGCATCGCGAAGTGTCCTTAATAGCCCACGGATTGCTGCTTTGTTTACAAAACGCATTCGAATTAACGTCTATATTGTCTGGGCATTATTTAACAGCTCTATCTAACAGCAAATTTAGTCCATTTTCTCTTGAACGTCTTTTCTATCGTGTAGGAGTTATCTACTTATGAAGGAGCGTTCAAGGTCACAACTCTAGGTGTTGAATGCGAACGCTAAGATATGGTAGTTACAATGTCATGTTATAGAAAATAGATAGGCATCGCAAAGTGTCCTTAATAGCCCACGGATTGCTGCTTTGTATAAGAAGCGCATTCGAATTAACGTGTATTTTATCTGGGCATTATTTGGCAGCTCTAGTTACTGTATGCGAACGCTAAAATAAGATAGTTACAATAGCATGGTTTAGAACATCGATAAGCATCGCGAAGTGCCCTATATAGTCCACGGATTGCAACTTTACGTACAAAACGCGGATTGAATTAATGTGTGTATTATTTGGGCACTTTTTGAAAGCTCTGTTGCATACTAATTGCAGTAAAACTTAGACCGTTTTCTCTTGAACGTCTTTTCTATCGTGTAGAAGTTATCTCCTTATGAAGGAGCGTTCAAGGTCACAACTCTAGGTGCTATATGCGAACGCTAAGATATGGTAGTTTCAATGGCATGGTATAGAAAATGGATAGGCATCGCTAAGTGTCCTTAATAGCCCACGGATTGCTGCTTTGTTTACAAAACGCATTTGAATTAACGTGTATATTATCTGGGCATTATTTGGCAGCTCTGCTGCTTGCTAATTGCAGTAAAACTAAATGAATTTTCACTTGTACGTCTTTTCTATCATGTAACAGTAATCTACGAATGAAGGGGCGTTCAAGGTCACAGCTCTTTCTGCTTCATGCGAACCCTAAGATATGATAGTAACATTGACATGGTATAGAACATGGATAGGTATCGCTAAGTGTCCTTAATAGCCCACGGATTGCTGCTTTGTTTACAAAACGCATTCGAATTAACGTGTATATTATCTGGGTATTATTTGGCAGCTCTGCTGCATGCTAATTGCAGTAAAACTTAGTCCGTTTTCTCTTGAACGTCTTTTCTATTGTGTAGGAGTTATCTACTTATGAAGGAGCGTTCAAGGTCACAACTCTAGTTACTGTATGCGAACGCTTAGATATGATAGTTACAATGGCATGGTATAGAAAATGAATAGGCATCGCGAAGTGTCCTTAATAACCCACGGATTGCTTCTTTGTTTACAAAACGCATTCGAATTAACGTGTATATTATCTGGGCATTATTTGGCAGCCTTGCTGCTTGCTAATTGCAGTAAAACTAAATGAATTTTCACTTGTACGTCTTTTCTATCATGTAACAGTAATCTACGAATGAAGGAGCGTTCAAGGTCACAGCTCTTTGTGCTTTATGGGAACCCTAAGATATGATAGTAACATTGACATGGTATAGAACATGGATAGGCATCGCGAAGTGCCCTATATAGCCCACGGATTGCAACTTTACATACAAAACGCGTTCGAATTAACGTGTATATTATTTGGGCACTTTTTGATAGCTCTGCTGCATACTAATTGCAGTAAAACTTAGACCGGTTTCTCTTGAACGTCTTTTCTATCGTGTAGGAGTTATCTACTTATGAAGGAGCCGTCAAGGTCACAACTCTAGTTACCGTATGCGAACGCTAAAATAAGATAGTTGCAATGGCATGGTATAGCAAATGGATAGGCATCGCGAAGTGTCCTTAATAGCCCACGGATTGCTGCTTTGTTTACAAAACGCATTCGAATTAACGTATATCTTATCTGGGCATTATTTGGCAGCTCTGCTGCATGTTAATTGCTGTAAAATTAAATGAATTTTCACTTGTACGTCTTTTCTATCATGTAGCAGTAATCTACAAATGAAGGAGCGTTCAAGGTCTCAGCTTTTTGTGCTCTATGCGAACACTAAGATGTGATAGCAACAATCACATGGTATAGAACATGGACAGGCATCGCGAAGTGGCCTCAATAGCCCACGGATTGCTGCTTTGTTTATAAAACGCATTCGAATTTTCGTGTATATCATCAGGGCATTATTTGGCAGCTCTGCTGCATGCTAATTGAATTAAAACTTGGACCGTTTTCTCTTGTACGTCATTTCCATCGTGTGGGAGATATCTACGTATGAAGGAGC
The DNA here is from genome assembly GCA_964058915.1 of Tetropium fuscum. NCBI lineage: Eukaryota > Metazoa > Arthropoda > Insecta > Coleoptera > Cerambycidae > Tetropium > Tetropium fuscum. The sequence continues at coordinate 687,630 of CAXKVY010018518.1, read as the reverse complement.
GTTCAAGGTCACAACTCTAGTTACTGTATGCGAACGCTAAGATATGATAGTTACAATGGCATGGTATAGAACATCGATAAGCATCCCGAAGTGCCCTATATAGCCCACGGATTGCAACTTTACGTACAAAACGCGATCGAATTAATGTGTGTATTATTTGGGCACTTTTTGAAAGCTCTGTTGCATACTAATTGCAGTAAAACTTAGACCGTTTTCTCTTGAACGTCTTTTCTATCTTGTAGGAGTTATCTACTTATGAAGGAGCGTTCAAGGTCACAACTCTAGGTGTTGAATGCGAATGCTAAGATATGGTAGTTACAATGTCATGTTATAGAAAATAGATAGGCATCGCAAAGTGTCCTTAATAGCCCACGGATTGCTGCTTTGTTTAAAAAACGCATTCGAATTAACGTGTATTTTATCTGGGCATTATTTGGCAGCTCTGCTGCATGCTAATTGCAGTAAAACTTAGTCCATTTTCTATTGAACGTCTTTTCTATCGTGTAGGAGTTATGTATTTATGAAGGAGCGTTCAAGGTCACAACTTTAGTTACTGTATGCGAACGCTAAGATATGATAGTTACAATGGCATGGTATAGAACGTCGATAGCCATCGCGAAGTGCCCTATATAGCCCACGGATTGAATCTTTACATACAAAACGCGATCGAATTAATGTGTGTATTATTTGGGCACTTTTTGAAAGTTCTGCTGCATGCTAATTGCAGTAAAACTTAAACCGTTTTCTCTTGAACGTCTTTTCTATCATGTAGGAGTTATCTACTTATGAAGGAGCGTTCAAGAACACAACTCTAGTTACTGTATGCGAACGCTAAGATATGATAGTTACAATGGCACGTTATAGAACGTCGATAGCCATCGCGAAGTGCCCTAAATAGCCCACGGATTGAAACTTTACGTACAAAACGCGATCGAATTAACGTGTATATTATTTGGGCACTTTTTGATATCTCTGCTGCCTACTAATTGCAGTAAAACTTAGACCGGTTTCTCTTGAACGTCTTTTCTATCATGTAGGAGTTATCTACTTATGAAGGAGCCGTCAAGGTCACAACTCTAGTTACCGTATGCGAACGCTAAGATATGATAGTTACAATGGCATGGTATAGAAAATGGATAGGCATCGCGAAGTGTCCTTAATAGCCCACGGATTGCTGATTTGTTTACAAAACGCATTCGAATTAACTTATATATTATCTGGGCATTATTTGGCAGCTCTGCTGCATGCTAATTGCAGTAAAACTAAATGAATTTTCACTTGTACGTCTTTTCTATCATGTAGCAGTAATCTACAAATGAAGCAGCGTTCAAGGTCACAGCTCTTTGTGCACTATGCGAACCCTAAGATATTATAGTAACAATCACATGGTATAGAACATGGATAGGCATCGCGAAGTGTCCTCAATAGCCCACGGATTGCTGCTTTGTTTATAAAACGCATTCGAATTTTCGTGTATATCATCAGGGCATTATTTGGCAGCTCTGCTGCATGCTAATTGAATTAAAACTTGGACCGTTTTCTCTTGTACGTCTTTTCCATCGTGTGGGAGATATCTACGTATGAAGAATTTTCGTGTATATCATCTGGGCATTATTTGGCAGCTCTGCTGCATGCTAATTGCAGTAAAATTTAGTTCGTTTTCTCTTGAATGTCTTTTCTATCGTGTAGGAGTTATCTACTTATGAAGGAGCGTTCAAGGTCACAACGTTAGTTACTGTATGCGAACGCTAAGATATGATAGTTACAATGGCATTGTATAGAACAAAGATAGGCATCCCGAAGTGCCCTATATAGCCCACGGATTGCAACTTTACGTACAAAACGCGATCGAATTAACGTGTATATTATTTGGGCAGTTTTTTAAAGGTCTGCTGCATACTAATTGCAGTAAAACTTAGACCGGTTTCTCTTGAATGTCTTTTCTATCATGTAGGAGTTATCTACTTATGAAGGAGCGTTTAAGGTCACAGCTCTTTGTGCTCTATGCGAACCCTAAGATATGATAGTAACATTGACATGGTATAGAACATGGATAGGCTTCGTGAAGTGTCTTATATAGCCTGCGGATTGCTACTTTGCGTACAAAACGCGTTCGAATTAACATGTATATTATTTGGGCACTTTTTGAAAGTTCTGCTGCATGCTAATTGCAGTAAAACTTAGGCCGTTTTCTCTTGACCGTCTTTTCTATCGTGTAGGAGTTATCTACTTATGAAGGAGCATTCAAGGTCACAACTTTAGTTACTGTATGCGAACGCTAAGATATGATAGTTACAATATCATGGTATAGAACATCGATAGGCATCGCGAAGTGTCCTTAATAGCCCACGGATTGCTGCTTTGTTTACAAAACGCATTCGAATTAACGTGTATATTATCTGGGCATTATTTGGCAGCTCTGCTGCATGCTAATTGCAGTAAAACTAAATGAATTTTCACTTGTACGTCTTTTCTATCATGTAGCAGTAATCTACAAATGAAGGAGCGTTCAAGGTCACAGCTCTTTGTGCTCTATGCGAACCCTAAGATATGATAGTAACATTGACATGGTATAGAACATGGATAGGCATCGCGAAGTGTCCTCAATAGCCCACGGATTGCTGCTTAGTTTACAGAACGCATTCGAATTTTCGTGTATATTATCTAGGCATTATTTGGCAGCTCTGCTGCATGCTAAATGCAGTAAAACATAGTCCGTTTTCTCTTGAACGTCTTTTCTATCTTGTTGGAGTTATCTACTTATGAAGGAGCGTTCAACGTCACAACTCTAGGTGCTGTATGCGAACGCTAAGATATGGTAGTTACAATGGCATGGTATGGAAAATGGATAGGCATCGCGAAGTGTCCTTAATAGCCCACGGATTGCTGCTTGGTTTACAAAACGCATTCGAATTAACGTGTATATTATCTGGGCACTATTTGGTAGCTCTGCTGCATGCTAATTGCAGTAAAACTAAATGAATTTTCACTTGTACGTCTTTTCTATCATGTAGCAGTAATCTACAAATGAAGGAGCGTTCAAGGTCACAGCTCTTTGTGCTCTATGCGAACCCTAAGATATGATAGTAACATTGACATGGTATAGAACATGGATAGGCATCGCGAAGTGTCCTCAATAGCCCACGGATTGCTGCTTAGTTTACAGAACGCATTCGAATTTTCGTGTATATTATCTAGGCATTATTTGGCAGCTCTGCTGCATGCTAATTGCAGTAAAACATAGTCCGTTTTCTCTTGAACGTCTTTTCTATCTTGTAGGAGTTATCTACTTATGAAGGAGCGTTCAACGTCACAACTCTAGGTGCTGTATGCGAACGCTAAAATATGGTAGTTACAATGGCATGGTATGGAAAATGGATAGGCATCGCGAAGTGGCCTTAATAGCCCACGGATTGCTGCTTGGTTTACAAAACGCATTCGAATTAACGTGTATATTATCTGGGCACTATTTGGTAGCTCTGCTGCATGCTAATTGCTGTAAAACTAAATGAATTTTCACTTGTACGTCTTTTCTATCATGTAGCAGTAATCTACAAATGAAGGAGCGTTCAAGGTCACAGCTCTTTGTGCTCTATGCGAACCCTAAGATATGATAGTAACATTGACATGGTATAGAACATGGATAGGCATCGCGAAGTGCCCTATATAGCCCGCGGATTGCTACTTTGGGTACAAAACGCGTTCGAATTAACCTGTATATTATTTGGGCACTTTTTGAAAGCTCTGCTGCATACTAATTGCAGTAAAACTTAGACCGGTTTCTCTTGAACGGCTTTTCTATCATGTAGGAGTTATCTACTTATGAAGGCGCGTTCAAGATCACAACTCTAGTTACTGTATGCGAACGCTAAGATATGATAGTTACAATGGCATGGTATAGAACGTCGATAGCCATCGCGAAGTGCCCTATATAGCCCACAGATTGAATCTTTACATACAAAACGCGATCGAATTAATGTGTGTATTATTTGGGCACTTTTTGAAAGTTCTGCTGCATGCTAATTGCAGTAAAACTTAATCCGTTTTCTCTTGAACGTCTTTTCTATCATGTAGGAGTTATCTACTTATGAAGGAGCGTTCAAGAACACAACTCTAGTTACTGTATGCGAACGCTAAGATATGATAGTTACAATGGCACGTTATAGAACGTCGATAGCCATCGCGAAGTGCCCTAAATAGCCCACGGATTGAAACTTTACGTACAAAACGCGATCGAATTAACGTGTATATTATTTGGGCACTTTTTGTTAGCTCTGCTGCCTAATAATTGCAGTAAAACTTAGACCGGTTTCTCTTGAACGTCTTTTCTATCATGTAGGAGTTATCTACTTATGAAGGAGCCGTCAAGGTCACAACTCTAGTTACCGTATGCGAACGCTAAGATATGATAGTTACAATGGCATGGTATAGAAAATGGATAGGCATCGCGAAGTGTCCTTAATAGCCCACGGATTGCTGCTTTGTTTACAAAACGCATTCGAATTAACTTATATATTATCTGGGCATTATTTGGCAGCTCTGCTGCATGCTAATTGCAGTAAAACTAAATGAATTTTCACTTGTACGTCTTTTCTATCATGTAGCAATAATCTACAAATGAAGCAGCGTTCAAGGTCACAGCTCTTTGTGCTCTATGCGAACCCTAAGATATTATAGTAACAATCACATGGTATAGAACATGGATAGGCATCGCGAAGTGTCCTCAATAGCCCACGGATTGCTGCTTTGTTTATAAAACGCATTCGAATTTTCGTGTATATCATCAGGGCATTATTTGGCAGCTCTGCTGCATGCTAATTGCAGTAAAATTTAGTTCGTTTTCTCTTGAATGTCTTTTCTATCGTGTAGGAGTTATCTACTTATGAAGGAGCGTTCAAGGTCACAACTCTAGTTACTGTATGCGAACTCTAAGATATGATAGTTACAATGGCCTGGTATAGAACATCGATAGGCATCGCGAAGTGCCCTATATAGCCCGCGGATTGCTACTTTGGGTACAAAACGCATTCGAAATAACCTGTATATTATTTGGGCACTTTTTGAAAGCTCTGCTGCATACTAATTGCAGTAAAACTTAGACCGGTTTCTCTTGAACGTCTTTTCTATCATGTAGGAGTTATCTACTTATGAAGGAGCGTTCAAGATCACAACTCTAGTTACTGTATGCGAACGCTAAGATATGATAGTAACATTGACATGGTATAGAACATGGATAGGCTTCGCGAAGTGCCTTATATAGCCCGCGGATTGTTACTTTGCGTACAAAACGCGTTCGAATTAACGTGTATATTATTTGGGCACTTTTTGTAAGTTCTGCTGCATGCTAATTGCAGTAAAACTTAGTCCGTTTTCTCTTGAACGTCTTTTCTATCTTGTAGGAGTTATCTACTTATGAAGGAGCGTTCAAGGTCACCACTCTAGTTACTGTATGCGAACGCTAAGATAAGATAGTTACAATAGCATGGTATAGAACATCGATAGGCATCGCGAAGTGCCCTATAGAGCCCACGGATTGCAACTTTACGTACAAAACGCGATCGAATTAATGTGTGTATTATTTGGGCACTTTTTGAAAGCTCTGTTGCATACTAATTGCAGTAAAACTTAGACCGTTTTCTCTTGAACGTCTTTTCTATCGTGTAGAAGTTATCTACTTATGAAGGAGCGTTCAAGGTCAGAACTCTAGGTGCTATATGCTAACGCTAAGATATTGTAGTTTCAATGGCATGGTATAGAAAATGGATAGGCATCGCTAAGTGTCCTTAATAGCCCACGGATTGCTGCTTTGTTTACAAAACGCATTCGAATTAACGTGTATATTATCTGGGCATTATTTGGCAGCTCTGCTGCATGCTAATTGCAGTAAAACTTAGTCCGTTTTCTCTTGAACGTCTTTTCTATTGTGTAGGAGTTATCTACTTATGAAGGAGCGTTCAAGGTCTCAACTCTAGTTACTGTATGCGAACGCTTAGATATGATAGTTACAATGGCATGGTATAGAAAATGGATAGGCATCGCGAAGTGTCCTTAATAGCCCACGGATTGCTTCTTTGTTTACAAAACGCATTCGAATTAACGTGTATATTATCTGGGCATTATTTGGCAGCCTTGCTGCTTGCTAATTGCAGTAAAACTAAATGAATTTTCACTTGTACGTCTTTTCCATCATGTAAAAGTAATCTACGAATGAAGGAGCGTTCAAGGTCACAGCTTTTTGTGCTCTATGCGAACCCTAAGATATGATAGTAACAATCACATGGTATAGAACATGGATAGGCATCGCGAAGTGTACTTAATAGCCCACGAATTGCTGCTTTGTTTACAAAACGCATTCGAATTAACGTGTATATTGTCTGGGCATTATTTGGCAGCTCTGCTGCATGCTAATTGCAGTAAAATTTAGTCCATTTTCTCTTGAACGTCTTTTCTATCGTGTAGGAGTTATCTACTTATGAAGGAGCGTTCAAGGTCACAACTCTTGTTACTGTATGCAAACGCTAAGATATGAGAGTTACAACGGCCTGGTATAGAACATCGATAGGCATCGCGAAGTACCCTATATAGCCCGCGGATGGCTACTTTGCGTACAAAACACGTTCGAATTAACGTGTATATTATTTGGGCACTTTTTTAAAGCTCTGCTGCATACTAATTGCAGTAAAACTTAGACCGTTTTCTCTTGAACGTCTTTTCTATCGTGTATGAGTTATCTACTTATGAAGGAGCGTTCAAGGTCACAACTCTAGGTGTTGAATGCGAACGCTAAGATATGGTAGTTACAATGTCATGTTATAGAAAATAGATAGGCATCGCAAAGTGTCCTTAATAGCCCACGGATTGCTGCTTTGTTTAAAAAACGCAATCGAGTTAACGTGTATTTTATCTGGGCATTATTTGGCAGCTCTGCTGCATGCTAATTGCAGTAAAACTTAGTCCATTTTCTATTGAACGTCTTTTCTATCGTGTAGGAGTTATGTATTTATGAAGGAGCGTTCAAGGTTACAACTTTAGTTACTGTATGCGAACGCTAAGATATGATAGTTACAATGGCATGGTATAGAACGTCGAAAGCCATCGCGAAGTGCCCTATATAGCCCACGGATTGCATCTTTACGTACAAAACGCGATCGAATTAATGTGTGTATTATTTGGGCACTTTTTGAAAGCTCTGTTGCATACTAATTGCAGAAAAAATAAATGAATTTTCACTTGTACGTTTTTTTTATCATGAAGCAGTAATCTACGAATGAAGGAGCGTTCAAGGTCACAGCTCTTTGTGCTCTATGCGAACCCTAAGATATGATAGTAACATTGACATGGTATAGAACATGGATAGGCATCGCGAAGTGCCCTATATAGCCCACGGATTGCAACTTTACGTACAAAACGCGATCGAATTAATGTGTGTATTATTTGGGCACTTTTTGAAAGCTCTGTTGCATACTAATTGCAGTAAAACTTAGACCGTTTTCTCTTGAACGTCTTTTCTATCGTGTAGAAGTTATCTACTTATGAAGGAGCGTTCAAGGTCAGAACTCTAGGTGCTATATGCGAACGCTAAGATATGGTAGTTTCAATGGCATGGTATAGAAAATGGATAGGCATCGCTAAGTGTCCTTAATAGCCCACGGATTGCTGCTTTGTTTACAAAACGCATTCGAATTAACGTGTATATTATTTGGGCATTATTTGGCAGCTCTGCTGCATGCTAATTGCAGTAAAACTTAGTCCGTATTCTCTTGAACGTCTTTTCAATTGTGTAGGAGTTATCTACTTATGAAGGAGCCGTCAAGGTCACAACTCTAGTTACCGTATACGAACGCTAAGATATGATAGTTACAATGGCATGGTATAGCAAATGGATAGGCATCGCGAAGTGTCCATAATAGCCCACGGATTGCTGCTTTGTTTACAAAACGCATTCGAATTAACGTGTATATTATCTGGGCATTATTTGGCAGCTCTGCTGCATGCTAATTGCAGTAAAACTTAGTCCGTTTTCTCTTGAACGTCTTTTCTATTGTGTAGGAGTTATCTACTTATGAAGGAGCCGTCAAGGTCACAACTCTAATTACCGTATGCGAACGCTAAGATATGATAGTTACAATGGCATGGTATAGCAAATGGATAGGCATCGCGAAGTGTCCTTAATAGCCCACGGATTGCTGCTTTGTTTACAAAACGTATTCGAATTAACGTGTATATTATCTGGGCATTATTTGGCAGCTCTGCTGCATGCTAATTGCAGTAAAACTTTGTCCGTTTTCTCTTGAACGTCTTTTCTATCGTGTTGGAGTTATCTACTTATGAAGGAGCGTTCAAGGTCACCACTCTAGTTACTGTATGCGAACGCTAAGATAAGATATTTACAATAGCATGGTATAGAACATCGATAGGCATCGCGAAGTGCCCTATATAGCCCACGGATTGCAACTTTAAATACAAAACGCGATCGAATTAATGTGTGTATTATTTGGGCACTTTTTGACTGCTCTGTTGCATACTAATTGCAGTAAAACTTAGACTGTTTTCTCTTGAACGTTTTTTCTATCGTGTAGAAGTTATCTACTTATGAAGGAGCATTCAAGGTCAGAACTCTAGGTGCTATATGCGAACGCTAAGATATGGTAGTTTCAATGGCATGGTATAGAAAATGGATAGGCATCGCTAAGTGTCCTTAATAGCCCACGGATTGCTGCTTTGTTTACAAAACGCATTCGAATTAACGTGTATATTATCTGGGCATTATTTGGCAGCTCTGCTGCATGCTAATTGCAGTAAAACTTAGTCCGTTTTCTCTTGAACGTCTTTTCTATTGTGTAGGAGTTATCTACTTATGAAGGAGCCGTCAAGGTCACAACTCTAGTTACCGTATGCGAACGCTAAGATATGATAGTTACAATGGCATGGTATAGCAAATGGATAGGCATCGCGAAGTGTCCTTAATAGCCCACGGATTGCTTCTTTGTTTACAAAACGCATTCGAATTAACGTGTATATTATCTGGGCATTATTTGGCAGCCTTGCTGCTTGCTAATTGCAGTAAAACTAAATGAATTTTCACTTGTACGTCTTTTCCATCATGTAAAAGTAATCTACGAATGAAGGAGCGTTCAAGGTCACAGCTTTTTGTGCTCTATGCGAACCCTAAGATATGATAGTAACAATCACATGGTATAGAACATGGATAGGCATCGCGAAGTGTACTTAATAGCCCACGAATTGCTGCTTTGTTTACAAAACGCATTCGAATTAACGTGTATATTGTCTGGGCATTATTTGGCAGCTCTGCTGCATGCTAATTGCAGTAAAATTTAGTCCATTTTCTCTTGAACGTCTTTTCTATCGTGTAGGAGTTATCTACTTATGAAGGAGCGTTCAAGGTCACAACTCTTGTTACTGTATGCAAACGCTAAGATATGAGAGTTACAACGGCCTGGTATAGAACATCGATAGGCATCGCGAAGTACCCTATATAGCCCGCGGATTGCTACTTTGCGTACAAAACACGTTCGAATTAACGTGTATATTATTTGGGCACTTTTTTAAAGCTCTGCTGCATACTAATTGCAGTAAAACTTAGACCGTTTTCTCTTGAACGTCTTTTCTATCGTGTATGAGTTATCTACTTATGAAGGAGCGTTCAAGGTCACAACTCTAGGTGTTGAATGCGAACGCTAAGATATGGTAGTTACAATGTCATGTTATAGAAAATAGATAGGCATCGCAAAGTGTCCTTAATAGCCCACGGATTGCTGCTTTGTTTAAAAAACGCATTCGAGTTAACGTGTATTTTATCTGGGCATTATTTGGCAGCTCTGCTGCATGCTAATTGCAGTAAAACTTAGTCCATTTTCTATTGAACGTCTTTTCTATCGTGTAGGAGTTATGTATTTATGAAGGAGCGTTCAAGGTTACAACTTTAGTTACTGTATGCGAACGCTAAGATATGATAGTTACAATGGCATGGTATAGAACGTCGAAAGCCATCGCGAAGTGCCCTATATAGCCCACGGATTGCATCTTTACGTACAAAACGCGATCGAATTAATGTGTGTATTATTTGGGCACTTTTTGAAAGCTCTGTTGCATACTAATTGCAGAAAAATTAAATGAATTTTCACTTGTACGTTTTTCTTATCATGAAGCAGTAATCTACGAATGAAGGAGCGTTCAAGGTCACAGCTCTTTGTGCTCTATGCGAACCCTAAGATATGATAGTAACATTGACATGGTATAGAACATGGATAGGCATCGCGAAGTGCCCTATATAGCCCACGGATTGCAACTTTACGTACAAAACGCGATCGAATTAATGTGTGTATTATTTGGGCACTTTTTGAAAGCTCTGTTGCATACTAATTGCAGTAAAACTTAGACCGTTTTCTCTTGAACGTCTTTTCTATCGTGTAGAAGTTATCTACTTATGAAGGAGCGTTCAAGGTCAGAACTCTAGGTGCTATATGCGAACGCTAAGATATGGTAGTTTCAATGGCATGGTATAGAAAATGGATAGGCATCGCTAAGTGTCCTTAATAGCCCACGGATTGCTGCTTTGTTTACAAAACGCATTCGAATTAACGTGTATATTATTTGGGCATTATTTGGCAGCTCTGCTGCATGCTAATTGCAGTAAAACTTAGTCCGTATTCTCTTGAACGTCTTTTCAATTGTGTAGGAGTTATCTACTTATGAAGGAGCCGTCAAGGTCACAACTCTAGTTACCGTATACGAACGCTAAGATATGATAGTTACAATGGCATGGTATAGCAAATGGATAGGCATCGCGAAGTGTCCATAATAGCCCACGGATTGCTGCTTTGTTTACAAAACGCATTCGAATTAACGTGTATATTATCTGGGCATTATTTGGCAGCTCTGCTCTGCTCTGGTAGTTTCAATGGCATGGTATAGAAAATGGATAGGCATCGCTAAGTGTCCTTAATAGCCCACGGATTGCTGCTTTGTTTACAAAACGCATTCGAATTAACGTGTATATTATCTGGGCATTATTTGGCAGCTCTGCTGCATGCTAATTGCAGTAAAACTTAGTCCGTTTTCTCTTGAACGTCTTTTCTATTGTGTAGGAGTTATCTACTTATGAAGGAGCCGTCAAGGTCACAACTCTAGTTACCGTATGCGAACGCTAAGATATGATAGTTACAATGGCATGGTATAGCAAATGGATAGGCATCGCGAAGTGTCCTTAATAGCCCACGGATTGCTGCTTTGTTTACAAAACGCATTCGAATTAACGTATATATTATCTGGGCATTATTTGGCAGCTCTGCTGCATGTTAATTGCAGTAAAACTAAATGAATTTTCACTTGTACGTCTTTTCTATCATGTAGCAGTAATCTACAAATGAAGGAGCATTCAAGGTCACAGCTCTTTGTGCTCTATGCTAACCCTAAGATATGATAGTAACAATCACATGATATAGAACATGGACAGGCATCGCGAAGTGTCTTCAATAGCCCACGGATTGCTGCTTTCTTTATAAAACGCATTCGAATTTTCGTGTATATCAGGGCATTATTTGGCAGCTCTGCTGCATGCTAATTGAATTAAAACTTGGACCGTTTTCTCTTGTACGTCTTTTCCATCGTGTGGGAGATATCTACGTATGAAGGAGCGTTCAAGGTCACAACTCTAGTTACTGTATGCGAACGCTAAGATATGATAGTTACAATGGCATGGTGTAGAACATCGATAGGCATCCCGAAGTGCCCTATATAGCCCACGGATTGCAACTTTACGTACAAAACGCGATCGAATTAATGTGTGTATTATTTGGGCACTTTTTGAAAGCTCTGTTGCATACTAATTGCAGTAAAACATAGACCGTTTTCTCTTGACCGTCTTTTCTATCGTGTAGGAGTTATCTACTTATGAAGAAGCGTTCAAGGTCACAACTCTAGGTGTTGAATGCGAACGCTAAGATATGGTAGTTACAATGTCATGTTATAGAAAATAGATAGGCATCGCAAAGTGTCCTTAATAGTCCACGGATTGCTGCTTTGTTTAAAAAACGCATTCGAATTAACGTGTATTTTATCTGGGCATTATTTGGCAGCTCTGCTGCATGCTAATTGCAGTAAAACTTAGTCCATTCTCTATTGAACGTCTTTTCTATCGTGTAGGAGTTATGTATTTATGAAGGAGCGTTCAAGGTCACAACTTTAGTTACTGTATGCGAACGCTAAGATATGATAGTTACAATGGCATGGTATAGAACGTCGATAGCCATCGCGAAGTGCCCTATATAGCCCACGGATTGCAACTTTACGTACAAAACGCGATCGAATTAACGTGTATATTATTTGGGCAATTTTTGAAAGATCTGCTGCATATTAATTGCAGTAAAACTTAGACCGGTTTCTCTTGAATGTCTTTTCTATCATGTAGGAGTTATCTACTTATGAAGGAGCGTTCAAGGTCACAGCTCTTTGTGCTTTATGCGAACCCTAAGATATGATAGTAACATTGACATAGCATAGAACATGGATAGGCTTCGTGAAGTGCCTTATATAGCCTGCGGATTGCTACTTTGCGTACAAAACGCGTTCGAATTAACATGTATATTATTTGGGCAATTTTTGAAAGTTCTGCTGCATGCTAATTGCAGTAAAACTTAGTCCGTTTTCTCTTGAACGTCTTTTCCATCGTGTAGGAGTTATCTACTTATGAAGGAGCATTCAAGGTCACAACTTTAGTTACTGTATGCGAACGCTAAGATATGATAGTTACAATGGCATGGTATAGAACATCGATAGGCATCGCAAAGTGCCCTATATAGCCCACGGATTGCAACTTTTCGTTCAAAACGCGTTCGAATTAACGTGTATATTATTTGGGCACTTTTTGAAAGATCTGCTGCATACTAATTGCAGTAAAACTTAGACCGTTTTCTCTTGAACGTCTTTTCTATCGTGTAGGAGTTATCTACTTATGAAGGAGCGTTCAAGGTCACAACTCTAGATGTTGAATGCGAACGCTAAGATATGGTAGTTACAATGTCATGTTATAGAAAATAGATAAGCATCGCAAAGTGTCCTTAATAGCCCACGGATTGCTGATTTGTTTAAAAAACGCATTCGAATTAACGTGTATTTTATCTGGGCATTATTTGGCAGCTCTGCTGCATGCTAATTGCAATAAAACTTAGTCCATTCTCTATTGAACGTCTTTTCTATCGTGTAGGAGTTATGTATTTATGAAGGAGCGTTCAAGGTCACAACTTTAGTTACTGTATACGAACGCTAAGATATGATAGTTACAATGGCATGGTATAGAACGTCGATAGCTATCGCGAAGTGCCCTATATAGCCCACGGATTGCAACTTTACGTACAAAACGCGATCGAATTAACGTGTATATTATTTGGGCAGTTTTTGAAAGGTCTGCTGCATACTAATTGCAGTAAAACTTAGACCGGTTTCTCTTGAATGTCTTTTCTATCATGTAGGAGTTATCTACTTATGAAGGAGCGTTCAAGGTCACAACTCTAGGTGTTGTATGCGAACGCTAAGATATGGTAGTTACAATGGCATGGTATAGAAAATGGATAGGCATCGCGAAGTGTCCTTAATAGCCCACGGATTGCTGCTTTGTTTACAAAACGCATTCGAATTAACGTGTATATTTTCTGGGCATTATTTGGCAGCCTTGCTACAGCTAATTGCAGTAAAACTAAATGAATTTTCACTTGTACGTCTTTTCTATCATGTAGCAGTAATCTACGAATGAAGGAGCGTTCAAGGTCACAGCTCTTTGTGCTCTATGCGAACCCTAAGATATGATAGTAACATTGACATGGTATAGAACATGGATAGGCATCGCGAAGTGTCCTTAATAGCCCACGGATTGCTGCTTTGTTTACAAAACGCATTCGAATTAACCTGTATATTATCTGGGCATTATTTGGCAGCTCTGCTGCATGCTAATTGCAGTAAAACTTAGTCCGTTTTCTCTTGAACGTCTTTTCTATTGTGTAGGAGTTATCACTTATGAAGGAGCCGTCAAGGTCACAACTCTAGTTACCGTATGCGAACGCTAAGATATGATAGTTACAATGGCATGGTATAGCAAATGGATAGGCATCGCGAAGTGTCCTTAATAGCCCACGGATTGCTGCTTTGTTTACAAAACGCATTCGAATTAACGTCTATATTATCTGGGCATTATTTGGCAGCTCTGCTGCATGTTAATTGCAGTAAAACTAAATTAATTTTCACATGTACGTCTTTTCTATCATGTAGCAGTAATCTACAAATGAAGGAGCGTTCAAGGTCACAGCTCTTTGTGCTCTATGCGAACCCTAAGATATGATAGTAACAATCACATGGTATAGAACATGGACAGGCATCGCGAAGTGTCCTCAATAGCCCACGGATTGCTGCTTTGTTTATAAAACGCATTCGAATTTTCGTGTATATCATCAGGGCATTATTTGGCAGCTCTGCTGCATGCTAATTGAATTAAAACTTGGACTGTTTTCTCTTGTACGTCTTTTCCATCGTGTGGGAGATATCTACGTATGAAGGAGCGTTCAAGGTCACAACTCTAGTTACTGTATGCGAACGCTAAGATATGAGAGTTACAATGGACTGGTATAGAACATCGATAGGCATCGCGAAGTACCCTATATAGCCCGCGGATTGCTACTTTGTGTACAAAACGCGTTCGAATTAACGTGTATATTATTTGGGCACTTTTTTAAAGCTCTGAAGCATACTAATTGCAGTAAAACTTATTCCGTTTTCTCTTGAACGTCTTTTCTATCGTGTAGGAGTTATCTACTTATGAAGGAGCGTTCAAGGTCACAACGTTAGTTACTGTATGCGAACGCTAAGATATGATAGTTACAATGGCATTGTATAGAACAAAGATAGGCATCCCGAAGTGCCCTATATAGCCCACGGATTGCAACTTTACGTACAAAACGCGATCGAATTAACGTGTATATTATTTGGGCAGTTTTTTAAAGGTCTGCTGACTAATTGCAGTAAAACTTAGACCGGTTTCTCTTGAATGTCTTTTCTATCATGTAGGAGTTATCTACTTATGAAGGAGCGTTTAAGGTCACAGCTCTTTGTGCTCTATGCGAACCCTAAGATATGATAGTAACATTGACATGGTATAGAACATGGATAGGCTTCGTGAAGTGTCTTATATAGCCTGCGGATTGCTACTTTGCGTACAAAACGCGTTCGAATTAACATGTATATTATTTGGGCACTTTTTGAAAGTTCTGCTGCATGCTAATTGCAGTAAAACTTAGGCCGTTTTCTCTTGACCGTCTTTTCTATCGTGTAGGAGTTATCTACTTATGAAGGAGCATTCAAGGTCACAACTTTAGTTACTGTATGCGAACGCTAAGATATGATAGTTACAATATCATGGTATAGAACATCGATAGGCATCGCGAAGTGTCCTTAATAGCCCACGGATTGCTGCTTTGTTTACAAAACGCATTCGAATTAACGTGTATATTATCTGGGCATTATTTGGCAGCTCTGCTGCATGCTAATTGCAGTAAAACTAAATGAATTTTCACTTGTACGTCTTTTCTATCATGTAGCAGTAATCTACAAATGAAGGAGCGTTCAAGGTCACAGCTCTTTGTGCTCTATGCGAACCCTAAGATATGATAGTAACATTGACATGGTATAGAACATGGATAGGCATCGCGAAGTGTCCTCAATAGCCCACGGATTGCTGCTTAGTTTACAGAACGCATTCGAATTTTCGTGTATATTATCTAGGCATTATTTGGCAGCTCTGCTGCATGCTAAATGCAGTAAAACATAGTCCGTTTTCTCTTGAACGTCTTTTCTATCTTGTTGGAGTTATCTACTTATGAAGGAGCGTTCAACGTCACAACTCTAGGTGCTGTATGCGAACGCTAAGATATGGTAGTTACAATGGCATGGTATGGAAAATGGATAGGCATCGCGAAGTGTCCTTAATAGCCCACGGATTGCTGCTTGGTTTACAAAACGCATTCGAATTAACGTGTATATTATCTGGGCACTATTTGGTAGCTCTGCTGCATGCTAATTGCAGTAAAACTAAATGAATTTTCACTTGTACGTCTTTTCTATCATGTAGCAGTAATCTACAAATGAAGGAGCGTTCAAGGTCACAGCTCTTTGTGCTCTATGCGAACCCTAAGATATGATAGTAACATTGACATGGTATAGAACATGGATAGGCATCGCGAAGTGTCCTCAATAGCCCACGGATTGCTGCTTAGTTTACAGAACGCATTCGAATTTTCGTGTATATTATCTAGGCATTATTTGGCAGCTCTGCTGCATGCTAAATGCAGTAAAACATAGTCCGTTTTCTCTTGAACGTCTTTTCTATCTTGTTGGAGTTATCTACTTATGAAGGAGCGTTCAACGTCACAACTCTAGGTGCTGTATGCGAACGCTAAGATATGGTAGTTACAATGGCATGGTATGGAAAATGGATAGGCATCGCGAAGTGGCCTTAATAGCCCACGGATTGCTGCTTGGTTTACAAAACGCATTCGAATTAACGTGTATATTATCTGGGCACTATTTGGTAGCTCTGCTGCATGCTAATTGCTGTAAAACTAAATGAATTTTCACTTGTACGTCTTTTCCATAGCCATCGCGAAGTGCCCTATATAGCCCACAGATTGAATCTTTACATACAAAACGCGATCGAATTAATGTGTGTATTATTTGGGCACTTTTTGAAAGTTCTGCTGCATGCTAATTGCAGTAAAACTTAATCCGTTTTCTCTTGAACGTCTTTTCTATCATGTAGGAGTTATCTACTTATGAAGGAGCGTTCAAGAACACAACTCTAGTTACTGTATGCGAACGCTAAGATATGATAGTTACAATGGCACGTTATAGAACGTCGATAGCCATCGCGAAGTGCCCTAAATAGCCCACGGATTGAAACTTTACGTACAAAACGCGATCGAATTAACGTGTATATTATTTGGGCACTTTTTGTTAGCTCTGCTGCCTAATAATTGCAGTAAAACTTAGACCGGTTTCTCTTGAACGTCTTTTCTATCATGTAGGAGTTATCTACTTATGAAGGAGCCGTCAAGGTCACAACTCTAGTTACCGTATGCGAACGCTAAGATATGATAGTTACAATGGCATGGTATAGAAAATGGATAGGCATCGCGAAGTGTCCTTAATAGCCCACGGATTGCTGCTTTGTTTACAAAACGCATTCGAATTAACTTATATATTATCTGGGCATTATTTGGCAGCTCTGCTGCATGCTAATTGCAGTAAAACTAAATGAATTTTCACTTGTACGTCTTTTCTATCATGTAGCAGTAATCTACAAATGAAGCAGCGTTCAAGGTCACAGCTCTTTGTGCTCTATGCGAACCCTAAGATATTATAGTAACAATCACATGGTATAGAACATGGATAGGCATCGCGAAGTGTCCTCAATAGCCCACGGATTGCTGCTTTGTTTATAAAACGCATTCGAATTTTCGTGTATATCATCAGGGCATTATTTGGCAGCTCTGCTGCATGCTAATTGCAGTAAAATTTAGTTCGTTTTCTCTTGAATGTCTTTTCTATCGTGTAGGAGTTATCTACTTATGAAGGAGCGTTCAAGGTCACAACTCTAGTTACTGTATGCGAACTCTAAGATATGATAGTTACAATGGCCTGGTATAGAACATCGATAGGCATCGCGAAGTGCCCTATATAGCCCGCGGATTGCTACTTTGGGTACAAAACGCATTCGAAATAACCTGTATATTATTTGGGCACTTTTTGAAAGCTCTGCTGCATACTAATTGCAGTAAAACTTAGACCGGTTTCTCTTGAACGTCTTTTCTATCATGTAGGAGTTATCTACTTATGAAGGAGCGTTCAAGGTCACAACTTTAGTTACTGTATACGAACGCTAAGATATGATAGTTACAATGGCATGGTATAGAACGTCGATAGCTATCGCGAAGTGCCCTATATAGCCCACGGATTGCAACTTTACGTACAAAACGCGATCGAATTAACGTGTATATTATTTGGGCAGTTTTTGAAAGGTCTGCTGCATACTAATTGCAGTAAAACTTAGACCGGTTTCTCTTGAATGTCTTTTCTATCATGTAGGAGTTATCTACTTATGAAGGAGCGTTCAAGGTCACAACTCTAGGTGTTGTATGCGAACGCTAAGATATGGTAGTTACAATGGCATGGTATAGAAAATGGATAGGCATCGCGAAGTGTCCTTAATAGCCCACGGATTGCTGCTTTGTTTACAAAACGCATTCGAATTAACGTGTATATTTTCTGGGCATTATTTGGCAGCCTTGCTACAGCTAATTGCAGTAAAACTAAATGAATTTTCACTTGTACGTCTTTTCTATCATGTAGCAGTAATCTACGAATGAAGGAGCGTTCAAGGTCACAGCTCTTTGTGCTCTATGCGAACCCTAAGATATGATAGTAACATTGACATGGTATAGAACATGGATAGGCATCGCGAAGTGTCCTTAATAGCCCACGGATTGCTGCTTTGTTTACAAAACGCATTCGAATTAACCTGTATATTATCTGGGCATTATTTGGCAGCTCTGCTGCATGCTAATTGCAGTAAAACTTAGTCCGTTTTCTCTTGAACGTCTTTTCTATTGTGTAGGAGTTATCACTTATGAAGGAGCCGTCAAGGTCACAACTCTAGTTACCGTATGCGAACGCTAAGATATGATAGTTACAATGGCATGGTATAGCAAATGGATAGGCATCGCGAAGTGTCCTTAATAGCCCACGGATTGCTGCTTTGTTTACAAAACGCATTCGAATTAACGTCTATATTATCTGGGCATTATTTGGCAGCTCTGCTGCATGTTAATTGCAGTAAAACTAAATTAATTTTCACATGTACGTCTTTTCTATCATGTAGCAGTAATCTACAAATGAAGGAGCGTTCAAGGTCACAGCTCTTTGTGCTCTATGCGAACCCTAAGATATGATAGTAACAATCACATGGTATAGAACATGGACAGGCATCGCGAAGTGTCCTCAATAGCCCACGGATTGCTGCTTTGTTTATAAAACGCATTCGAATTTTCGTGTATATCATCAGGGCATTATTTGGCAGCTCTGCTGCATGCTAATTGAATTAAAACTTGGACTGTTTTCTCTTGTACGTCTTTTCCATCGTGTGGGAGATATCTACGTATGAAGGAGCGTTCAAGGTCACAACTCTAGTTACTGTATGCGAACGCTAAGATATGAGAGTTACAATGGACTGGTATAGAACATCGATAGGCATCGCGAAGTACCCTATATAGCCCGCGGATTGCTACTTTGTGTACAAAACGCGTTCGAATTAACGTGTATATTATTTGGGCACTTTTTTAAAGCTCTGAAGCATACTAATTGCAGTAAAACTTATTCCGTTTTCTCTTGAACGTCTTTTCTATCGTGTAGGAGTTATCTACTTATGAAGGAGCGTTCAAGGTCACAACGTTAGTTACTGTATGCGAACGCTAAGATATGATAGTTACAATGGCATTGTATAGAACAAAGATAGGCATCCCGAAGTGCCCTATATAGCCCACGGATTGCAACTTTACGTACAAAACGCGATCGAATTAACGTGTATATTATTTGGGCAGTTTTTTAAAGGTCTGCTGACTAATTGCAGTAAAACTTAGACCGGTTTCTCTTGAATGTCTTTTCTATCATGTAGGAGTTATCTACTTATGAAGGAGCGTTTAAGGTCACAGCTCTTTGTGCTCTATGCGAACCCTAAGATATGATAGTAACATTGACATGGTATAGAACATGGATAGGCTTCGTGAAGTGTCTTATATAGCCTGCGGATTGCTACTTTGCGTACAAAACGCGTTCGAATTAACATGTATATTATTTGGGCACTTTTTGAAAGTTCTGCTGCATGCTAATTGCAGTAAAACTTAGGCCGTTTTCTCTTGACCGTCTTTTCTATCGTGTAGGAGTTATCTACTTATGAAGGAGCATTCAAGGTCACAACTTTAGTTACTGTATGCGAACGCTAAGATATGATAGTTACAATATCATGGTATAGAACATCGATAGGCATCGCGAAGTGTCCTTAATAGCCCACGGATTGCTGCTTTGTTTACAAAACGCATTCGAATTAACGTGTATATTATCTGGGCATTATTTGGCAGCTCTGCTGCATGCTAATTGCAGTAAAACTAAATGAATTTTCACTTGTACGTCTTTTCTATCATGTAGCAGTAATCTACAAATGAAGGAGCGTTCAAGGTCACAGCTCTTTGTGCTCTATGCGAACCCTAAGATATGATAGTAACATTGACATGGTATAGAACATGGATAGGCATCGCGAAGTGTCCTCAATAGCCCACGGATTGCTGCTTAGTTTACAGAACGCATTCGAATTTTCGTGTATATTATCTAGGCATTATTTGGCAGCTCTGCTGCATGCTAAATGCAGTAAAACATAGTCCGTTTTCTCTTGAACGTCTTTTCTATCTTGTTGGAGTTATCTACTTATGAAGGAGCGTTCAACGTCACAACTCTAGGTGCTGTATGCGAACGCTAAGATATGGTAGTTACAATGGCATGGTATGGAAAATGGATAGGCATCGCGAAGTGTCCTTAATAGCCCACGGATTGCTGCTTGGTTTACAAAACGCATTCGAATTAACGTGTATATTATCTGGGCACTATTTGGTAGCTCTGCTGCATGCTAATTGCAGTAAAACTAAATGAATTTTCACTTGTACGTCTTTTCTATCATGTAGCAGTAATCTACAAATGAAGGAGCGTTCAAGGTCACAGCTCTTTGTGCTCTATGCGAACCCTAAGATATGATAGTAACATTGACATGGTATAGAACATGGATAGGCATCGCGAAGTGTCCTCAATAGCCCACGGATTGCTGCTTAGTTTACAGAACGCATTCGAATTTTCGTGTATATTATCTAGGCATTATTTGGCAGCTCTGCTGCATGCTAAATGCAGTAAAACATAGTCCGTTTTCTCTTGAACGTCTTTTCTATCTTGTTGGAGTTATCTACTTATGAAGGAGCGTTCAACGTCACAACTCTAGGTGCTGTATGCGAACGCTAAGATATGGTAGTTACAATGGCATGGTATGGAAAATGGATAGGCATCGCGAAGTGGCCTTAATAGCCCACGGATTGCTGCTTGGTTTACAAAACGCATTCGAATTAACGTGTATATTATCTGGGCACTATTTGGTAGCTCTGCTGCATGCTAATTGCTGTAAAACTAAATGAATTTTCACTTGTACGTCTTTTCCATAGCCATCGCGAAGTGCCCTATATAGCCCACAGATTGAATCTTTACATACAAAACGCGATCGAATTAATGTGTGTATTATTTGGGCACTTTTTGAAAGTTCTGCTGCATGCTAATTGCAGTAAAACTTAATCCGTTTTCTCTTGAACGTCTTTTCTATCATGTAGGAGTTATCTACTTATGAAGGAGCGTTCAAGAACACAACTCTAGTTACTGTATGCGAACGCTAAGATATGATAGTTACAATGGCACGTTATAGAACGTCGATAGCCATCGCGAAGTGCCCTAAATAGCCCACGGATTGAAACTTTACGTACAAAACGCGATCGAATTAACGTGTATATTATTTGGGCACTTTTTGTTAGCTCTGCTGCCTAATAATTGCAGTAAAACTTAGACCGGTTTCTCTTGAACGTCTTTTCTATCATGTAGGAGTTATCTACTTATGAAGGAGCCGTCAAGGTCACAACTCTAGTTACCGTATGCGAACGCTAAGATATGATAGTTACAATGGCATGGTATAGAAAATGGATAGGCATCGCGAAGTGTCCTTAATAGCCCACGGATTGCTGCTTTGTTTACAAAACGCATTCGAATTAACTTATATATTATCTGGGCATTATTTGGCAGCTCTGCTGCATGCTAATTGCAGTAAAACTAAATGAATTTTCACTTGTACGTCTTTTCTATCATGTAGCAGTAATCTACAAATGAAGCAGCGTTCAAGGTCACAGCTCTTTGTGCTCTATGCGAACCCTAAGATATTATAGTAACAATCACATGGTATAGAACATGGATAGGCATCGCGAAGTGTCCTCAATAGCCCACGGATTGCTGCTTTGTTTATAAAACGCATTCGAATTTTCGTGTATATCATCAGGGCATTATTTGGCAGCTCTGCTGCATGCTAATTGCAGTAAAATTTAGTTCGTTTTCTCTTGAATGTCTTTTCTATCGTGTAGGAGTTATCTACTTATGAAGGAGCGTTCAAGGTCACAACTCTAGTTACTGTATGCGAACTCTAAGATATGATAGTTACAATGGCCTGGTATAGAACATCGATAGGCATCGCGAAGTGCCCTATATAGCCCGCGGATTGCTACTTTGGGTACAAAACGCATTCGAAATAACCTGTATATTATTTGGGCACTTTTTGAAAGCTCTGCTGCATACTAATTGCAGTAAAACTTAGACCGGTTTCTCTTGAACGTCTTTTCTATCATGTAGGAGTTATCTACTTATGAAGGAGCGTTCAAGATCACAACTCTAGTTACTGTATGCGAACGCTAAGATATGATAGTAACATTGACATGGTATAGAACATGGATAGGCTTCGCGAAGTGCCTTATATAGCCCGCGGATTGTTACTTTGCGTACAAAACGCGTTCGAATTAACGTGTATATTATTTGGGCACTTTTTGTAAGTTCTGCTGCATGCTAATTGCAGTAAAACTTAGTCCGTTTTCTCTTGAACGTCTTTTCTATCTTGTAGGAGTTATCTACTTATGAAGGAGCGTTCAAGGTCACCACTCTAGTTACTGTATGCGAACGCTAAGATAAGATAGTTACAATAGCATGGTATAGAACATCGATAGGCATCGCGAAGTGCCCTATAGAGCTCACGGATTGCAACTTTACGTACAAAACGCGATCGAATTAATGTGTGTATTATTTGGGCACTTTTTGAAAGCTCTGTTGCATACTAATTGCAGTAAAACTTAGACCGTTTTCTCTTGAACGTCTTTTCTATCGTGTAGAAGTTATCTACTTATGAAGGAGCGTTCAAGGTCAGAACTCTAGGTGCTATATGCTAACGCTAAGATATTGTAGTTTCAATGGCATGGTATAGAAAATGGATAGGCATCGCTAAGTGTCCTTAATAGCCCACGGATTGCTGCTTTGTTTACAAAACGCATTCGAATTAACGTGTATATTATCTGGGCATTATTTGGCAGCTCTGCTGCATGCTAATTGCAGTAAAACTTAGTCCGTTTTCTCTTGAACGTCTTTTCTATTGTGTAGGAGTTATCTACTTATGAAGGAGCGTTCAAGGTCTCAACTCTAGTTACTGTATGCGAACGCTTAGATATGATAGTTACAATGGCATGGTATAGAAAATGGATAGGCATCGCGAAGTGTCCTTAATAGCCCACGGATTGCTTCTTTGTTTACAAAACGCATTCGAATTAACGTGTATATTATCTGGGCATTATTTGGCAGCCTTGCTGCTTGCTAATTGCAGTAAAACTAAATGAATTTTCACTTGTACGTCTTTTCCATCATGTAAAAGTAATCTACGAATGAAGGAGCGGTCAAGGTCACAGCTTTTTGTGCTCTATGCGAACCCTAAGATATGATAGTAACAATCACATGGTATAGAACATGGATAGGCATCGCGAAGTGTACTTAATAGCCCACGAATTGCTGCTTTGTTTACAAAACGCATTCGAATTAACGTGTATATTGTCTGGGCATTATTTGGCAGCTCTGCTGCATGCTAATTGCAGTAAAATTTAGTCCATTTTCTCTTGAACGTCTTTTCTATCGTGTAGGAGTTATCTACTTATGAAGGAGCGTTCAAGGTCACAACTCTTGTTACTGTATGCAAACGCTAAGATATGAGAGTTACAACGGCCTGGTATAGAACATCGATAGGCATCGCGAAGTACCCTATATAGCCCGCGGATTGCTACTTTGCGTACAAAACACGTTCGAATTAACGTGTATATTATTTGGGCACTTTTTTAAAGCTCTGCTGCATACTAATTGCAGTAAAACTTAGACCGTTTTCTCTTGAACGTCTTTTCTATCGTGTATGAGTTATCTACTTATGAAGGAGCGTTCAAGGTCACAACTCTAGGTGTTGAATGCGAACGCTAAGATATGGTAGTTACAATGTCATGTTATAGAAAATAGATAGGCATCGCAAAGTGTCCTTAATAGCCCACGGATTGCTGCTTTGTTTAAAAAACGCATTCGAGTTAACGTGTATTTTATCTGGGCATTATTTGGCAGCTCTGCTGCATGCTAATTGCAGTAAAACTTAGTCCATTTTCTATTGAACGTCTTTTCTATCGTGTAGGAGTTATGTATTTATGAAGGAGCGTTCAAGGTTACAACTTTAGTTACTGTATGCGAACGCTAAGATATGATAGTTACAATGGCATGGTATAGAACGTCGAAAGCCATCGCGAAGTGCCCTATATAGCCCACGGATTGCATCTTTACGTACAAAACGCGATCGAATTAATGTGTGTATTATTTGGGCACTTTTTGAAAGCTCTGTTGCATACTAATTGCAGAAAAAATAAATGAATTTTCACTTGTACGTTTTTTTTATCATGAAGCAGTAATCTACGAATGAAGGAGCGTTCAAGGTCACAGCTCTTTGTGCTCTATGCGAACCCTAAGATATGATAGTAACATTGACATGGTATAGAACATGGATAGGCATCGCGAAGTGCCCTATATAGCCCACGGATTGCAACTTTACGTACAAAACGCGATCGAATTAATGTGTGTATTATTTGGGCACTTTTTGAAAGCTCTGTTGCATACTAATTGCAGTAAAACTTAGACCGTTTTCTCTTGAACGTCTTTTCTATCGTGTAGAAGTTATCTACTTATGAAGGAGCGTTCAAGGTCAGAACTCTAGGTGCTATATGAGAACGCTAAGATATGGTAGTTTCAATGGCATGGTATAGAAAATGGATAGGCATCGCTAAGTGTCCTTAATAGCCCACGGATTGCTGCTTTGTTTACAAAACGCATTCGAATTAACGTGTATATTATTTGGGCATTATTTGGCAGCTCTGCTGCATGCTAATTGCAGTAAAACTTAGTCCGTATTCTCTTGAACGTCTTTTCAATTGTGTAGGAGTTATCTACTTATGAAGGAGCCGTCAAGGTCACAACTCTAGTTACCGTATACGAACGCTAAGATATGATAGTTACAATGGCATGGTATAGCAAATGGATAGGCATCGCGAAGTGTCCATAATAGCCCACGGATTGCTGCTTTGTTTACAAAACGCATTCGAATTAACGTGTATATTATCTGGGCATTATTTGGCAGCTCTGCTGCATGCTCATTGCAGTAAAACTTAGTCCGTTTTCTCTTGAACGTCTTTTCTATTGTGTAGGAGTTATCTACTTATGAAGTAGCCGTCAAGGTCACAACTCTAATTACCGTATGCGAACGCTAAGATATGATAGTTACAATGGCATGGTATAGCAAATGGATAGGCATCGCGAAGTGTCCTTAATAGCCCACGGATTGCTGCTTTGTTTACAAAACGTATTCGAATTAACGTGTATATTATCTGGGCATTATTTGGCAGCTCTGCTGCATGCTAATTGCAGTAAAACTTTGTCCGTTTTCTCTTGAACGTCTTTTCTATCGTGTTGGAGTTATCTACTTATGAAGGAGCGTTCAAGGTCACCACTCTAGTTACTGTATGCGAACGCTAAGATAAGATATTTACAATAGCATGGTATAGAACATCGATAGGCATCGCGAAGTGCCCTATATAGCCCACGGATTGCAACTTTAAATACAAAACGCGATCGAATTAATGTGTGTATTATTTGGGCACTTTTTGACTGCTCTGTTGCATACTAATTGCAGTAAAACTTAGACTGTTTTCTCTTGAACGTTTTTTCTATCGTGTAGAAGTTATCTACTTATGAAGGAGCATTCAAGGTCAGAACTCTAGGTGCTATATGCGAACGCTAAGATATGGTAGTTTCAATGGCATGGTATAGAAAATGGATAGGCATCGCTAAGTGTCCTTAATAGCCCACGGATTGCTGCTTTGTTTACAAAACGCATTCGAATTAACGTGTATATTATCTGGGCATTATTTGGCAGCTCTGCTGCATGCTAATTGCAGTAAAACTTAGTCCGTTTTCTCTTGAACGTCTTTTCTATTGTGTAGGAGTTATCTACTTATGAAGGAGCCGTCAAGGTCACAACTCTAGTTACCGTATGCGAACGCTAAGATATGATAGTTACAATGGCATGGTATAGCAAATGGATAGGCATCGCGAAGTGTCCTTAATAGCCCACGGATTGCTTCTTTGTTTACAAAACGCATTCGAATTAACGTGTATATTATCTGGGCATTATTTGGCAGCCTTGCTGCTTGCTAATTGCAGTAAAACTAAATGAATTTTCACTTGTACGTCTTTTCCATCATGTAAAAGTAATCTACGAATGAAGGAGCGTTCAAGGTCACAGCTTTTTGTGCTCTATGCGAACCCTAAGATATGATAGTAACAATCACATGGTATAGAACATGGATAGGCATCGCGAAGTGTACTTAATAGCCCACGAATTGCTGCTTTGTTTACAAAACGCATTCGAATTAACGTGTATATTGTCTGGGCATTATTTGGCAGCTCTGCTGCATGTTAATTGCAGTAAAATTTAGTCCATTTTCTCTTGAACGTCTTTTCTATCGTGTAGGAGTTATCTACTTATGAAGGAGCGTTCAAGGTCACAACTCTTGTTACTGTATGCAAACGCTAAGATATGAGAGTTACAACGGCCTGGTATAGAACATCGATAGGCATCGCGAAGTACCCTATATAGCCCGCGGATTGCTACTTTGCGTACAAAACACGTTCGAATTAACGTGTATATTATTTGGGCACTTTTTTAAAGCTCTGCTGCATACTAATTGCAGTAAAACTTAGACCGTTTTCTCTTGAACGTCTTTTCTATCGTGTATGAGTTATCTACTTATGAAGGAGCGTTCAAGGTCACAACTCTAGGTGTTGAATGCGAACGCTAAGATATGGTAGTTACAATGTCATGTTATAGAAAATAGATAGGCATCGCAAAGTGTCCTTAATAGCCCACGGATTGCTGCTTTGTTTAAAAAACGCATTCGAGTTAACGTGTATTTTATCTGGGCATTATTTGGCAGCTCTGCTGCATGCTAATTGCAGTAAAACTTAGTCCATTTTCTATTGAACGTCTTTTCTATCGTGTAGGAGTTATGTATTTATGAAGGAGCGTTCAAGGTTACAACTTTAGTTACTGTATGCGAACGCTAAGATATGATAGTTACAATGGCATGGTATAGAACGTCGAAAGCCATCGCGAAGTGCCCTATATAGCCCACGGATTGCATCTTTACGTACAAAACGCGATCGAATTAATGTGTGTATTATTTGGGCACTTTTTGAAAGCTCTGTTGCATACTAATTGCAGAAAAAATAAATGAATTTTCACTTGTACGTTTTTCTTATCATGAAGCAGTAATCTACGAATGAAGGAGCGTTCAAGGTCACAGCTCTTTGTGCTCTATGCGAACCCTAAGATATGATAGTAACATTGACATGGTATAGAACATGGATAGGCATCGCGAAGTGCCCTATATAGCCCACGGATTGCAACTTTACGTACAAAACGCGATCGAATTAATGTGTGTATTATTTGGGCACTTTTTGAAAGCTCTGTTGCATACTAATTGCAGTAAAACTTAGACCGTTTTCTCTTGAACGTCTTTTCTATCGTGTAGAAGTTATCTACTTATGAAGGAGCGTTCAAGGTCAGAACTCTAGGTGCTATATGCGAACGCTAAGATATGGTAGTTTCAATGGCATGGTATAGAAAATGGATAGGCATCGCTAAGTGTCCTTAATAGCCCACGGATTGCTGCTTTGTTTACAAAACGCATTCGAATTAACGTGTATATTATTTGGGCATTATTTGGCAGCTCTGCTGCATGCTAATTGCAGTAAAACTTAGTCCGTATTCTCTTGAACGTCTTTTCAATTGTGTAGGAGTTATCTACTTATGAAGGAGCCGTCAAGGTCACAACTCTAGTTACCGTATACGAACGCTAAGATATGATAGTTACAATGGCATGGTATAGCAAATGGATAGGCATCGCGAAGTGTCCATAATAGCCCACGGATTGCTGCTTTGTTTACAAAACGCATTCGAATTAACGTGTATATTATCTGGGCATTATTTGGCAGCTCTGCTGCATGCTAATTGCAGTAAAACTTAGTCCGTTTTCTCTTGAACGTCTTTTCTATTGTGTAGGAGTTATCTACTTATGAAGGAGCCCTCAAGGTCACAACTCTAATTACCGTATGCGAACGCTAAGATATGATAGTTACAATGGCATGGTATAGCAAATGGATAGGCATCGCGAAGTGTCCTTAATAGCCCACGGATTGCTGCTTTGTTTACAAAACGTATTCGAATTAACGTGTATATTATCTGGGCATTATTTGGCAGCTCTGCTGCATGCTAATTGCAGTAAAACTTTGTCCGTTTTCTCTTGAACGTCTTTTCTATCGTGTTGGAGTTATCTACTTATGAAGGAGCGTTCAAGGTCACCACTCTAGTTACTGTATGCGAACGCTAAGATAAGATATTTACAATAGCATGGTATAGAACATCGATAGGCATCGCGAAGTGCCCTATATAGCCCACGGATTGCAACTTTAAATACACAACGCGATCGAATTAATGTGTGTATTATTTGGGCACTTTTTGACTGCTCTGTTGCATACTAATTGCAGTAAAACTCAGACTGTTTTCTCTTGAACGTTTTTTCTATCGTGTAGAAGTTATCTACTTATGAAGGAGCATTCAAGGTCAGAACTCTAGGTGCTATATGCGAACGCTAAGATATGGTAGTTTCAATGGCATGGTATAGAAAATGGATAGGCATCGCTAAGTGTCCTTAATAGCCCACGGATTGCTGCTTTGTTTACAAAACGCATTCGAATTAACGTGTATATTATCTGGGCATTATTTGGCAGCTCTGCTGCATGCTAATTGCAGTAAAACTTAGTCCGTTTTCTCTTGAACGTCTTTTCTATTGTGTAGGAGTTATCTACTTATGAAGGAGCCGTCAAGGTCACAACTCTAGTTACCGTATGCGAACGCTAAGATATGATAGTTACAATGGCATGGTATAGCAAATGGATAGGCATCGCGAAGTGTCCTTAATAGCCCACGGATTGCTGCTTTGTTTACAAAACGCATTCGAATTAACGTATATATTATCTGGGCATTATTTGGCAGCTCTGCTGCATGTTAATTGCAGTAAAACTAAATGAATTTTCACTTGTACGTCTTTTCTATCATGTAGCAGTAATCTACAAATGAAGGAGCATTCAAGGTAACAGCTCTTTGTGCTCTATGCTAACCCTAAGATATGATAGTAACAATCACATGATATAGAACATGGACAGGCATCGCGAAGTGTCTTCAATAGCCCACGGATTGCTGCTTTCTTTATAAAACGCATTCGAATTTTCGTGTATATCAGGGCATTATTTGGCAGCTCTGCTGCATGCTAATTGAATTAAAACTTGGACCGTTTTCTCTTGTACGTCTTTTCCATCGTGTGGGAGATATCTACGTATGAAGGAGCGTTCAAGGTCACAACTCTAGTTACTGTATGCGAACGCTAAGATATGATAGTTACAATGGCATGGTGTAGAACATCGATAGGCATCCCGAAGTGCCCTATATAGCCCACGGATTGCAACTTTACGTACAAAACGCGATCGAATTAATGTGTGTATTATTTGGGCACTTTTTGAAAGCTCTGTTGCATACTAATTGCAGTAAAACATAGACCGTTTTCTCTTGAACGTCTTTTCTATCTTGTAGGAGTTATCTACTTATGAAGGAGCGTTCAACGTCACAACTCTAGGTGCTGTATGCGAACGCTAAGATATGAGAGTTACAATGGCCTGGTATAGAACATCGATAGGCATCGCGAAGTGCCCTATATAGCCCACGGATTGCAACTTTTCGTTCAAAACGCGTTCGAATTAACGTGTGTATTATTTGGGCACTTTTTGAAAGATCTGCTGCATATTAATTGCAGTAAAACTTAGACCGTTTTCTCTTGAACGTCTTTTCTATCGTGTAGGAGTTATCTACTTATGAAGGAGCGTTCAAGGTCACAACTCTAGGTGTTGAATGCGAACGCTAAGATATGGTAGTTACAATGTCATGTTATAGAAAATAGATAGGCATCGCAAAGTGTCCTTAATAGCCCACGGATTGCTGCTTTGTTTAAAAAACGCATTCGAATTAACGTGTATTTTATCTGGGCATTATTTGGCAGCACTGCTGCATGCTAATTGCAGTAAAACGTAGTCCATTTTCTATTGAACGTCTTTTCTATCGTGTAGGAGTTATGTATTTATGAAGGAGCGTTCAAGGTCACAACTTTAGTTACTGTATGCGAACGCTAAGATATGATAGTTACAATGGCATGGTATAGGACATCGATTGGCATCGCGAAGTGCCCTATATAGCCCACGGATTGCAACTTCTCGTACAAAACGCTTTCGAATTAACGTGTATATTATTTGGGCACTTTTTGAAAGATTTGTTGCATACTAATTGCAGTAAAACTTAGACCGGTTTCTCTTGAACGTCTTTTCCATCATGTAGGAGTTATCTACTTATGAAGAAGCGTTCAAGGTCACAACTCTAGTGACCGTATGCGAACGCTAAGATATGATTGTTACAATGGCATGGTATAAAAAATGGATAGGCATCGCTAAATGTCCTTAATAGCCCACGGATTGCTGCTTTGTTTAAAAAACGCATTCGAATTAACGTGAACGTATCTACTTATGAAGAAGCGTTCTAGGTCACAACTCTAGTGACCGTATGCGAACGCTAAGATATGATAGTTACAATGGCATGGTATAGAAAATGGATAGGCATCGCGAAGTGTCCTTAATAGCCGACGGATTGCTGCTTTGTTTAAAAAACGCGTTCGAATTAACGTGTATTTAATCTGGGCATTATTTGGCCGCTTTGTTGCATGCTAATTGCAGTAAAACTAAATCCATTTTCACTTGTACGTCTTTTATATCGTATAGTAGTAATCTACGAATGAAGGAGCGTTCAAGGTCACAGCTCTTTGTGCTCTATGCGAACCCTAAGATATGATAGTAACATTGATATGGAATAGAACATGGATAGGCATCGCGAAGTGTCCTCAATAGCCCACGGATTGCTGCTTTGTTTAGAAAACGCATTCGAATTTTCGTGTATATCATCTGGGCATTATTTGGCAGCTCTGCTGCATGCAAATTGCTAATTGCAGTAAAATTTAGTCCGTTTTCTCTTGAATGTCTTTTCTATCGTGTAGGAGTTATCTACTTATGAAGGAGCGTTCAAGGTCACAACTCTAGTTACTGTATGCGAACGCTAAGATTTGATAGTTACAATGGACTGGTATAGAACATTGGGTACAAAAAGCGTTCGAATTAACGTGTATTTTATTTGGGCACTTTTTGAAAGCTCTGCTGCATACTAATTGCAGTAAAACTTAGACCGGTTTCTCTTGAACGTCTTTTCTATCATGTAGGAGTTATCTACTTATGAAGGAGCTTTCAAGATCACAACTCTAGTTACTGTATGCGCACGCTAAGATATGATAGTTACAATGGCATGGTATATAACGTCGATAGCCATCGCGAAGTGCCCTATATAGCCCACGGATTGAAACTTTACGTACAAAACGCGATCGAATTAACGTGTACATTATTTGGGTACTTTTTGAAAGATCTGCTGCATGCTAATTGCAGTAAAACTAAATGAATTTTCACTTGTACGTTATTTTTATCATGTAGCAGTAATCTACGAATGAAGGAGCGTTCAAGGTCACAGCTCTTTGTGCTCTATGCGAACCCAAAGATATAATAGTAACATTGACATGGTATAGAACATGGATAGGCTTCGCGAAGTGCCTTATATAGCCCACGGATTGCTTCTTTGCGTACAAAACGCGTTCGAATTAACGTGTATATTATTTGGGCACTTTTTTAAAGTTCTGCTGCATGCTAATTGCAGTAAAACTTAGTCCGTTTTTTCTTTAACGTCTTTTCTATCTTGTAGGAGTTATTTACTTATGAAGGAGCCTTCAAGGTCACCACTGTAGTTGCTGTATGCGAACGCTAAAATAAGATAGTTACAATAGCATGGTATAGAACATCGATAGGCATCGCGAAGTGCCCTATATAGTCCACGGATCGCAACTTTACGTACAAAACGCGATCGAATTAATGTGTGTATTATTTGGGCAATTTTTTAAAGCTCTGCTGCATACTAATTGCAGTAAAACTTAGACCGTTTTCTCTTGAACGTCTTTTCTATCGTGTAGAAGTTATCTACTTATGAAGGAGCGTTCAAGGTCAGAACTCTAGGTGCTATATGCGAACGCTAAGATATGGTAGTTTCAATGGCATGGTATAGAAAATGGATAGGCATCGCTAAGTGTCCTTAATAGCCCACGGATATGCTGCTTTGTTTACAAAACGCATTCGAATTAACGTGTATACTATCTGGGCATTATTTGGCAGCTCTGCTGCATGCTAATTGCAGTAAAACTTAGTCCGTTTTCTCTTGAACGTCTTTTCTATTGTGTAGGAGTTATCTACTTATAAAGGAGCGTTCAAGGTCACAACTTTAGTTACTGTATGCGAACGCTTAGATATGATAGTTACAATGGCATGGTATAGAAAATGGATAGGCATCGCTAAGTGTCCTTAATAGCCCACGGATTGCTGCTTTGTTTACAAAACGCATTCGAATTAACGTGTATATTATCTGGGCATTATTTGGCAGCCTTGCTGCTTGCTAATTGCAGTAAAACTAAATGAATTTTCACTTGTACGTCTTTTCTATCATGTAGCAGTAATCTACGAATGAAGGAGCGTTCAAGGTCACAGCTCTTTGTGCTTTATGCGAACCCTAAGATATGATAGTAACATTGACATGGTATAGAACATGGATAGGCATCGCGAAGTGCCCTATATAGCCCACGGATTGCAACTTTACGTACAAAACGCGTTCGAATTAACGTGTATATTATTTGGGCACTTTTTGATAGCTCTGTTGCACACTAATTGCAGTAAAACTTAGACCGGTTTCTCTTGAACGTGTTTTCTATCATGTAGGAGTTATCTACTTATGAAGGAGCCGTCAAGGTCACAACTCTAGTTACCGTATGCGAACGATAAGATATGATAGTTACAATGGCATGGTATAGCAAATGGATAGGCATCGCGAAGTGTCCTTAATAGCCCACGGATCGCTGCTTTGTTTACAAAACGCATTCGAATTAACGTATATATTATCTGGGCATATTTCTATCTTGTAGGAGTTATCTACTTATGAAGGAGCGTTCAAGGTCACCACTCTAGTTACTGTATGCGAACGCTAAGATAAGATAGTTACAATAGCATGGTATAGAACATCGATAGGCATCGCGAAGTGCCGTATATAGCCCACGGATTGCAACTTTACGTACAAAACGCGATCGAATTAATGTGTGTATTATTTGGGCACTTTTTGAAAGCTCTGTTGCATACTAATTGCAGTAAAACTTAGACCGTTTTCTCTTGAACGTCTTTTCTATCTTGTAGGAGTTATCTACTTATGAAGGAGCGTTCAACGTCACAACTCTAGGTGCTGTATGCGATCGCTAAGATATGAGAGTTACAATGGCCTGGTATAGAACATCGATAGGCATCGCGAAGTGCCCTATATAGCCCACGGATTGCAACTTTTCTTTCAAAACGCGTTCGAATTAACGTGTATATTATTTGGGCACTTTTTGAAAGATCTGCTGCATACTAATTGCAGTAAAACTTAGACCGTTTTCTCTTGAACGTCTTTTCTATCGTGTAGGAGTTATCTACTTATGAAGGAGCGTTCAAGGTCACAACTCTAGGTGTTGAATGCGAACGCTAAGATATGGTAGTTACAATGGCATGGTATAGAAAATGGATAGGCATCGCGAAGTGTCCTTAATAGCCCACGGATTGCTTCTTTGTTTACAAAACGCATTCGAATTAACGTGTATATTATCTGGGCATTATTTGGCAGACGTGCTGCTTGCTAATTGCAGTAAAACTAAATGAATTTTCACTTGTACGTCTTTTCTATCATGTAACAGTAATCTACGAATGAAGGAGCGTTCAAGGTCACAGCTCTTTGTGCTTTATGCGAACCCTAAGATATGATAGTAACATTGACATGGTATAGAACATGGATAGGCATCGCGAAGTGCCCTATATAGCCCACGGA
The DNA here is from genome assembly GCA_964058915.1 of Tetropium fuscum. NCBI lineage: Eukaryota > Metazoa > Arthropoda > Insecta > Coleoptera > Cerambycidae > Tetropium > Tetropium fuscum. The sequence continues at coordinate 653,228 of CAXKVY010018518.1, read as the reverse complement.
TTGCAACTTTACGTACAAAACGCGTTCGAATTAATGTGTATATTATTTGGGCACTTTTTGATAGCTCTGCTGCATACTAATTGCAGTAAAACTTAGACCGGTTTCTCTTGAACGTCTTTTCTATCATGTAGGAGTTATCTACTTATGAAGGAGCCGTCAAGGTCACAACTCTAGTTACCGTATGCGAACGCTAAGATATGATAGTTACAATGGCATGGTATAGAAAATGGATAGGCATCGCGAAGTGTCCTTAATAGCCCACGGATTGCTGCTTTGTTTACAAAACGCATTCGAATTAACGTATTTATTATCTGGGCATTATTTGGCAGCTCTGCTGCATGCTAATTGCAGTAAAACTAAATGAATTTTCACTTGTACGTCTTTTCTATCATGTAGCAGTAATCTACAAATGAAGGAGCGTTCAAGGTCACAGCTCTTTGTTCTCTATGCGAACCCTAAGATATGATAGTAACAATCACATGGTATAGAACATGGATAGGCATCGCGAAGTGTCCTCAATAGCCCACGGATTGCTGCTTTGTTTATAAAACGCATTCGAATTTTCGTGTATATTATCTATGCATTATTTGGCAGCTCTGCTGCATGCTAATTGCAGTAAAACTTAGACCCTTTTCTCTTGAACGTCTTTTCTATCTTGTAGGAGTTATCTACTTATGAAGGAGCGTTCAACGTCACAACTCTAGGTGCTGTATGCGAACGCTAAGATATGAGAGTTACAATGGCCTGGTATAGAACATCGATAGGCATCGCGAAGTGCCCTATATAGCCCACGGATTGCAACTTTTCGTTCAAAACGCGTTCGAATTAACGTGTATATTATTTGGGCACTTTTTGAAAGATCTGCTGCATACTAATTGCAGTAAAACTTATTACGTTTTCTGTTGAACGTCTTTTCTATCGTGTAGGAGTTATCTACTTATGAAGGAGCGTTCAAGGTCACAACTTTAGTTACTGTATGCGAACGCTAAGATATGATAGTTACAATGGCCTGGTATAGAACATCGATAGGCATCGCGAAGTGCCCTATATAGCCCGCGGATTGCTACTTTGGGTACAAAACGCGTTCGAATTAACCTGTATATTATTTGGGCACTTTTTGAAAGCTCTGCTGCAAACTAATTGCAGTAAAACTTAGACCGGTTTCTCTTGAACGGCTTTTCTATCATGTAGGAGTTATCTACTTATGAAGGCGCGTTCAAGATCACAACTCTAGTTACTGTATGCGAACGCTAAGATATGATAGTTACAATGACATGGTATAGAACGTCGATAGCCATCGCGAAGTGCCCTATATAGCCCACGGATTGAAACTTTACATACAAAACGCGATCGAATTAATGTGTGTATTATTTGGGCACTTTTTGAAAGTTCTGCTGCATGCTAATTGCAGTAAAACTTAATCCGTTTTCTCTTGAACGTCTTTTCTATCTTGTAGGAGTTATCTACTTATGAAGTAGCGTTCAAGGTCACCACTCTAGTTACTGTATGCGAACGCTAAGATAAGATAGTTACAATAGCATGGTATAGAACATCGATAGGCATCGCGAAGTGCCCTATATAGCCCACGGATTGCAACTTTACGTACAAAACGCGATCGAATTAATTTGTGTATTATTTGGGCACTTGTTGAAAGCTCTGTTGCATACTAATTGCAGTAAAACTTAGACCGTTTTCTCTTGAACGTTTTTTCTATCGTGTAGAAGTTATCTACTTATGAAGGAGCGTTCAAGGTCAGAACTCTAGGTGCTATATGCGAACGCTAAGATATGGTAGTTTCAATGGCATGGTATAGAAAATGGATAGGCATCTCTAAGTGTCCTTAATAGCCCACGGATTGCTGCTTTGTTTACAAAACGCATTCGAATTAACGTGTATATTATCTGGGCATTATTTGGCAGCTCTGCTGCATGCTAATTGCAGTAAAACTTAGTCCGTTTTCTCTTGAACGTCTCTTCTATTGTGTAGGAGTTATCTACTTATGAAGGAGCCGTCAAGGTCACAACTCTAGTTACCGTATGCGAACGCTAAGATATGATAGTTACAATGGCATGGTATAGCAAATGGATAGGCATCGCGAAGTGTCCTTAATAGCCCACGGATTGCTGCTTTGTTTACAAAACGCATTCGAATTAACGTATATATTATCTGGGCATTATTTGGCAGCTCTGCTGCATGTTAATTGCAGTAAAACTAAATGAATTTTCACTTGTACGTCTTTTCTATCATGTAGCAGTTATCTACAAATGAAGGAGCGTTCAAGGTCACAGCTCTTTGTGCTCTATGCTAACCCTAAGATATGATAGTAACAATCACATGGTATAGAACATGGACAGGCATCGCGAAGTGTCTTCAATGGCCCACGGATTGCTGCTTTCTTTATAAAACGCATTCGAATTTTCGTGTATATCATCAGGGCATTATTTGACAGCTCTGCTGCATGCTAATTGAATTAAAACTTGGACCGTTTTCTCTTGTACGTCTTTTCCATCGTGTGGGAGATATCTACGTATGATGGAGCGTTCAAGGTCACAACTCTAGTTACTGTATGCGAACGCTAAGATATGATAGTTACAATGGCATGGTGTAGAACATCGATAGGCATCCCGAAGTGCCCTATATAGCCCACGGATTGCAACTTTACGTACAAAACGCGATCGAATTAATGTGTGTATTATTTGGGCACTTTTTGAAAGCTCTGTTGCATACTAATTGCAGTAAAACATAGACCGTTTTCTCTTGAACGTCTTTTCTATCTTGTAGGAGTTATCTACTTATGAAGGAGCGTTCAACGTCACAACTCTAGGTGCTGTATGCGAACGCTAAGATATGATAGTTACAATGGCCTGGTATAGAACATCGATAGGCATCGCGAAGTGCCCTATATATCCCGCGGATTGCTACTTTGGGTACAAAACGCGTTCGAATTAACCTGTATATTATTTGGGCACTTTTTGAAAGCTCTGCTGCATACTAATTGCAGTAAAACTTAGACCGGTTTCTCTTGAACGGCTTTTCTATCATGTAGGAGTTATCTACTTATGAAGGCGCGTTCAAGATCACAACTCTAGTTACTGTATGCGAACGCTAAGATATGATAGTTACAATGGCATGGTATAGAACGTCGATAGCCATCGCGAAGTGCCCTATATAGCCCACGGATTGAAACTTTACATACAAAACGCGATCGAATTAATGTGTGTATTATTTGGGCACTTTTTGAAAGCTCTGTTGCATACTAATTGCAGTAAAACTTAGACCGTTTTCTCTTGAACGTCTTTTCTATCTTGTAGGAGTTATCTACTTATGAAGGAGCGTTCAACGTCACAACTCTAGGTGCTGTATGCGAACGCTAAGATATGAGAGTTACAATGGCCTGGTATAGAATATCGATAGGCATCGCGAAGTGCCCTATATAGCCTACGGATTGCAACTTTTCGTTCAAAACGCGTTCGAATTAACGTGTATATTATTTGGGCACTTTTTGAAAGATACTGTATGCGAACGCTAAGATATGATAGTTACAATGGCATGGTATAGAACATCGATAGCCATCGCGAAGTGCCCTATATAGCCCACGGATTGAAACCTTACGTACAAAACGCGAGCGAATTATCGTGTATATTATTTGGGTACTTTTTGAAAGATCTGCTGCATGCTAATTGCAGTAAAACTAAATGAATTTTCACTTGTACGTTATTTTTATCATGTAGCAGTAATCTACAAATGAAGGAGCGTTCAAGGTCACAGCTCTTTGTGCTCTATGCGAACCCTAAGATGTGATAGTAACATTGACATGGTATACAACATGGATAGGCTTCGCGAAGTGCCTTATATAGCCCACGGATTGCTACTTTGCGTATAAAACGCGTTCGAATTAATGTGTATATTATTTGGGCACTTTTTGATAGCTCTGCTGCATACTAATTGCAGTAAAACTTAGACCGGTTTCTCTTGAACGTCTTTTCTATCATGTAGGAGTTATCTACTTATGAAGGAGCCGTCAAGGTCACAACTCTAGTTACCGTATGCGAACGCTAAGATATGATAGTTACAATGGCATGGTATAGAAAATGGATAGGCATCGCGAAGTGTCCTTAATAGCCCACGGATTGCTGCTTTGTTTACAAAACGCATTCGAATTAACGTATATATTATCTGGGCATTATTTGGCAGCTCTGCTGCATGCTAATTGCAGTAAAACTAAATGAATTTTCACTTGTACGTCTTTTCTATCATGTAGCAGTAATCTACAAATGAAGGAGCGTTCAAGGTCACAGCTCTTTGTTCTCTATGCGAACCCTAAGATATGATAGTAACAATCACATGGTATAGAACATGGATAGGCATCGCGAAGTGTCCTCAATAGCCCACGGATGGCTGCTTTGTTTATAAAACGCATTCGAATTTTCGTGTATATTATCTAGGCATTATTTGGCAGCTCTGCTGCATGCTAATTGCAGTAAAACTTAGTCCGTTTTCTCTTGAACGTCTTTTCTATCTTGTAGGAGTTATCTACTTATGAAGGAGCGTTCAACGTCACAACTCTAGGTGCTGTATGCGAACGCTAAGATATGGTAGTTACAATGGCATGGTATGGAAAATGGATAGGCATCGCGAAGTGTCCTTAATAGCCCACGGATTGCTGCTTGGTTTACAAAACGCATTCGAATTAACGTGTATATTATCTGGGCACTATTTGGTAGCTCTGCTGCATGCTAATTGCAGTAAAACTAAATGAATTTTCACTTGTACGTCTTTTCTATCATGTAGCAGTAATCTACAAATGAAGGAGCGTTCAAGGTCACAGTTCATTGTGCTCTATGCGAACCCTAAGACATGATAGTAACATTGACATGGTATAGAACATGGATAGGCATCGCGAAGTGTCCTTAATAGCCCACGGATTGCTGCTTTGTTTAGAAAACGCATTCGAATTTTCGTGTATATCATCTGGGCATTATTTGGCATCTCTGCTGCATGCTAATTGCAGTAAAATTTAGTCCGTTTTCTCTTGAATGTCTTTTCTATCGCGTAGGAGTTATCTACTTATGAAGGAGCGTTCAAGGTCACAACTCTAGTTACTGTATGCGAACGCTAAGATATGATAGTTACAATGGCATGGTATAGAACGTCGATAGCCATCGCGAAGTGCCCTATATAGCCCACGGATTGAAACTTTACATACAAAACGTGATCGAATTAATGTGTGTATTATTTGGGCACTTTTTGAAAGCTCTGTTGCATACTAATTGTAGTAAAACTTAGACCGTTTTCTCTTGAACGTCTTTTCTATCTTGTAGGAGTTATCTACTTATGAAGGAGCGTTCAACGTCACAACTCTAGGTGCTGTATGCGAACGCTAAGATATGAGAGTTACAATGGCCTGGTATAGAACATCGATAGGCATCGCGAAGTGCCCTATATAGCCCACGGATTGCAACTTTTCCTTCAAAACGCGTTCGAATTAACGTGTATATTATTTGGGCACTTTTTGAAAGATCTGCTGCATACTAATTGCAGTAAAACTTAGACCGTTTTCTCTTGAACGTCTTTTCTATTGTGTAGGAGTTATCTACTTATGAAGGAGCGTTCAAGGTCACAACTCTAGGTGTTGAATGCGAACGCTAAGATATGGTAGTTACAATGTTCACGTTAATTCGAATGCGTTTTTTAAACAAAGCAGCAATCCGTGGGCTATTAAGGACATTTAGCGATGCCTATCCATTTTCTATACCATGCCATTGTAACAATCATATCTTAGCGTTCGCATACGGTCACCAGTGTTGTGGCCTTGAACGCTTCTTCATAAGTAGATAACTTCTACATGATAGAAAAGACGTTCAAGAGAAACCGGTCTAAATTTTACTGTAATTAGTATGCAACAAATCTTTCAAAAAGTGCCCAAATAATATACACGTTAATTCGAACGCGTTTTGTACGAAAAGTTGCAATTCGTGGGCTATATAGGGCACTTCGCGATGCCAATCGATGTCCTATACCATGCCATTGTAACTATCATATCTTAGCGTTCGCATACAGTAACTAAAGTTGTGACCTTGAACGCTCCTTCATAAATACATAACTCCTACACGATAGAAAAGACGTTCAATAGAAAATGGACTACGTTTTACTGCAATTAGCATGCAGCAGAGCTGCCAAATAATGCCCAGATAAAATACACGTTAATTCGAATGCGTTTTTTAAACAAAGCAGCAATCCGTGGGCTATTAAGGACACTTTGCGATGCCTATCTATTTTCTATAACATGACATTGTAACTACCATATCTTAGCGTTCGCATTCAACACCTAGAGTTGTGACCTTGAACGCTCCTTCATAAGTAGATAACTCCTACACGATAGAAAAGACGTTCAAGAGAAAACGGTCTAAGTTTTACTGCAATTAATATGCAGCAGATCTTTCAAAAAGTGCCCAAATAATACACACATTAATTCGATCGCGTTTTGTACGTAAAGTTGCAATCCGTGGTCTATATAGGGCACTTCGGGATGCCTATCGATGTTCTACACCATGCCATTGTAACTCTCATATCTTAGCGTTCGCATACAGTAACTAGAGTTCTGACCTTGAACGCTCCTTCATAAGTTGATAACTTCTACACGATAGAAAAAACGTTCAAGAGAAAACGGTCTAAGTTTTACTGCAATTAGTATGCAACAGAGCTTTCAAAAAGTGCCCAAATAATACACACATTAATTCGATCGCGTTTTGTACGTAAAGTTGCAATCTGTGGGCTATATAGGGCACTTCGCGATGCCTATCGATGTTCTATACCATGCTATTGTAACTATCTTATCTTAGCGTTCGCATACAGTAACTAGAGTTGTGACCTTGAACGCTTCTTCATAAGTAGATAACTCCTACATGATGGAAAAGACGTTCAAGAGAAACCGGTCTAAGTTTTACTGCAATTAGTATGCAACAAATCTTTCAAAAAGTGCCCAAATAATATACACGTTAATTCGAACGCGTTTTGTTCGAAAAGTTGCAATCCGTGGGCTATATAGGGCACTTCGCGATGCCAATCGATGTTCTACACCATGCCATTGTAACTATCATATCTTAGCGTTCGCTTACAGTAACTAGAGTTGTGACCTTGAACGCTCCTTCATACGTAGATATCTCCCACACGATGGAAAAGACGTACAAGAGAAAACGGTCCAAGTTTTAATTCAATTAGCATGCAGCAGAGCTGCCAAATAATGCCCTGATGATATACACGAAAATTCGAATGCGTTTTATAAAGAAAGCAGCAATCCGTGGGCTATTGAAGACACTTCGCGATGCCTGTCCATGTTCTATACCATGTGATTGTTACTATTATATCTTAGGGTTAGCATAGAGCACAAAGAGCTGTGACCTTGAACGCTCCTTCATTTGTAGATTACTGCTACATGATAGAAAAGACGTACAAGTGAAAATTCATTTAGTTTTACTGCAATTAACATGCAGCAGAGCTGCCAAATAATGCCCAGATAATATATACGTTAATTCGAATGCGTTTTGTAAACAAAGCAGCAATCCGTCGGCTATTAAGGACACTTCGCGATGCCTATCCGTTTTCTATACCATGCCATTGTAACTATCATATCTTAGCGTTCGCATACGGTCACTAGAGTTGTGACCTAGAACACTTCTTCATAAGTAGATACGTTCACGTTAATTCGAATGCGTTTTTTAAACAAAGCAGCAATCCGTGGGCTATTAAGGACATTTAGCGATGCCTATCCATTTTCTATACCATGCCATTGTAACAATCATATCTTAGCGTTCGCATACGGTCATTAGAGTTGTGACCTTGAACGCTTCCTCATAAGTAGATAACTCCTACATGATGGAAAAGACGTTCAAGAGAAACCGGTCTAAGTTTTACTGCAATTAGTATGCAACAAATCTTTCAAAAAGTGCCCAAATAAAATACACGTTAATTCGAACGCGTTTTGTACGAAAAGTTGCAATCCGTGGGCTATATAGGGCACTTCGCGATGCCAATCGATGTCCTATACCATGCCATTGTAACTATCATATCTTAGCGTTCGCAAACAGTAACTAAAGTTGTGACCTTGAACGCTCCTTCATAAATACATAACTCCTACACGATAGAAAAGACGTTCAATAGAAAATGAACTACGTTTTACTGCAATTAGCATGCAGCAGAGCTGCCAAATAATGCCCAGATAAAATACACGTTAATTCGAATGCGTTTTTTAAACAAAGCAGCAATCCGTGGGCTATTAAGGACACTTTGCGATGCCTATCTATTTTCCATAACATGACATTGTAACTACCATATCTTAGCGTTCGCATTCAACACCTAGAGTTGTGACCTTGAACGCTCCTTCATAAGTAGATAACTCCTACACGATAGAAAAGACGTTCAAGAGAAAACGGTCTAAGTTTTACTGCAATTAATAGGCAGCAGATCTTTCAAAAAGTGCCCAAATAATACACACGTTAATTCGAACGCGTTTTGAACGAAAAGTTGCAATCCGTGGGCTATATAGGGCACTTCGCGATGCCTATCGATGTTCTATACCAGGCCATTGTAACTCTCATATCTTAGCGTTCGCTTACAGCACCTAGAGTTGTGACGTTGAACGCTCCTTCATAAGTAGATAACTCCTACAAGATAGAAAAGACGTTCAAGAGAAAACGGACTAAGTTTTACTGCAATTAGCATGCAGCAGAGCTGCCAAATAATGCCTAGATAATATACACGAAAATTCGAATGCGTTTTATAAACAAAGCAGCAATCCGTGAGCTATTGAGGACACTTCGCGATGCCTATCCATGTTCTATACCATGTGATTGTTACTATCATATCTTAGGGTTCGCATAGAGAACAAAGAGCTGTGACCTTGAACGCTCCTTCATTGGTAGATTACTGCTACATGATAGAAAAGACGTACAAGTGAAAATTCATTTAGTTTTACTGCAATTAGCATGCAGCAGAGCTGCCAAATAATGCCCAGATAATATATACGTTAATTCGAATGCGTTTTGTAAACAAAGCAGCAATCCGTGGGCAATTAAGGACACTTCACGATGCCTATCCATTTTCTATACCATGCCATTGTAACTATCATATCTTAGCGTTCGCATACGGTAACTAGAGTTGTGACCTTGACGGCTCCTTCATAAGTAGATAACTCCTACATGATAGAAAAGACGTTCAAGAGAAACCGGTCTAAGTTTTACTGCAATTAGTATGCAGCAGAGCTATCAAAAAGTGCCCAAATAATATACACATTAATTCGAACGCGTTTTGTACGTAAAGTTGCAATCCGTGGGCTATATATATACCATGTCAATGTTACTATCATATCTTAGGGTTCGCATAGAGCACAAAAAGCTGTGACCTTGAACGCTCCATCATTCGTAGATTACTGCTACATGATAAAAAAGACGTACAAGTGAAAATTCATTTAGTTTTACTGCAATTAGTATGCAACAGAGCTTTCAAAAAGTGCCCAAATAATACACACATTAATTCGATCGCGTTTTGTACGTAAAGTTGCAATCCGTGGGCTATATAGGGCACTTCGGGATGCCTATCGATGTTCTATACCATGCCATTGTAACTATCATATCTTAGCGTTCGCATACAGTAACTAAAGTTGTGACCTTGAACGCTCCTTCATAAGTAGATAACTCCTACGCTATAGAAAAGACGTTCAAGAGAAAACGGAATAAGTTTTACTGCAATTAGTATGCAGCAGAGCTTTAAAAAAGTGCCCAAATAATATACACGTTAATTCGAACGCGTTTTGTACGCAATGTAGCAATCCGCGGGCTATATAGGGTACTTCGCGATGCCTATCGATGTTCTATACCAGGCCATTGTAACTCTCATATCTTAGCGTTCGCATACAGTAACTAGAGTTGTGACCTTGAACGCTCCTTCATAAGTAGATAACTCCTACATGATAGAAAAGACGTTCAAGAGAAACCGGTCTAAGTTTTAATTCAATTAGTATGCAGCAGAGCTATCAAAAAGTGCCCAAATAATATACACATTAATTCTAACGCGTTTTGTACGTAAAGTTGCAATCCGTGGGCTATATATATACCATGTCAATGTTACTATCATATCTTAGGGTTCGCATAAAGCACAAAGAGCTGTGACCTTGAACGCTCCTTCATTCGTAGATTACTGTTACATGATAGAAAAGACGTACAAGTGAAAATTCATTTAGTTTTACTGCAATTAGCAAGCAGCAAGTCTGCCAAATAATGCCCAGATAATATACACGTTAATTCGAATGCGTTTTGTAAACAAAGAAGCAATCCATGGGCTATTAAGCACACTTCGCGATGCCTATCCATTTTCTATACCATGCCATTGTAACTATCATATCTTAGCGTTGGCATACAGTAACTAGAGTTGTGACCTTGAACGGTCCTTCATAAGTAGATAACTCCTACACAATGGAAAAGACGTTCAAGAGAAAACGAACTAAGTTTTACTGCAATTAGCATGCAGCAGAGCTGCCAAATAATGCCCAGATAAAGTACACGTTAATTCGAATGCGTTTTTTAAACAAAGCAGCAATCCGTGGGCTATTAAGGACACTTTGCGATGCCTATCTATTTTCTATAACATGACATTGTAACTACCATATCTTAGCGTTCGCATTCAACACCTAGAGTTGTGACCTTGAACGCTCCTTCATAAGTAGATAACTCCTACACGATAGAAAAGACGTTCAAGAGAAAACGGTCCAAGTTTTACTGCAATTAGTATGCAGCAGATCTTTCAAAAAATGCCCAAATAATATACACGTAAATTCGAACGCGTTTTGTACGCAAAGTAGCAATCCGCGGGCTATATAAGGCACTTCGCGAAGCCTATCCATGTTCTATATCATGTCAATGTTACTATCATATCCTCGGGATCGCATAGAGCACAAAAAGCTGTGACCTTGAACGCTCCATCATTCGTAGATTACTGCTACATGATAAAAAAAACGTACAAGTGAAAATTCATTTAGTTTTACTGCAATTAGTATGCAACAGAGCTTTCAAAAAGTGCCCAAATAATACACACATTAATTCGATCGCGTTTTGTACGCAAAGTAGCAATCCGCGGGCTATATAGGGTACTTCGCGATACCTATCGATGTTCTATACCAGGCCATTGTAACTCTCATATCTTAGCGTTCGCATACAGTAACTAGAGTTGTGACCTTGAACGCTCCTTCATACGTAGATATCTCCCACACGATGGAAAAGACGTACAAGAGAATACGGTCCAAGTTTTAATTCAATTAGCATGCAGCAGAGCTGCCAAATAATGCCCTGATGATATACACGAAAATTCGAAAGCGTTTTATAAACAAAGCAGCAATCCGTGAGCTATTGAGGACACTTCGCGATGCCTGTCCATGTTCTATACCATGTGATTGTTACTATCATATCTTAGGGTTCGCATAGAGCACAAAGAGCTGTGACCTTGAACGCTCCTTCATTTGTAGATTACTGCTACATGATAGAAAAGACGTACAAGTGAAAGTTCATTTAGTTTTACTGCAATTAACATGCAGCAGAGCTGCCAAATAATGCCCAGATAATATATACGTTAATTCGAATGCGTTTTGTAAACAAAGCAGCAATCCGTGGGCTATTAAGGACACTTCGCGATGCCTATCCATTTGCTATACCATGCCATTGTAACTATCATATCTTAGCGTTCGCATACGGTAACTAGAGTTGTGACCTTGACGGCTCCTTCATAAGTAGATAACTCCTACACAATAGAAAAGACGTTCAAGAGAAAACGGACTAAGTTTTACTGCAATTAGCTTGCAGCAGAGCTGCCAAATAATGCCCAGATAATATACACGTTAATTCGAATGCGTTTTGTAAACAAAGCAGCAATCCGTGGGCTATTAAGGACACTTAGCGATGCCTATCCATTTTCTATACCATGCCATTGAAACTACCATATCTTAGCGTTCGCATATAGCACCTAGAGTTCTGACCTTGCACGCTCCTTCATAAGTAGATAACTTCTACACGATAGAAAAAACGTTCAAGAGAAAACGGTCCAAGTTTTACTGCAATTAGTATGCAACAGAGCATTCAAAAAGTGCCCAAATAATACACACATTAATTCGATCGCGTTTTGTACGTAAAGTTGCAATCCGTGAGCTATATAGGGCACTTCGCGATGGCTATCGACGTTTTATACCACGCCATTGTAACTATCATATTTTAGCGTTCGCATACAGTAACTAAAGTTGTAACCTTGAACGCTCCTTCATAAATACATAACTCCTACACGATAGAAAAGACGTTCAATAGAAAATGGACTAAGTTTTTACTGCAATTAGCATGCAGCAGAACTGCCAAATAATGCCCAGATAAAATACACGTTAATTCGAATGCGTTTTTTAAACAAAGCAGCAATCCGTGGGCTATTAAGGACACTTTGCGATGCCTATCTATTTTCTATAACATGACATTGTAACTACCATATCTTAGCGTTCGCATTCAACACCTAGAGTTGTGACCTTGAACTCTCCTTCATAAGTAGATAACTCCTACACGATAGAAAAGACGTTCAAGAGAGAACGGTCTAAGTTTTACTGCAATTAGTATGCAGCAGAGCTTTAAAAAAGTGCCCAAATAATATACACGTTAATTCGAACGCGTTTTGTACGCAAAGTAGCAATCCGCGGGCTATATAGGGTACTTCGCGATGCCTATCGATGTTCTATACCAGGCCATTGTAACTCTCATATCTTAGCGTTCGCATACAGTAACTAGAGTTGTGACCTTGAACGCTCCTTCATAAGTAGATAACTCCTACACGATAGAAAAGACGTTCAAGAGAAAATGGACTAAATTTTACTGCAATTAGCATGCAGCAGAGCTGCCAAATAAGGCCCAGACAATATACACGTTAATTCGAATGCGTTTTGTAAACAAAGCAGCAATCCGTGGGCTATTAAGGACACTTAGCGATGCCTATCCATTTTCTATACCATGCCATTGAAACTACCATATCTTAGCGTTCGCATATAGCACCTAGAATTATGACCTTGAACGCTCCTTCATAAGTAGATAACTTCTACACGATAGAAAAGACGTTCAAGAGAAAACGGTCTAAGTTTTACTGCAATTAGTATGCAGCAGAGCTTTAAAAAAGTGCCCAAATAATACACACATTAATTCGATTGCGTTTTGTACGTAAAGTTTCGATCCGTGGACTATATAGGGCACTTCGCGATGCCTATCGATGTTCTATACCATGCTATTGTAACTATCTTATTTTAGCGTTCGCATACAGTAACTAGAGTGGTGACCTTGAACGCTCCTTCATAAGTAGATAACTCCTACAAGATAGAAAAGACGTTCAAGAAAAAGCGGACTAAGTTTTACTGCAATTAGCATGCAGCAGAACTTTAAAAAATTACCCAAATAATATACACGTTAATTCGAACGCGTTTTGTACGCAAAGAAGCAATCCGCGGGCTATATAAGGCACTTCGCGAAGCCTATCCATGTTCTATACCATGTCAATGTTACTATTATATCTTAGGGTTCGCATAGAGCACAAAGAGCTGTGACCTTGAACGCTCCTTCATTCGTAGATTACTGCTACATGATAAAAATACCGTACAAGTGAAAATTCATTTAGTTTTACTGCAATTAGCATGCAGCAGATCTTTCAAAAAGTACCCAAATAATATACACGTTAATTCGATCGCGTTTTGTACGTCAAGTTTCAATCCGTGGGCTATATAGGGCACTTCGCGATGGCTATCGACGTTCTATACCATGCCATTGTAACTATCATATCTTAGCGTTCGCATACAGTAACTAGAGTTGTGATCTTGAACGCTCCTTCATAAGTAGATAACTCCTACATGATAGAAAAGACGTTCAAGAGAAACCGGTCAAAGTTTTACTGCAATTAGTATGCAGCAGAGCTTTCAAAAAGTGCCCAAATAAAATACACGTTAATTCGAACGCGTTTTGTACCCAATGTTCTATACCAGTCCATTGTAACTATCAAATCTTAGCGTTCGCATACAGTAACTAGAGTTGTGACCTTGAACGCTCCTTCATAAGTAGATAACTCCTACACGATAGAAAAGACATTCAAGAGAAAACGGACTAAATTTTACTGCAATTAGCAATTACCATGCAGCAGAGCTGCCAAATAATGCCCAGATGATATACACGAAAATTCGAATGCGTTTTCTAAACAAAGCAGCCATCCGTGGGCTATTGAGGACACTTCGCGATGCCTATCCATGTTCTATACCATGTCAATGTTACTATCATATCTTAGGGTTCGCATAGAGCACAAAGAGCTGTGACCTTGAACGCTCCTTCATTCATAGATCACTACTATAGGATATAAAAGACGTACAAGTGAAAGTGGATTTAGTTTTACTGCAATTAGCATGCAGCAAAGCGGCCAAATAATGCCCAGATTAAATACACGTTAATTCGAACGCGTTTTTTAAACAAAGCAGCAATCCGTCGGCTATTAAGGACACTTCGCGATGCCTATCCATTTTCTATACCATGCCATTGTAACTATCATATCTTAGCGTTCGCATACAGTCACTAGAGTTGTGACTTAGATCGCTTCTTCATAAGGAGATACGTTCACGTTAATTCGAATGCGTTTTTTAAACAAAGCAGCAATCCGTGGGCTATTATGGACATTTAGCGATGCCTATCCATTTTCTATACCATGCCATTGTAACAATCATATCTTAGCGTTCGCATACGGTCACTAGAGTTGTGACCTTGAACGCTTCTTCATAAGTAGATAACTCCTACATGATAGAAGAGACGTTCAAGAGAAACCGGTCTAAATTTTACTGCAATTAGTATGCAACAAATCTTTCAAAAAGTGCCCAAATAATATACACGTTAATTCGAACGCGTTTTGTACGAAAAGTTGCAATCCGTGGGCTATATAGGGCACTTCGCGATGCCAATCGATGTCCTATACCATGCCATTGTAACTATCATATCTTAGCGATCGCATACAGTAACTAATGTTGTGACCTTGAACGCTCCTTCATAAATACATAACTCCTACACGATAGAAAAGACGTTCAATAGAAAATGGACTACGTTTTACTGCAATTAGCATGCAGCAGAGCTGCCAAATAATGCCCAGATAAAATACACGTTAATTCGAATGCGTTTTTTAAACAAAGCAGCAATCCGTGGGCTATTAAGGACACTTTGCGATGCCTATCTATTTTCTATAACATGACATTGTAACTACCATATCTTAGCGTTCGCATTCAACACCTAGAGTTGTGACCTTGAACGCTCCTTCATAAGTAGATAACTCCTACACGATAGAAAAGACGTTCAAGAGAAAACGGTCTAAGTTTTACTGCAATTAATATGCAGCAGATCTTTCAAAAAGTGCCCAAATAATACACACTTTAATTTGAACGCGTTTTGAACGAAAAGTTGCAATCCGTGGGCTATATAGGGCACTTCGCGATGCCTATCGATGTTCTATACCAGGCCATTGTAACTCTCATATCTTAGCGTTCGCATACAGCACCTAGAGTTGTGACGTTGAACGCTCCTTCATAAGTAGATAACTCCTACAAGATAGAAAAGACGTTCAAGAGAAAACGGTCTAAGTTTTACTGCTTCTACACCATGCCATTGTAACTATCATATCTTAGCGTTCGCTACAGTAACTATAGTTGTGACCTTGAACGCTCCTTCATACGTAGATATTTCCCACACGATGGAAAAGACGTACAAGAGAAAACGGTCCAAGTTTTAATTCAATTAGCATGCAGCAGAGCTGCCAAATAATGCCCTGATGATATACACGAAAATTCGAATGCGTTTTATAAAGAAAGCAGCAATCCGTGGGCTATTGAAGACACTTCGCGATGCCTGTCCATGTTCTATACCATGTGATTGTTACTATCATATCTTAGGGTTAGCATAGAGCACAAAGAGCTGTGACCTTGAACGCTCCTTCATTTGTAGATTACTGCTACATGATAGAAAAGACGTACAAGTGAAAATTCATTTAGTTTTACTGCAATTAACATACAGCAGAGCTGCCAAATAATGCCCAGATAATATATACGTTAATTCGAATGCGTATTGTAAACAAAGCAGCAATCCGTGGGCTATTAAGGACACTTCGCGATGCATATCCATTTGCTATACCATGCCATTGTAACTATCATATCTTAGCGTTCGCATACGGTAACTAGAGTTGTGACCTTGACGGCTCCTTCATAAGTAGATAACTCCTACAAGATAGAAAAGACGTTCAAGAGAAAACGGACTAAGTTTTACTGCAATTAGCATGCAGCAGAGCTGCCAAATAATGCCCAGATAATATACACGTTAATTCGAATGCGTTTTGTAAATAAAGCAGCAATCCGTGGGCTATTGAGGACACTTCGCGATGCCTATCCATGTTCTATACCATGCCATTGTAACTACCATATCTTAGCGTTCGCATACAGCACCTAGAGTTGTGACGTTGAACGCTCCTTCATAAGTAGATAACTCCTACAAGATAGAAAAGACGTTCAATAGAAAACGGACTAAGTTTTACTGCAATTAGCATGCAGCAGAGCTGCCAAATAATGCCAAGATAATATACACGAAAATTCGAATGAGTTCTGTAAACTAAGCAGCAATCCGTGGGCTATTGAGGACACTTCGCGATGCCTATCCATGTTCTATACCATGTCAATGTTACTATCATATCTTAGGGTTCGCATAGAGCACAAAGAGCTGTGACCTTGAACGCTCCTTCATTTGTAGATTACTGCTACATGATAGAAAAGACCTACAAGTGAAAATTCATTTAGTTTTACTGCAATTAGCATGCAGCAGAGCTACCAAATAGTGCCCAGATAATATACACGTTAATTCGAATGCGTTTTGTAAACCAAGCAGCAATCCGTGGGCTATTAAGGACACTTCGCGATGCCTATCCATTTTCCATACCATGCCATTGTAACTACCATATCTTAGCGTTCGCATACAGCACCTAGAGTTGTGACGTTGAACGCTCCTTCATAAGTAGATAACTCCTACAAGATAGAAAAGACGTTCAATAGAAAACGGACTAAGTTTTACTGCAATTAGCATGCAGCAGAGCTGCCAAATAATGCCTAGATAATATACACGAAAATTCGAATGCGTTCTGTAAACTAAGCAGCAATCCGTGGGCTATTGAGGACACTTCGCGATGCCTATCCATGTTCTATACGATGTCAATGTTACTATCATATCTTAGGGTTCGCATAGAGCACAAAGAGCTGTGACCTTGAACGCTCCTTCATTTGTAGATTACTGCTACATGATAGAAAAGACGTACAAGTGAAAATTCATTTAGTTTTACTGCAATTAGCATGCAGCAGAGCTGCCAAATAATGCCTAGATAATATACACGAAAATTCGAATGCGTTCTGTAAACTAAGCAGCAATCCGTGGGCTATTGAGGACACTTCGCGATGCCTATCCATGTTCTATACCATGTCAATGTTACTTTCATATCTTAGGGTTCGCATAGAGCACAAAGAGCTGTGACCTTGAACGCTCCTTCATTCGTAGATTACTGCTACATGATAGAAAAGACGTACAAGTGAAAATTCATTTAGTTTTACTGCAATTAGCATGCAGCAGAGCTGCCAAATAGTGCCCAGATAATATACACGTTAATTCGAATGCGTTTTGTAAACAAAGCAGCAATCCGTGGGGTATTGAGGACACTTCGCGATGCCTATCCATTTTCTATACCATGCCATTGTAACTACCATATCTTAGCGTTCGCATACAACACCTAGAGTTGTGACCTTGAACGCTCCTTCATAAGTAGATAACTCCTACACGATAGAAAAGACGTTCAAGAGAAAACGGTCTAAGTTTTACTGCAATTGGTATGCAGCAGATCTTTCAAAAAGTGCCCAAATAATATACACGTTAATTCGAACGCGTTTTGTACGAAAAGTTGCAATCCGTGGGCTATATAGGGCACTTCGCGATGCCTATCGATGTTCTATACCATGCCATTGTAACTATCATATCTTAGCGTTCGCATACAGTAACTAGAGTTGTGACCTTGAACGCTCCTTCATAAGTAGATAACTCCTACACGATAGAAAAGACAATCAAGAGAAAACGGACTAAATTTTACTGCAATTAGCATGCAGCAGTGCTGCCAAATAATGCCCAGATGATATACACGAAAATTCGAATGCGTTTTCTAAACAGAGCAGCAATCCGTGGGCTATTGAGGACACTTCGCGATGCCTATCCATGTTCTATACCATGTCAATGTTACTTTCATATCTTAGGGTTCGCATAGAGCACAAAGAGCTGTGACCTTGAACGCTTCTTCATTCGTAGATTACTACTATACGATATAAAAGACGTACAAGTGAAAATGGATTTAGTTTTACTGCAATTAGCATACAGCAAAGCGGCCAAATCATGCCCAGATTAAATACACGTTAATTCGAATGCGTTTTTTAAACAAAGCAGCAATCCGTCGGCTATTAAGGACACTTCGCGATGCCTATCCATTTTCTATACCATGCCATTGTAACTATCATATCTTAGCGTTCGCATACGGTCACTAGAGTTGTGACCTTGAACGCTTCTTCATAAGTAAATACATTCACGTTAATTCGAATGCGTTTCTTAAACAAAGCAGCAATCCGTGGGCTATTAAGGACACTTTGCGATGCCTATCTATTTTCTATAACAGGACATTGTAACTACCATATCTTAGCGTTCGCATTCAACACCTAGAGTTGGGACCTTGAACGCTCCTTCATAAGTAGATAACTCCTACACGATAGAAAAGACGTTCAAGAGAAAACGGAATAAGTTTTACTGCAATTAGTATGCAGCAGAGATTTAAAAAAGTGCCCAAATAATATACACGTTAATTCGAACGCGTTTTGTACGCAAAGTAGCAATCCGCGGGCTATATAGGGTACTTCGCGATGCCTATCGATGTTCTATACCAGGCCATTGTAACTCTCATATCTTAGCGTTCGCATACAGTAACTAGAGTTGTGACCTTGAACGCTCCTTCATAAGTAGATAACTCCTACACGATAGAAAAGACGTTCAAGAGAAAATGGACTAAATTTTGCTGCAATTAGCATGCAGCAGAGCTGCCAAATAATGCCCAGACAATATACACGTTAATTCGAATGCGTTTTGTAAACAAAGCAGCAATCCGTGTGCTATTATGGACACTTCGCGATTCCTATCCATGTTCTATACCATGTCAATGTTACTATCATATCTTAGGGTTCGCATAGAGCACAAAGAGCTGTGACCTTGAACGCTCCTTCATTCGTAGATTACTGCTACACGATAGAAAAGACGTACAAGTGAAAATTCATTTAGTTTCACTGCAATTAGCATGTAGCAAGGCTGCCAAATAATGCCCAGAAAATATACACGTTAATTCGAATGCGTTTTGTAAACAAAGCAGCAATCCGTGGGGTATTAAGGACCCTTCGCGATGCCTATCCATTTTCTATACCATGCCATTGTAACTACCATATCTTAGCGTTCGCATACAGCACCTAGGGTTGTGACCTTGAACGCTCCTTCATAAGTAGATAACTCCTACACGATAGAAAAGACGTTCAAGAGAAAACGGTCTAAGTTTAACTGCAATTAGTATGCAGCAGATCTTTCAAAAAGTGCCCAAATAATATACACGTTAATTCGAAAGCGTTTTGTACGAAAAGTTGCAATCCGTGGGCTATATAGGGCACTTCGCGATGCCTATCGATGTTCTATACCATGCCATTGTAACTATCATATCTTAGCGTTCGCATACAGTAACTAAAGTTGTGACCTTGAACGCTCCTTCATAAGTAGATAACTCCTACACGATAGAAAAGACGTTCAAGAGAAAATGGACTAAATTTTACTGCAATTAGCATGCATCAGAGCTGCCAAATAATGCCCAGATAATATACACGTTAATTCGAATGCGTTTTGTAAACAAAGCAGCAATCCGTGGGCTATTAAGGACACTTCGCGATGCCTATCGATGTTCTATACCATGATATTGTAACTATCATATCTTAGCGTTCGCATACAGTAACTAAAGTTGTGACCTTGACGGCTCCTTCATAAGTAGATAACTCCTACACGATAGAAAAGACGTTCAAGAGAAAACAGACTAAGTTTTACTGCAATTAGCATGCAGCAGAGCTGCCAAATAATGCCCAGATAATATACACGTTAATTCGAATGCGTTTTGTAAACAAAGCAGCAATCCGTGGGCTATTAAGGACACTTCGCGATGCCTATCCATGTTCTATACCATGTCAATGTTACTATCATATCTTAGGGTTCGCATAGAGCACAAAGAGCTGTGACCTTGAACGCTCCTTCATTCGTAGATTACTGCTACATGATAGAAAAGACGTACAAGTGAAAATTCATTTAGTTTTACTGCAATTAGCTGTAGCAAGGCTGCCAAATAATGCCCAGAAAATATACACGTTAATTCGAATGCGTTTTGTAAACAAAGCAGCAATCCGTGGGCTATTAAGGACACTTCGCGATGCCTATCCATTTTCTATACCATGCCATTGTAACTACCATATCTTAGCGTTCGCATACAACACCTAGAGTTGTGACCTTGAACGCTCCTTCATAAGTAGATAACTCCTACACGATAGAAAAGACGTTCAAGAGAAAACGGTCTAAGTTTTACTGCAATTAGCATGCAGCAGAACTTTCAAAAAGTGCCCAAATAATATACATGTTAATTCGAACGCGTTTTATACGCAAAGTAACAATCCGCAGGCTATATAAGACACTTCACGAAGCCTATCCATGTTCTATACCATGTCAATGTTACTATTACATCTTAGGGTTCGCATAGAGCACAAAGAGCTGTGACCTTGAACGCTCCTTCATAAGTAGATAACTCCTACACGATAGAAAAGACGTTCAAGAGAAAACGGTCTAAGTTTTACTGCAATTAGTATGCAGCAGATCTTTCAAAAGGTGCCCAAGTAATATACACGTTAATTCGAACGCGTTTTGAACGAAAAGTTGCAATCCGTGGGCTATATAGGGCACTTCGCGATTCCTATCGATGTTCTATACCAGGCCATTGTAACTCTCATATCTTAGCGTTCGCATACAGCACCTAGAGTTGTGACGTTGAACGCTCCTTCATAAGTAGATAACTCCTACAAGATAGAAAAGACGTTCAAGAGAAAACGGACTAAGTTTTACTGCAATTAGCATGCAATTAGCATGCAGCAGAGCTGCCAAATAATGCATAGATAATATACACGAAAATTCGAATGCGTTTTATAAACAAAGCAGCAATCCGTGGGCTATTGAGGACACTTCGCGATGCCTATCCATGTTCTATACCATGTGATTGTTTCTATCATATCTTAGGGTTCGCATAGAGAACAAAGAGCTGTGACCTTGAACGCTCCTTCATTTGTAGATTACTGCTACATGATAGAAAAGACGTGCAAGTGAAAATTCATTTAGTTTTACTGCAATTAGCATGCAGCAGAGCTGCCAAATAATGCCCAGATAATATATACGTTAATTCGAATGCGTTTTGTAAACAAAGCAGCAATCCGTGGGCTATTAAGGACACTTCGCGATGCCTATCCATTTTTTATACCATGCCATTGTAACTATCATATCTTAGCGTTCGCATACGGTAACTAGAGTTGTGACCTTGACGGCTCCTTCATAAGTAGATAACTCCTACATGATAGAAAAGACGTTCAAGAGAAACCGGTCTAAGTTTTACTGCAATTAGTATGCAGCAGAGCTATCAAAAAGTGCCCAAATAATATACACATTAATTCGAACGCGTTTTGTACGTAAAGTTGCAATCCGTGGGCTATATAGGGCACTTCGCGATGCCTATCCATGTTCTATACCATGTCAATGTTACTATCATATCTTAGGGTTCGCATAAAGCACAAAGAGCTGTGACCTTGAACGCTCCTTCATTCGTAGATTACTGTTACATGATAGAAAAGACGTACAAGTGAAAATTCATTTAGTTTTACTGCAATTAGCAAGCAGCAAGTCTGCCAAATAATGCCCAGATAATATACACGTTAATTCGAATGCGTTTTGTAAACAAAGAAGCAATCCGTGGGCTATTAAGGACACTTCGCGATGCCTATCCATTTTCTATACCATGCCATTGTAACTATCATATCTTAGCGTTCGCATACAGTAACCAGAGTTGTGACCTTGAACGCTCCTTCATACGTAGATATCTCCCACACGATGGAAAAGACGTACAAGAGAAAACGGTCCAAGTTTTAATTCAATTAGCATGCAGCAGAGCTGCCAAATAATGCCCTGATGATATACACGAAAATTCGAATGCGTTTTATAAACAAAGCAGCAATCCGTGGGCTATTGAGGACACTTCGCGATGCCTGTCCATGTTCTATACCATGTGATTGTTACTATCATATCTTAGGGTTCGCATAGAGCACAAAGAGCTGTGACCTTGAACGCTCCTTCATTTGTAGATTACTGCTACATGATAGAAAAGACGTACAAGTGAAAATTCATTTAGTTTTACTGCAATTAACATGCAGCAGAGCTGCCAAATAATGCCCAGATAATATATACGTTAATTCGAATGCGTTTTGTAAACAAAGCAGAAATCCGTGGGCTATTAAGGACACTTCGCGATGCCTATCCATTTGCTATACCATGCCATTGTAACTATCATATCTTAGCGTTCGCATACGGTAACTAGAGTTGTGACCTTGACGGCTCCTTCATAAGAAGATAACTCCTACACAATAGAAAAGACGTTCAAGAGAAAACGGACTAAGTTTTACTGCAATTAGCATGCAGCAGAGCTGCCAAATAATGCCCAGATAATATACACGTTAATTCGAATGCGTTTTGTAAACAAAGCAGCAATCCGTGGGCTATTAAGGACACTTCGCGATGCCTATCCATGTTCTATACCATGTCAATGTTACTATCATATCTTAGGGTTCGCATAGAGCACAAAGAGCTGTGACCTTGAACGCTCCTTCATTCGTAGATTACTGCTACATGATAGAAAAGACGTACAAGTAAAAATTCATTTAGTTTTACTGCAATTAGCTGTGGCAAGGCTGCCAAATAATGCCCAGAAAATATACACGTTAATTCGAATGCGTTCTGTAAACAAAGCAGCAATCCGTGGGCTATTAAGGACACTTCGCGATGCCTATCCATTTTCTATACCATGCCATTGTAACTACCATATCTTAGCGTTCGCATACAACACCTAGAGTTGTGACATTGAACGCTCCTTCATAAGTAGATAACTCCTACACGATAGAAAAGACGTTCAAGAGAAAACGGTCTAAGTTTTACTGCAATTAGTATGCAGCAGATCTTTCAAAAAGTGCCCAAATAATATACATGTTAATTCGAACGCGTTTTGTACGCAAAGTAGCAATCCGCAGGCTATATAAGACACTTCACGAAGCCTATCCATGTTCTATACCATGTCAATGTTACTATCATATCTTAGGGTTCGCATAGAGCACAAAGAGTTGTGACCTTGAACGCTCCTTCATAAGTAGATAACTCCTACACGATAGAAAAGACGTTCAAGAGAAAACGGTCTAAGTTTTACTGCAATTAGTATGCAGCAGATCTTTCAAAAAGTGCCCAAATAATATACACGTTAATTCGAACGCGTTTTGAACGAAAAGTTGCAATCCGTGGGCTATATAGGGCACTTCGGGATGCCTATCGATGTTCTATACCAGGCCATTGTAACTCTCATATCTTAGCGTTCGCATACAGCACCTAGAGTTGTGACGTTGAACGCTCCTTCATAAGTAGATAACTCCTACAAGATAGAAAAGACGTTCAAGAGAAAACGGTCTAAGTTTTACTGCAATTAGTATGCAACAGAGCTTTCAAAAAGTGCCCAAATAATACACACATTAATTCGATCGCGTTTTGTATGTAAAGTTTCAATCCGTGGGCTATATAGGGCACTTCGCGATGGCTATCGACGTTCTATACCATGCCATTGTACCTATCATATCTTAGCGTTCGCATACAGTAACTAGAGTTGTGATCTTGAACGCGCCTTCATAAGTAGATAACTCCTACATGATAGAAAAGCCGTTCAAGAGAAACCGGTCTAAGTTTTACTGCAATTAGTATGCAGCAGAGCTTTCAAAAAGTGCCCAAATAATATACAGGTTAATTCGAACGCGTTTTGTACCCAAAGTAGCAATCCGCGGGCTATATAGGGCACTTCGCGATGCCTATCGATGTTCTATACCAGGCCATTGTAACTATCATATCTTAGCGTTCGCACACAGTAACTAGAGTTGTGACCTTGAACGCTCCTTCATAAGTAGATAACTCCTACGCGATAGAAAAGACATTCAAGAGAAAACGGACTAAATTTTACTGCAATTAGCATGCAGCAGAGCTGCCAAATAATGCCCAGATGATATACACGAAAATTCGAATGCGTTTTCTAAACAAAGCAGCAATCCGTGGGCTATTGAGGACACTTCACGATGCCTATCCATGTTCTATACCATGTCAATGTTACTATCATGTCTTAGGGTTCGCATAGAGCACAAAGAGCCCTGACCTTGAACGCTCCTTCATTTGTAGATTACTGCTACATGATAGAAAAGACGTACAAGTGAAAATTCATTTAGTTTTACTGCAATTAGCATGCAGCAGAGCTACCAAATAGTGCCCAGATAATATACACGTTAATTCGAATGCGTTTTGTAAACCAAGCAGCAATCCGTGGGCTATTAAGGACACTTCGCGATGCCTATCCATTTTCCATACCATGCCATTGTAACTACCATATCTTAGCGTTCGCATACAGCACCTAGAGTTGTGACGTTGAACGCTCCTTCATAAGTAGATAACTCCTACAAGATAGAAAAGACGTCCAAGAGAAAACGGTCTAAGTTTTACTGCAATTAGTATGCAACAGAGCTTTCAAAAAGTGCCCAAATAATATACAGGTTAATTCGAACGCGTTTTGTACCCAAAGTAGCAATCCGCGGGCTATATAGGGCACTTCGCGATGCCTATCGATGTTCTATACCAGGCCATTGTAACTATCATATCTTAGCGTTCGCACACAGTAACTAGAGTTGTGACCTTGAACGCTCCTTCATAATTAGATAACTCCTACGCGATAGAAAAGACATTCAAGAGAAAACGGACTAAATTTTAGTGCAATTAGCATGCAGCAGAGCTGCCAAATAATGCCCAGATGATATACACGAAAATTCGAATGCGTTTTATAAACAAAGCAGCAATCCGTGGGCTATTGAGGACACTTCGCGATGCCTGTCCATGTTCTATACCATGTCAATGTTACTATCATATCTTAGGGTTCGCATAGAGCGCAAAGAGCTGTGACCTTGAACGCTCCTTCATAAGTAGATAACTCCTACATGATAGAAAAGACATTCAAGAGAAACCGGTCTAAGTTTTACTGCAATTAGTATGCAGCAGACCTTTCAAAAACTGCCCAAATAATATACACGTTAATTCGATCGCGTTTTGTACGTAAAGTTGCAATCCGTGGGCTATATAGGGCACTTCGCGATGGCTATCGACGTTTTATACCTTGCTATTGTATCTATCATATCTTAGCGTTCGTATACAGTAACTAAAGTTGTGACCTTGAACGCTCCTTCATAAATACATAACTCCTACACGATAGAAAAGACGTTCAATAGAGAATGGACTAAGTTTTACTGCAATTAGCATGCAGCAGAGCTGCCAAATAATGCCCAGATAAAATACACGTTAATTCGAATACGTTTTTTAAACAAAGCAGTAATCCGTGGGCTATTAAGGACACTTTGCGATGCCTATCTATTTTCTATAACATGACATTGTAACTACCATAACTTAGCGTTCGCATTCAACAACTAAAGTTGTGACCTTGAACGCTCCTTCATAAGTAGATAACTCCTACACGATAGAAAAGACGTTCAAGAGAAAACGGTCTAAGTTTTACTGCAATTAGTATGCAGCAGATCTTTCAAAAAGTGCCCAAATAATATACACGTTAATTCGAACGCGTTTTGAACGAGAAGTTGCAATCCGTGGGCTATATAGGGCACTTCGGGATGCCTATCGATGTTCTATACAATGCCATTGTAACTATCATATCTTAGCGTTCGCATACAGTAACTAAAGTTGTGACCTTGAACGCTCCTTCATAAGTAGATAACTCCTACACGATAGAAAAGACGTTCAAGAGAAAACGGAATAAGTTTTACTGCAATTAGTATGCTGCAGAGCTTTAAAAAAGTGCCCAAATAATATACACGTTAATTCGAACGCGTTTTGTACGTAAAGTAGCAATCGGCGGGCTATATAGGGTACTTCGCGATGCCTATCGATGTTCTATACCAGTCCATTGTAACTCTCATATCTTAGCGTTCGCATACAGTAACTAGAGTTGTGACCTTGAACGCTCCTTCATACGTAGATATCTCCCACACGATGGAAAAGACGTACAAGAGAAAACAGTCCAAGTTTTAATTCAATTAGCATGCAGCAGAGCTGCCAAATAATGCCCTGATGATATACACGAAAATTCGAATGCGTTTTATAAACAAAGCAGCAATCCGTGGGCTATTGAGGACACTTCGCGATGCCTGTCCATGTTCTATACCATGTGATTGTTACTATCATATCTTAGGGTTCGCATAGAGCACAGAGAGCTGTGACCTTGAACGCTCCTTCATTTGTAGATTACTGCTACATGATAGAAAAGACGTACATGTGAAAATTAATTTAGTTTTACTGCAATTAGCATGCAGCAGAGCTGCCAAATAATGCCCAGATAATATATACGTTAATTCGAATGCGTTTTGTAAACAAAGCAGCAATCCGTGGGCTATTAAGGACACTTCGCGATGCCTATCCATTTTCTATACCATGCCATTGTAACTATCATATCTTAGCGTTCGCAAACGGTAACTAGAGTTGTGACCTTGACGGCTCCTTCATAAGTAGATAACTCCTACATGACAGAAAAGACGTTCAAGAGAAACCGGTCTAAGTTTTACTGCAATTAGTATGCAGCAGAGCTATCAAAAAGTGCCCAAATAATATATACATTAATTCGAACGCGTTTTGTACGTAAAGTTGCAAACCGTGGGCTATATAGGGCACTTCGCGATGCCTATCCATGTTCTATACCATGTCAATGTTACTATCATATCTTAGGGTTCGCATAAAGCACAAAGAGCTGTGACCTTGAACGCTCCTTCATTCGTAGATTACTGTTACATGATAGAAAAGACGTACAAGTGAAAATTCATTTAGTTTTACTGCAATTAGCAAGCAGCAAGTCTGCCAAATAATGCCCAGATAATATACACGTTAATTCGAATGCGTTTTGTAAACAAAGAAGCAATCCGTGGGCTATTAAGGGCACTTCGCGAAGCCTATCCATTTTCTATACCATGCCATTGTAACTATCATATCTTAGCGTTCGCATACAGTAACTAGAGTTGTGACCTTGAACGCCCCTTCATAAGTAGATAACTCCTACACAATGGAAAAGACGTTCAAGAGAAAACGAACTAAGTTTTACTGCAATTAGCATGCAGCAGAGCTGCCAAATAATGCCCAGATAATATACACGTTAATTCGAATGCGTTTTTTAAACAAAGCAGCAATCCGTGGGCTATTAAGGACACTTTGCGATGCCTATCTATTTTCTATAACATGACATTGTAACTACCATATTTTAGCGTTCGCATTCAACACCTAGAGTTGTGACCTTGAATGCTCCTTCATAAGTAGATAACTCCTACACGATAGAAAAGACGTTCAAGAGAAAACGGTCAAAGTTTTACTGCAATTAGTATGCAGCAGATCTTTCAAAAGGTGCCCAAATAATATACACGTTAATTCGAACGCGTTTTGAACGAAAAGTTGCAATCCGTGGGCTATATAGGGCACTTCGCGATGCCTATCGATGTTCTATACCAGGCCATTGTAACTCTCATATCTTAGCGTTCGCATACAGCACCTAGAGTTGTGACGTTGAACGCTCCTTCATAAGTAGATAACTCCTACAAGATAGAAAAGACGTCCAAGAGAAAACGGTCTAAGTTTTACTGCAATTAGTATGCAACAGAGCTTTCAAAAAGTGCCCAAATAATACACACATTAATTCGATCGCGTTTTGTACGTAAAGTTGCAATCCGTGGGCAATATAATGCACTTCGCGATGCCTATCGATGTTCTATACCATGCTATTGTAACTATCTTATCTTAGCGTTCGCATACAGTAACTAGAGTGGTGACCTTGAACGCTCCTTCATAAGTAGATAACTCCTACAAGATAGAAAAGACGTTCAAGAGAAAACGGACTAAGTTTTACTGCAATTAGCATGCAGCAGAACTTTCAAAAAGTGCCCAAATAATATACACGTTAATTCGAACGCGTTTTGTATGCAAAGTAGCAATCCGCGGGCTATATAAGGCACTTCGCGAGGCCTATCCATGTTCTATATCATGTCAATGTTACTATCATATCTTAGGGTTCGCATAGAGCACAAAGAGCTGTGACCTTGAACGCTCCTTCATTCGTAGATTACTGCTACATGATAAAAAAAACGTACAAGTGAAAATTCATTTAGTTTTACTGCAATTAGTATGCAACAGAGCTTTCAAAAAGTGCCCAAATAATACACACATTAATTCGATCGCGTTTTGTACGTAAAGTTGCAATCCGTGGGCTATATAGGGCACTTCGGGATGCCTATCGATATTATATACCATGCCATTGTAACTATCATATCTTAGCGTTCGCATACAGTAACTAAAGTTGTGACCTTGAACGCTCCTTCATAAGTAGATAACTCCTACACGATAGAAAAGACGTTAAAGAGAAATCGGAATAAGTTTTACTGCAATTAGTATGCAGCAGAGCTTTAAAAAAGTGCCCAAATAATATACACGTTAATTCGAATGCGTTTTGTACGCAAAGTAGCAATCCGCGGGCTATATAGGGTACTTAGCGATGCCTATCGATGTTCTATACCAGGCCATTGTAACTCTCATATCTTAGCGTTCGCATACAGTAACTAGAGTTGTGACCTTGAACGCTCCTTCATACGTAGATATCTCCCACACGATGGAAAAGACGTACAAGAGAAAACGGTCCAAGTTTTAATTCAATTAGCATGCAGCAGAGCTGCCAAATAATGCCTTGATGATATACACGAAAATTCGAATGCGTTTTATAAACAAAGCAGCAATCCGTGGGCTATTGAGGACACTTCGCGATGCCTGTCCATGTTCTATACCATGTGATTGTTACTATCATATCTTAGGGTTCGCATAGAGCACAAAGAGCTGTGACCTTGAACGCTCCTTCATTTGTAGATTACTGCTACATGATAGAAAAGACGTACAAGTGAAAGTTCATTTAGTTTTACTGCAATTAACATGCAGCAGAGCAGCCAAATAATGCCCAAATAATATATACGTTAATTCGAATGCGTTTTGTAAACAAAGCAGCAATCCGTGGGCTATTAACGACACTTCGCGATGCCTATCCATTTGCTATACCATGCCATTGTAACTATCATATCTTATCGTTCGCATACGGTAACTAGAGTTGTGACCTTGACGGCTCCTTCATAAGTAGATAACTCCTACATGATAGAAAACACGTTCAAGAGAAACCGGTCTAAGTTTTACTGCAATTAGTGTGCAACAGAGCTATCAAAAAGTGCCCAAATAATATACACGTTAATTCGAACGCGTTTTGTACGTAAAGTTGCAATCCGTGGGCTATATAGGGCACTTCGCGATGCCTATCCATGTTCTATACCATGTCAATGTTACTATCATATCTTAGGGTTCGCATAAAGCATAAAGAGCTGTGACCTTGAACGCTCCTTCATTCGTAGATTACTGTTATATGATAGAAAAGACGTACAAGTGAAAATTCATTTAGTTTTACTGCAATTAGCAAGCAGCAAGGATGCCAAATAATGCCCAGATATTATACACGTTAATTCGAATGCGTTTTGTAAACAAAGAAGCAATCCGTGGGCTATTAAGGACACTTCGCGATGCCTATCCATTTTCTATACCATGCCATTGTAACTATCATATCTAAGCGTTCGCATACAGTAACTAAAGTTGTGACCTTGAACGCTCCTTCATAAGTAGATAACTCCTACAAGATAGAAAAGACGTTCAAGAGAAAACGGACTAAGTTTTACTGCAATTAGCATGCAGCAGAACTTTCAAAAAGTGCCCAAATAATATACACGTTAATTCGAACGCGTTTTGTACGCAAAGTAGCAATCCGCGGGCTATATAAGGCACTTCGCGAAGCCTATCCATGTTCTATATCATGTCAATGTTACTATCATATCTTAGGGTTCGCATAAAGCATAAAGAGCTGTGACCTTGAACGCTCCTTCATTCGTAGATTACTGTTACATGATAGAAAAGACGTACAAGTGAAAATTCATTTAGTTTTACTGCAATTAGCATGCAGCAGAGCTGCCAAATAATGCCCAGATAGTATACACGTTAATTCGAATGCGTTTTGTAAACAAAGCAGCAATCCGTGGGCTATTAAGGACACTTAGCGATGCCTATCCATGTTCTATACCATGTCAATGTTACTATCATATCTTAGGGTTCGCATAGAGCACAAAGAGCTGTGACCTTGAACGCTCCTTCATTCGTAGATTACTGCTACATGATAAAAAAAACGTACAAGTGAAAATTCATTTAGTTTTACTGCAATTAGTATGCAACAGAGCTTTCAAAAAGTGCCCAAATAATACACACATTAATTCAATCGCGTTTTGTACGTAAAGTTGCAATCCGTGGGCTATATAGGGCACTTCGGGATGCCTATCGATGTTCTATACCATGCCATTGTAACTATCATATCTTAGCGTTCGCATACAGTAACCAGAGTTGTGACCTTGAACGCTCCTTCATACGTAGATATCGCCCACACGATGGAAAAGACGTACAAGAGAAAATGGTCCAAGTTTTAATTCAATTAGCATGCAGCAGAGCTGCCAAATAATGCCCTGATGATATACACGAAAATTCGAATGCGTTTTGTAAACAAAGCAGCAATCCGTGGGCTATTAAGGACCCTTCGCGATGCCTATCCATTTGCTACACCATGCCATTGTAACTATCATATCTTATCGTTCGCATACGGTAACTAGAGTTGTGACCTTGACGGCTCCTTCATAAGTAGATAACTCCTACATGATAGAAAACACGTTCAAGAGAAACCGGTCTAAGTTTTACTGCAATTAGTGTGCAACAGAGCTATCAAAAAGTGCCCAAATAATATACACGTTAATTCGAACGCGTTTTGTACGTAAAGTTGCAATCCGTGGGCTATATAGGGCACTTCGCGATGCCTATCCATGTTCTATACCATGTCAATGTTACTATCATATCTTAGGGTTCGCATAAAGCACAAAGAGCTGTGACCTTGAACGCTCCTTCATTCGTAGACTGTTACATGATAGAAAAGACGTACAAGTGAAAATTCATTTAGTTTTACTGCAATTAGCAAGCAGCAAGGCTGCCAAATAATGCCCAGATAATTACACGTTAATTCGGATGCGTTTTGTAAACAAAGAAGCAATCCGTGGGCTATTAAGGACACTTCGCGATGCCTATCCATTTTCTATACCATGCCATTGTAACTATCAAATCTAAGCGTTCGCATACAGTAACTAAAGTTGTGACCTTGAACGCTCCTTCATAAGTAGATAACTCCTACACAATAGAAAAGACGTTCAAGAGAAAACGGACTAAGTTTTACTGCAATTAGCATGCAGCAGAGCTGCCAAATAATGCCCAGATAGTATACACGTTAATTCGAATGCGTTTTGTAAACAAAGCAGCAATCCGTGGGCTATTAAGGACACTTAGCGATGCCTATCCATTTTCTATACCATGCCATTGAAACTACCATATCTTAGCGTTCGCATATAGCAACTAGAGTTCTGACCTTGAACGCTCCTTCATAAGTAGATAACTTCTACACGATAGAAAAGACGTTCAAGAGAAAACGGTCTAAGTTTTACTGCAATTAGTATGCAGCAGAGCTTTAAAAAAGTGCCCAAATAATACACACATTAATTCGATCGCGTTTTGTACGTAAAGTTGCGATCCGCGGGCTATATAAGGCACTTCGCGAAGCCTATCCATGTTCTATACCATGTCAATGTTACTATTATATCTTTGGGTTCGCATAGAGCACAAAGAGCTGTGACCTTGAACGCTCCTTCATTCGTAGATTACTGCTACATGATAAAAATAACGTACAAGTGAAAATTCATTTAGTTTTACTGCAATTAGCATGCAGCAGATCTTTCAAAAAGTACCCAAATAATATACACGTTAATTCGATCGCGTTTTGTACGTAAAGTTTCAATCCGTGGGCTATATAGGGCACTTCGCGATGGCTATCGACGTTCTATACCATGCCATTGTAACTATCATATCTTAGCGTTCGCATACAGTAACTAGAGTTGTGATCTTGAACGCTCCTTCATAAGTAGATAACTCCTACATGATAGAAAAGACGTTCAAGAGAAACCGGTCTAAGTTTTACTGCAATTAGTATGCAGCAGAGCTTTCAAAAAGTGCCCAAATAAAATACAGGTTAATTCGAACGCGTTTTGTACCCAATGTTCTATACCAGTCCATTGTAACTATCAAATCTTAGCGTTCGCATACAGTAACTAGAGTTGTGACCTTGAACGCTCCTTCATAAGTAGATAACTCCTACACGATAGAAAAGACATTCAAGAGAAAACGGACTAAATTTTACTGCAATTAGCAATTAGCATGCAGCAGAGCTGCCAAATAATGCCCAGATGATATACACGAAAATTCGAATGCGTTTTCTAAACAAAGCAGCAATCCGTGGGCTATTGAGGACACTTCGCGATGCCTATCCATGTTCTATTCCATGTCAATGTTACTATCATATCTTAGGGTTCGCATAGAGCACAAAGAGCTGTGACCCTGAACGCTCCTTCATTCGTAGATTACTACTATACGATATAAAAGACGTACAAGTGAAAATGGATTTAGTTTTACTGCAATTAGCATGCAGCAAAGCGGCCAAATAATGCCCAGATTAAATACACGTTAATTCGAACGCGTTTTTTAAACAAAGCAGCAATCCGTCGGCTATTAAGGACACTTCGCGATGCCTATCCATTTTCTATACCATGCCATTGTAACTATCATATCTTAGCGTTCGCATACGGTCACTAGAGTTGTGACCTAGAACGCTTCTTCATAAGTAGATACGTTCACGTTAATTCGATTGCGTTTTTTAAACAAAGCAGCAATCCGTGGGCTATTAAGGACATTTAGCGATGCCTATCCATTTTCTATACCATGCCATTGTAACAATCATATCTTAGCGTTCGCATACGGTCACTAGAGTTGTGACCTTGAACGCTTCTTCATAAGTAGATAACTCCTACATGATGGAAAAGACGTTCAAGAGAAACCGGTCTAAGTTTTACTGCAATTAGTATGCAACAAATCTTTCAAAAAGAGCCCAAATAATATACACGTTAATTCGAACGCGTTTTGTACGAAAAGTTGCAATCCGTGAGCTATATAGGGCACTTCGCGATACCTATCGATGTTCTATACCATGCTATTGTAACTATCTTATCTTAGCGTTCGCATACAGTAACTAGAGTGGTGACCTTGAACGCTCCTTCATAAGTAGATAACTCCTACAAGATAGAAAAGACGTTCAAGAGAAAACGGATTAAGTTTTACTGCAATTAGCATGCAGCAGAACTTTCAAAAAGTGCCCAAATAATACACACATTAATTCGATCGCGTTTTGTATGTAAAGTTTCAATCCGTGGGCTATATAGGGCACTTCGCGATGGCTATCGACGTTCTATACCATGCCATTGTAACTATCATATCTTAGCGTTCGCATACAGTAACTAGAGTTGTGATCTTGAACGCGCCTTCATAAGTAGATAACTCCTACATGATAGAAAAGCCGTTCAAGAGAAACCGGTCTAAGTTTTACTGCAATTAGTATGCAGCAGATCTTTCAAAAAGTGCCCAAATAATATACACGTTAATTCGAACGCGTTTTGAACGAGAAGTTGCAATCCGTGGGCTATATAGGGCACTGCGCGATGCCTATCGATGTTCTATACCAGGCCATTGTAACTCTCATATCTTAGCGTTCGCATACAGCACCTAGAGTTGTGACGTTGAACGCTCCTTCATAAGTAGATAACTCCTACAAGATAGAAAAGACGTTCAAGAGAAAACGGTCTAAGTTTTACTGCAATTAGTATGCAACAGAGCTTTCAAAAAGTGCCCAAATAATACACACATTAATTCGATCGCGTTTTGTACGTAAAGTTGCAATCCGTGGGCTATATAGGGCACTTCGGGATGCCTATCGATGTTCTATACAATGCCATTGTCACTATCATATCTTAGCGTTCGCATACAGTAACTAAAGTTGTGACCTTGAACGCTCCTTCATAAGTAGATAACTCCTACACGATAGAAAAGACGTTCAAGAGAAAACGGAATAAGTTTTACTGCAATTAGTATGCTGCAGAGCTTTAAAAAAGTGCCCAAATAATATACACTTTAATTCGATCGCGTTTTGTATGTAAAGTTTCAATCCGTGGGCTATATAGGGCACTTCGCGATGGCTATCGACGTTCTATACCATGCCATTGTAACTATCATATCTTAGCGTTCGCATACAGTAACTAGAGTTGTGATCTTGAACGCGCCTTCATAAGTAGATAACTCCTACATGATAGAAAAGCCGTTCAAGAGAAACCGGTCTAAGTTTTACTGCAATTAGTATGCAGCAGATCTTTCAAAAAGTGCCCAAATAATATACACGTTAATTCGAACGCGTTTTGAACGAGCAGTTGCAATCCGTGGGCTATATAGGGCACTTCGCGATGCCTATCGATGTTCTATACCAGGCCATTGTAACTCTCATTTCTTAGCGTTCGCATACAGCACCTAGAGTTGTGACGTGGAACGCTCCTTCATAAGTAGATAACTCCTACAAGATAGAAAAGACGTTCAAGAGAAAACGGTCTAAGTTTTACTGCAATTAGTATGCAACAGAGCTTTCAAAAAGTGCCCAAATAATACACACATTAATTCGATCGCGTTTTGTACGTAAAGTTGCAATCCGTGGGCTATATAGGGCACTTCGGGATGCCTATCGATGTTCTACACCATGCCATTGTAACTATCATATCTTAGCGTTCGCATACAGTAACTAGAGTTGTGACCTTGAACGCTCCTTCATACGTAGATATCTCCCACACGATGGAAAAGACGTACAAGAGAAAACGGTCCAAGTTTTAATTCAATTAGCATGCAGCAGAGCTGCCAAATAATGCCCTGATATACACGAAAATTCGAATGCGTTTTATATAGAAAGCAGCAATCCGTGGGCTATTGAAGACACTTCGCGATGCCTGTCCATGTTCTATACCATGTGATTGTTACTATCATATCTTAGGGTTAGCATAGAGCACAAAGAGCTGTGACCTTGAACGCTCCTTCATTTGTAGATTACTGCTACATGATAGAAAAGACGTACAAGTGAAAATTCATTTAGTTTTACTGCAATTAACATGCAGCAGAGCTGCCAAATAATGCCCAGATAATATATACGTTAATTCGAATGCGTTTTGTAAACAAAGCAGCAATCCGTGGGCTATTAAGGACACTTCGCGATGCCTATCCATTTTCTATACCATGCCATTGAAACTACCATATCTTAGCGTTCGCATATAGCACCTAGAGTTCTGACCTTGAACGCTCCTTCATAAGTAGATAACTTCTACACGATAGAAAAAACGTTCAAGAGAAAACGGTCTAAGTTTTACTGCAATTAGTATGCAACAGAGCTTTCAAAAAGTGCCCAAATAATACACACATTAATGGTTTTGTACGTAAAGTTGCAATCCGTGAGCTATATAGGGCACTTCGCGATACCTATCGATGTTCTATACCATGCTATTGTAACTATCTTATCTTAGCGTTCGCATACAGTAACTAGAGTGGTGACCTTGAACGCTCCTTCATAAGTAGATAACTCCTACAAGATAGAAAAGACGTTCAAGAGAAAACGGATTAAGTTTTACTGCAATTAGCATGCAGCAGAACTTTCAAAAAGTGCCCAAATAATACACACATTAATTCGATCGCGTTTTGTATGTAAAGTTTCAATCCGTGGGCTATATAGGGCACTTCGCGATGGCTATCGACGTTCTATACCATGCCATTGTAACTATCATATCTTAGCGTTCGCATACAGTAACTAGAGTTGTGATCTTGAACGCGCCTTCATAAGTAGATAACTCCTACATGATAGAAAAGCCGTTCAAGAGAAACCGGTCTAAGTTTTACTGCAATTAGTATGCAGCAGATCTTTCAAAAAGTGCCCAAATAATATACACGTTAATTCGAACGCGTTTTGAACGAGAAGTTGCAATCCGTGGGCTATATAGGGCACTTCGCGATGCCTATCGATGTTCTATACCAGGCCATTGTAACTCTCATATCTTAGCGTTCGCATACAGCACCTAGAGTTGTGACGTTGAACGCTCCTTCATAAGTAGATAACTCCTACAAGATAGAAAAGACGTTCAAGAGAAAACGGTCTAAGTTTTACTGCAATTAGTATGCAACAGAGCTTTCAAAAAGTGCCCAAATAATACACACATTAATTCGATCGCGTTTTGTACGTAAAGTTGCAATCCGTGGGCTATATAGGGCACTTCGGGATGCCTATCGATGTTCTATACCATGCCATTGTAACTATCATATCTTAGCGTTCGCATACAGTAACTAGAGTTGTGATCTTGAACGCGCCTTCATAAGTAGATAACTCCTACATGATAGAAAAGCCGTTCAAGAGAAACCGGTCTAAGTTTTACTGCAATTAGTATGCAGCAGAGCTTTCAAAAAGTGCCCAAATAATATACAGTTTAATTCGAACGCGTTTTGTACCCAAAGTAGCAATCCGCGGGCTATATAGGGCACTTCGCGATGCCTATCGATGTTCTATACCAGGCCATTGTAACTATCATATCTTAGCGTTCGCATACAGTAACTAGAGTTGTGACCTTGAACGCTCCTTCATAAGTAGAAAACTCCTACACGATAGAAAAGACATTCAAGAGAAAGCGGACTAAATTTTACTGCAATTAGCATGCAGCAGAGCTGCCAAATAATGCACAGATGATATACACGAAAATTCGAATGCGTTTTCTAAACAAAGCAGCAATCCGTGGGCTATTGAGGACACTTCGCGATGCCTATCCATGTTCTATACCATGTCAATGTTACTATCATATCTTAGGGTTCGCAAAGAGCACAAAGAGCTGTGACCTTGAACGCTCCTTCATTTGTAGATTACTGCTACATAATAGAAAAGACGTACAAGTGAAAATTCATTTAGTTTTACTGCAATTAGCATACAGCAAAGCGGCCAAATCATGCCCAGATTAAATACACGTTAATTCGAATGCGTATTTTAAACAAAGCAGCAATCCGTCGGCTATTAAGGACACTTCGCGATGCCTATCCATTTTCTATACCATGCCATTGTAACTATCATATCTTAGCGTTCGCATACGGTCACTAGAGTTGTGACCTTGAA
The DNA here is from genome assembly GCA_964058915.1 of Tetropium fuscum. Classification (NCBI taxonomy): domain Eukaryota; kingdom Metazoa; phylum Arthropoda; class Insecta; order Coleoptera; family Cerambycidae; genus Tetropium; species Tetropium fuscum. Next base: position 615,449 of record CAXKVY010018518.1, on the reverse strand, counting down.
CGCTTCTTCATAAGTAAATACGTTCACGTTAATTCGAATGCGTTTCTTAAACAAAGCAGCAATCCGTGGGCTATTAAGGACACTTTGCGATGCCTATCTATTTTCTATAACAGGACATTGTAACTTCCATATCTTAGCGTTCGCATTCAACACCTAGAGTTGTGACCTTGAACGCTCCTTCATAAGTAGATAACTCCTACACGATAGAAAAGACGTTCAAGAGAAAACGGAATAAGTTTTACTGCAATTAGTATGCAGCAGAGCTTTAAAAAAGTGCCCAAATAATATACACGTTAATTCGAACGCGTTTTGTACGCAAAGTAGCAATCCGCGGGCTATATAGGGTACTTCGCGATGCCTACCGATGTTCTATACCAGGCCATTGTAACTCTCATATCTTAGCGTTCGCATACAGTAACTAGAGTTGTGACCTTGAACGCTCCTTCATAAGTAGATAACTCCTACACGATAGAAAAGACGTTCAAGAGAAAATGGACTAAATTTTGCTGCAATTAGCATGCAGCAGAGCTGCCAAATAATGCCCAGACAATATACACGTTAATTCGAATGCGTTTTGTAAACAAAGCAGCAATCCGTGGGCTATTATGGACACTTCGCGATTCCTATCCATGTTCTATACCATGTCAATGTTACTATCATATCTTAGGGTTCGCATAGAGCACAAAGAGCTGCGACCTTGAACGCTCCTTCATTCGTAGATTACTGCTACATGATAGATAAGACGTACAAGTGAAAATTCATTTAGTTTTACTGCAATTAGCATGTAGCAAGGCTGCCAAATAATGCCCAGAAAATATACACGTTAATTCGAATGCGTTTTGTAAACAAAGCAGCAATCCGTGGGGTATTAAGGACACTTCGCGATGCCTATCCATTATCTATACCATGCCATTGTAACTACCATATCTTAGCGTTCGCATACAGCACCTAGAGTTGTGACCTTGAACGCTCCTTCATAAGTAGATAACTCCTACACGATAGAAAAGACATTCAAGAGAAAACGGATTAAATTTTACTGCAATTAGCAATTAGCATGCAGCAGAGCTGCCAAATAATGCCCAGATGATATACACGAAAATTCGAATGCGTTTTCTAAACAAAGCAGCAATCCGTGGGCTATTGAGGACACTTCGCGATACCTATCCATGTTCTATTCCATGTCAATGTTACTATCATATCTTAGGGTTCGCATAGAGCACAATGAGCTGTGACCCTGAACGCTCCTTCATTCGTAGATTACTACTATACGATATAAAAGACGTACAAGTGAAAATGGATTTAGTTTTACTGCAATTAGCATGCAGCAAAGCGGCCAAATAATGCCCAGATTAAATACACGTTAATTCGAACGCGGTTTTTAAACAAAGCAGCAATCCGTCGGCTATTAAGGACACTTCGCGATGCCTATCCATTTTATATACCATGCCATTGTAACTATCATATCTTAGCGTTCGCATACGGTCACTAGAGTTGTGACCTAGAACGCTTCTTCATAAGTAGATACGTTCACGTTAATTCGAATGCGTTTTTTAAACAAAGCAGCAATCCGTGGGCTATTAAGGACATTTAGCGATGCCTATCCATTTTCTATACCATGCCATTGTAACAATCATATCTTAGCGTTCGCATACGGTCACTAGAGTTGTGACCTTGAACGCTTCTTCATAAGTAGATAACTCCTACATGATGGAAAAGACGTTCAAGAGAAACCGGTCTAAGTTTTACTGCAATTAGTATGCAACAAATCTTTCAAAAAGTGCCCAAATAATATACACGTTAATTCGAACGCGTTTTGTACGAAAAGTTGCAATCCGTGGGCTATATAGGGCACTTCGCGATGCCAATCGATGTCCTATACCATGCCATTGTAACTATCATATCTTAGCGTTCGCATACAGTAACTAAAGTTGTGACCTTGAACGCTCCTTCATAAATACATAACTCCTACACGATAGAAAAGACGTTCAATAGAAAATGGACTACGTTTTACTGCAATTAGCATGCAGCAGAGCTGCCAAATAATGCCCAGATAATATATACGTTAATTCGAATGCGTTTTGTAAACAAAGCAGCAATCCGTGGGCTATTAAGGACACTTCGCGATGCCTATCCATTTTCTATACCATGCCATTGTAACTATCATATCTTAGCGTTCGCATACGGTAACTAGAGTTGTGACCTTGACGGCTCCTTCATAAGTAGATAACTCCTACATGATAGAAAAGACGTTCAAGAGAAACCGGTCTAAGTTTTACTGCAATTAGTATGCAGCAGAGCTATCAAAAAGTGCCCAAATAATATACACATTAATTCGAACGCGTTTTGTACGTAAAGTTGCAATCCGTGGGCTATATAGGGCACTTCGCGATGCCTATCCATGTTCTATACCATGTCAATGTTACTATCATATCTTAGGGTTCGCATACAGTAACTAGAGTTATGACCTTGAACGCTCCTTCATAAGTAGATAACTCCTACACAATGGAAAAGACGTTCAAGAGAAAACGAACTAAGTTTTACTGCAATTAGCATGCAGCAGAGCAGCCAAATAATGCCCAGATAAAGTACACGTTAATTCGAATGCGTTTTTTAAACAAAGCAGCAATCCGTGGGCTATTAAGGACACTTAGCGATGCCTATCTATTTTCTATAACATGACATTGTAACTACCATATCTTAGCGTTCGCATTCAACACCTAGAGTTGTGACCTTGAACGCTCCTTCATAAGTAGATAACTCCTACACGATAGAAAAGACGTTCAAGAGAAAACGGTCTAAGTTTTACTGCAATTAGTATGCAGCAGATCTTTCAAAAAGTGCCCAAATAATATACACGTTAATTCGAACGCGTTTTGAACGAAAAGTTGCAATCCGTGGGCTATATAGGGCACTTCGCGATGCCTATCGATGTTCTATACCAGGCCATTGTAACTCTCATATCTTAGCGTTCGCATACAGCACCTAGAGTTGTGACGTTGAACGCTCCTTCATAAGTAGATAACTCCTACAAGATAGAAAAGACGTTCAAGAGAAAACGGACTAAGTTTTACTGCAATTAGCATGCAGCAGAGCTGCCAAATAATGCCTAGATAATATACACGAAAATTCGAATGCGTTTTATAAACAAAGCAGCAATCCATGGGCTATTGAGGACACTTCGCGATGCCTATCCATTTGCTATACCATGCCATTGTAACTATCATATCTTAGCGTTCGCATACGGTAACTAGAGTTGTGACCTTGACGGCTCCTTCATAAGTAGATAACTCCTACACAATAGAAAAGACGTTCAAGAGAAAACGGACTAAGTTTTACTGCAATTAGTGTGCAACAGAGCTATCAAAAAGTGCCCAAATAATATACACGTTAATTCGAACGCGTTTTGTACGTATAGTTGCAATCCGTGGGCTATATAGGGCACTTCGCGATGCCTATCCATGTTCTATACCATGTGATTGTTACTATCATATCTTAGGGTTAGCATAGAGCACAAAGAGCTGTGACCTTGAACGCTCCTTCATTTGTAGATAACTGCTACATGATAGAAAAGACGTACAAGTGAAAATTCATTTAGTTTTACTGCAATTAACATGCAGCAGAGCTGCCAAATAATGCCCAGATAATATATACGTTAATTCGAATGCGTTTTGTAAACAAAGCAGCAATCCGTGGGCTATTAAGGACACTTCGCGATGCCTATCCATTTGCTATACCATGCCATTGTAACTATCATATCTTAGCGTTCGCATACGGTAACTAGAGTTGTGACCTTGACGGCTCCTTCATAAGTAGATAACTCCTACACAATAGAAAAGACGTTCAAGAGAAAACGGACTAAGTTTTACTGCAATTAGCATGCAGCAGAGCTGCCAAATAATGCCCAGATAATATACACGTTAATTCGAATGCGTTTTGTAAACAAAGCAGCAATCCGTGGGCTATTAAGGACACTTAGCGATGCCTATCCATTTTCTATACCATGCCATTGAAACTACCATATCTTAGCGTTCGCATATAGCACCTAGAGTTCTAACCTTGAACGCTCCTTCATAAGTAGATAACTTCTACACGATAGAAAAAACGTTCAAGAGAAAACGGTCTAAGTTTTACTGCAATTAGTATGCAACAGAGCTTTCAAAAAGTGCCCAAATAATACACACATTAATTCGATCGCGTTTTGAACGTAACGTTGCAATCCGTGGGCTATATAGGGCACTTCGCGATGCCTATCGATGTTCTATACCATGCTATTGTAACTATCTTATCTTAGCGTTCGCATACAGTAACTAGAGTGGTGACCTTGAACGCTCCTTCATAAGTAGATAACTCCTACAAGATAGAAAAGACGTTCAAGAGAAAACGGATTAAGTTTTACTGCAATTAGCATGCAGCAGAACTTTCAAAAAGTGCCCAAATAATACACAGATTAATTCGATCGCGTTTTGTATGTAAAGTTTCAATCCGTGGGCTATATAGGGCACTTCGCGATGGCTATCGACGTTCTATACCATGCCATTGTAACTATCATATCTTAGCGTTCACATACAGTAACTAGAGTTGTGACGTTGAACGCTCCTTCATAAGTAGATAACTCCTACAAGATAGAAAAGACGTTCAAGAGAAAACGGACTATGTTTTACTGCAAATAGCATGCGTTTTCTAAACAAAGCAGCAATCCGTGGGCTATTGAGTATACTTCGCGATGCCTATCCATGTCCTATACCATGTCAATGTTACTATCATATTTTAGGGTTCGCATAGAGCACAAAGAGCTGTGACCTTGAACGCTCCTTCATTGGTAGATTACTGCTACATGATAGAAAAGACGTACAAGTGAAAATTCATTTAGTTTTACTGCAATTAGCATGCAGCAGAGCTACCAAATAGTGCCCAGATAATATACACGTTAATTCGAATGCGTTTTGTAAACAAAGCCGCAATCCGTGGGCTGTTATGGACACTTCGCGATGCCTATCCATTTTCTATACCATGCCATTGTAACTACCATATCTTAGCGTTCGCATACAGCACCTAGAGTTGTGACATTGAACGCTCCTTCATAAATAGATAACTCCTACACGATAGAAAAGACGTTCAAGAGAAAACGGTCTAAGTTTTATTGCAATTAGTATGCAGCAGATCTTTCAAAAAGTGCCCAAATAATATACACGTTAATTCGAACGCGTTTTGTACGAAACGTTGCAATCCGTGGGCTATATAGGGCACTTCGCGATGCCTATCGATGTTCTATACCATGCCATTGTAACTATCATATCTTAGCGGTCGCATCCAGTAACTGAAGTTGTGACCTTGAGCGCTCCGTCATAAGTATATAACTCCTACACGATAGAAAAGACGTTCAAGAGAAAACGGACTAAGTATTACTGCAATTAGCATGCAGCAGAACTTTCAAAAAGTGCCCAAATAATATACACGTTAATTCGAACGCGTTTTGTACGCAAAGTAGCAATCCGCGTGCTATAGAGGGTACTTCGCGATGCCTATCGATGTTCTATACCAGGCCATTGTAACTATCATATCTTAGCGTTCGCATACAGTAACTAGAGTTGTGACCTTGAACGCTCCTTCATAAGTAGATAAGTCCTACACGATAGAAAAGACATTCAAGAGAAAACGGACTAAATTTTACTGCAATTAGCATGCAGCAGAGCTGCCAAATAATGCCCAGATGATATACACGAAAAATCGAATGCGTTTTCTAAACAAATCTGCAATCCGAGGGCTATTGAGGACACTTCGCGATGGCTATCCATGTTCTATACCATGTCAATGTTACTATCATATCTTAGGGTTCGCATAGAGCACAAGGAGCTGTGACCTTGAACGCTCCTTCATTTGTAGATTACTGCTACATGATAGAAAAGACATACAAGTGAAAATTCATTTAGTTTTACTGCAATTAGCATGCAGCGGAGCTGCCAAATAATGCCCAGATAATATACACGTTAATTCGAATACGTTTTGTAAATAAAGCAGCAATCCGTGGGCTATTAAGGACACTTCGCGATGCCTATCCATTTTCTATACCATGCCATTGTAACTACCATTTCTTAGCGTTCGCATACAGCACCTAGAGTTGTGACGTTGAACGCTCCTTCATAAGTAGAAGACTCCTAATTCTCTAAGACTCTAAGATAGAAAAGACGTACAAGAGAAAACGGACTAAGTTTTACTGCAATTAGCATGCAGCAGAGCAGCCAAATAAAGCCTAGATAATATACACGAAAATTCGAATGCGTTTTGTAAACAAAGCAGCAATCCGTGGGCTATTGAGGACACTTCGCGAACCCTATCCATATTCTATACCATGTCAATGTTACTACCATATCTTAGGGTTCGCATAGAGCATAAAGAGCTGTGACCTTGACGCTCCTTCATTCGTAGATTACTGCTACATGATAGAAAAGACGTACAAGTGAAAATTCATTTAGTTTTACTGCAATTAGCATGCAGCAGATCTTTCAAAAAGTGCCCAAATAATATACACGTTAATTCGATCGCGTTTTGTACGTAAAGTTGCAATCCGTGGGCTATATAGGGCACTTCGCGATGGCTATCGACGTTCTATACCATGCCATTGTAACTATAAAATCTTAGCGTTCGCATACAGTAACTAGAGTTGTGACCTTGAAAGCTCCTTCATAAGTAGATAACTCGTACATGATAGAAAAGACAATCAAGAGAAACCGGTCTAAGTTTTACTGCAATTAGTATGCAGCAGAGCTTTCAAAAACTGCCCACATAATATACACGTTAATTCGAACGCGTTTTGTACGCAAAGTAGCAATCCGCGGGCTATATAGGGTACCTCGCGATGCCTATCGATGTTCTATACCAGGCCATTGTAACTATCATATCTTAGCGTTCGCATACAGTAACTAGAGTTGTGACCTTGAATGCTCCTTCATAAGTAGATAACTCCTACACGATAGAAAAGACATTCAACAGAAAACGGACTAAGTTTTACTGCAATTAGCATGCAGCAGAGCTGCCAAATAATGACCAGATGATATACACGAAAATTCGAATGCGTTTTCTAAACAAAGCAGCAATCCGAGGGCTATTGAGGACACTTCGCGATGCCTATCCATGTTCTATACCATGTCAATGTTACTATCATATCTTAGGGTTCGCATAGAGCACAAAGAGCTGTGACCTTGAACGCTCCTTCATTTGTAGATTACTGCTACATGATAGAAAAGACGTACAAGTTCAAATTCATTTAGTTTTACTGCAATTAGCATGCAGCAGAGCTGCCAAATAATGCCCAGACAATACACACGTTAATTCGATTGCGTTTTGTAAACAAAGCAGCAATCCGTGTGCTATTAAGGACACTTCGTGATGCCTATCGATGTTCTATACCATGACATTGTAACTATCATATCTTAGCCTTCGCATACAGTAACTAAAGTTGTGACCTTGAATGCTCCTTCATAAGTAGATAACTCCTACACGATAGAAAAGACGTTCAAGAGAAAACGGACTAAGTTTTACTGCAATTAACATGCAGCAGAACTTTCAAAAAGTGCCCAAATAATATACATGTTAATTCGAACGCGTTTTGAACGCAAAGTAGCAATCCGCAGGCTATATAAGGCACTTCGCGAAACCTATCCATGTTCTATGCCATGTCAATGTTACTATCATATCTTAGGGTTCGCATAGAGCACAAAGAGCTGTGACCTTGAATGCTCCTTCATAAGTAGATATCTCCTACATGATAGAAAAGACATTCAAGAGAAACCGGTCTAAGTTTTACTGCAATTAGTATGCAACAGAGGTTTCAAAAACTGCCCAAATAATATACACGTTAATTCGAACGCGTTTTGTACGAAAAGTTGCAATCCGTGGGCTATATAGGGCACTTCGCGATGCCAATCGATATCCTATACCATGCCATTGTAACTATCATATCTTAGAGTTCGCATACAGTAACTAAAGTTGTGACCTTGAACGCTCCTTCATAAATAGATAACTCCAACACGATAGAAAAGACGTTCAATAGAAAACGGACTAAGTTTTACTGCAATTAGCATGCAGCAGAACTTTCAAAAAGTGCCCAAATAATATACATGTTAATTCGAACGCGTTTTGTACGCAAAGTAACAATCCGCAGGCTATATAAGGCACTTCGCGAAACCTATCCATGTTCTATACCATGTCAATGTTACTATCATATCTTAGGGTTCGCATAGAGCACAAAGAGCTGTGACCTTGAACGCACCTTCATTCGTAGATTACTGCTACATGATAGAAAAGACGTACAAGTGAAAATTCATTTAGTTTTACTGCAATTAGCATGTAGCAAGGCTGCCAAATAATGCCCAGAAAATATACACGTTAATTCGAATGCGTTTTGTAAACAAAGCAGCAATCCATGGGGTATTAAGGACACTTCGCGATGCCTATCCATTTTCTATACCATGCCATTGTAACTACCATATCTTAGCGTTCGCATACAGCACCTAGAGTTGTGACCTTGAACGCTCCTTCATAAGTAGATAACTCCTACACGATAGAAAAGACGTTCAAGAGAAAACGGAAAAAGTTTTACTGCAATTAGTATGCAGCAGATCTTTCAAAAAGTGCCCAAATAATATACACGTTAATTCGAACGCGTTTTGTACGAAAAGTTGCAATCCGTGGGCTATATAGGGCACTTCGCGATGCCTATCGATGTTCTATACCATGCCATTGTAACTATCATATCTTAGCGTTCGCATACAGTAACTAAAGTTGTGACCTTGAATGCTCCTTCATAAGTAGATAACTCCTACACGATAGAAAAGACGTTCAAGAGAAAACGGACTAAGTTTTACTGCAATTAGCATGCAGCAGAACTTTCAAAAAGTGCCCAAATAATATACATGTTAATTGGAACGCGTTTTGTACGCAAAGTAGCAATCCGCGGGCTATATAGGGTACTTCGCGATGCCTATCGATGTTCTATACCAGGCCATTGTAACTCTCATATCTTAGCGTTCGCATACAGTAACTAAAGTTGTAACCTTGAACGCTCCTTCATAAATACATAACTCCTACACGATAGAAAAGACGTTCAATAGAAAATGGACTAAGTTTTACTGCAATTAGCATGCAGCAGAGCTGCCAAATAATGCCCAAATAAAATACACGTTAATTCGAATGCGTTTTTTAAACAAAGCAGCAATCCGTGGGCTATTAAGGACACTTTGCGATGCCTATCTATTTTCTATAACATGACATTGTAACTACCATATCTTAGCGTTCGCATTCAACACCTAGAGTTGTGACCTTGAACGCTCCTTCATAAGTAGATAACTCCTACACGATAGAAAAGACGTTCAAGAGAAAACGGTCTAAGTTTTACTGCAATTAGTATGCAGCAGAGCTATAAAAAAGTGCCCAAATAATATACACGTTAATTCGAACGCGTTTTGTACGCAAAGTAGCAATCCGCGGGCTATATAGGGTACTTCGCGATGCCTATCGATGTTCTCTACCAGGCCATTGTAACTCTCATATCTTAGCGTTCGCATACAGTAACTAGAGTTGTGACCTTGAACGCTCCTTCATAAGTTGATAACTCCTACACGATAGAAAAGACGTTCAAGAGAAAATGGACTAAATTTTACTGCAATTAGCATGCAGCAGAGCTGCCAAATAATGCCCAGATAATATATACGTTAATTCGAATGCGTTTTGTAAACAAAGCAGCAATCCGTGGGCTATTAAGGACACTTCGCGATGCCTATCCATTTTCTATACCATGCCATTGTAACTATCATATCTTAGCGTTCGCATACGGTAACTAGAGTTGTGACCTTGACGGCTCCTTCATAAGTAGATAACTCCTACAAGATAGAAAAGACGTTCAAGAGAAAACGGACTAAGTTTTACTGCAATTAGCAGGCAGCAGAACTTTCAAAAAGTGCCCAAATAATATACACGTTAATTCGAACGCGTTTTGTACGCAAAGTAGCAATCCGCGGGCTATATAAGGCACTTCGCGAAGCCTATCCATGTTCTATACCATGTCAATGTTACTATCATATCTTAGGGTTCGCATAGAGCACAAAGAGCTGTGACCTTGAACGCTCCTTCATTCGTAGATTACTGCTACATGATAAAAAAAACGTACAAGTGAAAATTCATTTAGTATTACTGCAATTAGTATGCAACAGAGCTTTCAAAAAGTGCCCAAATAATACACACATTAATTCGATCGCGTTTTGTACGTAAAGTTGCAATCCGTGGGCTATATAGGGCACTTCGCGATGCCTATCGATGTTCTATACCATGCTATTGTAACTATCTTATCTTAGCGTTCGCATACAGTAACTAGAGTGGTGACCTTGAACGCTCCATCATAAGTAGATAACTCCTACAAGATAGAAAAGACGTTCAAGAGAAAGCGGACTAAGTTTTACTGCAATTAGCAGGCAGCAGAACTTTCAAAAAGTGCCCAAATAATATACACGTTAATTCGATCGCGATTTGCACGCAAAGTAGCAATCCGCGGGCTATATAAGGCACTTCACGAAGCCTATCCATGTTCTATACCATGTCAATGTTACTATCATATCTTAGGGTTCGCATAGAGCACAAAGAGCTGTGACCTTGAACGCTCCTTCATTCGTAGATTACTGCTACATAATAAAAATAACGTACAAGTGAATATTCATTTAGTTTTACTGCAATTAGCATGCAGCAGATCTTTCAAAAAGTACCCAAATAATATACACGTTAATTCGATCGCGTTTTGAACGTAAAGTTTCAATCCGTGGGCTATATAGGGCACTTCGCGATGGCTATCGACGTTCTATACCATGCCATTGTAACTATCATATCTTAGCGTTCGCATACAGTAACTAGAGTTGTGATATTGAACGCTCCTTCATAAGTAGATAACTCCTACACGATAGAAAAGACATTCAAGAGAAAACGGACTAAATTTTACAGCAATTAGCATGCAGCAGAGCTGGCAAATAATGCCCAGATGATATACACGAAAATTCGAATGCGTTTTCTAAACAAAGCAGCAATCCGTGGGCTATTGAGGACACTTCGCGATGCCTATCCATGTTCTATACCATGCCATTGTAACTATCATATCTTAGCGTTCACATACGGTCACTAGAGTTGTGACCTTGAACGCTTCTTCATAAGTAGATAACTCCTACAAGATAGAAAAGACGTTCAAGAGAAACCGGTCTAAGTTTTACTGCAATTAGTATGCAACAAATCTTTCAAAAAGTGCCCAAATAATATACACGTTAATTCGAACGCGTTTTGTACGAAAAGTTGCAATCCGTGGGCTATATAGGGCACTTCGCGATGCCAATCGATGTCCTATACCATGCCATTGTAACTATCATATCTTAGCGTTCGCATACAGTAACTAAGGTTGTGACGTTGAACGCTCCTTCATAAGTAGATAACTTCTACAAGATAGAAAAGACGTTCAAGAGAAAACGGTCTAAGTTTTACTGCAATTAGTATGCAACAGAGCTTTCAAAAAGTGCCCAAATAATACACACATTAATTCGATCGCATTTTGTACGTAAAGTTGCAATCCGTGGGCTATATAGGGCACTTCGGGATGCTTATCGATGTTCTATACCATGCCATTGTAACTATCATATCTTAGCGTTCGCATACAGTAACTAGAGTTGTGACCTTGAACGCTCCTTCATACGTAGATATTTCCCACACGATGGAAAAGACGTACAAGAGAAAACGGTCCAAGTTTTAATTCAATTAGCATGCAGCAAAGCGGCCAAATAAAGCCCAGATTAAATACACGTTAATTCGAACGCGTTTTTTAAACAAAGCAGCAATCCGTCGGCTATTAAGGACACTTCGCGATGCCTATCCATTTTCTATACCATGCCATTGTAACTATCATATCTTAGCGTTCGCATACGGTCACTAGAGTTGTGACCTAGAACGCTTCTTCATAAGTAGATACGTTCACGTTAATTCGAATGCGTTTTTTAAACAAAGCAGCAATCCGTGGGCTATTAAGGACATTTAGCGATGCCTATCCATTTTCTATACCATGCCATTGTAACAATCATATCTTAGCGTTCGCATACGGTCACTAGAGTTGTGACCTTGAACGCTTCTTCATAAGTAGATAACTCCTACATGATGGAAAAGACGTTCAAGAGAAACCGGTCTAAGTTTTACTGCAATTAGTATGCAACAAATCTTTCAAAAAGTGCCCAAATAATATATACGTTAATTCGAACGCGTTTTGTACGAAAAGTTGCAATCCGTGGGCTATATAGAGCACTTCGCGATGCCAATCGATGTCCTATACCATGCCTTTGTAACTATCATATCTTAGCGTTCGCATACAGTAACTAATGTTGCGACCTTGAACGCTCCTTCATAAATACATAACTCCTACCAGATAGAAAAGACGTTCAATAGAAAATGGACTACGTTTTACTGCAATTAGCATGCAGCAGAGCTGCCAAATAATGCCCAGATAAAATACACGTTAATTCGAATGCGTTTTTTAAACAAAGCAGCAATCCGTGGGCTATTAAGGACACTTTGCGATGCCTATCTATTTTCTATAACATGACATTGTAACTACCATATCTTAGCGTTCGCATTCAACACCTAGAGTTGTGACCTTGAACGCTCCTTCATAAGTAGATAACTCCTACACGATAGAAAAGACGTTCAAGAGAAAACGGTCTAAGTTTTACTGCAATTAATATGCAGCAGATCTTTCAAAAAGTGCCCAAATAATACACACGTTAATTCGAACGCGTTTTGAACGAAAAGTTGCAATCCGTGGGCTATATAGGGCACTTCGCGATGCCTATCGATGTTCTATACCAGGCCATTGTAACTCTCATATCTTAGCGTTCGCATACAGCACCTAGAGTTGTGACGTTGAACGCTCCTTCATAAGTAGATAACTCCTACAAGATAGAAAAGACGTTCAAGAGAAAACGGTCTAAGTTTTACTGCAATTAGTATGCAACAGAGCTTTCAAAAAGTGCCCAAATAATACACACATTAATTCGATGGCGTTTTGTACGTAAAGTTGCAATCCGTGGGCTATATAGGGCACTTCGGGATGCCTATCGATGTTCTACACCATGCCATTGTAACTATCATATCTTAGCGTTCGCATACAGTAACTAGAGTTGTGACCTTGAACGCTCCTTCATACGTAGATATTTCCCACACGATGGAAAAGACGTACAAGAGAAAACGGTCCAAGTTTTAATTCAATTAGCATGCAGCAGAGCTGCCAAATAATGCCCTGATGATATACACGAAAATTCGAATGCGTTTTATAAAGAAAGCAGCAATCCGTGGGCTATTGAAGACACTTCGCGATGCCTGTCCATGTTCTATACCATGTGATTGTTACTATCATATCTTAGGGTTAGCATAGAGCACAAAGAGCTGTGACCTTGAACGCTCCTTCATTTGTAGATTACTGCTACATGATAGAAAAGACGTACAAGTGAAAATTCATTTAGTTTTACTGCAATTAACATGCAGCAGAGCTGTCAAATAATGCCCAGATAATATATACGTTAATTCGAATGCGTATTGTAAACAAAGCAGCAATCCGTGGGCTAATAAGGACACTTCGCGATGCCTATCCATTTGCTATACCATGCCATTGTAACTATCATATCTTAGCGTTCGCATACAGCACCTAGAGTTGTGACGTTGAACGCTCCTTCATAAGTAGATAACTCCTACAAGATAGAAAAGACGTTCAAGAGAAAACGGACTAAGTTTTACTGCAATTAGAATGCAGCAGAGCTGCCAAATAATGCCTAGATAATATACACGAAAATTCGAATGCGTTTTGTAAACAAAGCAGCAATCCGTGGGCTATTGAGGACACTTCGCGATGCCTATCCATGTTCTATACCATGCCATTGTAACTACCATATCTTAGCGTTCGCATACAGCACCTAGAGTTGTGACGTTGAACGCTCCTTCATAAGTAGATAACTCCTACAAGATAGAAAAGACGTTCAAGAGAAAATGGACTAAGTTTTACTGCAATTAGCATGCAGCAGAGCTGCCAAATAATGCCTAGATAATATACACGAAAATTCGAATGAGTTCTGTAAACTAAGCAGCAATCCGTGGGCTATTGAGGACACTTCGCGATGCCTATCCATGTTCTATACCATGTCAATGTTACTATCATATCTTAGGGTTCGCATAGAGCACAAAGATCTGTGACCTTGAACGCTCCTTCATTTGTAGATTACTTCTACATGATAGAAAAGACGTACAAGTGAAAATTCATTTAGTTTTACTGCAATTAGCATGCAGCAGAGCTACCAAATAGTGCCCAGATAATATACACCTTAATTCGAATGCGTTTTGTAAACCAAGCAGCAATCCGTGGGCTATTAAGGACACTTCGCGATGCCTATCCATTTTCCATACCATGCCATTGTAACTACCATATCTTAGCGTTCGCATACAGCACCTAGAGTTGTGACGTTGAACGCTCCTTCATAAGTAGATAACTCCTACAAGATAGAAAAGACGTTCAAGAGAAAACGGACTAAGTTTTACTGCAATTAGCATGCAGCAGAGCTGCCAAATAATGCCTAGATAATATACACGAAAATTCGAATGCGTTCTGTAAACTAAGCAGCAATCCGTGGGCTATTGAGGACACTTCGCGATGCCTATCCATGTTCTATACGATGTCAATGTTACTATCATATCTTAGGGTTCGCATAGAGCACAAAGAGCTATGACCTTAAACGCTCCTTCATTTGTAGATTACTGCTACATGATAGAAAAGACGTACAAGTGAAAATTCATTTAGTTTTACTGCAATTAGCATGCAGCAGATCTTTCAAAAAGTACCCAAATAATATACACGTTAATTCGATCGCGTTTTGTACGTAAAGTTTCAATCCGTGGGCTATATAGGGCACTTCGCGATGGCTATCGACGTTCTATACCATGCCATTGTAACTATCATATCTTAGCGTTCGCATACAGTAACTAGAGTTGTGATCTTGAACGCTCCTTCATAAGTAGATAACTCCTACATGATAGAAAAGACGTTCAAGAGAAACCGGTCTAAGTTTTACTGCAATTAGTATGCAGCAGAGCTTTCAAAAAGTGCCCAAATAAAATACACGTTAATTCGAACGCGTTTTGTACCCAATGTTCTATACCAGTCCATTGTAACTATCAAATCTTAGCGTTCGCATACAGTAACTAGAGTTGTGACCTTGAACGCTCCTTCATAAGTAGATAACTCCTACACGATAGAAAAGACATTCAAGAGAAAACGGACTAAATTTTACTGCAATTAGCAATTAGCATGCAGCAGAGCTGCCAAATAATGCCCAGATGATATACACGAAAATTCGAATGCGTTTTCTAAACAAAGCAGCAATCCGTGGGCTATTGAGGACACTTCGCGATGCCTATCCATGTTCTATTCCATGTCAATGTTACTATCATATCTTAGGGTTCGCATAGAGCACAAAGAGCTGTGACCTTGAACGCTCCTTCATTCGTAGATTACTACTATACGATATAAAAGACGTACAGTTAAAATGGATTTAGTTTTACTGCAATTAGCATGCAGCAAAGCGGCCAAATAATGCCCAGATTAAATACACGTTAATTCGAACGCGTTTTTTAAACAAAGCAGCAATCCGTCGGCTATTAAGGACACTTCGCGATGCCTATCCATTTTCTATACCATGCCATTGTAACTATCATATCTTAGCGTTCGCATACGGTCACTAGAGTTGTGACCTAGAACGCTTCTTCATAAGTAGATACGTTCACGTTAATTCGAATGCGTTTTTTAAACAAAGCAGCAATCCGTGGGCTATTAGGGACATTTAGCGATGCCTATCCATTTTCTGTACCATGCCATTGTAACAATCATATCTTAGCGTTCGCATACGGTCACTAGAGTTGTGACCTTGAACGCTTCTTCATAAGTAGATAACTCCTACATGATGGAAAAGACGTTCAAGAGAAACCGGTCTAAGTTTTACTGCAATTAGTATGTAACAAATCTTTCAAAAAGTGCCCAAATAATATACACGTTAATTCGAACGCGTTTTGTACGAAAAGTTGCAATCCGTGGGCTATATAGGGCACTTCGCGATGCCAATCGATGTCCTATACCATGCCATTGTAACTATCATATCTTAGCGTTCGCATACAGTAACTAATGTTGTGACCTTGAACGCTCCTTCATAAATACATAACTCCTACACGATAGAAAAGACGTTCAATAGAAAATGGACTACGTTTTACTGCAATTAGCATGTAGCAGAGCTGCCAAATAATGCCCAGATAAAATACACGTTAATTCGAATGCGTTTTTTAAACAAAGCAGCAATCCGTGGGCTATTAAGGACACTTTGCGATGCCTATCTATTTTCTATAACATGACATTGTAACTACCATATCTTAGCGTTCGCATTCAACACCTAGAGTTGTGACCTTGAACGCTCCTTCATAAGTAGATAACTCCTACACGATAGAAAAGACGTTCAAGAGAAAACGGTCTAAGTTTTACTGCAATTAATATGCAGCAGATCTTTCAAAAAGTGCCCAAATAATACACACTTTAATTCGAACGCGTTTTGAACGAAAAGTTGCAATCCGTGGGCCATATAGGGCACTTCGCGATGCCTATCGATGTTCTATACCAGGCCATTGTAACTCTCATATCTTAGCGTTCGCATACAGCACCTAGAGTTGTGACGTTGAACGCTCCTTCATAAGTAGATAACTCCTACAAGATAGAAAAGACGTTCAAGAGAAAACGGTCTAAGTTTTACTGCAATTAGTATGCAACAGAGCTTTCAAAAAGTGCCCAAATAATACACACATTAATTCGATCGCGTTTTGTACGTAAAGTTGCAATCCGTGGGCTATATAGGGCACTTCGGGATGCCTATCGATGTTCTACACCATGCCATTGTAACTATCATATCTTAGCGTTCGCATACAGTAACTAGAGTTGTGACCTTGAACGCTCCTTCATACGTAGATATTTCCCACACGATGGAAAAGACGTACAAGAGAAAACGGTCCAAGTTTTAATTCAATTAGCATGCAGCAGAGCTGCCAAATAATGCCCTGATGATATACACGAAAATTCGAATGCGTTTTATAAAGAAAGCAGCAATCCGTGGGCTATTGAAGACACTTCGCGATGCCTGTCCATGTTCTATACCATGTGATTGTTACTATCATATCTTAGGGTTAGCATAGAGCACAAAGAGCTGTGACCTTGAACGCTCTTTCATTTGTAGATTACTGCTACATGATAGAAAAGACGTACAAGTGAAAATTCATTTAGTTTTACTGCAATTAACATGCAGCAGAGCTGCCAAATAATGCCCAGATAATATATACGTTAATTCGAATGCGTATTGTAAACAAAGCAGCAATCCGTGGGCTATTAAGGACACTTCGCGATGCCTATCCATTTGCTATACCATGCCATTGTAACTATCCTATCTTAGCGTTCGCATACGGTAACTAGAGTTGTGACCTTGACGGCTCCTTCATAAGTAGATAACTCCTACAAGATAGAAAAGACGTTCAAGAGAAAACGGACTAAGTTTTACTGCCATTAGCATGCAGCAGAGCTGCCAAATAATGCCCAGATAATATACACGTTAATTCGAATGCGTTTTGTAAACAAAGCAGCAATCCGTGGGCTATTGAGGACACTTCGCGATGCCTATCCATGTTCTATACCATGCCATTGTAACTACCATATCTTAGCATTCGCATACAGCACCTAGAGTTGTGACGTTGAACGCTCCTTCATAAGTAGATAACTCCTACAAGATAGAAAAGACGTTCAAGAGAAAACGGACTAAGTTTTACTGCAATTAGCATGCAGCAGAGCTGCCAAATAATGCCTAGATAATATACACGAAAATTGGATTGAGTTCTGTAAACTAAGCAGCAATCCGTGGGCTATTGAGGACACTTCGCGATGCCTATCCATGTTCTATACCATGTCAATGTTACTATCATATCTTAGGGTTCGCATAGAGCACAAAGAGCTGTGACCTTGAACGCTCCTTCATTTGTAGATTACTGCTACATGATAGAAAAGACGTACAAGTGAAAATTCATTTAGTTTTACTGCAATTAGCATGCAGCAGAGCTACCAAATAGTGCCCAGATAATATACACCTTAATTCGAATGCGTTTTGTAAACCAAGCAGCAATCCGTGGGCTATTAAGGACACTTCGCGATGCCTATCCATTTTCCATACCATGCCATTGTAACTACCATATCTTAGCGTTCGCATACAGCACCTAGAGTTGTGACGTTGAACGCTCCTTCATAAGTAGATAACTCCTACAAGATAGAAAAGACGTTCAAGAGAAAACGGACTAAGTTTTACTGCAATTAGCATGCAGCAGAGCTGCCAAATAATGCCTAGATAATATACACGAAAATTCGAATGCGTTCTGTAAACTAAGCAGCAATCCGTGGGCTATTGAGGACACTTCGCGATGCCTATCCATGTTCTATACGATGTCAATGTTACTATCATATCTTAGGGTTCGCATAGAGCACAAAGAGCTGTGACCTTGAACGCTCCTTCATTTGTAGATTACTGCTACATGATAGAAAAGACGTACAAGTGAAAATTCATTTAGTTTTACTGCAATTAGCATGCAGCAGAGCTGCCAAATAATGCCTAGATAATATACACGAAAATTCGAATGCGTTCTGTAAACTAAGCAGCAATCCGTGGGCTATTGAGGACACTTCGCGATGCCTATCCATGTTCTATACCATGTCAATGTTACTATCATATCTTAGGGTTCGCATAGAGCACAAAGAGCTGTGACCTTGAACGCTCTTTCATTTGTAGATTACTGCTACATGATAGAAAAGATGTACAAGTGAAAATTCATTTAGTTTTATTGCAATTAGCATGCAGCAGAGCTACCAAATAGTGCCCAGATAATATACACGTTAATTCGAATGCGTTTTGTAAACAAAGCAGCAATCCGTGGGGTATTGAGGACACTTCGCGATGCCTATCCATTTTCTATACCATGCCATTGTAACTACCATATCTTAGCGTTCGCACACAACACCTAGAGTTGTGACCTTGAACGCTCCTTCATAAGTAGATAACTCCTACACGATAGAAAAGACGTTCAAGAGAAAACGGTCTAAGTTTTACTGCAATTAGTATGCAGCAGATCTTTCAAAAAGTGCCCAAATAATATACACGTTAATTCGAACGCGTTTTGTACGAAAAGTTGCAATCCGTGGGCTATATAGGGCACTTCGCGATGCCTATCGATGTTCTATACCATGCCATTGTAACTATCATATCTTAGCGTTCGCATACAGTAACTAGAGTTGTGACCTTGAACGCTCCTTCATAAGTAGATAACTCCTACACGATAGAAAAGACAATCAAGAGAAAACGGACTAAATTTTACTGCAATTAGCATGCAGCAGTGCTGCCAAATAATGCCCAGATGATATACACGAAAATTCGAATGCGTTTTCTAAACAGAGCAGCAATCCGTGGGCTATTGAGGACACTTCGCGATGCCTATCCATGTTCTATACCATGTCAATGTTACTTTCATATCTTAGGGTTCGCATAGAGCACAAAGAGCTGTGACCTTGAACGCTTCTTCATTCGTAGATTACTACTATACGATATAAAAGACGTACAAGTGAAAATGGATTTAGTTTTACTGCAATTAGCATACAGCAAAGCGGCCAAATCATGCCCAGATTAAATACACGTTAATTCGAATGCGTTTTTTAAACAAAGCAGCAATCCGTCGGCTATTAAGGACACTTCGCGATGCCTATCCATTTTCTATACCATGCCATTGTAACTATCATATCTTAGCGTTCGCATACGGTCACTAGAGTTGTGACCTTGAACGCTTCTTCATAAGTAAATACGTTCACGTTAATTCGAATGCGTTTCTTAAACAAAGCAGCAATCCGTGGGCTATTAAGGACACTTTGCGATGCCTATCTATTTTCTATAACAGGACATTGTAACTACCATATCTTAGCGTTCGCATTCAACACCTAGAGTTGTGACCTTGAACGCTCCTTCATAAGTAGATAACTCCTACACGATAGAAAAGACGTTCAAGAGAAAACGGAATAAGTTTTACTGCAATTAGTATGCAGCAGATTTAAAAAAGTGCCCAAATAATATACACGTTAATTCGAACGCGTTTTGTACGCAAAGTAGCAATACGCGGGCTATATAGGGTACTTCGCGATGCCTATCGATGTTCTATACCAGGCCATTGTAACTCTCATATCTTAGCGTTCGCATACAGTAACTAGAGTTGTGACCTTGAACGCTCCTTCATAAGTAGATAACTCCTACACAATAGAAAAGACGTTCAAGAGAAAATGGACTAAATTTTGCTGCAATTAGCATGCAGCAGAGCTGCCAAATAATGCCCAGACAATATACACGTTAATTCGAATGCGTTTTGTAAACAAAGCAGCAATCCGTGGGCTATTATGGAGACTTCGCGATTCCTATCCATGTTCTATACCATGTCAATGTTACTATCATATCTTAGGGTTCGCATAGAGCACAAAGAGCTGTGACCTTGAACGCTCCTTCATTCGTAGATTACTGCTACATGATAGAAAAGACGTACAAGTGAAAATTCATTTAGTTTCACTGCAATTAGCATGTAGCAAGGCTGCCAAATAATGCCCAGAAAATATACACGTTAATTCGAATGCGTTTTGTAAACAAAGCAGCAATCCGTGGGGTATTAAGGACCCTTCGCGATGCCTATCCATTTTCTATACCATGCCATTGTAACTACCATATCTTAGCGTTCGCATACAGCACCTAGAGTTGTGACCTTGAACG
Organism: Tetropium fuscum; assembly: GCA_964058915.1. Taxonomy (NCBI): domain Eukaryota; kingdom Metazoa; phylum Arthropoda; class Insecta; order Coleoptera; family Cerambycidae; genus Tetropium; species Tetropium fuscum. The sequence continues at coordinate 594,519 of CAXKVY010018518.1, read as the reverse complement.
CTCCTTCATAAGTAGATAACTCCTACACGATAGAAAAGACGTTCAAGAGAAAACGGTCTAAGTTTAACTGCAATTAGTATGCAGCAGATCTTTCAAAAAGTGCCCAAATAATATACACGTTAATTCGAATGCGTTTTGTACGAAAAGTTGCAATCCGTGGACTATATAGGGCACTTCGCGATGCCTATCGATGTTCTATACCATGCCATTGTAACTATCATATCTTAGCGTTCGCATACAGTAACTAAAGTTGTGACCTTGAACGCTCCTTCATAAGTAGATAACTCCTACACGATAGAAAAGACGTTCAAGAGAAAATGGACTAAATTTTACTGCAATTAGCATGCATCAGAGCTGCCAAATAATGCCCAGATAATATACACGTTAATTCGAATGCGTTTTGTAAACAAAGCAGCAATCCGTGGGCTATTAAGGACACTTCGCGATGCCTATCTATGTTCTATACCATGATATTGTAACTATCATATCTTAGCGTTCGCATACAGTAACTAAAGTTGTGACCTTGACGGCTCCTTCATAAGTAGATAACTCCTACACGATAGAAAAGACGTTCAAGAGAAAACAGACTAAGTTTTACTGCAATTAGCATGCAGCAGAGCTGCCAAATAATGCCCAGATAATATACACGTTAATTCGAATGCGTTTTGTAAACAAAGCAGCAATCCGTGGGCTATTAAGGACACTTCGCGATGCCTATCCATGTTCTATACCATGTCAATGTTACTATCATATCTTAGGGTTCGCATAGAGCACAAAGAGCTGTGACCTTGAACGCTCCTTCATTCGTAGATTACTGCTACATGATAGAAAAGACGTACAAGTGAAAATTCATTTAGTTTTACTGCAATTAGCTGTAGCAAGGCTGCCAAATAATGCCCAGAAAATATACACGTTAATTCGAATGCGTTTTGTAAACAAAGCAGCAATCCGTGGGCTATTAAGGACACTTCGCGATGCCTATCCATTTTATATACCATGCCATTGTAACTACCATATCTTAGCGTTCGCATACAACACCTAGAGTTGTGACCTTGAACGCTCCTTCATAAGTAGATAACTCCTACACGATAGAAAAGACGTTCAAGAGAAAACGGTCTAAGTTTTACTGCAATTAGTATGCAGCAGATCTTTCAAAAAGTGCCCAAATAATATACACGTTAATTCGAACGCGTTTTGTACGAAAAGTTGCAATCCGTGGGCTATATAGGGCACTTCGCGATGCCTATCGATGTTCTATACCATGCCATTGTAACTATCATATCTTAGCGTTCGCATACAGTAACTAAAGTTGTGACCTTGAACGCTCCTTCATAAGTAGATAACTCCTACACGATAGAAAAGACGTTCAAGAGAAAATGGACTAAGTTTTACTGCAATTAGCATGCAGCAGAGCTGCCAAATAATGCCCAGATGATATACACGAAAATTCGAATGCGTTTTCTAAACAAAGCAGCAATCCGTGGGCTATTGAGGACACTTCGCGATGCCTATCCATGTTCTATACCATGTCAATGTTACTATCATATCTTAGGGTTCGCATAGAGCACAAAGAGCTGTGACCTTGAACGCTCCTTCATTTGTAGATTACTGCTACATAATAGAAAAGACGTACAAGTGAAAATTCATTTAGTTTTACTGCAATTAGCATACAGCAAAGCGGCCAAATCATGCCCAGATTAAATATACGTTAATTCGAATGCGTTTTTTAAACAAAGCAGCAATCCGTCGGCTATTAAGGACACTTCGCGATGCCTATCCATTTTCTATACCATGCCATTGTAACTATCATATCTTAGCGTTCGCATACGGTCACTAGAGTTGTGACCTTGAACGCTTCTTCATAAGTAAATACGTTCACGTTAATTCGAATGCGTTTCTTAAACAAAGCAGCAATCCGTGGGCTATTAAGGACACTTTGCGATGCCTATCTATTTTCAATAACAGGACATTGTAACTACCATATCTTAGCGTTCGCATTCAACACCTAGAGTTGTGACCTTGAACGCTCCTTCATAAGTAGATAACTCCTACACGATAGAAGATTACTGTTCATTTGTAGATTACTGCTACATGATAGAAAAGACGTACAAGTGAAAATTCATTTAGTTTTACTGCAATTAGCATGCAGCAGAGCTACCAAATAGTACTCAGATAATATACACGTTAATTCGAATGCGTTTTGTAAACCAAGCAGCAATCCGTGGGCTATTAAGGAAACTTCGCGATGCCTATCCATTTTCCATACCATGCCATTGTAACTACCATATCTTAGCGTTCGCATACAGCACCTAGAGTTGTGACGTTGAACGCTCCTTCATAAGTAGATAACTCCTACAAGATAGAAAAGACGTTCAAGAGAAAACGGACTAAGTTTTACTGCAATTAGCATGCAGCAGAGCTGACAAATAATGCCTAGATAATATACACGAAAATTCGAATGCGTTCTGTAAACTAAGCAGCAATCCGTGGGCTATTGAGGACACTTCGCGATGCCTATCCATGTTCTATACCATGTCAATGTTACTATCATATTTAGGGTTCGCATAGAGCACAAAGAGCTGTGACCTTGAACGCTCCTTCATTCGAAGATTACTGTTACATGATAGAAAAGACGTACAAGTGAAAATTCATATAGTTTTACTGCAATTAGCATGTAGCAAGGCTGCCAAATAATGCCCAGAAAATATACACGTTAATTCGAATGCGTTTTGTAAACAAAGCAGCAATCCGTGGGGTATTAAGGACACTTCGCGATGCCTATTCATTTTCTATACCATGCCATTGTAACTACCATATCTTAGTGTTCGCATACAACACCTAGAGTTGTGACCTTGAACGCTCCTTCATAAGTAGATAACTCCTACACGATAGAAAAGACGTTCAAGAGAAAACGGTCTAAGTTTTACTGCAATTAGTATGCAGCAGATCTTTCAAAAAGTGCCCAAATAATATACACGTTAATTCGAACGCGTTTTGAACGAAAAGTTGCAATCCGTGGGCTATATAGGGCACTTCGCGATGCCTATCGATGTTCTATACCAGGCCATTGTAACTCTCATATCTTAGCGTTCGCATACAGCACCTAGAGTTGTGACGTTGAACGCTCCTTCATAAGTAGATAACTCCTACAAGATAGAAAAGACGTTCAAGAGAGAACGGTCTAAGTTTTACTGCAATTAGTATGCAACAGAGCTTTCAAAAAGTGCCCAAATAATACATACACACATTAATTCGATCGCGTTTTGTACGTAAAGTTGCAATCCGTGGGCTATATAGGGCACTTCGGGATGCTTATTGATGTTCTATACCATGCCATTGTAACTATCATATCATAGCGTTCGCATACAGTAACTAGAGTTGTGACCTTGAACGCTCCTTCATACGTAGATATCTCCCACACGATGGAAAAGACGTACAAGAGAAAACGGTCCAAGTTTTAATTCAATTAGCATGCAGCAGAGCTGCCAAATAATGCCCTGATGATATACACGAAAATTCGAATGCGTTTTATAAACAAAGCAGCAATCCGTGGGCTATTGAGGACACTTCGCGATGCCTGTCCATGTTCTATACCATGTGATTGTTACTATCATATCTTAGGGTTCGCATAGAGCACAAAGAGCTGTGACCTTGAACGCTCCTTCATTTGTAGATTACTGCTACATGATAGAAAAGACGTACAAGTGAAAATTCATTTAGTTTTACTGCAATTAACATGCAGCAGACCTGCCAAATAATGCCCAGATAATATATACGTTAATTCGAATGCGTTTTGTAAACAAAGCAGCAATCCGTGGGCTATTAAGGACACTTCGCGATGCCTATCCATTTGCTATACCATGCCATTGTAACTATCATATCTTAGCGTTCGCATACGGTAACTAGAGTTGTGACCTTGACGGCTCCTTCATAAGTAGATAACTCCTACACAATAGAAAAGACGTTCAAGAGAAAACGGACTAAGTTTTACTGCAATTAGCATGCAGCAGAGCTGCCAAATAATGCCCAGATAATATACACGTTAATTCGAATGCGTTTTGTAAACAAAGCAGCAATCCGTGGGCTATTAAGGACACTTCGCGATGCCTATCCATGTTCTAAACCATGTCAATGTTACTATCATATCTTAGGGTTCGCATAGAGCACAAAGAGCTGTGACCTTGAACGCTCCTTCATTCGTAGATTACTGCTACATGATAGAAAAGACGTACAAGTGAAAATTCATTTAGTTTTACTGCAATTAGCTGTAGCAAGGCTGCCAAATAATGCCCAGAAAATATACACGTTAATTCGAATGCGTTTTGTAAACAAAGCAGCAATCCGTGGGCTATTAAGGACACTTCGCGATGCCTATCCATTTTCTATACCATGCCATTGTAACTACCATATCTTAGCGTTCGCATACAACACCTAGAGTTGTGACCTTGAACGCTCCTTCATAAGTAGATAACTCCTACACGATAGAAAAGACGTTCAAGAGAAAACGGTCTAAGTTTTACTGCAATTAGTATGCAGCAGATCTTTCAAAAAGTGCCCAAATAATATACACGTTAATTCGAATGCGTTTTGTACGAAAAGTTGCAATCCGTGGGCTATATAGGGCACTTCGCGATGCCTATCGATGTTCTATACCATGCCATTGTAACTATCATATCTTAGCGTTCGCATACAGTAACTAAAGTTGTGACCTTGAACGCTCCTTCATAAGTAGATAACTCCTACACGATAGAAAAGACGTTCAAGAGAAAATGGACTAAATTTTACTGCAATTAGCATGCATCAGAGCTGCCAAATAATGCCCAGATAATATACACGTTAATTCGAATGCGTTTTGTAAACAAAGCTGCAATCCGTGGGCTATTAAGGACACTTCGCGATGCCTATCGATGTTCTATACCATGCCATTGTAACTATCATAGCGTTCGCATACAGTAACTAAAGTTGTGACCTTGAATGCTCCTTCATAAGTAGATAACTCCTACACGATAGAAAAGACGTTCAAGAGAAAACGGACTAAGTTTTACTGCAATTAGCATGCAGCAGAACTTTCAAAAAGTGCCCAAATAATATACATGTTAATTCGAACGCGTTTTGTACGCAAAGTAGCAATCCGCAGGCTATATAAGACACTTCACGAAGCCTATCCATGTTCTATACCATGTCAATGTTACTATCATATCTTAGGGTTCGCATAGAGCACAAAGAGCTGTGACCTTGAACGCTCCTTCATAAGTAGATAACTCCTACATGATAGAAAAGACATTCAAGAGAAACCGGTCTAAGTTTTACTGCAATTAGTATGCAGCAGACCTTTCAAAAACTGCCCAAATAATATACACGTTAATTCGATCGCGTTTTGTACGTAAAGTTGCAATCCGTGGGCTATATAGGGCACTTCGCGATGGCTATCGACGTTCTATACCATGCCATTGTAACTATCATATCTTAGCGTTCGTATACAGTAACTAAAGTTGTGACCTTGAACGCTCCTTCATAAATACATAACTCCTACACGATAGAAAAGACGTTCAATAGAGAATGGACTAAGTTTTACTGCAATTAGCATGCAGCAGAGCTGCCAAATAATGCCCAGATAAAATACACGTTAATTCGAATGCGTTTTTTAAACAAAGCAGCAATCCGTGGGCTATTAAGGACACTTTGCGATGCTTATCTATTTTCTATAACATGACATTGTAACTACCATATCTTAGCGTTCGCATTCAACACCTAGAGTTGTGACCTTGAACGCTCCTTCATAAGTAGATAACTCCTACACGATAGAAAAGACATTCAAGAGAAAACGGTCTAAGTTTTACTGCAATTAGTATGCAGCAGATCTTTCAAAAAGTGCCCAAATAATATACACGTTAATTCGAACGCGTTTTGAACGAAAAGTTGCAATCCGTGGGCTATATAGGGCACTTCGGGATGCCTATCGATGTTCTATACCAGGCCATTGTAACTCTCATATCTTAGCGTTCGCATACAGCACCTAGAGTTGTGACGTTGAACGCTCCTTCATAAGTAGATAACTCCTACAAGATAGAAAAGACGTTCAAGAGAAAACGGACTATGTTTTACTGCAATTAGCATGCAGCAGAGCTGCCAAATAATGCCTAGATAATATACACGAAAATTCGAATGCGTTCTGTAAACTAAGCAGCAATCCGTGGGCTATTGAGGACACTTCGCGATGCCTATCCATGTTCTATACCATGTCAATGTTACTATCATATCTTAGGGTTCGCATAGAGCACAAAGAGCTGTGACCTTGAACGCTCCTTCATTTGTAGATTACTGCTACATGATAGAAAAGACGTACAAGTGAAAATTCATTTAGTTTTACTGCAATTAGCATGCAGCAGAGCTACCAAATAGTGCCCAGATAATATACACATTAATTCGAATGCGTTTTGTAAACAAAGCAGCAATCCGTGGGGTATTAGCTTCGCGATGCCTATCCATTTTCTATACCATGCCATTGTAACTACCATATCTTAGCGTTCGCATACACCACCTAGAGTTGTGTCCTTGAACGCTCCTTCATAAGTAGATAACTCCTACACGATAGAAAAGACGTTCAAGAGAAAACGGTCTAAGTTTTACTGCAATTAGTATGCAGCAGATCTTTCAAAAAGTGCCCAAATAATATACACGTTAATTCGAACGCGTTTTGTACGAAAAGTTGCAATCCGTGGGCTATATAGGGCACTTGGCGATGCCTATCGATGTTCTATACCATGCCATTGTAACTATCATATCTTAGCGTTCGCATACAGTAACTAAAGTTGTGACCTTGAACGCTCCTTCATAAGTAGATAACTCCTACACGATAGAAAAGACGTTCAAGAGAAAATGGACTAAATTTTACTGCAATTAGCATGCATCAGAGCTGCCAAATAATGCCCAGATAATATACACGTTAATTCGAATGCGTTTTGTAAACAAAGCTGCAATCCGTGGGCTATTAAGGACACTTCGCGATGCCTATCGATGTTCTATACAATGCCATTGTAACTATCATATCTTAGCGTTCGCATACAGTAACTAGAGTTGTGATCTTGAACGCGCCTTCATAAGTAGATAACTCCTACATGATAGAAAAGCCGTTCAAGAGAAACCGGTCTAAGTTTTACTGCAATTAGTATGCAGCAGAGCTTTCAAAAAGTGCCCAAATAATATACAGGTTAATTCGAACGCGTTTTGTACCCAAAGTAGCAATCCGCGGGCTATATAGGGCACTTCGCAATGCCTATCGATGTTCTATACCAGGCCATTGTAACTATCATATCTTAGCGTTCGCATACAGTAACTAGAGTTGTGACCTTGAACGCTCCTTCATAAGTAGATAACTCCTACACGATAGAAAAGACATTCAAGAGAAAACGGACTAAATTTTACTGCAATTAGCATGCAGCAGAGCTGCCAAATAATGCCCAGATGATATACACGAAAATTCGAATGCGTTTTCTAAACAAAGCAGCAATCCGTGGGCTATTGAGGACACTTCGCGATGCCTATCCATGTTCTATACCATGTCAATGTTACTATCATATCTTAGGGTTCGCATAGAGCACAAAGAGCTGTGACCTTGAACGCTCCTTCATTTGTAGATTACTGCTACATGATAGAAAAGACGTACAAGTGAAAATTCATTTAGTTATACTGCAATTAGCATGCAGCAGGGCTACCAAATAGTGCCCAGATAATATACACGTTAATTCGAATGCGTTTTGTAAACCAAGCAGCAATCCGTGGGCTATTAAGGACACTTCGCGATGCCTATCCATTTTCCATACCATGCCATTGTAACTACCATATCTTAGCGTTCGCATACAGCACCTAGAGTTGTGACGTTGAACGCTCCTTCATAAGTAGATGCGAACCCTAAGACATGATAGTAACATTGACATGGTATAGAACATGGATAGGCATCGCGAAGTGTCCTCAATAGCCCACGGATTGCTGCTTTGTTTAGAAAACGCATTCGAATTTTCGTGTATATCATCTGGGCATTATTTGGCAGCTCTGCTGCATGCTAATTGCAGTAAAATTTAGTCCGTTTTCTCTTGAATGTCTTTTCTATCGCGTAGGAGTTATCTACTTATGAAGGAGCGTTCAAGGTCACAACTCTAGTTACTGTGTGCGAACGCTAAGATATGATAGTTACAATGGCCTGGTATAGAACATCGATAGGCATCGCGAAGTGCCCTATATAGACCGCGGATTGCTACTTTGGGTACAAAACGCGTTCGAATTAACCTGTATATTATTTGGGCACTTTTTGAAAGCTCTGCTGCATACTAATTGCAGTAAAACTTAGACCGGTTTCTCTTGAACGGCTTTTCTATCATGTAGGAGTTATCTACTTATGAAGGCGCGTTCAAGATCACAACTCTAGTTACTGTATGCGAACGCTAAGATATGATAGGTACAATGGCATGGTATAGAACGTCGATAGCCATCGCGAAGTGCCCTATATAGCCCACGGATTGAAACTTTACATACAAAACGCGATCGAATTAATGTGTGTATTATTTGGGCACTTTTTGAAAGCTCTGTTGCATACTAATTGCAGTAAAACTTAGACCGTTTTCTCTTGAACGTCTTTTCTATCTTGTAGGAGTTATCTACTTATGAAGGAGCGTTCAACGTCACAACTCTAGGTGCTGTATGCGAACGCTAAGATATGAGAGTTACAATGGCCTGGTATAGAACATCGATAGGCATCCCGAAGTGCCCTATATAGCCCACGGATTGCAACTTTTCGTTCAAAACGCGTTCGAATTAACGTGTATATTATTTGGGCACTTTTTGAAAGATCTGCTGCATACTAATTGCAGTAAAACTTAGACCGTTTTCTCTTGAACGTCTTTTCTATCGTGTAGGAGTTATCTACTTATGAAGGAGCGTTCAAGGTCACAACTCTTTGTGCTCTATGCGAACCCTAAGATATGATAGTAACATTGACATGGTATAGAACATGGATAGGCTTCGTGAAGTGTCTTATATAGCCTGCGGATTGCTACTTTGCGTACAAAACGCGTTCGAATTAACATGTATATTATTTGGGCACTTTTTGAAAGATCTGCTGCATACTAATTGCACTAAAACTTAGACCGTTTTCTCTTGAACGTCTTTTCTATCGTGTAAGAGTTATCTACTTATGAAGGAGCGTTCAATGTCACAACTCTAGGTGTTGTATGCGAACGCTAAGATATGGTAGTTACAATGGCATGGTATAGAAAATGGATAGGCATCGCGAAGTGTCCTTAATAGCCCACGGATTGCTGCTTTGTTTACAAAACGCATTCGAATTAACGTGTATATTTTCTGGGCATTATTTGGCAGCCTTGCTACAGCTAATTGCAGTAAATCTAAATGAATTTTTACTTGTACGTCTTTTCTATCATGTAGTAGTAATCTACGAATGAAGGAGCGTTCAAGGTCACAGCTCTTTGTGCTCTATGCGAACCCTAAGATATGATAGTAACATTGACATGGTATAGAACATGGATAGGCATCGCGAAGTGTCCTTAATAGCCCACGGATTGCTGCTTTGTTTACAAAACGCATTCGAATTAACGTGTATATTATCTGGGCATTATTTGGCAGCTCTGCTGCATGCTAATTGCAGTAAAACTTAGTCCGTTTTCTCTTGAACGTCTTTTCTATTGTGTAGGAGTTATCTACTTATGAAGGAGCCGTCAAGGTCACAACTCTAGTTACCGTATGCGAACGCTAAGATATGATAGTTACAATGGCATGGTATAGAAAATGGATAGGCATCGCGAAGTGTCCTTAATAGCCCACGGATTGCTGCTTTGTTTACAAAACGCATTCGAATTAACGTATTTATTATCTGGGCATTATTTGGCAGCTCTGCTGCATGCTAATTGCAGTAAAACTAAATGAATTTTCACTTGTACGTCTTTTCTATCATGTAGCAGTAATCTACAAATGAAGGAGCGTTCAAGGTCACAGCTCTTTGTTCTCTATGCGAACCCTAAGATATGATAGTAACAATCACATGGTATAGAACATGGATAGGCATCGCGAAGTGTCCTCAATAGCCCACGGATTGCTGCTTTGTTTATAAAACGCATTCGAATTTTCGTGTATATTATCTAGGCATTATTTGGCAGCTCTGCTGCATGCTAATTGCAGTAAAACTTAGTCCGTTTTCTCTTGAACGTCTTTTCTATCTTGTAGGAGTTATCTACTTATGAAGGAGCGTTCAACGTCACAACTCTAGGTGCTGTATGCGAACGCTAAGATATGATAGTTACAATGGCCTGGTATAGAACATCGATAGGCATCGCGAAGTGCCCTATATAGCCCGCGGATTGCTACTTTGGGTACAAAACGCGTTCGAATTAACCTGTATATTATTTGGGCACTTTTTGAAAGCTCTGCTGCATACTAATTGCAGTTAAACTTAGACCGGTTTCTCTTGAACGGCTTTTCTATCATGTAGGAGTTATCTACTTATGAAGGCGCGTTCAAGATCACAACTCTAGTTACTGTATGCGAACGCTAAGATATGATAGTTACAATGGCATGGTATAGAACGTCGATAGCCATCGCGAAGTGCCCTATATAGCCCACGGATTGAAACTTTACATACAAAACGCGATCGAATTAATGTGTGTATTATTTGGGCACTTTTTGAAAGCTCTGTTGCATACTAATTGCAGTAAAACTTAGACCGTTTTCTCTTGAACGTCTTTTCTATCTTGTAGGAGTTATCTACTTATGAAGGAGCGTTCAACGTCACAACTCTAGGTGCTGTATGCGAACGCTAAGATATGAGAGTTACAATGGCCTGGTATAGAACATCGATAGGCATCGCGAAGTGCCCTATATAGCCCACGGATTGCAACTTTTCGTTCAAAACGCGTTCGAATTAACGTGTATATTATTTGGGCACTTTTTGAAAGATCTGCTGCATACTAATTGCAGTAAAACTTATTCCGTTTTCTCTTGAACGTCTTTTCTATCGTGTAGGAGTTATCTACTTATGAAGGAGCGTTCAAGGTCACAACTTTAGTTTCTGTATGCGAACGCTAAGATAAGATAGTTACAATAGCATGGTATAGAACATCGATAGGCATCGCGAAGTGCCCTATATAGCCCACGGATTGCAACTTTTCGTACAAAACGCGTTCGAATTAACGTGTATATTATTTGGGCACTTTTTGAAAGATCTGCTGCAAACTAATTGCAGTAAAACTTAGACCGTTTTCTCTTGAACGTCTTTTCTATCGTGTAGGAGTTATCTACTTATGAAGGAGCGTTCAAGGTCACAACTTTAGTTACTGTATGCGAACGCTAAGATAAGATAGTTACAATAGCATGGTATAGAACATCGATAGGCATCGCGAAGTGCCCTATATAGCCCACGGATTGCAACTTTTCGTACAAAACGCGTTCGAATTAACGTGTATATTATTTGGGCACTTTTTGAAAGATCTGCTGCATACTAATTGCAGTAAAACTTAGACCGTTTTCTCTTGAACGTGTTTTCTATCGTGTAGGAGTTATCTACTTATGAAGGAGCGTTCAAGGTCACAACTCTAGGTGCTCTATGCGAACCCTAAGATATGATAGTAACATTGACATGGTATAGAAAATGGATGGGAATCGCGAAGTGTCCATAATAGCCCACGGATTGCTGCTTTGTTTACAAAACGCATTCGAATTAACGTGTATATTGTCTGGGCATTATTTGGCAGCTCTGCTGCATGCTAATTGCAGTAAAATTTAGTCCATTTTCTCTTGAACGTCTTTTCTATCTTGTAGGAGTTATCTACTTATGAAGGTGCGTTCAAGGTCACAACTCTAGTTACTGTATGCGAACGCTAAGATATGAGAGTTACAATGGCCTGATATAGAACATCGATAGGCATCGCGAAGTACCCTATATAGCCCGCGGATTGCTACTTTGCGTACAAAACGCGTTCGAATTAACGTGTATATTATTTGGGCACTTTTTTAAAGCTCTGCTGCATACTAATTGCAGTAAAACTTATTCCGTTTTCTCTTGAACGTCTTTTCTATCGTGTAAGAGTTATCCACTTATGAAGGAGCGTTCAAGGTCACAACTTTAGTTACTGTATGCGAACCCTAAGATATGATAGTTACAATGGCATGGTATAGAACATCGATAGCCATCGCGAAGTGCCCTATATAGCCCACGGATTGCAACTTTACGTACAAAACGCGATCGAATTAACGTGTATATTATTTGGGCAGTTTTTGAAAGGTCTGCTGCATACTAATTGCAGTTAAACTTAGACCGGTTTCTCTTGAATGTCTTTTCTATCATGTAGGAGTTATCTACTTATGAAGGAGCGTTCAAGGTCACAGCTCTTTGTGCTCTATGCGAACCCTAAGATATGATAGTAACATTGACATGGTATAGAACATGGATAGGCATCGCGAAGTGTCCTCAATAGCCCACGGATTGCTGCTTAGTTTACAGAACGCATTCGAATTTTCGTGTATATTATCTAGGCATTATTTGGCAGCTCTGCTGCATGCTAATTGCAGTAAAACATAGTCCGTTTTCTCTTGAACGTCTTTTCTATCTTGTAGGAGTTATCTACTTATGAAGGAGCGTTCAACGTCACAACTCTAGGTGCTGTATGCGAACGCTAAGATATGAGAGTTACAATGGCCTGGTATAGAACATCGATAGGCATCCCGAAGTGCCCTATATAGCCCACGGATTGCAACTTTTCGTTCAAAACGCGTTCGAATTAACGTGTATATTATTTGGGCACTTTTTGAAAGATCTGCTGCATACTAATTGCAGTAAAACTTAGACCGTTTTCTCTTGAACGTCTTTTCTATCGTGTAGGAGTTATCTACTTATGAAGGAGCGTTCAAGGTCACAACTCTAGGTGTTGAATGCGAACGCTAAGATATGGTAGTTACAATGTCATGTTATAGAAAATAGATAAGCATCGCAAAGTGTCCTTAATAGCCCACGGATTGCTGCTTTGTTTAAAAAACGCATTCGAATTAACGTGTATTTTATCTGGGCATTATTTGGCAGCTCTGCTGCATGCTAATTGCAGTAAAACTTAGTCCATTCTCTATTGAACGTCTTTTCTATCGTGTAGGAGTTATGTATTTATGAAGGAGCGTTCAAGGTCACAACTTTAGTTACTGTATACGAACGCTAAGATATGATAGTTACAATGGCATGGTATAGAACGTCGATAGCCATCGCGAAGTGCCCTATATAGCCCACGGATTGCAACTTTACGTACAAAACGCGATCGAATTAACGTGTATATTATTTGGGCAGTTTTTGAAAGGTCTGCTGCATACTAATTGCAGTAAAACTTAGACCGGTTTCTCTTGAATGTCTTTTCTATCATGTAGGAGTTATCTACTTATGAAGGAGCGTTCAAGGTCACAGCTCTTTGTGCTCTAAGCGAACCCTAAGATATGATAGTAACATTGACATGGTATAGAACATGGATAGGCTTCGTGAAGTGTCTTATATAGCCTGCGGATTGCTACTTTGCGTACAAAACGCGTTCGAATTAACATGTATATTATTTGGGCACTTTTTGAAAGTTCTGCTGCATGCTAATTGCAGTAAAACTTAGTCCGTTTTCTCTTGAACGTCTTTTCTATCGTGTAGGAGTTATCTACTTATGAAGGAGGATTCAAGGTCACAACTTTAGTTACTGTATGCGAACGCTAAGATATGATAGTTACAATGGCATGGTATAGAACATCGATAGGCATCGCGAAGTGTCCTTAATAGCCCACGGATTGCAGCTTTGTTTACAAAACGCATTCGAATTAACGTGTATATTATCTGGGCATTATTTGGCAGCTCTGATGCATGCTAATTGCAGTAAAATTTAGTCCATTTTCTCTTGAACGTCTTTTCTATCGTGTAGGAGTTATCTACTTATGAAGGAGCGTTCAAGGTCACAACTTTAGTTACTGTATGCGAACGCTAAGATATGATAGTTACAATGGCATGGTATAGAACATCGATAGGCATCGCCAAGTGCCCTATATAGCCCACGGATTGCAACTTTTCATACAAAACGCGTTCGAATTAACGTGTATATTATTTGGGCACTTTTTGAAAGATCTGCTGCATACTAATTGCAGTAAAACTTAGACCGTTTTCTCTTGAACGTCTTTTCTATCGTGTAGGAGTTATCTACTTATGAAGGAGCGTTCAAGGACACAACTCTAGGTGGTGAATGCGAACGCTAAGATATGCTAGTTACAATGGCATGGTATAGAAAATGGATAGGCATCGCGAAGTGTCCTTAATACCCCACGGATTGCTGCTTTGTTTACAAAACGCATTCGAATTAATGTGTATATTATCTGGGCACTATTTGGTAGCTCTGCTGCATGCTAATTGCAGTAAAACTAAATGAATTTTCACTTGTACGTCTTTTCTATCATGTAGCAGTAATCTACAAATGAAGGAGCGTTCAAGGTCACAGCTCTTTGTGCTCTATGCGAACCCTAAGATATGATAGTAACATTGACATGGTATAGAACATGGAAAGGCATCGCGAAGTGTCCTCAATAGCCCACGGATTGCTGCTTAGTTTACAGAACGCATTCGAATTTTCGTGTATATTATCTAGGCATTATTTGGCAGCTCTGCTGCATGCTAATTGCAGTAAAACATAGTCCGTTTTCTCTTGAACGTCTTTTCTATCTTGTAGGAGTTATCTACTTATGAAGGAGCGTTCAACGTCACAACTCTAGTTACTGTATGTGAACGCTAAGATATGATAGTTACAATGGCATGGTATAGAACGTCGATAGCCATCGCGAAGTGCCCTATATAGCCCACGGATTGAAACTTTACATACAAAACGCGATCGAATTAATGTGTGTATTATTTGGGCACTTTTTGAAAGTTCTGCTGCATGCTAATTGCAGTAAAACTTAATCCGTTTTCTCTTGAACGTCTTTTCTATCTTGTAGGAGTTATCTACTTATGAAGGAGCGTTCAAGGTCACCACTCTAGTTACTGTATGCGAACGCTAAGATAAGATAGTTACAATAGCATGGTATAGAACATCGATAGGCATCGCGAAATGCCCTATATAGCCCACGGATTGCAACTTTACGTTCAAAACGCGATCGAATTAATGTGTGTATTATTTGGGCACTTTTTGAAAGCTCTGTTGCATACTAATTGCAGTAAAACTTAGACCGTTTTCTCTTGAACGTTTTTTCTATCGTGTAGAAGTTATCTACTTATGAAGGAGCGTTCAAGGTCAGAACTCTAGGTGCTATATGCGAACGCTAAGATATGGTAGTTTCAATGGCATGGTATAGAAAATGGATAGGCATCGCTAAGTGTCCTTAATAGCCCACGGATTGCTGCTTTGTTTACAAAACGCATTCGAATTAACGTATATATTATCTGGGCATTATTTGGCAGCTCTGCTGCATGTTAATTGCAGTAAAACTAAATGAATTTTCACTTGTACGTCTTTTCTATCATGTAGCAGTTATCTACAAATGAAGGAGCGCTCAAGGCCACAGCTCTTTGTGCTCTATGCGAACCCTAAGATATGATAGTAACATTGACATGGTATAGAACATGGATAGGCATCGCGAAGTGTCCTTAATAGCCCACGGATTGCTGCTTTGTTTACAAAACGCATTCGAATTAATGTGTGTATTATTTGGGCACTTTTTGAAAGCTCTGTTGCATGCTAATTGCAGTAAAACTTAGACCGTTTTCTCTTGAACGGCTTTTCTATCATGTAGGAGTTATCTACTTATGAAGGCGCGTTCAAGATCACAACTCTAGTTACTGTATGCGAACGCTAAGATATGATAGGTACAATGGCATGGTATAGAACGTCGATAGCCATCGCGAAGTGCCCTATATAGCCCACGGATTGAAACTTTACATACAAAACGCGATCGAATTAATGTGTGTATTATTTGGGCACTTTTTGAAAGCTCTGTTGCATACTAATTGCAGTAAAACTTAGACCGTTTTCTCTTGAACGTCTTTTCTATCTTGTAGGAGTTATCTACTTATGAAGGAGCGTTCAACGTCACAACTCTAGGTGCTGTATGCGAACGCTAAGATATGAGAGTTACAATGGCCTGGTATAGAACATCGATAGGCATCCCGAAGTGCCCTATATAGCCCACGGATTGCAACTTTTCGTTCAAAACGCGTTCGAATTAACGTGTATATTATTTGGGCACTTTTTGAAAGATCTGCTGCATACTAATTGCAGTAAAACTTAGACCGTTTTCTCTTGAACGTCTTTTCTATCGTGTAGGAGTTATCTACTTATGAAGGAGCGTTCAAGGTCACAACTCTTTGTGCTCTATGCGAACCCTAAGATATGATAGTAACATTGACATGGTATAGAACATGGATAGGCTTCGTGAAGTGTCTTATATAGCCTGCGGATTGCTACTTTGCGTACAAAACGCGTTCGAATTAACATGTATATTATTTGGGCACTTTTTGAAAGATCTGCTGCATACTAATTGCACTAAAACTTAGACCGTTTTCTCTTGAACGTCTTTTCTATCGTGTAAGAGTTATCTACTTATGAAGGAGCGTTCAATGTCACAACTCTAGGTGTTGTATGCGAACGCTAAGATATGGTAGTTACAATGGCATGGTATAGAAAATGGATAGGCATCGCGAAGTGTCCTTAATAGCCCACGGATTGCTGCTTTGTTTACAAAACGCATTCGAATTAACGTGTATATTTTCTGGGCATTATTTGGCAGCCTTGCTACAGCTAATTGCAGTAAATCTAAATGAATTTTTACTTGTACGTCTTTTCTATCATGTAGTAGTAATCTACGAATGAAGGAGCGTTCAAGGTCACAGCTCTTTGTGCTCTATGCGAACCCTAAGATATGATAGTAACATTGACATGGTATAGAACATGGATAGGCATCGCGAAGTGTCCTTAATAGCCCACGGATTGCTGCTTTGTTTACAAAACGCATTCGAATTAACGTGTATATTATCTGGGCATTATTTGGCAGCTCTGCTGCATGCTAATTGCAGTAAAACTTAGTCCGTTTTCTCTTGAACGTCTTTTCTATTGTGTAGGAGTTATCTACTTATGAAGGAGCCGTCAAGGTCACAACTCTAGTTACCGTATGCGAACGCTAAGATATGATAGTTACAATGGCATGGTATAGAAAATGGATAGGCATCGCGAAGTGTCCTTAATAGCCCACGGATTGCTGCTTTGTTTACAAAACGCATTCGAATTAACGTATTTATTATCTGGGCATTATTTGGCAGCTCTGCTGCATGCTAATTGCAGTAAAACTAAATGAATTTTCACTTGTACGTCTTTTCTATCATGTAGCAGTAATCTACAAATGAAGGAGCGTTCAAGGTCACAGCTCTTTGTTCTCTATGCGAACCCTAAGATATGATAGTAACAATCACATGGTATAGAACATGGATAGGCATCGCGAAGTGTCCTCAATAGCCCACGGATTGCTGCTTTGTTTATAAAACGCATTCGAATTTTCGTGTATATTATCTAGGCATTATTTGGCAGCTCTGCTGCATGTTAATTGCAGTAAAACTTAGTCCGTTTTCTCTTGAACGTCTTTTCTATCTTGTAGGAGTTATCTACTTATGAAGGAGCGTTCAACGTCACAACTCTAGGTGCTGTATGCGAACGCTAAGATATGATAGTTACAATGGCCTGGTATAGAACATCGATAGGCATCGCGAAGTGCCCTATATAGCCCGCGGATTGCTACTTTGGGTACAAAACGCGTTCGAATTAACCTGTATATTATTTGGGCACTTTTTGAAAGCTCTGCTGCATACTAATTGCAGTTAAACTTAGACCGGTTTCTCTTGAACGGCTTTTCTATCATGTAGGAGTTATCTACTTATGAAGGCGCGTTCAAGATCACAACTCTAGTTACTGTATGCGAACGCTAAGATATGATAGTTACAATGGCATGGTATAGAACGTCGATAGCCATCGCGAAGTGCCCTATATAGCCCACGGATTGAAACTTTACATACAAAACGCGATCGAATTAATGTGTGTATTATTTGGGCACTTTTTGAAAGCTCTGTTGCATACTAATTGCAGTAAAACTTAGACCGTTTTCTCTTGAACGTCTTTTCTATCTTGTAGGAGTTATCTACTTATGAAGGAGCGTTCAACGTCACAACTCTAGGTGCTGTATGCGAACGCTAAGATATGAGAGTTACAATGGCCTGGTATAGAACATCGATAGGCATCGCGAAGTGCCCTATATAGCCCACGGATTGCAACTTTTCGTTCAAAACGCGTTCGAATTAACGTGTATATTATTTGGGCACTTTTTGAAAGATCTGCTGCATACTAATTGCAGTAAAACTTATTCCGTTTTCTCTTGAACGTCTTTTCTATCGTGTAGGAGTTATCTACTTATGAAGGAGCGTTCAAGGTCACAACTTTAGTTACTGTATGCGAACGCTAAGATAAGATAGTTACAATAGCATGGTATAGAACATCGATAGGCATCGCGAAGTGCCCTATATAGCCCACGGATTGCAACTTTTCGTACAAAACGCGTTCGAATTAACGTGTATATTATTTGGGCACTTTTTGAAAGATCTGCTGCATACTAATTGCAGTAAAACTTAGACCGTTTTCTCTTGAACGTGTTTTCTATCGTGTAGGAGTTATCTACTTATGAAGGAGCGTTCAAGGTCACAACTCTAGGTGCTCTATGCGAACCCTAAGATATGATAGTAACATTGACATGGTATAGAAAATGGATGGGAATCGCGAAGTGTCCATAATAGCCCACGGATTGCTGCTTTGTTTACAAAACGCATTCGAATTAACGTGTATATTGTCTGGGCATTATTTGGCAGCTCTGCTGCATGCTAATTGCAGTAAAATTTAGTCCATTTTCTCTTGAACGTCTTTTCTATCTTGTAGGAGTTATCTACTTATGAAGGTGCGTTCAAGGTCACAACTCTAGTTACTGTATGCGAACGCTAAGATATGAGAGTTACAATGGCCTGATATAGAACATCGATAGGCATCGCGAAGTACCCTATATAGCCCGCGGATTGCTACTTTGCGTACAAAACGCGTTCGAATTAACGTGTATATTATTTGGGCACTTTTTTAAAGCTCTGCTGCATACTAATTGCAGTAAAACTTATTCCGTTTTCTCTTGAACGTCTTTTCTATCGTGTAAGAGTTATCCACTTATGAAGGAGCGTTCAAGGTCACAACTTTAGTTACTGTATGCGAACCCTAAGATATGATAGTTACAATGGCATGGTATAGAACATCGATAGCCATCGCGAAGTGCCCTATATAGCCCACGGATTGCAACTTTACGTACAAAACGCGATCGAATTAACGTGTATATTATTTGGGCAGTTTTTGAAAGGTCTGCTGCATACTAATTGCAGTTAAACTTAGACCGGTTTCTCTTGAATGTCTTTTCTATCATGTAGGAGTTATCTACTTATGAAGGAGCGTTCAAGGTCACAGCTCTTTGTGCTCTATGCGAACCCTAAGATATGATAGTAACATTGACATGGTATAGAACATGGATAGGCATCGCGAAGTGTCCTCAATAGCCCACGGATTGCTGCTTAGTTTACAGAACGCATTCGAATTTTCGTGTATATTATCTAGGCATTATTTGGCAGCTCTGCTGCATGCTAATTGCAGTAAAACATAGTCCGTTTTCTCTTGAACGTCTTTTCTATCTTGTAGGAGTTATCTACTTATGAAGGAGCGTTCAACGTCACAACTCTAGGTGCTGTATGCGAACGCTAAGATATGAGAGTTACAATGGCCTGGTATAGAACATCGATAGGCATCCCGAAGTGCCCTATATTGCCCACGGATTGCAACTTTTCGTTCAAAACGCGTTCGAATTAACGTGTATATTATTTGGGCACTTTTTGAAAGATCTGCTGCATACTAATTGCAGTAAAACTTAGACCGTTTTCTCTTGAACGTCTTTTCTATCGTGTAGGAGTTATCTACTTATGAAGGAGCGTTCAAGGTCACAACTCTAGGTGTTGAATGCGAACGCTAAGATATGGTAGTTACAATGTCATGTTATAGAAAATAGATAAGCATCGCAAAGTGTCCTTAATAGCCCACGGATTGCTGCTTTGTTTAAAAAACGCATTCGAATTAACGTGTATTTTATCTGGGCATTATTTGGCAGCTCTGCTGCATGCTAATTGCAGTAAAACTTAGTCCATTCTCTATTGAACGTCTTTTCTATCGTGTAGGAGTTATGTATTTATGAAGGAGCGTTCAAGGTCACAACTTTAGTTACTGTATACGAACGCTAAGATATGATAGTTACAATGGCATGGTATAGAACGTCGATAGCCATCGCGAAGTGCCCTATATAGCCCACGGATTGCAACTTTACGTACAAAACGCGATCGAATTAACGTGTATATTATTTGGGCAGTTTTTGAAAGGTCTGCTGCATACTAATTGCAGTAAAACTTAGACCGGTTTCTCTTGAATGTCTTTTCTATCATGTAGGAGTTATCTACTTATGAAGGAGCGTTCAAGGTCACAGCTCTTTGTGCTCTAAGCGAACCCTAAGATATGATAGTAACATTGACATGGTATAGAACATGGATAGGCTTCGTGAAGTGTCTTATATAGCCTGCGGATTGCTACTTTGCGTACAAAACGCGTTCGAATTAACATGTATATTATTTGGGCACTTTTTGAAAGTTCTGCTGCATGCTAATTGCAGTAAAACTTAGTCCGTTTTCTCTTGAACGTCTTTTCTATCGTGTAGGAGTTATCTACTTATGAAGGAGGATTCAAGGTCACAACTTTAGTTACTGTATGCGAACGCTAAGATATGATAGTTACAATGGCATGGTATAGAACATCGATAGGCATCGCGAAGTGTCCTTAATAGCCCACGGATTGCAGCTTTGTTTACAAAACGCATTCGAATTAACGTGTATATTATCTGGGCATTATTTGGCAGCTCTGATGCATGCTAATTGCAGTAAAATTTAGTCCATTTTCTCTTGAACGTCTTTTCTATCGTGTAGGAGTTATCTACTTATGAAGGAGCGTTCAAGGTCACAACTTTAGTAACTGTATGCGAACGCTAAGATATGATAGTTACAATGGCATGGTATAGAACATCGATAGGCATCGCCAAGTGCCCTATATAGCCCACGGATTGCAACTTTTCATACAAAACGCGTTCGAATTAACGTGTATATTATTTGGGCACTTTTTGAAAGATCTGCTGCATACTAATTGCAGTAAAACTTAGACCGTTTTCTCTTGAACGTCTTTTCTATCGTGTAGGAGTTATCTACTTATGAAGGAGCGTTCAAGGACACAACTCTAGGTGGTGAATGCGAACGCTAAGATATGCTAGTTACAATGGCATGGTATAGAAAATGGATAGGCATCGCGAAGTGTCCTTAATACCCCACGGATTGCTGCTTTGTTTACAAAACGCATTCGAATTAATGTGTATATTATCTGGGCACTATTTGGTAGCTCTGCTGCATGCTAATTGCAGTAAAACTAAATGAATTTTCACTTGTACGTCTTTTCTATCATGTAGCAGTAATCTACAAATGAAGGAGCGTTCAAGGTCACAGCTCTTTGTGCTCTATGCGAACCCTAAGATATGATAGTAACATTGACATGGTATAGAACATGGAAAGGCATCGCGAAGTGTCCTCAATAGCCCACGGATTGCTGCTTAGTTTACAGAACGCATTCGAATTTTCGTGTATATTATCTAGGCATTATTTGGCAGCTCTGCTGCATGCTAATTGCAGTAAAACATAGTCCGTTTTCTCTTGAACGTCTTTTCTATCTTGTAGGAGTTATCTACTTATGAAGGAGCGTTCAACGTCACAACTCTAGTTACTGTATGTGAACGCTAAGATATGATAGTTACAATGGCATGGTATAGAACGTCGATAGCCATCGCGAAGTGCCCTATATAGCCCACGGATTGAAACTTTACATACAAAACGCGATCGAATTAATGTGTGTATTATTTGGGCACTTTTTGAAAGTTCTGCTGCATGCTAATTGCAGTAAAACTTAATCCGTTTTCTCTTGAACGTCTTTTCTATCTTGTAGGAGTTATCTACTTATGAAGGAGCGTTCAAGGTCACCACTCTAGTTACTGTATGCGAACGCTAAGATAAGATAGTTACAATAGCATGGTATAGAACATCGATAGGCATCGCGAAATGCCCTATATAGCCCACGGATTGCAACTTTACGTTCAAAACGCGATCGAATTAATGTGTGTATTATTTGGGCACTTTTTGAAAGCTCTGTTGCATACTAATTGCAGTAAAACTTAGACCGTTTTCTCTTGAACGTTTTTTCTATCGTGTAGAAGTTATCTACTTATGAAGGAGCGTTCAAGGTCAGAACTCTAGGTGCTATATGCGAACGCTAAGATATGGTAGTTTCAATGGCATGGTATAGAAAATGGATAGGCATCGCTAAGTGTCCTTAATAGCCCACGGATTGCTGCTTTGTTTACAAAACGCATTCGAATTAACGTATATATTATCTGGGCATTATTTGGCAGCTCTGCTGCATGTTAATTGCAGTAAAACTAAATGAATTTTCACTTGTACGTCTTTTCTATCATGTAGCAGTTATCTACAAATGAAGGAGCGCTCAAGGCCACAGCTCTTTGTGCTCTATGCGAACCCTAAGATATGATAGTAACATTGACATGGTATAGAACATGGATAGGCATCGCGAAGTGTCCTTAATAGCCCACGGATTGCTGCTTTGTTTACAAAACGCATTCGAATTAATGTGTGTATTATTTGGGCACTTTTTGAAAGCTCTGTTGCATGCTAATTGCAGTAAAACTTAGACCGTTTTCTCTTGAACGTCTTTTCTATCTTGTAGGAGTTATCTACTTATGAAGGAGCGTTCAACGTCACAACTCTAGGTGCTGTATGCGAACGCTAAGATATGAGAGCTACAATGGCCTGGTATAGAACATCGATAGGCATCGCGAAGTGCCCTATATAGCCTACGGATTGCAACTTCTCGTTCAAAACGCGTTCGAATTAACGTGTATATTATTTGGGCACTTTTTGAAAGATCTGCTGCATACTAATTGCAGTAAAACTTAGAATGTTTTCTCTTGAACGTCTTTTCTATCGTGTAGGAGTTATCTACTTATGAAGGAGCGTTCAAGGTCACAACTCTAGTTGTTGAATGCGAACGCTAAGATATGGTAGTTACAATGTCATGTTATAGAAAATAGATAGGCATCGCAAAGTGTCCTTAATAGCCCACGGATTGCTGCTTTGTTTAAAAAACGCATTCGAATTAACGTGTATTTTATCTGGGCATTATTTGGCAGATCTGCTGCATGCTAATTGCAATAAAACTTAGTCCATTCTCTATTGAACGTCTTTTCTATCGTGTAGGAGTTATGTATTTATGAAGGAGCGTTCAAGGTCACAACTCTAGGTGTTGTATGCGAACGCTAAGATATGGTAGTTACAATGGCATGGTATAGAAATTGGATAGGCATCGCGAAGTGTCCTTAATAGCCCACGGATTGCTGCTTTGTTTACAAAACGCATTCGAATTAACGTGTATATTTTCTGGGCATTATTTGGCAGCCTTGCTACAGCTAATTGCAGTAAAACTAAATGAATTTTCACTTGTACGTCTTTTCTATCATGTAGCAGTAATCTACGAATGAAGGAGCGTTCAAGGCCACAGCTCTTTGTGCTCTATGCGAACCCTAAGATATGATAGTAACATTTACATGGTATAGAACATGGATAGGCATCGCGAAGTGTCCTTAATAGCCCACGGATTGCTGCTTTGTTTACAAAACGCATCGAATTAACGTGTATATTATCTGGGCATTATTTGGCAGCTCTGCTGCATGCTAATTGCAGTAAAACTTAGTCTGTTTTCTCTTGAACGTCTTTTCTATTGTGTAGGAGTTATCTACTTATGAAGGAGCCGTCAAGGTCACAACTCTAGTTACCGTATGCGAACGCTAAGATATGATAGTTACAATGGCATGGTATAGCAAATGGATAGGCATCGCGAAGTGTCCTTAATAGCCCACGGATTGCTGCTTTGTTTACAAAACGCATTCGAATTAACGTCTATATTATCTGGGCATTATTTGGCAGCTCTGCTGCATGTTAATTGCAGTAAAACTAAATTAATTTTCACATGTACGTCTTTTCTATCATGTAGCAGTAATCTACAAATGAAGGAGCGTTCAAGGTCACAGCTCTTTGTGCTCTATGCGAACCCTAAGATATGATAGTAACAATCACATGGTATAGAACATGGACAGGCATCGCCAAGTGTCCTCAATAGCCCACGGATTGCAGCTTTGTTTATAAAACGCATTCGAATTTTCGTGTATATCATCAGGGCATTATTTGGCAGCTCTGCTGCATGCTAATTGAATTAAAACTTGGACTGTTTTCTCTTGTACGTCTTTTTCATCGTGTGGGAGATATCTACGTATGAAGGAGCGTTCAAGGTCACAACTCTAGTTACTGTATGCGAACGCTAAGATATGAGAGTTACAATGGACTGGTATAGAACATCGATAGGCATCGCGAAGTACCCTATATAGCCCGCGGATTGCTACTTTGCGTACAAAACGCGTTCGAATTAACGTGTATATTATTTGGGCACTTTTTTAAAGCTCTGCTGCATACTAATTGCAGTAAAACTTAGACCGTTCTCTCTTGAACGTCTTTTCTATCGTGTAGGAGTTATCTACTTATGAAGGAGCATTCAAGGTCACAACTCTAGGTGTTGAATGCGAACGCTAAGATATGGTAGTTTCAATGGCATGGTATAGAAAATGGATAGGCATCGCTAAGTGTCCTTAATAGCCCACGGATTGCTGCTTTGTTTACAAAACGCATTCGAATTAACGTGTATATTATCTGGGCATTATTTGGGAGCTCTGCTGCATGTTAATTGCAGTAAAACTAAATGAATTTTCACTTGTACGTCTTTTCTATCATGTAGCAGTAATCCACAAATGAAGGAGCGTTCAAGGTCACAGCTCTTTGTGCTCTATGCGAACCCTAAGTTATGATAGTAACAATCACATGGTATAGAACATGGACAGGCATCGCGAAGTGTCCTCAATAGCCCACGGATTGCTGCTTTGTTTATAAAACGCATTCGAATTTTCGTGTATATCATCAGGGCATTATTTGGCAGCTCTGCTGCATGCTATTTGAATTAAAACTTGGACCGTTTTCTCTTGTACGTCTTTTCCATCGTGTGGGAGATATCTACGTATGAAGGAGCGTTCAATGTCACAACTCTAGTTACTGTATGCGAACGCTAAGATATGATAGTTACAATGGCATGGTATAGAACATCGATAAGCATCCCGAAGTGCCCTATATAGCCCACGGATTGCAACTTTACGTACAAAACGCGATCGAATTAATGTGTGTATTATTTGGGCACTTTTTGAATGCTCTGTTGCATACTAATTGCAGTAAAACTTAGACCGTTTTCTCTTGAACGTTTTTTCTATCGTGTAGAAGTTATCTACTTATGAAGGAGCGTTCAAGGTCAGAACTCTAGGTGCTATATGCGAACGCTAAGATATGGTAGTTTCAATGGCATGGTATAGAAAATGGATAGGCATCGCTAAGTGTCCTTAATAGCCCACGGATTGCTGCTTTGTTTACAAAACGCATTCGAATTAACGTGTATGTTATCTGAGCATTATTTGGCAGCTCTGCTGCATGCTAATTGCAGTAAAACTTAGTCCGTTTTCTCTTGAACGTCTTCTCTATTGTGTAGGAGTTATCTACTTATGAAGGAGCCGTCAAGGTCACAACTCTAGTTACTGTATGCGAACGCTAAGATATGAGAGTTACAATGGCCTGGTATAGAACATCGATAGGCATCGCGAAGTACCCTATATAGCCCGCGGATTGCTACTTTGCGTACAAAACGCGTTCGAATTAACGTGTATATTATTTGGGCATTTTTTTAAAGCTCTGCTGCATACTAATTGCAGTAAAACTTATTCCGTTTTCTCTTGAACGTCTTTTCTATCGTGTAGGAGTTATCTACTTATGAAGGAGCATTCAAGGTCACAACTTTAGTTACTGTATGCGAACGCTAAGATATGATAGTTACAATGGCATGGTATAGAACATCGATAGGTATCGCGAAGTGTCCTTAATAGCCCACGGATTGCAGCTTTGTTTACAAAACGCATTCGAATTAACGTGTATATTATCTGGGCATTATTTGGCAGCTCTGATGCATGCTAATTGCAGTAAAATTTAGTCCATTTTCTCTTGAACGTCTTTTCTATCGTGTAGGAGTTATCTACTTATGAAGGAGCGTTCAAGGTCACAACTTTAGTTACTGCATGCGAACGCTAAGATATGATAGTTACAATGGCATGGTATAGAACATCGATAGGCATCGCGAAGTGCCCTATATAGCCCACGGATTGCAACTTTTCGTTCAAAACGCGTTCGAATTAACGTGTATATTATTTGGGCACTTTTTGAAAGATCTGCTGCATACTAATTGCAGTAAAACTTAGACAGTTTTCTCTTGAACGTCTTTTCTATCGTGTAGGAGTTATCTACTTATGAAGGAGCGTTCAAGGTCACAACTCTAGGTGTTGTATGCGAACACTAAGATATGGTAGTTACAATGGCATGGTATATAAAATGGATAGGCATCGCGAAGTGCCCTTAATACCCCACGGATTGCTGCTTTGTTTACAAAACGCATTCGAATTAACGTGTATATTTTCTGGGCATTATTTGGCAGCCTTGCTACATGCTAATTGCAGTAAAACTAAATGAATTTTCACTTGTACGTCTTTTCTATCATGTAACAGTAATCTACGAATGAAGGAGCGTTCAAGGTCACAGCTCTTTGTGCTCTATGCGAACCCTAAATATGATAGTAACATTGACATGGTATAGAACATGGATAGGCATCGCGAAGTGTCCTCAATAGCCCACGGATTGCTGCTTAGTTTACAGAACGCATTCGAATTTTCGTGTATATTATCTAGGCATTATTTGTCAGCTCTGCTGCATGCTAATTGCAGTAAAACTTAGTCCGTTTTCTCTTGAACGTCTTTTCTATCTTGTAGGAGTTATCTACTTATGAAGGAGCGTTCAACGTCACAACTCTAGGTGCTGTATGCGAACGCTAAGATATGGTAGTTACAATGGCATGGTATGGAAAATGGATAGGCATCGCGAAGTGTCCTTAATAGCCCACGGATTGCTGCTTGATTTACAAACCGCATTCGAATTAACGTGTATATTATCTGGGCACTACTTGGTAGCTCTGCTGCATGCTAATTGCAGTAAAACTAAATGAATTTTCACTTGTACGTCTTTTCTATCATGTAGCAGTAATCTACAAATGAAGGAGCGTTCAAGGTCACAGCTCTTTGTGCTCTATGCGAACCCTAAGATATGATAGTAACATTGACATGGTATAGAACATGGATAGGCATCGCGAAGTGTCCTCAATAGCCCACGGATTGCTGCTTAGTTTACAGAACGCATTCGAATTTTCGTGTATATTATCTAGGCATTATTTGGCAGCTCTGCTGCATGCTAATTGCAGTAAAACTTAGTCCGTTTTCTCTTGAACGTCTTTTCTATCTTGTAGGAGTTATCTACTTATGAAGGAGCGTTCAAGGTAGCAACTCTAGGTGCTATGTGCGAACGCTAAGATATGGTAGTTTCAATGGCATGGTATAGAAAATGGATAGGCATCGCTAAGTGTCCTTAATAGCCCACGGATTGCTGCTTTGTTTACAAAACGCATTCGAATTATCGTGTATATTATCTGGGCATTATTTGGCAGCTCTGCTGCATGCTAATTGCAGTAAAACTTAGTCCGTTTTCTCTTGAACGTCTTTTCTATTGTGTAGGAGTTATCTACTTATGAAGGAGCCGTCAAGGTCACAACTCTAGTTACCGTATGCGAACGCTAAGATATGATAGTTACAATGGCATGGTATAAAACGTCGATAGCCATCGCGAAGTGCCCTATATAGCCCACGGATTGCAACTTTATGTACAAAACGCGATCGAATTAACGTGTATATTATTTGGGCAGTTTTTGAAAGGTCTGCTGCATACTAATTGCAGTAAAACTTAGACCGGTTTCTCTTGAATGTCTTTTCTATCATGTAGGAGTTATCTACTTATGGAGGAGCGTTCAAGGTCACAGCTCTTTGTGCTCTATGCGAACCATAAGATATTATAGTAACATTGACATGGTATAGAACATGAATAGGCTTCGTGAAGTGTCTTATATAGCCTGCGGATTGCTACTTTGCGTACAAAACGCGTTCGAATTAACATGTATATTATTTGGGCACTTTTTGAAAGTTCTGCTGCATGCTAATTGCAATAAAACTTAGACCGGTTTCTCTTGACCGTCTTTTCTATCGTGTAGGAGTTATCTACTTATGAAGGAGCATTCAAGGTCACAACTTTAGTTACTGTATGCCAACGCTAAGATATGATAGTTACAATATCATGGTATAGAACATCGATAGGCATCGCGAAGTGTCCTTAATAGCCCACGGATTGCTGCTTTGTTTACAAAACGCATTCGAATTAACGTGTATATTATCTGAGCATTATTTGGCAGCTCTGATGCATGCTAATTGCAGTAAAATTTAGTCCATTTTCTCTTGAACGTCTTTTCTATCGTGTAGGAGTTATGTACTTATGAAGGAGCGTTCAAGGTCACAACTTTAGTTACTGTATGCGAACGCTAAGATATGATAGTTACAATGGCATGGTATAGAACATCGATAGGCATCGCGAAGTGCCCTATATAGCCCACGGATTGCAACTTTTCGTACAAAACGCTTTCGAATTAACGTGTATATTATTTGGGCACTTTTTGAAAGATCTGCTGCATACTAATTGCAGTAAAACTTAGACCGTTTTCTCTTGAACGTCTTTTCTATCGTGTAGGAGTTATCTACTTATGAAGGAGCGTTCAAGGTCACAACTCTAGGTGCTGTATGCGAACGCTAAGATATGGTAGTTACAATGGCATGGTATAGAAAATGGATAGGCATCGCGAAGTGTCCTTAATACCCCACGGATTGCTGCTTTGTTTACAAAACGCATTCGAATTAACGTGTATATTTTCTGGGCATTATTTGGCAGCCTTGCTACATGCTAATTGCAGTAAAACTAAATGAATTTTCACTTGTACGTCTTATCTATCATGTAGCAGTAATCTACGAATGAAGGAGCGTTCAAGGTCACAGCTCTTTGTGCTCTATGCGAACCCTAAGATATGATAGTAACATTGACATGGTATAGAACATGGATAGGAATCGCGAAGTGTCCATAATAGCCCACGGATTGCTGCTTTGTTTACAAAACGCATTCGAATTAACGTGTATATTGTCTGGGCATTATTTAGCAGCTCTGCTGCATGCTAATTGCAGCAAAATTTATTCCATTTTCTCTTGAACGTCTTTTCTATCGTGTAGGAGTTATCTACTTTTGAAGGAGCGTTCAAGGTCACAACTCTAGATACTGTATGCGAACGCTAAGATATGAGAGTTACAATGGCCTGGTATAGAACATCGATAGGCATCGCGAAGTACCCTATATAGCCCGCGGATTGCTACTTTGCGTACAAAACGCGTTCGAATTAACGTGTATATTATTTGGGCACTTTTTTAAAGCTCTGCTGCATACTAATTGCAGTAAAACTTATTCCGTTTTCTCTTGAACGTCTTTTCTATCGTGTAGGAGTTATCTACTTATGAAGGAGCGTTCAAGGTCACAACTCTAGGTGTTGAATGCGAACGCTAAGATATGGTAGTTACAATGTCCTGTTATTGAAAATAGATAGGCATCGCAAAGTGTCCTTAATAGCCCACGGATTGCTGCTTTGTTTAAGAAACGCATTCGAATTAACGTGAACGTATTTACTTATGAAGAAGCGTTCAAGGTCACAACTCTAGTGACCGTATGCGAACGCTAAGATATGATAGTTACAATGGCATGGTATAGAAAATGGATAGGCATCGCGAAGTGTCCTTAATAGCCGACGGATTGCTGCTTTGTTTAAAAAACGCATTCTAATTAACGTATATTTAATCTGGGCATGATTTGGCCGCTTTGCTGTATGCTAATTGCAGTAAAACTAAATGAATTTTCACTTGTACGTCTTTTCTATTATGTAGCAGTAATCTACAAATGAAGGAGCGTTCAAGGTCACAGCTCTTTGTGCTCTATGCGAACCCTAAGATATGATAGTAACATTGACATGGTATAGAACATGGATAGGCATCGCGAAGTGTCCTCAATAGCCCACGGATTGCTGCTTTGTTTAGAAAACGCATTCGAATTTTCGTGTATATCATCTGGGCATTATTTGGCAGCTCTGCTGCATGCTAATTGCAGTAAAATTTAGTCCGTTTTCTCTTGAATGTCTTTTCTATCGTGTAGGAGTTATCTACTTATGAAGGAGCGTTCAAGGTCACAACTCTAGTTACTGTATGCGAACGCTAAGATATGATAGTTACAATGGCCTGGTATAGAACATCGATAGGCATCGCGAAGTGCCCTATATAGCCCGCGGATTGCTACTTTGGGTACAAAACGCGTTTGAATTAACCTGTATATTATTTGGGCACTTTTTGAAAGCTCTGCTGCATACTAATTGCAGTAAAACTTAGACCGGTTTCTCTTGAACGGCTTTTCTATCATGTAGGAGTTATCTACTTATGAAGGCGCGTTCAAGATCACAACTCTAGTTACTGTATGCGAACGCTAAGATATGATAGTTACAATGGCATGGTATAGAACGTCGATAGCCATCGCGAAGTGCCCTATATAGCCCACGGATTGAAACTTTACATACAAAACGCGATCGAATTAATGTGTGTATTATTTGGGCACTTTTTGAAAGTTCTGCTGCATGCTAATTGCAGTAAAACTTAATCCGTTTTCTCTTGAACGTCTTTTCTATCTTGTAGGAGTTATCTACTTATGAAGGAGCGTTCAAGGTCACCACTCTAGTTACTGTATGCGAACGCTAAGATAAGATAGTTACATTAGCATGGTATAGAACATCGATAGGTATCGCGAAGTGCCCTATATAGCTCACGGATTGCAACTTTACGTACAAAACCATTAATGTGTGTATTATTTGGGCACTTTTTGAAAGCTCTGTTGCATACTAATTGCAGTAAAACTTAGACCGTTTTCTTTTGAACGTTTTTTCTATCGTGTAGAAGTTATCTACTTATGAAGGAGCGTTCAAGGTCAGAACTCTAGGTGCTATATGCGAACGCTAAGATATGGTAGTTTCAATGGCATGGTATAGAAAATGGATAGGCATCGCTAAGTGTCCTTAATAGCCCACGGATTGCTGCTTTGTTTACAAAACGCATTCGAATTAACGTGTATATTATCTGGGCATTATTTGGCAGCTCTGCTGCATGCTAATTGCAGTAAAACTTAGTCCGTTTTCTCTTGAACGTCTTTTCTATTGTGTAGGAGTTATCTACTTATGAAGGAGCCGTCAAGGTCACAACTCTAGTTACCGTATGCGAACGCTAAGATATGATAGTTACAATGGCATGGTATAGCAAATGGATAGGCATCGCGAAGTGTCCTTAATAGCCCACGGATTGCTGCTTTGTTTACAAAACGCATTCGAATTAACGTATATATTATCTGGGCATTATTTGGCAGCTCTGCTGCATGTTAATTGCAGTAAAACTAAATGAATTTTCACTTGTACGTCTTTTCTATCATGTAGCAGTAATCTACAAATGAAGAAGCGTTCAAGGTCACAGCTCTTTGTGCTCTATGCTAACCCTAAGATATGATAGTAACAATCACATGGTATAGAACATGGACAGGCATCGCGAAGTGTCTTCAATAGCCCACGGATTGCTGCTTTCTATATAAAACGCATTCGAATTTTCGTGTATATCAGGGCATTATTTGGCAGCTCTGCTGCATGCTAATTGAATTAAAACTTGGACCGTTTTCTCTTGTACGTCTTTTCCATCGTGTGGGAGATATCTACGTATGAAGGAGCGTTCAAGGTCACAACTCTAGTTACTGTATGCGAACGCTAAGATATGATAGTTACAATGGCATGGTGTAGAACATCGATAGGCATCCCGAAGTGCCCTATATAGCCCACGGATTGCAACTTTACGTACAAAACGCGATCGAATTAATGTGTGTATTATTTGGGCACTTTTTGAAAGCTCTGTTGCATACTAATTGCAGTAAAACATTGACCGTTTTCTCTTGAACGTCTTTTCTATCTTGTAGGAGTTATCTACTTATGAAGGAGCGTTCAACGTCACAACTCTAGGTGCTGTATGCGAACGCTAAGATATGAGAGTTACAATGGCCTGGTATAGAACATCGATAGGCATCGCGAGGTGCCCTATATAGCCCACGGATTGCAACTTTTCGTTCAAAACGCGTTCGAATTAACGTGTGTATTATTTGGGCACTTTTTGAAAGATCTGCTGCATATTAATTGCAGTAAAACTTAGACCGTTTTCTCTTGAACGTCTTTTCTATCGTGTAGGAGTTATCTACTTATGAAGGAGCGTTCAAGGTCACAACTCTAGGTGTTGAATGCGAACGCTAAGATATGGTAGTTACAATGTCATGTTATAGAAAATAGATAGGCATCGCAAAGTGTCCTTAATAGCCCACGGATTGCTGCTTTGTTTAAAAAACGCATTCGAATTAACGTGTATTTTATCTGGGCATTATTTGGCAGCTCTGCTGCATGCTAATTGCAGTAAAACGTAGTCCATTTTCTATTGAACGTCTTTTCTATCGTGTAGGAGTTATGTATTTATGAAGGAGCGTTCAAGGTCACAACTTTAGTTACTGTATGCGAACGCTAAGATATGATAGTTACAATGGCATGGTATAGGACATCGATTGGCATCGCGAAGTGCCCTATATAGCCCACGGATTGCAACTTTTCGTACAAAACGCGTTCGAATTAACGTGTATATTATTTGGGCACTTTTTGAAAGATTTGTTGCATACTAATTGCAGTAAAACTTAGACCGGCTTCTCTTGAACGTCTTTTCCATCATGTAGGAGTTATCTACTTATGAAGAAGCGTTCAAGGTCACAACTCTAGTGACCGTATGCGAACGCTAAGATATGATAGTTACAATGGCATGGTATAGAAAATGGATAGGCATCGCGAAGTGTCCTCAATAGCCCACGGATTGCTGCTTTGTTTAGAAAACGCATTCGAATTTTCGTGTATATCATCTGGGCATTATTTGCCAGCTCTGCTGCATGCTAATTGCTGTAAAATTTAGTCCGTTTTCTCTTGAATGTCTTTTCTATCGTGTAGGAGTTATCTACTTATGAAGGAGCGTTCAAGGTAACCACTCTAGTTACTGTATGGGAACGCTAAGATAAGATAGTTACAATAGCATGGTATAGAACATCGATAGGCATCGCGAAGTGCCCTATATAGCCCACGGATTGCAACTTTACGTACAAAACGCGATCGAATTAATGTGTGTATTATTTGGGCACTTTTTGAAAGCTCTGTTGCATACTAATTGCAGTAATACTAAATGAATTTTCACTTGTACGTTTTTTTTATCATGTAGCAGTAATCTACGAATGAAGGAGCGTTCAAGGTCACAGCTCTTTTTGCTCTATGCGAACCCTAAGATATGATAGTAACATTGACATGGTATAGAACATGGATAGGCTTCGCGAAGTGCCTTATATAGCCCGCGGATTGCTACTTTGCGTACAAAACGCGTTCGAATTAACGTGTATATTATTTGGGCACTTTTTGAAAGTTCTGCTGCCTGCTAATTGCAGTAAAACTTAGTCCGTTTTCTCTTGAACGTCTTTTCTATCTTGTAGGAGTTATCTACTTATGAAGGAGCCGTCAAGGTCACAACTCTAGTTACCGTATGCGAACGCTAAGATATGATAGTTACAATGGCATGGTATAGAAAATGGATAGGCATCGCGAAGTGTCCTTAATAGCCCACGGATTGCTGCTTTGTTTACAAAACGCATTCGAATTAACGTATATATTATCTGGGCATTATTTGGCAGCTCTGCTGCATGCTAATTGCAGTAAAATTTAGTCCATTTTCTCTTGAACGTCTTTTCTATCGTGTAGGAGTTATCAACTTATGAAGGAGCGTTCAAGGTCACAACTCTAGTTACTGTATGCGAACGCTAAGATATGAGAGTTACAATGGCCTGGTAGAGAACATCGATAGGCATCGCGAAGTACCCTATATAGCCCGCGGATTGCTACTTTGCGTACAAAACGCGTTCGAATTAACGTGTATATTATTTGGGCACTTTTTTAAAACTCTGCTGCATACTAATTGCAGTAAAACTTAGACCGTTTTCTCTTGAACGTCTTTTCTATCGTGTAGGAGTTATCTACTTATGAAGGAGCGTTCAAGGTCACAACTCTAGGTGTTGAATGCGAACGCTAAGATATGGTAGTTACAATGTCATGTTATAGAAAATAGATAGGCATCGCAAAGTGTCCTTAATAGCCCACGGATTGCTGCTTTGTTTAAAAAACGCATTCGAATTAACGTGTATTTTATTTGGGCATTATTTGGCAGCTCTGCTGCATGCTAATTGCAGTAAAACTTAGTCCATTTTCTATTGAACGTCTTTTCTATCGTGTAGGAGTTATGTATTTATGAAGGAGCGTTCAAGGTTACAACTTTAGTTACTGTATGCGAACGCTAAGATATGAGAGTTACAATGGCCTGGTATAGAACATCGATAGGTATCGCGAAGTACCCTATATAGCCCGCGGATTGCTACTTTGCGTACAAAACGCGTTCGAATTAACGTGTATATTATTTGGGCACTTTTTTAAAGCTCTGCTGCATACTAATTGCAGTAAAACTTATTCCGTTTTCTCTTGAACGTCTTTTCTATCGTGTAGGAGTTATCTACTTATGAAGGAGCGTTCAAGGTCACAACTTTAGTTACTGTGTGTATTATTTGGGCACTTTTTGAAAGCTCTGTTGCATACTAATTGCAGTAAAACTAAATGAATTTTCACTTGTACGTTTTTTTTATCATGTAGCAGTAATCTACGAATGAAGGAGCTTTCAAGGTCACAGCTCTTTGTGCTCTATGCGAACCCTAAGATATGATAGTAACATTGACATGATATAGAACATGGATAGGCCTCGCGAAGTGCCTTATATAGCCCGCGGATTGCTACTTTGCGTACAAAACGCGTTCGCATTAACGTGTATATTATTTGGGCACTTTTTGAAAGTTCTGCTGCATGCTAATTGCAGTAAAACTTAGTCCGTTTTCTCTTGAACGTCTTTTCTATCTTGTAGGAGTTATCTACTTATGAAGGAGCGTTCAAGGTCACCACTCTAGTTACTGTATGCGAACGCTAAGATAAGATAGTTACAATAGCATGGTATAGAACATCGATAGGCATCGCGAAGTGCCCTATATAGCCCACGGATTGCAACTTTACGTACAAAACGCGATCGAATTAATGTGTGTATTATTTGGGCACTTTTTGAAAGCTCTGTTGCATACTAATTGCAGTAAAACTTTGACCGTTTTCTCTTGAACGTCTTTTCTATCTTCAGCAGCGTTCAAGGTTACAACTCTAGTTACTGTATGCGAACGCTAAGATATGAGAGTTACAATGGCCTGGTATAGAACATCGATAGGCATCGCGAAGTACCCTATATAGCCCGCGGATTGCTACTTTGCGTACAAAACGCGTTCGAATTAACGTGTATATTATTTGGGCACTTTTTTAAAGCTCTGCTGCATACTAATTGCAGTAAAACTTATTCCGTTTTCTCTTGAACGTCTTTTCTATCGTGTAGGAGTTATCTACTTATGAAGGAGCGTTCAAGGTCACAACTTTAGTTACTGTGTGTATTATTTGGGCACTTTTTGAAAGCTCTGTTGCATACTAATTGCAGTAAAACTAAATGAATTTTCACTTGTACGTCTTTTCTATCATGTAGCAGTAATCTACAAATGAAGGAGCGTTCAAGGTCACAGCTCTTTGTGCTCTATGCGAACCCTAAGACATGATAGTAACATTGACATGGTATAGAACATGGATAGGCATCGCGAAGTGTCCTCAATAGCCCACGGATTGCTGCTTTGTTTAGAAAACGCATTCGAATTTTCGTGTATATCATCTGGGCATTATTTGGCAGCTCTGCTGCATGCTAATTGCAGTAAAATTTGGTCCGTTTTCTCTTGAATGTCTTTTCTATCGCGTAGGAGTTATCTACTTATGAAGGAGCGTTCAAGGTCACAACTCTAGTTACTGTGTGCGAACGCTAAGATATGATAGTTACAATGGCCTGGTATAGAACATCGATAGGCATCGCGAAGTGCCCTATATAGCCCGCGGATTGCTACTTTGGGTACAAAACGCGTTCGAATTAACCTGTATATTATTTGGGCACTTTTTGAAAGCTCTGCTGCATACTAATTGCAGTAAAACTTAGACCGGTTTCTCTTGAACGGCTTTTCTATCATGTAGGAGTTATCTACTTATGAAGGCGCGTTCAAGATCACAACTCTAGTTACTGTATGCGAACGCTAAGATATGATAGGTACAATGGCATGGTATAGAACGTCGATAGCCATCGCGAAGTGCCCTACATAGCCCATGGATTGAAACTTTACATACAA
Organism: Tetropium fuscum; assembly: GCA_964058915.1. Taxonomy (NCBI): domain Eukaryota; kingdom Metazoa; phylum Arthropoda; class Insecta; order Coleoptera; family Cerambycidae; genus Tetropium; species Tetropium fuscum. The sequence continues at coordinate 557,735 of CAXKVY010018518.1, read as the reverse complement.
AGCGCGATCGAATTAATGTGTGTATTATTTGGGCACTTTTTGAAAGCTCTGTTGCATACTAATTGCAGTAAAACTTAGACCGTTTTCTCTTGAACGTCTTTTCTATCTTGTAGGAGTTATCTACTTATGAAGGAGCGCTCAACGTCACAACTCTAGGTGCTGTATGCGAACGCTAAGATATGAGAGTTACAATGGCCTGGTATAGAACATCGATAGGCATCCCGAAGTGCCCTATATAGCCCACGGATTGCAACTTTTCGTTCAAAATGCGTTCGAATTAACGTGTATATTATTTGGGCACTTTTTGAAAGATCTGCTGCATACTAATTGCAGTAAAACTTAGACCGTTTTCTCTTGAACGTCTTTTCTATCGTGTAGGAGTTATCTACTTATGAAGGAGCGTTCAAGGTCACAACTTTAGTTACTGTATGCGAACGCTAAGATATGATAGTTACAATGGCATGGTATAGAACATCGATAGGCATCGCGAAGTGTCCTTAATAGCCCACGGATTGCAGCTTTGTTTACAAAACGCATTCGAATTAACGTGTATATTATCTGGGCATTATTTGGCAGCTCTGATGCATACTAATTGCAGTAAAATTTAGTCCATTTTCTCTTGAACGTCTTTTCTATCGTGTAGGAGTTATCTACTTATGAAGGAGCGTTCAAGGTCACAACTTTAGTTACTGTATGCGAACGCTAAGATATGATAGTTACAATGGCATGGTATAGAACATCGATAGGCATCGCGAAGTGCCCTATATAGCCCACGGATTGCTACTTTGGGTACAAAACGCGTTCGAATTAACCTGTATATTATTTGGGCACTTTTTGAAAGATCTGCTGCATACTAATTGCAGTAAAACTTAGACCGTTTTCTCTTGAACGTCTATTCTATCGTGTAGGAGTTATCTACTTATGAGGGAGCGTTCAAGGTCACAACTCTAGGTGTTGTATGCGAACGCTAAGATATGGTAGTTACAATGGCATGGTATAGAAAATGGATAGGCATCGCGAAGTGTCCTTAATAGCCCACGGATTGCTGCTTTGTTTACAAAACGCATTCGAATTAACGTGTATATTTTCTGGGCATTATTTGGCAGCTTTGCTACAGCTAATTGCAGTAAAACTAAATGAATTTTCACTTGTACGTCTTTTCTATCATGTAGCAGTAATCTACGAATGAAGGAGCGTTCAAGGCCACAGCTCTTTGTGCTCTATGCGAACCCTAAGATATGATACTAACATTGACATGGTATAGAACATGGATAGGCATCGCGAAGTGTCCTTAATAGCCCACGGATTGCTGCTTTGTTTACTAAACGCATTCGAATTAACGTGTATATTATCTGGGCATTATTTGGCAGCTCTGCTGCATGCTAATTGCAGTAAAACTTAGTCTGTTTTCTCTTGAACGTCTTTTCTATTGTGTAGGAGTTATCTACTTATGAAGGAGCCGTCAAGGTCACAACTCTAGTTACCGTATGCGAACGCTAAGATATGATAGTTACAATGGCATGGTATAGCAAATGGATAGGCATCGCGAAGTGTCCTTAATAGCCCACGGATTGCTGCTTTGTTTACAAAACGCATTCGAATTAACGTATATATTATCTGGGCATTATTTGGCAGCTCTGCTGCATGTTAATTGCAGTAAAACTAAATGAATTTTCACTTGTACGTCTTTTCTATCATGTAGCAGTAATCTACAAATGAAGGAGCGTTCAAGGTCACAGCTCTTTGTGCTCTACGCTAACCCTAAGATATGATAGTAACAATCATATGGTATAGAACATGGACAGGCATCGCGAAGTGTCCTCAATAGCCCACGGATTGCTGCTTTGTTTATAAAACGCATTCGAATTTTCGTGTATATCATCAGGGCATTATTTGGCAGCTCTGCTGCATGCTATTTGAATTAAAACTTGGACCGTTTTCTCTTGTACGTCTTTTCCATCGTGTGGGAGATATCTACGTATGAAGGAGCGTTCAAGGTCACAACTCTAGATACTGTATGCGAACGCTAAGATATGATAGTTACAATGGCATGGTATAGAACATCGATAAGCATCCCGAAGTGCCCTATATAGCCCACGGATTGCAACTTTACGTACAAAACGCGATCGAATTAATGTGTGTATTATTTGGGCACTTTTTGAATGCTCTGTTGCATACTAATTGCAGTAAAACTTAGACCGTTTTCTCTTGAACGTTTTTTCTATCGTGTAGAAGTTATCTACTTATGAAGGAGCGTTCAAGGTCAGAACTCTAGGTGCTATATGCGAACGCTAAGATATGGTAGTTTCAATGGCATGGTATAGAAAATGGATAGGCATCGCTAAGTGTCCTTAATACCCCACGGATTGCTGCTTTGCTTACAAAACGCATTCGAATTAATGTGTATATTATCTGGGCACTATTTGGTAGCTCTGCTGCATGCTAATTGCAGTAAAACTAAATGAATTTTCACTTGTACGTCTTTTCTATCATGTAGCAGTAATCTACAAATGAAGGAGCGTTCAAGGTCACAGCTCTTTGTGCTCTATGCGAACCCTAAGACATGATAGTAACATTGACATGGTATAGAACATGGAAAGGCATCGCGAAGTGTCCTCAATAGCCCACGGATTGCTGCTTAGTTTACAGAACGCATTCGAATTTTCGTGTATATTATCTAGGCATTATTTGGCAGCTCTGCTGCATGCTAATTGCAGTAAAACGTAGTCCGTTTTCTCTTGAACGTCTTTTCTATCTTGTAGGAGTTATCTACTTATGAAGGAGCGTTCAACGTCACAACTCTAGTTACTGTATGTGAACGCTAAGATATGATAGTTACAATGGCATGGTATAGAACGTCGATAGCCATCGCGAAGTGCCCTATATAGCCCACGGATTGAAACTTTACATACAAAACGCGATCGAATTAATGTGTGTATTATTTGGGCACTTTTTGAAAGTTCTGCTGCATGCTAATTGCAGTAAAACTTAATCCGTTTTCTCTTGAACGTCTTTTCTATCTTGTAGGAGTTATCTACTTATGAAGGAGCGTTCAAGGTCACCACTCTAGTTACTGTATGCGAACGCTAAGATAAGATAGTTACAATAGCATGGTATAGAACATCGATAGGCATCGCGAAGTGCCCTATATAGCCCACGGATTGCAACTTTACGTTCAAAACGCGATCGAATTAATGTGTGTATTATTTGGGCACTTTTTGAAAGCTCTGTTGCATACTAATTGCAGTAAAACTTAGACCGTTTTCTCTTGAACGTTTTTTCTATCGTGTAGAAGTTATCTACTTATGAAGGAGCGTTCAAGGTCAGAACTCTAGGTGCTATATGCGAACGCTAAGATATGGTAGTTTCAATGGCATGGTATAGAAAATGGATAGGCATCGCTAAGTGTCCTTAATAGCCCACGGATTGCTGCTTTGTTTACAAAACGCATTCGAATTAACGTATATATTATCTGGGCATTATTTGGCAGCTCTGCTGCATGTTAATTGCAGTAAAACTAAATGAATTTTCACTTGTACGTCTTTTCTATCATGTAGCAGTTATCTACAAATGAAGGAGCGCTCAAGGCCACAGCTCTTTGTGCTCTATGCGAACCCTAAGATATGATAGTAACATTGACATGGTATAGAACATGGATAGGCATCGCGAAGTGTCCTTAATAGCCCACGGATTGCTGCTTTGTTTACAAAACGCATTCGAATTAACGTGTATATTATCTGGGCTTTATTTGGCAGCTCTGCTGCATGCTAATTGCAGTAAAACTTAGTCTGTTTTCTCTTGAACGTCTTTTCTATTGTGTAGGAGTTATCTACTTATGAAGGAGCCGTCAAGGTCACAACTCTAGTTACCGTATGCGAACGCTAAGATATGATAGTTACAATGGCATGGTATAGCAAATGGATAGGCATCGCGAAATGTCCTTAATAGCCCACGGATTGCTGCTTTGTTTACAAAACGCATTCGAATTAACGTCTATATTATCTGGGCATTATTTGGCAGCTCTGCTGCATGTTAATTGCAGTAAAACTAAATTAATTTTCACATGTACGTCTTTTCTATCATGTAGCAGTAATCTACAAATGAAGGAGCGTTCAAGGTCACAGCTCTTTGTGCTCTATGCGAACCCTAAGATATGATAGTAACAATCACATGGTATAGAACATGGACAGGCATCGCCAAGTGTCCTCAATAGCCCACGGATTGCAGCTTTGTTTATAAAACGCATTCGAATTTTCGTGTATATCATCAGGGCATTATTTGGCAGCTCTGCTGCATGCTAATTGAATTAAAACTTGGACTGTTTTCTCTTGTACGTCTTTTTCATCGTGTGGGAGATATCTACGTATGAAGGAGCGTTCAAGGTCACAACTCTAGTTACTGTATGCGAACGCTAAGACATGAGAGTTACAATGGACTGGTATAGAACATCGATAGGCATCGCGAAGTACCCTATATAGCCCGCGGATTGCTACTTTGCGTACAAAACGCGTTCGAATTAACGTGTATATTATTTGGGCACTTTTTTAAAGCTCTGCAGCATACTAATTGCAGTAAAACTTATTCCGTTTTCTCTTGAACGTCTTTTCTATCGTGTAGGAGTTATCTACTTATGAAGGAGCGTTCAAGGTCACAACTTTAGTTACTGTATGCGAACGCTAAGATATGATAGTTACAATGGCATTGTATAGAACATCGATAGGCATCCCGAAGTGCCCTATATAGCCCACGGATTGCAACTTTACGTACAAAACTCGATCGAATTAATGTGTGTATTATTTGGGCACTTTTTGAAAGCTCTGTTGCATGCTAATTGCAGTAAAACTTAGACCGTTTTCTCTTGAACGTCTTTTCTATCTTGTAGGAGTTATCTACTTATGAAGGAGCGTTCAACGTCACAACTCTAGGTGCTGTATGCGAACGCTAAGATATGAGAGCTACAATGGCCTGGTATAGAACATCGATAGGCATCGCGAAGTGCCCTATATAGCCTACGGATTGCAACTTCTCGTTCAAAACGCGTTCGAATTAACGTGTATATTATTTGGGCACTTTTTGAAAGATCTGCTGCATACTAATTGCAGTAAAACTTAGACCGTTTTCTCTTGAACGTCTCTTCTATCGTGTAGGAGTTATCTACTTATGAAGGAGCGTTCAAGGTCACAACTCTAGTTGTTGAATGCGAACGCTAAGATATGGTAGTTACAATGTCATGTTATAGAAAATAGATAGGCATCGCAAAGTGTCCTTAATAGCCCACGGATTGCTGCTTTGTTTAAAAAACGCATTCGAATTAACGTGTATTTTATCTGGGCATTATTTGGCAGATCTGCTGCATGCTAATTGCAATAAAACTTAGTCCATTCTCTATTGAACGTCTTTTCTATCGTGTAGGAGTTATGTATTTATGAAGGAGCGTTCAAGGTCACAACTCTAGGTGTTGTATGCGAACGCTAAGATATGGTAGTTACAATTGCATGGTATAGAAAATGGATAGGCATCGCGAAGTGTCCTTAATAGCCCACGGATTGCTGCTTTGTTTACAAAACGCATTCGAATTAACGTGTATATTATCTGAGCATTATTTGGCAGCTCTGCTGCATGCTAATTGCAATAAAACTTAGTCCATTCTCTATTGAACGTCTTTTCTATCGTGTAGGAGTTATGTATTTATGAAGGAGCGTTCAAGGTCAGAACTCTAGGTGCTATATGCGAACGCTAAGATATGGTAGTTTCAATGGCATGGTATATAAAATGGATAGGCATCGCTAAGTGTCCTTAATAGCCCACGGATTGCTGCTTTGTTTACAAAACGCATTCGAATTAACGTGTATATTATCTGAGCATTATTTGGCAGCTCTGCTGCATGCTAATTGCAGTAAAACTTAGTCCGTTTTCTCTTGAACGTCTTCTCTATTGTGTAGGAGTTATCTACTTATGAAGGAGCCGTCAAGGTCACAACTCTAGTTACTGTATGCGAACGCTAAGATATGAGAGTTACAATGGCCTGGTATAGAACATCGATAGGCATCGCGAAGTACCCTATATAGCCCGCGGATTGCTACTTTGCGTACAAAACGCGTTCGAATTAACGTGTATATTATTTGGGCATTTTTTTAAAGCTCTGCTGCATACTAATTGCAGTAAAACTTATTCCGTTTTCTCTTGAACGTCTTTTCTATCGTGTAGGTGTTATCTACTTATGAAGGAGCATTCAAGGTCACAACTTTAGTTACTGTATGCGAACGCTAAGATATGATAGTTACAATGGCATGGTATAGAACATCGATAGGCATCGCGAAGTGTCCTTAATAGCCCACGGATTGCAGCTTTGTTTACAAAACGCATTCGAATTAACGTGTATATTATCTGGGCATTATTTGGCAGCTCTGATGCATGCTAATTGCAGTAAAATTTAGTCCATTTTCTCTTGAACGTCTTTTCTATCGTGTAGGAGTTATCTACTTATGAAGGAGCGTTCAAGGTCACAACTCTAGGTGTTCAATGCGAACGCTAAGATATGGTAGTTACAATGTCATGTTATAGAAAATAGATAAGCATCGCAAAGTGTCCTTAATAGCCCACGGATTGCTGCTTTGTTTAAAAAACGCATTCGAATTAACGTGTATTTTATTTGGGCATTATTTGGCAGCTCTGCTGCATGCTAATTGCAGTAAAACTTAGTCCATTCTCTATTGAACGTCTTTTCTATCGTGTAGGAGTTATGTATTTATGAAGGAGCGTTCAAGGTCACACCTTTAGTTACTGTATACGAACGCTAAGATATGATAGTTACAATGGCATGGTATAGAACGTCGATAGCCATCGCGAAGTGCCCTATATAGCCCACGGATTGCAACTTTACGTACAAAACGCGATCGAATTAACGTGTATATTATTTGGGCAGTTTTTGAAAGGTCTGCTGCATACTAATTGCAGTAAAACTTAGACCGGTTTCTCTTGAATGTCTTTTCTATCATGTAGGAGTTATCTACTTATGAAGGAGCGTTCAAGGTCACAGCTCTTTGTGCTCTATGCGAACCCTAAAATATGATAGTAACATTGACATGGTATAGAACATGGATAGGCTTCGTGAAGTGTCTTATATAGCCTGCGGATTGCTACTTTGCGTACAAAACGCGTTCGAATTAACATGTATATTATTTGGGCACTTTTTGAAAGTTCTGCTGCATGCTAATTGCAGTAAAACTTAGTCCGTTTTCTCTTGAACGTCTTTTCTATCGTGTAGGAGTTATATACTTATGAAGGAGCATTCAAGGTCACAACTTTAGTTACTGTATGCGAACGCTAAGATATGATAGTTACAATGGCATGGTATAGAACATCGATAGGCATCGCGAAGTGTCCTTAATAGCCCACGGATTGCAGCTTTGTTTACAAAACGCATTCGAATTAACGTGTATATTATCTGGGCATTATTTGGCAGCTCTGATGCATGCTAATTGCAGTAAAATTTAGTCCATTTTCTCTTGAACGTCTTTTCTATCGTGTAGGAGTTATCTACTTATGAAGGAGCGTTCAAGGTCACAACTTTAGTTACTGTATGCGAACGCTAAGATATGATAGTTACAATGGCATGGTATAGAACATCGATAGGCATCGCCAAGTGCCCTATATAGCCCACGGATTGCAACTTTTCGTACAAAACGCGTTCGAATTAACGTGTATATTATTTGGGCACTTTTTGAAAGATCTGCTGCATACTAATTGCAGTAAAACTTAGACCGTTTTCTCTTGAACGTCTATTCTATCGTGTAGGAGTTATCTACTTATGAAGGAGCGTTCAAGGACACAACTCTAGGTGGTGTATGCGAACGCTAAGATATGCTAGTTACAATGGCATGGTATAGAAAATGGATAGGCATCGCGAAGTGTCCTTAATACCCCACGGATTGCTGCTTTGTTTACAAAACGCATTCGAATTAATGTGTATATTATCTGGGCACTATTTGGTAGCTCTGCTGCATGCTAATTGCAGTAAAACTAAATGAATTTTCACTTGTACGTCTTTTCTATCATGTAGCAGTAATCTACAAATGAAGGAGCGTTCAAGGTCACAGCTCTTTGTGCTCTATGCGAACCCTAAGATATGATAGTAACATTGACATGGTATAGAACATGGATAGGCATCGCGAAGTGTCCTCAATAGCCCACGGATTGCTGCTTAGTTTACAGAACGCATTCGAATTTTCGTGTATATTATCTAGGCATTATTTGGCAGCTCTGCTGCATGCTAATTGCAGTAAAACATAGTCCGTTTTCTCTTGAACGTCTCTTCTATCTTGTAGGAGTTATCTACTTATGAAGGAGCGTTCAACGTCACAACTCTAGTTACTGTATGTGAACGCTAAGATATGATAGTTACAATGGCATGGTATAGAACATCGATAGGCATCGCGAAGTGCCCTATATAGCCCACGGATTGCAACTTTACGTTCAAAACGCGATCGAATTAATGTGTGTATTATTTGGGCACTTTTTGAAAGTTCTGCTGCATGCTAATTGCAGTATAACTTAATCCGTTTTCTCTTGAACGTCTTTTCTATCTTGTAGGAGTTATCTACTTATGAAGGAGCGTTCAAGGTCACCACTCTAGTTACTGTATGCGAACGCTAAGATAAAATAGTTACAATAGCATGGTATAGAACATCGATAGGCATCGCGAAGTGCCCTATATAGCCCACGGATTGCAACTTTACGTTCAAAACGCGATCGAATTAATGTGTGTATTATTTGGGCACTTTTTGAAAGCTCTGTTGCATACTAATTGCAGTAAAACTTAGACCGTTTTCTCTTGAACGTTTTTTCTATCGTGTAGAAGTTATCTACTTATGAAGGAGCGTTCAAGGTCAGAACTCTAGGTGCTATATGCGAACGCTAAGATATGGTAGTTTCAATGGCATGGTATAGAAAATGGATAGGCATCGCTAAGTGTCCTTAATAGCCCACGGATTGCTGCTTTGTTTACAAAACGCATTCGAATTAACGTGTATATTATCTGGGCATTATTTGGCAGCTCTGCTGCATGCTAATTGCAGTAAAACTTAGTCCGTTTTCTCTTGAACGTCTTTTCTATTGTGTAGGAGTTATCTACTTATGAAGGAGCCGTCAAGGTCACAACTCTAGTTTCCGTATGCGAACGCTAAGATATGATAGTTACAACGGCATGGTATAGCAAATGGATACGCATCGCGAAGTGTCCTTAATAGCCCACGGATTGCTGCTTTGTTTACAAAACGCATTCGAATTAACGTATATATTATCTGGGCATTATTTGGCAGCTCTGCTGCATGTTAATTGCAGTAAAACTAAATGAATTTTCACTTGTACGTCTTTTCTATCATGTAGCAGTTATCTACAAATGAAGGAGCGCTCAAGGCCACAGCTCTTTGTGCTCTATGCGAACCCTAAGATATGATAGTAACATTGACATGGTATAGAACATGGACAGGCATCGCGAAGTGTCCTCAATAGCCCACGGATTGCTGCTTTGTTTAAGAAACGCATTCGAATTAACGTGAACGTATTTACTTATGAAGAAGCGTTCAAGGTCACAACTCTAGTGACCGTATGCGAACGCTAAGATATGATAGTTACAATGGCATGGTATAGAAAATGGATAGGCATCGCGAAGTGTCCTTAATAGCCGACGGATTGCTGCTTGGTTTACAAAACGCATTCGAATTAACGTGTATATTATCTGAGTACTATTTGGTAGCTCTGCTGCATGCTAATTGCAGTAAAACTAAATGAATTTTCACTTGTACGTCTTTTCTATCATGTAGCAGTAATCTACAAATGAACAGTAATCTTCTATCGTGTAGGAGTTATCTACTTATGAAGGAGCGTTCAAGGTCACAACTCTAGGTGTTGAATGCGAACGCTAAGATATGGTAGTTACAATGTCCTGTTATTGAAAATAGATAGGCATCGCAAAGTGTCCTTAATAGCCCACGGATTGCTGCTTTGTTTAAGAAACGCATTCGAATTAACGTGAACGTATTTACTTATGAAGAAGCGTTCAAGGTCACAACTCTAGTGACCGTATGCGAACGCTAAGATATGATAGTTACAATGGCATGGTATAGAAAATGGATAGGCATCGCGAAGTGTGCTTAATAGCCGACGGATTGCTGCTTTGTTTAAAAAAACGCATTCGAATTAACGTATATTTAATCTGGGCATGATTTGGCCGCTTTGCTGTATGCTAATTGCAGTAAAACTAAATGAATTTTCACTTGTACGTCTTTTCTATTATGTAGCAGTAATCTACAAATGAAGGAGCGTTCAAGGTCACAGCTCTTTGTGCTCTATGCGAACCCTAAGATATGATAGTAACATTGACATGGTATAGAACATGGATAGGCATCGCGAAGTGTCCTCAATAGCCCACGGATTGCTGCTTTGTTTAGAAAACGCATTCGAATTTTCGTGTATATCATCTGGGCATTATTTGGCAGCTCTGCTGCATGCTAATTGCAGTAAAATTTAGTCCGTTTTCTCTTGAATGTCTTTTCTATCGTGTAGGAGTTATCTACTTATGTAGGAGCGTTCAAGGTCACAACTCTAGTTACTGTATGCGAACGCTAAGATATGATAGTTACAATGGCCTGGTATAGAACATCGATAGGCATCGCAAAGTGCCCTATATAGCCCGCGGATTGCTACTTTGGGTACAAAACGCGTTTGAATTAACCTGTATATTATTTGGGCACTTTTTGAAAGCTCTGCTGCATACTAATTGCAGTAAAACTTAGACCGGTTTCTCTTGAACGGCTTTTCTATCATGTAGGAGTTATCTACTTATGAAGGCGCGTTCAAGATCACAACTCTAGTTACTGTATGCGAACGCTAAGATATGATAGTTACAATGGCATGGTATAGAACGTCGATAGCCATCGCGAAGTGCCCTATATAGCCCACGGATTGAAACTTTACGTACAAAACGCGATCGAATTAACGTGTATATTATTTGGGCAGTTTTTGAAAGGTCTGCTGCATACTAATTGCAGTAAAACTTAGACCGGTTTCTCTTGAATGTCTTTTCTATCATGTAGGAGTTATCTACTTATGAAGGAGCGTTCAAGGTCACAGCTCTTTGTGCTCTATGCGAACCCTAAGATATAATAGTAACATTGACATGGTATAGAACATGGATAGGCTTCGTGAAGTGTCTTATATAGCCTGCGGATTGCTACTTTGCGTACAAAACGCGTTCGAATTAACATGTATATTATTTGGGCACTTTTTGAAAGTTCTGCTGCATGCTAATTGCAGTAAAACTTAGTCCATTTTCTCTTGAACGTCTTTTCTATCGTGTAGGAGTTATCTACTTATGAAGGAGCGTTCAAGGTCACAACTTTAGTTACTGTATGCGAACGCTAAGATATGATAGTTACAATGGCATGGTATAGAACATCGATAGGCATCGCGAAGTGCCCTATATAGCCCACGGATTGCAACTTTTCGTACAAAACGCTTTCGAATTAACGTGTATATTATTTGGGCACTTTTTGAAAGATCTGCTGCATACTAATTGCAGTTAAACTTAGACCGTTTTCTCTTGAACGTCTCTTCTATCGTGTAGGAGTTATCTACTTATGAAGGAGCGTTCAAGGTCACAACTCTAGGTGCTGTATGCGAACGCTAAGATATGGTAGTTACAATGGCATGGTATAGAAAATGGATAGGCATCGCGAAGGGTCCTTAATACCCCACGGATTGCTGCTTTGTTTACAAAACGCATTCGAATTAACGTGTATATTTTCTGGGCATTATTTGGCAGCCTTGCTACATGCTAATTGCAGTGAAACTAAATGAATTTTCACTTGTACGTCTTTTCTATCATGTAGCAGTAATCTACGAATGAAGGAGCGTTCAAGGTCACAGCTCTTTGTGCTCTATGCGAACCCTAAGATATGATAGTAACATTGACATGGTATAGAACATGGATAGGAATCGCGAAGTGTCCATAATAGCCCACGGATTGCTGCTTTGTTTACAAAACGCATTCGAATTAACGTGTATATTGTCTGGGCATTATTTGGCAGCTCTGCTGCATGCTAATTGCAGCAAAATTTAGTCCATTTTCTCTTGAACGTCTTTTCTATTGTGTAGGAGTTATCTACTTATGAAGGAGCGTTCAAGGTCACAACTCTAGTTACTGTATGCGAACGCTAAGATATGAGAGTTACAATGGCCTTGTATAGAACATCGATAGGCATCGCGAAGTACCCTATATAGCCCGCGGATTGCTACTTTGCGTACAAAACGCGTTCGAATTAACGTGTATATTATTTGGGCACTTTTTTAAAGCTCTGCTGCATACTAATTGCAGTAAAACTTAGACCGTTCTCTCTTGAACGTCTTTTCTATCGTGTAGGAGTTATCTACTTATGAAGGAGCGTTCAAGGTCACAACTCTAGGTGTTGAATGCGAACGCTAAGATATGGTAGTTTCAATGGCTAGGTATAGAAAATGGATAGGCATCGCTAAGTGTCCTTAATAGCCCACGGATTGCTGCTTTGTTTACAAAACGCATTCGAATTAACGTGTATATTATCTGGGCATTATTTGGCAGCTCTGCTGCATGCTAATTGCAGTAAAACTTAGTCCGTTTTCTCTTGAACGTCTTTTCTATTGTGTAGGAGTTATCTACTTATGAAAGAGCCGTCAAGGTCACAACTCTAGTTACCGTATGCGAACGCTAAGATATGATAGTTACAATTGATAGTTACAATGGCATGGTATAGCAAATGGATAGGCATCGCGAAGTGTCCTTAATAGCCCACGGATTGCTGCTTTGTTTACAAAACGCATTCGAATTAACGTATATATTATCTGGGCATTATTTGGCAGCTCTGCTGCATGTTAATTGCAGTAAAACTAAATGAATTTTCACTTGTACGTCTTTTCTATCATGTAGCAGTAATCTACAAATGAAGGAGCGTTCAAGGTCACAGCTCTTTGTGCTCTATGCGAACCCTAAGATATGATAGTAACAATCACATGGTATAGAACATGGACAGGCATCGCGAAGTGTCCTCAATAGCCCATGGATTGCTGCTTTGTTTATAAAACGCATTCGAATTTTCGTGTATATCATCAGGGCATTATTTGGCAGCTCTGCTGCATGCTAATTGAATTAAAACTTGGACCGTTTTCTCTTGTACGTCTTTTCCATCGTGTGGGAGATATCTACGTATGAAGGAGCGTTCAAGGTCACAACTCTAGTTACTGTATGCGAACGCTAAGATATGATAGTTACAATGGCATGGTATAGAACATCGATAAGCATCCCGAAGTGCCCTATATAGCCCACGGATTGCAACTTTACGTACAAATCGCGATCGAATTAATGTGTGTATTATTTGGGCACTTTTTGAATGCTCTGTTGCATACTAATTGCAGTAAAACTTAGACCGTTTTCTCTTGAACGTTTTTTCTATCGTGTAGAAGTTATCTACTTATGAAGGAGCGTTCAAGGTCAGAACTCTAGGTGCTATATGCGAACGCTAAGATATGGTAGTTTCAATGGCATGGTATAGAAAATGGATAGGCATCGCTAAGTGTCCTTAATAGCCAACGGATTGCTGCTTTGTTTACAAAACGCATTCGAATTAACGTGTATATTATCTGGGCATTATTTGGCAGCTCTGCTGCATGATAATTGCAGTAAAACTTAGTCCGTTTTCTCTTGAACGTCTTCTCTATTGTGTAGGAGTTATCTACTTATGAAGGAGCCGTCAAGGTCACAACTCTAGTTACTGTATGCGAACGCTAAGATATGAGAGTTACAATGGCCTGGTATAGAACATCGATAGGCATCGCGAAGTACCCTATATAGCCCGCGGATTGCTACTTTGCGTACAAAACGCGTTCGAATTAACGTGTATATTATTTGGGCATTTTTTTAAAGCTCTGCTGCATACTAATTGCAGTAAAACTTATTCCGTTTTCTCTTGAACGTCTTTTCTATCGTGTAGGAGTTATCTACTTATGAAGGAGCATTAAAGGTCACAACTTTAGTTACTGTATGCGAACGCTAAGATATGATAGTTACAATGGCATGGTATAGAACATCGATAGGCATGGCGAAGTGTCCTTAATAGCCCACGGATTGCAGCTTTGTTTACAAAACGCATTCGAATTAACGTGTATATTATCTGGGCATTATTTGGCAGCTCTGATGCATGCTAATTGCAGTAAAATTTAGTCCATTTTCTCTTGAACGTCTTTTCTATCGTGTAGGAGTTATCTACTTATGAAGGAGCGTTCAAGGTCACAACTTTAGTTACTGTATGCGAACGGCTAAGATATGATAGTTACAATGGCATGGTATAGAACATCGATAGGCATCGCGAAGTGCCCTATATAGCCCACGGATTGCAACTTTACGTACAAAACGCGATCGAATTAATGTGTGTATTATTTGGGCACTTTTTGAATGCTCTGTTGCATACTAATTGCAGTAAAACTTAGACCGTTTTCTCTTGAACGTTTTTTCTATCGTGTAGAAGTTATCTACTTATGAAGAAGCGTTCAAGGTCAGAACTCTAGGTGCTATATGCGAACGCTAAGATATGGTAGTTTCAATGGCATGGTATAGAAAATGGATAGGCATCGCTAAGTGTCCTTAATAGCCCACGGATTGCTGCTTTGTTTACAAAACGCATTCGAATTAACGTGTATATTATCTGGGCATTATTTGGCAGCTCTGCTGCATGCTAATTGCAGTAAAACTTAGTCCGTTTTCTCTTGAACGTCTTTTCTATTGTGTAGGAGTTATCTACTTATGAAGGAGCCGTCAAGGTCACAACTCTAGTTTCCGTATGCGAACGCTAAGATATGATAGTTACAACGGCATGGTATAGCAAATGGATACGCATCGCGAAGTGTCCTTAATAGCCCACGGATTGCTGCTTTGTTTACAAAACGCATTCGAATTAACGTATATATTATCTGGGCATTATTTGGCAGCTCTGCTGCATGTTAATTGCAGTAAAACTAAATGAATTTTCACTTGTACGTCTTTTCTATCATGTAGCAGTTATCTACAAATGAAGGAGCGCTCAAGGCCACAGCTCTTTGTGCTCTATGCGAACCCTAAGATATGATAGTAACATTGACATGGTATAGAACATGGATAGGCATCGCGAAGTGTCCTTAATAGCCCACGGATTGCTGCTTTGTTTACAAAACGCATTCGAATTAACGTGTATATTATCTGGGCATTATTTGGCAGCTCTGCTGCATGCTAATTGCAGTAAAACTTAGTCTGTTTTCTCTTGAACGTCTTTTCTATTGTGTAGGAGTTATCTACTTATGAAGGAGCCGTCAAGGTCACAACTCTAGTTACCGTATGCGAACGCTAAGATATGATAGTTACAATGGCATGGTATAGCAAATGGATAGGCATCGCGAAATGTCCTTAATAGCCCACGGATTGCTGCTTTGTTTACAAAACGCATTCGAATTAACGTCTATATTATCTGGGCATTATTTGGCAGCTCTGCTGCATGTTAATTGCAGTAAAACTAAATTAATTTTCACATGTACGTCTTTTCTATCATGTAGCAGTAATCTACAAATGAAGGAGCGTTCAAGGTCACAGCTCTTTGTGCTCTATGCGAACCCTAAGATATGATAGTAACAATCACATGGTATAGAACATGGACAGGCATCGCCAAGTGTCCTCAATAGCCCACGGATTGCAGCTTTGTTTATAAAACGCATTCGAATTTTCGTGTATATCATCAGGGCATTATTTGGCAGCTCTGCTGCATGCTAATTGAATTAAAACTTGGACTGTTTTCTCTTGTACGTCTTTTTCATCGTGTGGGAGATATCTACGTATGAAGGAGCGTTCAAGGTCACAACTCTAGTTACTGTATGCGAACGCTAAGATATGAGAGTTACAATGGACTGGTATAGAACATCGATAGGCATCGCGAAGTACCCTATATAGCCCGCGGATTGCTACTTTGCGTACAAAACGCGTTCGAATTAACGTGTATATTATTTGGGCACTTTTTTAAAGCTCTGCAGCATACTAATTGCAGTAAAACTTATTCCGTTTTCTCTTGAACGTCTTTTCTATCGTGTAGGAGTTATCTACTTATGAAGGAGCGTTCAAGGTCACAACTTTAGTTACTGTATGCGAACGCTAAGATATGATAGTTACAATGGCATTGTATAGAACATCGATAGGCATCCCGAAGTGCCCTATATAGCCCACGGATTGCAACTTTACGTACAAAACTCGATCGAATTAATGTGTGTATTATTTGGGCACTTTTTGAAAGCTCTGTTGCATGCTAATTGCAGTAAAACTTAGACCGTTTTCTCTTGAACGTCTTTTCTATCTTGTAGGAGTTATCTACTTATGAAGGAGCGTTCAACGTCACAACTCTAGGTGCTGTATGCGAACGCTAAGATATGAGAGCTACAATGGCCTGGTATAGAACATCGATAGGCATCGCGAAGTGCCCTATATAGCCTACGGATTGCAACTTCTCGTTCAAAACGCGTTCGAATTAACGTGTATATTATTTGGGCACTTTTTGAAAGATCTGCTGCATACTAATTGCAGTAAAACTTAGACCGTTTTCTCTTGAACGTCTTTTCTATCGTGTAGGAGTTATCTACTTATGAAGGAGCGTTCAAGGTCACAACTCTAGTTGTTGAATGCGAACGCTAAGATATGGTAGTTACAATGTCATGTTATAGAAAATAGATAGGCATCGCAAAGTGTCCTTAATAGCCCACGGATTGCTGCTTTGTTTAAAAAACGCATTCGAATTAACGTGTATTTTATCTGGGCATTATTTGGCAGATCTGCTGCATGCTAATTGCAATAAAACTTAGTCCATTCTCTATTGAACGTCTTTTCTATCGTGTAGGAGTTATGTATTTATGAAGGAGCGTTCAAGGTCACAACTCTAGGTGTTGTATGCGAACGCTAAGATATGGTAGTTACAATGGCATGGTATAGAAAATGGATAGGCATCGCGAAGTGTCCTTAATAGCCCACGGATTGCTGCTTTGTTTACAAAACGCATTCGAATTAACGTGTATATTTTCTGGGCATTATTTGGCAGCCTTGCTACAGCTAATTGCAGTAAAACTAAATGAATTTTCACTTGTACGTCTTTTCTATCATGTAGCAGTAATCTACGAATGAAGGAGCGTTCAAGGCCACAGCTCTTTGTGCTCTATGCGAACCCTAAGATATGATAGTAACATTGACATGGTATAGAACATGGATAGGCATCGCGAAGTGTCCTTAATAGCCCACGGATTGCTGCTTTGTTTACAAAACGCATCGAATTAACGTGTATATTATCTGGGCATTATTTGGCAGCTCTGCTGCATGCTAATTGCAGTAAAACTTAGTCTGTTTTCTCTTGAACGTCTTTTCTATTGTGTAGGAGTTATCTACTTATGAAGGAGCCGTCAAGGTCACAACTCTAGTTACCGTATGCGAACGCTAAGATATGATAGTTACAATGGCATGGTATAGCAAATGGATAGGCATCGCGAAGTGTCCTTAATAGCCCACGGATTGCTGCTTTGTTTACAAAACGCATTCGAATTAACGTCTATATTATCTGGGCATTATTTGGCAGCTCTGCTGCATGTTAATTGCAGTAGAACTAAAATAATTTTCACATGTACGTCTTTTCTATCATGTAGCAGTAATCTACAAATGAAGGAGCGTTCAAGGTCACAGCTCTTTGTGCTCTATGCGAACCCTAAGATATGATAGTAACAATCACATGGTATAGAACATGGACAGGCATCGCCAAGTGTCCTCAATAGCCCACGGATTGCAGCTTTGTTTATAAAACGCATTCGAATTTTCGTGTATATCATCAGGGCATTATTTGGCAGCTCTGCTGCATGCTAATTGAATTAAAACTTGGAATGTTTTCTCTTGTACGTCTTTTTCATCGTGTGGGAGATATCTACGTATGAAGGAGCGTTCAAGGTCACAACTCTAGTTACTGTATGCGAACGCTAAGATATGAGAGTTACAATGGACTGGTATAGAACATCGATAGGCATCGCGAAGTACCCTATATAGCCCGCGGATTGCTACTTTGCGTACAAAACGCGTTCGAATTAACGTGTATATTATTTGGGCACTTTTTTAAAGCTCTGCTGCATACTAATTGCAGTAAAACTTAGACCGTTCTCTCTTGAACGTCTTTTCTATCGTGTAGGAGTTATCTACTTATGAAGGAGCATTCAAGGTCACAACTCTAGGTGTTGAATGCGAACGCTAAAATATGGTAGTTTCAATGGCATGGTATAGAAAATGGATAGGCATCGCTAAGTGTCCTTAATAGCCCACGGATTGCTGCTTTGTTTACAAAACGCATTCGAATTAACGTGTATATTATCTGGGCATTATTTGGGAGCTCTGCTGCATGTTAATTGCAGTAAAACTAAATGAATTTTCACTTGTACGTCTTTTCTATCATGTAGCAGTAATCCACAAATGAAGGAGCGTTCAAGGTCACAGCTCTTTGTGCTCTATGCGAACCCTAAGATATGATAGTAACAATCACATGGTATAGAACATGGACAGGCATCGCGAAGTGTCCTCAATAGCCCACGGATTGCTGCTTTGTTTAAGAAACGCATTCGAATTAACGTGAACGTATTTACTTATGAAGAAGCGTTCAAGGTCACAACTCTAGTGACCGTATGCGAACGCTAAGATATGATAGTTACAATGGCATGGTATAGAAAATGGATAGGCATCGCGAAGTGTCCTTAATAGCCGACGGATTGCTGCTTGGTTTACAAAACGCATTCGAATTAACGTGTATATTATCTGAGTACTATTTGGTAGCTCTGCTGCATGCTAATTGCAGTAAAACTAAATGAATTTTCACTTGTACGTCTTTTCTATCATGTAGCAGTAATCTACAAATGAACAGTAATCTTCTATCGTGTAGGAGTTATCTACTTATGAAGGAGCGTTCAAGGTCACAACTCTAGGTGTTGAATGCGAACGCTAAGATATGGTAGTTACAATGTCCTGTTATTGAAAATAGATAGGCATCGCAAAGTGTCCTTAATAGCCCACGGATTGCTGCTTTGTTTAAGAAACGCATTCGAATTAACGTGAACGTATTTACTTATGAAGAAGCGTTCAAGGTCACAACTCTAGTGACCGTATGCGAACGCTAAGATATGATAGTTACAATGGCATGGTATAGAAAATGGATAGGCATCGCGAAGTGTGCTTAATAGCCGACGGATTGCTGCTTTGTTTAAAAAAACGCATTCGAATTAACGTATATTTAATCTGGGCATGATTTGGCCGCTTTGCTGTATGCTAATTGCAGTAAAACTAAATGAATTTTCACTTGTACGTCTTTTCTATTATGTAGCAGTAATCTACAAATGAAGGAGCGTTCAAGGTCACAGCTCTTTGTGCTCTATGCGAACCCTAAGATATGATAGTAACATTGACATGGTATAGAACATGGATAGGCATCGCGAAGTGTCCTCAATAGCCCACGGATTGCTGCTTTGTTTAGAAAACGCATTCGAATTTTCGTGTATATCATCTGGGCATTATTTGGCAGCTCTGCTGCATGCTAATTGCAGTAAAATTTAGTCCGTTTTCTCTTGAATGTCTTTTCTATCGTGTAGGAGTTATCTACTTATGTAGGAGCGTTCAAGGTCACAACTCTAGTTACTGTATGCGAACGCTAAGATATGATAGTTACAATGGCCTGGTATAGAACATCGATAGGCATCGCAAAGTGCCCTATATAGCCCGCGGATTGCTACTTTGGGTACAAAACGCGTTTGAATTAACCTGTATATTATTTGGGCACTTTTTGAAAGCTCTGCTGCATACTAATTGCAGTAAAACTTAGACCGGTTTCTCTTGAACGGCTTTTCTATCATGTAGGAGTTATCTACTTATGAAGGCGCGTTCAAGATCACAACTCTAGTTACTGTATGCGAACGCTAAGATATGATAGTTACAATGGCATGGTATAGAACGTCGATAGCCATCGCGAAGTGCCCTATATAGCCCACGGATTGAAACTTTACGTACAAAACGCGATCGAATTAACGTGTATATTATTTGGGCAGTTTTTGAAAGGTCTGCTGCATACTAATTGCAGTAAAACTTAGACCGGTTTCTCTTGAATGTCTTTTCTATCATGTAGGAGTTATCTACTTATGAAGGAGCGTTCAAGGTCACAGCTCTTTGTGCTCTATGCGAACCCTAAGATATAATAGTAACATTGACATGGTATAGAACATGGATAGGCTTCGTGAAGTGTCTTATATAGCCTGCGGATTGCTACTTTGCGTACAAAACGCGTTCGAATTAACATGTATATTATTTGGGCACTTTTTGAAAGTTCTGCTGCATGCTAATTGCAGTAAAACTTAGTCCATTTTCTCTTGAACGTCTTTTCTATCGTGTAGGAGTTATCTACTTATGAAGGAGCGTTCAAGGTCACAACTTTAGTTACTGTATGCGAACGCTAAGATATGATAGTTACAATGGCATGGTATAGAACATCGATAGGCATCGCGAAGTGCCCTATATAGCCCACGGATTGCAACTTTTCGTACAAAACGCTTTCGAATTAACGTGTATATTATTTGGGCACTTTTTGAAAGATCTGCTGCATACTAATTGCAGTTAAACTTAGACCGTTTTCTCTTGAACGTCTCTTCTATCGTGTAGGAGTTATCTACTTATGAAGGAGCGTTCAAGGTCACAACTCTAGGTGCTGTATGCGAACGCTAAGATATGGTAGTTACAATGGCATGGTATAGAAAATGGATAGGCATCGCGAAGGGTCCTTAATACCCCACGGATTGCTGCTTTGTTTACAAAACGCATTCGAATTAACGTGTATATTTTCTGGGCATTATTTGGCAGCCTTGCTACATGCTAATTGCAGTGAAACTAAATGAATTTTCACTTGTACGTCTTTTCTATCATGTAGCAGTAATCTACGAATGAAGGAGCGTTCAAGGTCACAGCTCTTTGTGCTCTATGCGAACCCTAAGATATGATAGTAACATTGACATGGTATAGAACATGGATAGGAATCGCGAAGTGTCCATAATAGCCCACGGATTGCTGCTTTGTTTACAAAACGCATTCGAATTAACGTGTATATTGTCTGGGCATTATTTGGCAGCTCTGCTGCATGCTAATTGCAGCAAAATTTAGTCCATTTTCTCTTGAACGTCTTTTCTATTGTGTAGGAGTTATCTACTTATGAAGGAGCGTTCAAGGTCACAACTCTAGTTACTGTATGCGAACGCTAAGATATGAGAGTTACAATGGCCTTGTATAGAACATCGATAGGCATCGCGAAGTACCCTATATAGCCCGCGGATTGCTACTTTGCGTACAAAACGCGTTCGAATTAACGTGTATATTATTTGGGCACTTTTTTAAAGCTCTGCTGCATACTAATTGCAGTAAAACTTAGACCGTTCTCTCTTGAACGTCTTTTCTATCGTGTAGGAGTTATCTACTTATGAAGGAGCGTTCAAGGTCACAACTCTAGGTGTTGAATGCGAACGCTAAGATATGGTAGTTTCAATGGCTAGGTATAGAAAATGGATAGGCATCGCTAAGTGTCCTTAATAGCCCACGGATTGCTGCTTTGTTTACAAAACGCATTCGAATTAACGTGTATATTATCTGGGCATTATTTGGCAGCTCTGCTGCATGCTAATTGCAGTAAAACTTAGTCCGTTTTCTCTTGAACGTCTTTTCTATTGTGTAGGAGTTATCTACTTATGAAGGAGCCGTCAAGGTCACAACTCTAGTTACCGTATGCGAACGCTAAGATATGATAGTTACAATTGATAGTTACAATGGCATGGTATAGCAAATGGATAGGCATCGCGAAGTGTCCTTAATAGCCCACGGATTGCTGCTTTGTTTACAAAACGCATTCGAATTAACGTATATATTATCTGGGCATTATTTGGCAGCTCTGCTGCATGTTAATTGCAGTAAAACTAAATGAATTTTCACTTGTACGTCTTTTCTATCATGTAGCAGTAATCTACAAATGAAGGAGCGTTCAAGGTCACAGCTCTTTGTGCTCTATGCGAACCCTAAGATATGATAGTAACAATCACATGGTATAGAACATGGACAGGCATCGCGAAGTGTCCTCAATAGCCCATGGATTGCTGCTTTGTTTATAAAACGCATTCGAATTTTCGTGTATATCATCAGGGCATTATTTGGCAGCTCTGCTGCATGCTAATTGAATTAAAACTTGGACCGTTTTCTCTTGTACGTCTTTTCCATCGTGTGGGAGATATCTACGTATGAAGGAGCGTTCAAGGTCACAACTCTAGTTACTGTATGCGAACGCTAAGATATGATAGTTACAATGGCATGGTATAGAACATCGATAAGCATCCCGAAGTGCCCTATATAGCCCACGGATTGCAACTTTACGTACAAATCGCGATCGAATTAATGTGTGTATTATTTGGGCACTTTTTGAATGCTCTGTTGCATACTAATTGCAGTAAAACTTAGACCGTTTTCTCTTGAACGTTTTTTCTATCGTGTAGAAGTTATCTACTTATGAAGGAGCGTTCAAGGTCAGAACTCTAGGTGCTATATGCGAACGCTAAGATATGGTAGTTTCAATGGCATGGTATAGAAAATGGATAGGCATCGCTAAGTGTCCTTAATAGCCAACGGATTGCTGCTTTGTTTACAAAACGCATTCGAATTAACGTGTATATTATCTGGGCATTATTTGGCAGCTCTGCTGCATGATAATTGCAGTAAAACTTAGTCCGTTTTCTCTTGAACGTCTTCTCTATTGTGTAGGAGTTATCTACTTATGAAGGAGCCGTCAAGGTCACAACTCTAGTTACTGTATGCGAACGCTAAGATATGAGAGTTACAATGGCCTGGTATAGAACATCGATAGGCATCGCGAAGTACCCTATATAGCCCGCGGATTGCTACTTTGCGTACAAAACGCGTTCGAATTAACGTGTATATTATTTGGGCATTTTTTTAAAGCTCTGCTGCATACTAATTGCAGTAAAACTTATTCCGTTTTCTCTTGAACGTCTTTTCTATCGTGTAGGAGTTATCTACTTATGAAGGAGCATTAAAGGTCACAACTTTAGTTACTGTATGCGAACGCTAAGATATGATAGTTACAATGGCATGGTATAGAACATCGATAGGCATTGCGAAGTGTCCTTAATAGCCCACGGATTGCAGCTTTGTTTACAAAACGCATTCGAATTAACGTGTATATTATCTGGGCATTATTTGGCAGCTCTGATGCATGCTAATTGCAGTAAAATTTAGTCCATTTTCTCTTGAACGTCTTTTCTATCGTGTAGGAGTTATCTACTTATGAAGGAGCGTTCAAGGTCACAACTTTAGTTACTGTATGCGAACGGCTAAGATATGATAGTTACAATGGCATGGTATAGAACATCGATAGGCATCGCGAAGTGCCCTATATAGCCCACGGATTGCAACTTTACGTACAAAACGCGATCGAATTAATGTGTGTATTATTTGGGCACTTTTTGAATGCTCTGTTGCATACTAATTGCAGTAAAACTTAGACCGTTTTCTCTTGAACGTTTTTTCTATCGTGTAGAAGTTATCTACTTATGAAGAAGCGTTCAAGGTCAGAACTCTAGGTGCTATATGCGAACGCTAAGATATGGTAGTTTCAATGGCATGGTATAGAAAATGGATAGGCATCGCTAAGTGTCCTTAATAGCCCACGGATTGCTGCTTTGTTTACAAAACGCATTCGAATTAACGTGTATATTATCTGGGCATTATTTGGCAGCTCTGCTGCATGCTAATTGCAGTAAAACTTAGTCCGTTTTCTCTTGAACGTCTTTTCTATTGTGTAGGAGTTATCTACTTATGAAGGAGCCGTCAAGGTCACAACTCTAGTTACCGTATGCGAACGCTAAGATATGATAGTTACAATGGCATGGTATAGCAAATGGATAGGCATCGCGAAGTGTCCTTAATAGCCCACGGATTGCTGCTTTGTTTACAAAACGCATTCGAATTAACGTATATATTATCTGGGCATTATTTGGCAGCTCTGCTGCATGTTAATTGCAGTAAAACTAAATGAACTTTCACTTGTACGTCTTTTCTATCATGTAGCATTAATCTACAAATGAAGGAGCGTTCAAGGTCACAGCTCTTTGTGCTCTATGCGAACCCTAAGATATGATAGTAACAATCACATGGTATAGAACATGGACAGGCATCGCGAAGTGTCCTCAATAGCCCACGGATTGCTGCTTTGTTTATAAAACGCTTTCGAATTTTCGTGTATATCATCAGGGCATTATTTGGCAGCTCTGCTGCATGCTAATTGAATTAAAACTTGGACCGTATTCTCTTGTACGTCTTTTCCATCGTGTGGGAGATATCTACGTATGAAGGAGCGTTCAAGGTCACAACTCTAGTTACTGTATGCGAACGCTAAGATATGAGAGTTACAATGGCCTGGTATAGAACATCGATAGGCATCGCGAAGTACCCTATATAGCCCGCGGATTGCTACTTTGCGTACAAAACGCGTTCGAATTAACGTGTATATTATTTGGGCACTTTTTTAAAGCTCTGCTGCATACTAATTGCAGTAAAACTTATTCCGTTTTCTCTTGAAGGTCTTTTCTATAGCGTAGGAGTTATCTACTTATGAAGGAGCGTTCAAGGTCACAACTCTAGGTGTTGAATGCGAACGCTAAGATATGGTAGTTACAATGTCATGTTATAGAAAATAGATAGGCATCGCAAAGTGTCCTTAATAGCCCACGGATTGCTGCTTTGTTTAAAAAACGCATTCGAATTAACGTGTACTTTATCTGGGCATTATTTGGCAGCTCTGCTGCATGCTAATTGCAGTAAAACTTAGTTCGTTTTCTCTTGAACGTCTTTTCCATTGTGTAGGAGTTATCTACTTATGAAGGATCGTTCAAGGTCACAACTCTAGTTACTGTATGCGAACGCTAAGATATGATAGTTACAATGGCATGGTATAGAAAATGGATAGGCATCGCGAAGTGTCCTTAATAGCTCACGGATTGCTTCTTTGTTTACAAAACGCATTCGAATTAACGTGTATATTATCTGGGCATTATTTGGCAGACTTGCTGCTTGCTAATTGCAGTAAAACTAAATGAATTTTCACTTGTACGTCTTTTCTATCATGTAACAGTAATCTACGAATGAAGGAGCGTTCAAGGTCACAGCTCTTTGTGCTTTATGCGAACCCTAAGATATGATAGTAACATTGACATGGTATAAAACATGGATAGGCATCGCGAAGTGCCCTATATAGCCCACGGATTGCAACTTTACGTACAAAACGCGTTCGAATTAATGTGTATATTATTTGGGCACTTTTTGATAGCTCTGCTGCATACTAATTGCAGTAAAACTTAGACCGGTTTCTCTTGAACGTCTTTTCTATCATGTAGCAGTAATCTACCAATGAATGAGCGTTCAAGGTCACAGCTCTTTGTTCTCTATGCGAACCCTAAGATATGATAGTAACAATCACATGGTATAGAACATGGATAGGCATCGCGAAGTGTCCTCAATAGCCCACGGATTGCTGCTTTGTTTATAAAACGCATTCGAATTTTCGTGTATATTATCTAGGCATTATTTGGCAGCTCTGCTGCATGCTAATTGCAGTAAAACTTAGTCCGTTTTCTCTTGAACGTCTTTTCTATCTTGTAGGAGTTATCTACTTATGAAGGAGCGTTCAACGTCACAACTCTAGGTGCTGTATGCGAACGCTAAGATATGGTAGTTACAATGGCATGGTATGGAAAATGGATAGGCATCGCGAAGTGTCCTTAATAGCCCACGGATTGCTGCTTGGTTTACAAAACGCATTCGAATTAACGTGTATATTATCTGGGCACTATTTGGTAGCTCTGCTGCATGCTAATTGCAGTAAAACTAAATGAATTTTCACTTGTACGTCTTTTCTATCATGTAGCATTAATCTACAAATGAAGGAGCGTTCAAGGTCACAGCTCTTTGTGCTCTATGCGAACCCTAAGTCATGATAGTAACATTGACATGGTATAGAACATGGATAGGCATCGCGAAGTGTCCTCAATAGCCCACGGATTGCTGCTTTGTTTAGAAAACGCATTCGAATTTTCGTGTATATCATCTGGGCATTATTTGGCAGCTCTGCTGCATGCTAATTGCAGTAAAATTTAGTCCGTTTTCTCTTGAATGTCTTTTCTATCGCGTAGGAGTTATCTACTTATGAAGGAGCGTTCAAGGTCACAACTCTAGTTACTGTATGTGAACGCTAAGATATGATAGTTACAATGGCCTGGTATAGAACATCGATAGGCATCGCGAAGTGCCCTATATAGCCCGCGGATTGCTACTTTGGGTACAAAACGCGTTCGAATTAACCTGTATATTATTTGGGCACTTTTTGAAAGCTCTGCTGCATACTAATTGCAGTAAAACTTAGACCGGTTTCTCTTGAACGGCTTTTCTATCATGTAGGAGTTATCATCTTATGAAGGCGCGTTCAAGATCACAACTCTAGTTACTGTATGCGAACGCTTAGATATGATAGTTACAATGGCATGGTATAGAACGTCGATAGCCATCGCGAAGTGCCCTATATAGCCCACGGATTGAAACTTTACATACAAAACGCGATCGAATTAATGTGTGTATTATTTGGGCACTTTTTGAAAGCTCTGTTGCATACTAATTGCAGTAAAACTTAGACCGTTTTCTCATGAACGTCTTTTCTATCTTGTAGGAGTTATCTACTTATGAAGGAGCGTTCAACGTCACAACTCTAGGTGTTGTATGCGAACGCTAAGATATGGTAGTTACAATGGCATGGTATAGAAAATGGATAGGCATCGCGAAGTGTCCTTAATAGCCCACGGATTGCTGCTTTGTTTACAAAACGCATTCGAATTAACGTGTATATTTTCTGGGCATTATTTGGCAGCCTTGCTACAGCTAATTGCAGTAAAGCTAAATGAATTTTCACTTGTACGTCTTTTCTATCATGTAGCAGTAATCTACGAATGAAGGAGCGTTCAAGGTCACAGCTCTTTGTGCTCTATGCGAACCCTAAGATATGATAGTAACATTGACATGGTATAGCATGGATAGGCATCGCGAAGTGTCCTTAATAGCCCACGGATTGCTGCTTTGTTTACAAAACGCATTCGAATTAACGTGTATATTATCTGGGCATTATTTGGCAGCTCTGCTGCATGCTAATTGCAGTAAAACTTATTCCGTTTTCTCTTGAACGTCTTTTCTATCGTGTAGGAGTTATCTACTTATGAAAGAGCGTTCAAGGTCACAACTTTAGTTACTGTATGCGAACGCTAAGATATGATAGTTACAATGGCATTGTATAGAACATCGATAGGCATCCCGAAGTGCCCTATATAGCCCACGGATTGCAACTTTACTTACAAAACGCGATCGAATTAATGTGTGTATTATTTGGGCACTTTTTGAAAGCTCTGTTGCATACTAATTGCAGTAAAACTTAGACCGTTTTCTCTTGAACGTCTTTTCTATCTTGTAGGAGTTATCTACTTATGAAGGAGCGTTCAACGTCACAACTCTAGGTGCTGTATGCGAACGCTAAGATATGAGAGTTACAATGGCCTGGTATAGAACATCGATAGGCATCGCGAAGTGCCCTATATAGCCCACGGATTGCAACTTCTCGTTCAAAACGCGTTCGAATTAACGTGTATATTATTTGGGCACTTTTTGAAAGATCTGCTGCATACTAATTGCAGTAAAACTTAGACCGTTTTCTCTTGAACGTCTTTTCTATCGTGTAGGAGTTATCTACTTATGAAGGAGCGTTCAAGGTCACAACTCTAGTTGTTGAATGCGAACGCTAAGATATGGTAGTTACAATGTCATGTTATAGAAAATAGATAGGCATCGCAAAGTGTCCTTAATAACCCACGGATTGCTGCTTTGTTTAAAAATCGCATTCGAATTAACGTGTATTTTATCTGGGCATTATTTGGCAGCTCTGCTGCATGCTAATTGCAGTAAAACTTAGTCCATTCTCTATTGAACGTCTTTTCTATCGTGTAGGAGATATGTATTTATGAAGGAGCGTTCAAGGTCACAACTTTAGTTACTGTATGCGAACGCTAAGATATGATAGTTACAATGGCATGGTATAAAACGTCGATAGCCATCGCGAAGTGCCCTATATAGCCCACGGATTGCAACTTTACGTACAAAACGCGATCGAATTAACGTGTATATTATTTGGGCAGTTTTTGAAAGGTCTGCTGCATACTAATTGCAGTAAAACTTAGACCGGTTTCTCTTGAATGTCTTTTCTATCATGTAGGAGTCATCTACTTATGAAGGAGCGTTCAAGGTCACAGCTCTTTGTGCTCTATGCGAACCCTAAGATATGATAGTAACATTGACATGGTATAGAACATGGATAGTCTTCGTGAAGTGTCTTATATAGCCTGCGGATTGCTACTTTGCGTACAAAATGCGTTCGAATTAACATGTATATTATTTGGGCACTTTTTGAAAGTTCTGCTGCATGCTAATTGCAGTAAAACTTAGGCCATTTTCTCTTGACCGTCTTTTCTATCGTGTAGGAATTATCTACTTATGAAGGAGCATTCAAGGTCACAACTTTAGTTACTGTATGCGAACGCTAAGATATGATAGTTACAATATCATGGTATAGAATATCGATAGGCATCGCGAAGTGTCCTTAATAGCCCACGGATTGCTGCTTTGTTTACAAAACGCATTCGAATTAACGTGTATATTATCTGGGCATTATTTGGCAGCTCTGATGCATGCTAATTGCAGTAAAATTTAGTCCATTTTCTCTTGAACGTCTTTTCTATCGTGTAGGAGTTTTCTACTTATGAAGGAGCGTTCAAGGTCACAACTTTAGTTACTGTATGCGAACGCTAAGATATGATAGTTACAATGGCATGGTATAGAACATCGATAGGCATCGCGAAGTGCCCTATATAGCCCACGGATTGCAACTTTTCGTACAAAACGCGTTCGAATTAACGTGTATATTAATTGGGCACTTTTTGAAAGATCTGCTGCATACAAATTGCAGTAAAACTTAGACCGTTTTCTCTTGAACGTCTTTTCTATCGTGTAGGAGTTATCTACTTTTGAAGGAGCGTTCAAGGTCACAACTCTAGGTGTTGTATGCGAACGCTAAGATATGGTAGTTACAATGGCATGGTATAGAAAATGGATAGGCATCGCTAAGTGTCCTTAATAGCCCACGGATTGCTGCTTTGTTTACAAGACGCATTCGAATTAACGTGTATATTATCTGGGCATTATTTGGCAGCTCTGCTGCATGCTAATTGCAGTAAAACTTAGACCGTTTTCTCTTGAACGTCATTTCTATCGTGTAGGAGTTATCTACTTATGAAGGAGCGTTCAAGGTCACAACTCTAGGTGCTGTATGGGAACGCTAAGATATGGTAGTTACAATGGCATGGTATAGAAAATGGATAGGCATCGCTAAGTGTCCTTAATAGCCCACCGATTGCTGCTTTGTTTACACAACGCAATCGAATTAACGTGTATATTATCTGGGCATTATTTGGCAGCTCTGCTGCATGCTAATTGCAGTAAAACTTAGTCCGTTTTCTCTTGAACGTCTTCTCTATTGTGTAGGAGTTATCTACTTATGAAGGAGCCGTCAAGGTCACAACTCTGGTTACTGTATGCGAACGCTAAGATATGAGAGTTACAATGGCCTGGTATAGAACATCGATAGGCATCGCGAAGTACCCTATATAGCCCGCGGATTGCTACTTTGCGTACAAAACGCGTTCGAATTAACGTGTATATTATTTGGGCATTTTTTTAAAGCTCTGCTGCATACTAATTGCAGTAAAACTTATTCCGTTTTCTCTTGAACGTCTTTTCTATCGTGTAGGAGTTATCTACTTATGAAGGAGCATTCAAGGACACAACTTTAGTTACTGTATGCGAACGCTAAGATATGATAGTTACAATGGCATGGTATAAAACATCGATAGGCATCGCGAAGTGTCCTTAATAGCCCACGGATTGCAGCTTTGTTTACAAAACACATTCGAATTAACGTGTATATTATCTGGGCATTATTTGGCAGCTCTGATGCATGCTAATTGCAGTAAAATTTAGTCCATTTTCTCTTGAACGTCTTTTCTATCGTGTAGGAGTTATCTACTTATGAAGGAGCGTTCAAGGTCACAACTTTAGTTACTGTATGCGAACGCTAAGATATGATAGTTACAATGGCATGGTATAGAACATCGATAGGCATCGCGAAGCCCACGGATTGCAACTTTTCGTACAAAACGCGTTCGAATTAACGTGTATATTATTTGGGCACTTTTTGAAAGATCTGCTGCATACTAATTGCATTAAAACTTAGACCGTTTTCTCTTGAACGTCTTTTCTATCCTGTAGGAGTTATCTACTTATGAAGGAGCGTTCAAGGTCACAACTTTAGTTACTGTATGCGAACGCTAAGATATGGTAGTTACAATGGCATGGTATAGAAAATGGATAGGCATCGCGAAGTGTCCTTAATAGCCCACGGATTGCAGCTTTGTTTACAAAACGCATTCGAATTAACGTGTATATTATCTGGGCATTATTTGGCAGCTCTGATGCATGCTAATTGCAGTAAAATTCAGTCCATTTTCTCTTGAACGTCTTTTCTATCGTGTAGGAGTTATCTACTTATGAAGGAGCGTTCAAGGTCACAACTTTAGTTACTGTATGCGAACGCTAAGATATGATAGTTACAATGGCATGGTATAGAACATCGATAGGCATCGCGAAGTGCCCTATATAGCCCACGGATTGCAACTTTTCGTACAAAACGCGTTCGAATTAACGTGTATATTATTTGGGCACTTTTTGAAAGATCTGCTGCATACTAATTGCAGTAAAACTTAGACCGTTTTCTCTTGAACGTCTTTTCTATCGTGTAGGAGTTATCTACTTATGAAGGAGCGTTCAAGGTCACAACTTTAGTTACTGTATGCGAACGCTAAGATATGGTAGTTACAATGGCATGGTATAGAAAATGGATAGGCATCGCGAAGTGTCCTTAATACCCCACGGATTGCTGCTTTGTTTACAAAACGCATTCGAATTAACGTGTATATTATCTGGGCACTATTTGGTAGCTCTGCTGCATGCTAATTGCAGTAAAACTAAATGAATTTTCACTTGTACGTCTTTTCTATCATGTAGCAGTAATCTACAAATGAAGGAGCGTTCAAGGTCACAGCTCTTTGTGCTCTATGCGAACCCTAAGATATGATAGTAACAATCACATGGTATAGAACATGGACAGGCATCGCGAAGTGTCCTCAATAGCCCACGGATTGCTGCTTTGTTTATAAAACGCATTCGAATTTTCGTGTATATCATCAGGGCATTATTTGGCAGCTCTGCTGCATGCTAATTGAATTAAAACTTGGACCGTTTTCTCTTGTACGTCTTTTCCATCGTGTGGGAGATATCTACGTATGAAGGAGCGTTCAAGGTCACAACTCTAGTTACTGTATGCGAACGCTAAGATATGATAGTTACAATGGCATGGTATAGAACATCGATAAGCATCCCGAAGTGCCCTATATAGCCCACGGATTGCAACTTTACGTACAAATCGCGATCGAATTAATGTGTGTATTATTTGGGCACTTTTTTAATGCTCTGTTGCATACTAATTGCAGTAAAACTTGGACCGTTTTCTCTTGAACGTTTTTTCTATCGTGTAGAAGTTATCTACTTATGAAGGAGCGTTCAAGGTCAGAACTCTAGGTGCTATATGCGAACGCTAAGATATGGTAGTTTCAATGGCATGGTATAGAAAATGGAAAGGCATCGCTAAGTGTCCTTAATAGCCAACGGATTGCTGCTTTGTTTACAAAACGCATTCGAATTAACGTGTATATTATCTGGGCATTATTTGGCAGCTCTGCTGCATGATAATTGCAGTAAAACTTAGTCCGTTTTCTCTTGAACGTCTTCTCTATTGTGTAGGAGTTATCTACTTATGAAGGAGCCGTCAAGTTCACAACTCTAGTTACTGTATGCGAACGCTAAGATATGAGAGTTACAATGGCCTGGTATAGAACATCGATAGGCATCGCGAAGTACCCTATATAGCCCGCGGATTGCTACTTTGCGTACAAAACGCGTTCGAATTAACGTGTATATTATTTGGGAATTTTTTTAAAGCTCTGCTGCATACTAATTGCAGTAAAACTTATTCCGTTTTCTCTTGAACGTCTTTTCTATCGTGTAGGAGTTATCTACTTATGAAGGAGCATTAAAGGTCACAACTTTAGTTACTGTATGCGAACGCTAAGATATGATAGTTACAATGGCATGGTATAGAACATCGATAGGCATTGCGAAGTGTCCTTAATAGCCCACGGATTGCAGCTTTGTTTACAAAACGCATTCGAATTAACGTGTATATTATCTGGGCATTATTTGGCAGCTCTGATGCATGCTAATTGCAGTAAAATTTAGTCCATTTTCTCTTGAACGTCTTTTCTATCGTGTAGGAGTTATCTACTTATGAAGGAGCGTTCAAGGTCACAACTTTAGTTACTGTATGCGAACGCTAAGATATGATAGTTACAATGGCATGGTATAGAACATCGATAGGCATCGCGAAGTGCCCTATATAGCCCACGGATTGCAACTTTACGTACAAAACGCGATCGAATTAATGTGTGTATTATTTGGGCACTTTTTGAATGCTCTGTTGCATACTAATTGCAGTAAAACTTAGACCGTTTTCTCTTGAACGTTTTTTCTATCGTGTAGAAGTTATCTACTTATGAAGAAGCGTTCAAGGTCAGAACTCTAGGTGCTATATGCGAACGCTAAGATATGGTAGTTTCAATGGCATGGTATAGAAAATGGATAGGCATCGCTAAGTGTCCTTAGTAGCCCACGGATTGCTGCTTTGTTTACAAAACGCATTCGAATTAACGTGTATATTATCTGGGCATTATTTGGCAGCTCTGCTGCATGCTAATTGCAGTAAAACTTAGTCCGTTTTCTCTTGAACGTCTTTTCTATTGTGTAGGAGTTATCTACTTATGAAGGAGCCGTCAAGGTCACAACTCTAGTTACCGTATGCGAACGCTAAGATATGATAGTTACAATGGCATGGTATAGCAAATGGATAGGCATCGCGAAGTGTCCTGAATAGCCCACGGATTGCTGCTTTGTTTACAAAACGCATTCGAATTAACGTATATATTATCTGGGCATTATTTGGCAGCTCTGCTGCATGTTAATTGCAGTAAAACTAAATGAACTTTCACTTGTACGTCTTTTCTATCATGTAGCATTAATCTACAAATGAAGGAGCGTTCAAGGTCACAGCTCTTTGTGCTCTATGCGAACCCTAAGATATGATAGTAACAATCACATGGTATAGAACATGGACAGGCATCGCGAAGTGTCCTCAATAGCCCACGGATTGCTGCTTTGTTTATAAAACGCTTTCGAATTTTCGTGTATATCATCAGGGCATTATTTGGCAGCTCTGCTGCATGCTAATTGAATTAAAACTTGGACCGTATTCTCTTGTACGTCTTTTCCATCGTGTGGGAGATATCTACGTATGAAGGAGCGTTCAAGGTCACAACTCTAGTTACTGTATGCGAACGCTAAGATATGAGAGTTACAATGGCCTGGTATAGAACATCGATAGGCATCGCGAAGTACCCTATATAGCCCGCGGATTGCTACTTTGCGTACAAAACGCGTTCGAATTAACGTGTATATTATTTGGGCACTTTTTTAAAGCTCTGCTGCATACTAATTGCAGTAAAACTTATTCCGTTTTCTCTTGAACGTCTTTTCTATAGCGTAGGAGTTATCTACTAATGAAGGACCGTTCAAGGTCACCACTTTAGTTACTGTATGCGAACGCTAAGATATGATAGTTACAATGGCATGGTAGAGAACATCGATAGGCATCCTGAAGTGCCCTATATAGCCCACGGATTGCAACTTTACGTACAAAACGCGATCGAATTAATGTGTGTATTATTTGGGCACTTTTTGAAAGCTCTGTTGCATACTAATTGCAGTAAAACTAAATGAATTTTCACTTGTACGTTTTTTTTATTATGTAGCAGTAATCTACGAATGATGGAGCGTTCAAGGTCACAGCTTTTTGTGCTCTATGCGAACCCTAAGATATGATAGTAACATTGACATGATATAGAACATGGATAGGCTTCGCGAAGTGCCTTATATAGCCCGCGGATTGCTACTTTGCGTACAAAACGCGTTCGAATTAACGTGTATATTATTTGGGCACTTTTTGAAAGATCTGCTGCATACTAATTACAGTAAAACTTGGACCGTTTTCTCTTGAACGTCTTTTCTATCGTGTAGGAGTTATCTACTTATGAAGGAGCGTTCAAGGTCACAACTCTAGGTGTTGAATGCGAACGCTAAGATATGGTAGTTACAATGTCATGTTATAGAAAATAGATAGGCATCGCAAAGTGTCCTTAATAGCCCACGGATTGCTGCTTTGTTTAAAAAACGCATTCGAATTAACGTGTACTTTATCTGGGCATTATTTGGCAGCTCTGCTGCATGCTAATTGCAGTAAAACTTAGTTCGTTTTCTCTTGAACGTCTTTTCCATTGTGTAGGAGTTATCTACTTATGAAGGATCGTTCAAGGTCACAACTCTAGTTACTGTATGCGAACGCTAAGATATGATAGTTACAATGGCATGGTATAGAAAATGGATAGGCATCGCGAAGTGTCCTTAATAGCCCACGGATTGCTTCTTTGTTTACAAAACGCATTCGAATTAACGTGTATATTATCTGGGCATTATTTGGCAGACTTGCTGCTTGCTAATTGCAGTAAAACTAAATGAATTTTCACTTGTACGTCTTTTCTATCATGTAACAGTAATCTACGAATGAAGGAGCGTTCAAGGTCACAGCTCTTTGTGCTTTATGCGAACCCTAAAATATGATAGTAACATTGACATGGTATAGAACATGGATAGGCATCGCGAAGTGCCCTATATAGCCCACGGATTGCAACTTTACGTACAAAACGCGTTCGAATTAATGTGTATATTATTTGGGCACTTTTTGATAGCTCTGCTGCTAACTAATTGCAGTAAAACTTAGACCGGTTTCTCTTGAACGTCTTTTCTATCATGTTGGAGTTATCTACTTATGAAGGAGCCGTCAAGGTCACAACTCTAGTTACCGTATGCGAACGCTAAGATATGATAGTTACAATGGCATGGTATAGAAAACGGATAGGCATCGCGAAGTGTCCTTAATAGCCGACGGATTGCTGCTTTGTTTACAAAACGCATTCGAATTAACGTGTATATTATCTGGGCATTATTTGGCAGACTTGCTGCTTGCTAATTGCAGTAAAACTAAATGAATTTTCACTTGTACATCTTTTCTATCATGTAGCAGTAATCTACCAATGAATGAGCGTTCAAGGTCACAGCTCTTTGTTCTCTATGCGAACCCTAAGATATGATAGTAACAATCACATGGTATAGAACATGGATAGGCATCGCGAAGTGTCATCAATAGCCCACGGATTGCTGCTTTGTTTATAAAACGCATTCGAATTTTCGTGTATATTATCTAGGCATTATTTGGCAGCTCTGCTGCATGCTAATTGCAGTAAAACTTAGTCCGTTTTCTCTTGAACGTCTTTTCTACCTTGTAGGAGTTATCTACTTATGAAGGAGCGTTCAACGTCACAACTCTAGGTGCTGTATGCGAACGCTAAGATATGGTAGTTACAATGGCATGGTATGGAAAATGGATAGGCATCGCGAAGTGTCCTTAATAGCCCACGGATTGCTGCTTGGTTTACAAAACGCATTCTAATTAACGTGTATATTATCTGGGCACTATTTGGTAGCTCTGCTGCATGCTAATTGCAGTAAAACTAAATGAATTTTCACTTGTACGTCTTTTCTATCATGTAGCATTAATCTACAAATGAAGGAGCGTTCAAGGTCACAGCTCTTTGTGCTCTATGCGAACCCTAAGTCATGATAGTAACATTGACATGGTATAGAACATGGATAGGCATCGCGAAGTGTCCTCAATAGCCCACGGATTGCTGCTTTGTTTAGAAAACGCATTCGAATTTTCGTGTATATCATCTGGGCATTATTTGGCAGCTCTGCTGCATGCTAATTGCAGTAAAATTTAGTCCGTTTTCTCTTGAATGTCTTTTCTATCGCGTAGGAGTTATCTACTTATGAAGGAGCGTTCAAGGTCACAACTCTAGTTACTGTATGTGAACGCTAAGATATGATAGTTACAATGGCCTGGTATAGAACATCGATAGGCATCGCGAAGTGCCCTATATAGCCCGCGGATTGCTACTTTGGGTACAAAACGCGTTCGAATTAACCTGTATATTATTTGGGCACTTTTTGAAAGCTCTGCTGCATACTAATTGCAGTAAAACTTAGACCGGTTTCTCTTGAACGGCTTTTCTATCATGTAGGAGTTATCATCTTATGAAGGCGCGTTCAAGATCACAACTCTAGTTACTGTATGCGAACGCTTAGATATGATAGTTACAATGGCATGGTATAGAACGTCGATAGCCATCGCGAAGTGCCCTATATAGCCCACGGATTGAAACTTTACATACAAAACGCGATCGAATTAATGTGTGTATTATTTGGGCACTTTTTGAAAGCTCTGTTGCATACTAATTGCAGTAAAACTTAGACCGTTTTCTCTTGAACGTCTTTTCTATCTTGTAGGAGTTATCTACTTATGAAGGAGCGTTGAACGTCACAACTCTAGGTGTTGTATGCGAACGCTAAGATATGGTAGTTACAATGGCATGGTATAGAAAATGGATAGGCATCGCGAAGTGTCCTTAATAGCCCACGGATTGCTGCTTTGTTTACAAAACGCATTCGAATTAACGTGTATATTTTCTGGGCATTATTTGGCAGCCTTGCTACAGCTAATTGCAGTAAAGCTAAATGAATTTTCACTTGTACGTCTTTTCTGTCATGTAGCAGTAATCTACGAATGAAGGAGCGTTCAAGGTCACAGCTCTTTGTGCTCTATGCGAACCCTAAGATATGATAGTAACATTGACATGGTATAGCATGGATAGGCATCGCGAAGTGTCCTTAATAGCCCACGGATTGCTGCTTTGTTTACAAAACGCATTCGAATTAACGTGTATATTATCTGGGCATTATTTGGCAGCTCTGCTGCATGCTAATTGCAGTAAAACTTATTCCGTTTTCTCTTGAACGTCTTTTCTATCGTGTAGGAGTTATCTACTTATGAAAGAGCGTTCAAGGTCACAACTTTAGTTACTGTTTGCGAACGCTAAGATATGATAGTTACAATGGCATTGTATAGAACATCGATAGGCATCCCGAAGTGCCCTATATAGCCCACGGATTGCAACTTTACGTACAAAACGCGATCGAATTAATGTGTGTATTATTTGGGCACTTTTTGAAAGCTCTGTTGCATACTAATTGCAGTAAAACTTAGACCGTTTTCTCTTGAACGTCTTTTCTATCTTGTAGGAGTTATCTACTTATGAAGGAGCGTTCAACGTCACAACTCTAGGTGCTGTATGCGAACGCTAAGATATGAGAGTTACAATGGTCTGGTATAGAACATCGATAGGCATCGCGAAATGCCCTATATAGCCCACGGATTGCAACTTTTCGTACAAAACGCGTTCGAATTAACGTGTATATTATTTGGGTACTTTTTGAAAGATCTGCTGCATACTAATTGCAGTAAAACTTAGACCGTTTTCTCTTGAACGTCTTTTCTATCGTGTAGGAGTTATCTACTTATGAAGGAGCGTTCAAGGTCACAACTCTAGGTGTTGTATGCGAACGCTAAGATATGGTAGTTACAATGGCATGGTATAGAAAATGGATAGGCATCGCTAAGTGTCCTTAATAGCCCACGGATTGCTGCTTTGTTTACAAGACGCATTCGAATTAACGTGTATATTATCTGGGCATTATTTGGCAGCTCTGCTGCATGCTAATTGCAGTAAAACTTAGACCGTTTTCTCTTGAACGTCTTTTCTATCGTGTAGGAGTTATCTACTTATGAAGGAGCGTTCAAGGTCACAACTCTAGGTGCTGTATGCGACCGCTAAGATTTGGTAGTTACAATGGCATGGTATAGAAAATGGATAGGCATCGCTAAGTGTCCTTAATAGCCCACGGATTGCTGCTTTGTTTACACAACGCATTCGAATTAACGTGTATATTATCTGGGCATTATTTGGCAGCTCTGCTGCATGCTAATTGCAGTAAAACTTAGTCCGTTTTCTCTTGAACGTCTTCTCTATTGTGTAGGAGTTATCTACTTATGAAGGAGCCGTCAAGGTCACAACTCTGGTTACTGTATGCGAACGCTAAGATATGAGAGTTACAATGGCCTGGTATAGAACATCGATAGGCATCGCGAAGTACCCTATATAGCCCGCGGATTGCTACTTTGCGTACAAAACGCGTTCGAATTAACGTGTATATTATTTGGGCACTTTTTTAAAGCTCTGCTGCATACTAATTGCAGTAAAACTTATTCCGTTTTCTCTTGAACGTCTTTTCTATAGCGTAGGAGTTATCTACTTATGAAGGAGCGTTCAAGGTCACCACTTTAGTTACTGTATGCGAACGCTAAGATATGATAGTTACAATGGCATGGTATAGAACATCGATAGGCATCCTGAAGTGCCCTATATAGCCCACGGATTGCAACTTTACGTACAAAACGCGATCGAATTAATGTGTGTATTATTTGGGCACTTTTTGAAAGCTCTGTTGCATACTAATTGCAGTAAAACTAAATGAATTTTCACTTGTACGTTTTTTTTATCATGTAGCAGTAATCTACGAATGATGGAGCGTTCAAGGTCACAGCTTTTTGTGCTCTATGCGAACCCTAAGATATGATAGTAACATTGACATGATATAGAACATGGATAGGCTTCGCGAAGTGCCTTATATAGCCCGCGGACTGCTACTTTGCGTACAAAACGCGTTCGAATTAACGTGTATATTATTTGGGCACTTTTTGAAAGATCTGCTGCATACTAATTACAGTAAAACTTGGACCGTTTTCTCTTGAACGTCTTTTCTATCGTGTAGGAGTTATCTACTTATGAAGGAGCGTTCAAGGTCACAACTCTAGGTGTTGAATGCGAACGCTAAGATATGGTAGTTACAATGTCATGTTATAGAAAATAGATAGGCATCGCAAAGTGTCCTTAATAGCCCACGGATTGCTGCTTTGTTTAAAAAACGCATTCGAATTAACGTGTACTTTATCTGGGCATTATTTGGCAGCTCTGCTGCATGCTAATTGCAGTAAAACTTAGTTCGTTTTCTCTTGAACGTCTTTTCCATTGTGTAGGAGTTATCTACTTATGAAGGATCGTTCAAGGTCACAACTCTAGTTACTGTATGCGAACGCTAAGATATGATAGTTACAATGGCATGGTATAGAAAATGGATAGGCATCGCGAAGTGTCCTTAATAGCCCACGGATTGCTTCTTTGTTTACAAAACGCATTCGAATTAACGTGTATATTATCTGGGCATTATTTGGCAGACTTGCTGCTTGCTAATTGCAGTAAAACTAAATGAATTTTCACTTGTACGTCTTTTCTATCATGTAACAGTAATCAACGAATGAAGGAGCGTTCAAGGTCACAGCTCTTTGTGCTTTATGCGAACCCTAAAATATGATAGTAACATTGACATGGTATAGAACATGGATAGGCATCGCGAAGTGCCCTATATAGCCCACGGATTGCAACTTTACGTACAAAACGCGTTCGAATTAATGTGTATATTATTTGGGCACTTTTTGATAGCTCTGCTGCATACTAATTGCAGTAAAACTTAGACCGGTTTCTCTTGAACGTCTTTTCTATCATGTTGGAGTTATCTACTTATGAAGGAGCCGTCAAGGTCACAACTCTAGTTACCGTATGCGAACGCTAAGATATGATAGTTACAATGGCATGGTATAGAAAACGGATAGGCATCGCGAAGTGTCCTTAATAGCCGACGGATTGCTGCTTTGTTTACAAAACGCATTCGAATTAACGTGTATATTATCTGGGCATTATTTGGCAGACTTGCTGCTTGCTAATTGCAGTAAAACTAAATGAATTTTCACTTGTACGTCTTTTCTATCATGTAGCAGTAATCTACCAATGAATGAGCGTTCAAGGTCACAGCTCTTTGTTCTCTATGCGAACCCTAAGATATGATAGTAACAATCACATGGTATAGAACATGGATAGGCATCGCGAAGTGTCCTCAATAGCCCACGGATTGCTGCTTTGTTTATAAAACGCATTCGAATTTTCGTGTATATTATCTAGGCATTATTTGGCAGCTCTGCTGCAAGCTAATTGCAGTAAAACTTAGTCCGTTTTCTCTTGAACGTCTTTTCTATCTTGTAGGAGTTATCTACTTATGAAGGAGCGTTCAACGTCACAACTCTAGGTGCTGTATGCGAACGCTAAGATATGGTAGTTACAATGGCATGGTATGGAAAATGGATAGGCATCGCGAAGTGTCCTTAATAGCCCACGGATTGCTGCTTGGTTTACAAAACGCATTCGAATTAACGTGTATATTATCTGGGCACTATTTGGTAGCTCTGCTGCATGCTAATTGCAGTAAAACTAAATGAATTTTCACTTGTACGTCTTTTCTATCATGTAGCATTAATCTACAAATGAAGGAGCGTTCAAGGTCACAGCTCTTTGTGACCTATGCGAACCCTAAGTCATGATAGTAACATTGACATGGTATAGAACATGGATAGGCATCGCGAAGTGTCCTCAATAGCCCACGGATTGCTGCTTTGTTTAGAAAACGCATTCGAATTTTCGTGTATATCATCTGGGCATTATTTGGCAGCTCTGCTGCATGCTAATTGCAGTAAAATTTAGTCCGTTTTCTCTTGAATGTCTTTTCTATCGCGTAGGAGTTATCTACTTATGAAGGAGCGTTCAAGGTCACAACTCTAGTTACTGTATGTGAACGCTAAGATATGATAGTTACAATGGCCTGGTATAGAACATCGATAGGCATCGCGAAGTGCCCTATATAGCCCGCGGATTGCTACTTTGGGTACAAAACGCGTTCGAATTAACCTGTATATTATTTGGGCACTTTTTGAAAGCTCTGCTGCATACTAATTGCAGTAAAACTTAGACCGGTTTCTCTTGAACGGCTTTTCTATCATGTAGGAGTTATCATCTTATGAAGGCGCGTTCAAGATCACAACTCTAGTTACTGTATGCGAACGCTTAGATATGATAGTTACAATGGCATGGTATAGAACGTCGATAGCCATCGCGAAGTGCCCTATATAGCCCACGGATTGAAACTTTACATACAAAACGCGATCGAATTAATGTGTGTATTATTTGGGCACTTTTTGAAAGCTCTGTTGCATACTAATTGCAGTAAAACTTAGACCGTTTTCTCTTGAACGTCTTTTCTATCTTGTAGGAGTTATCTACTTATGAAGGAGCGTTCAACGTCACAACTCTAGGTGTTGTATGCGAACGCTAAGATATGGTAGTTACAATGGCATGGTATAGAAAATGGATAGGCATCGCGAAGTGTCCTTAATAGCCCACGGATTGCTGCTTTGTTTACAAAACGCATTCGAATTAACGTGTATATTTTCTGGGCATTATTTGGCAGCCTTGCTACAGCTAATTGCAGTAAAGCTAAATGAATTTTCACTTGTACGTCTTTTCTGTCATGTAGCAGTAATCTACGAATGAAGGAGCGTTCAAGGTCACAGCTCTTTGTGCTCTATGCGAACCCTAAGATATGATAGTAACATTGACATGGTATAGCATGGATAGGCATCGCGAAGTGTCCTTAATAGCCCACGGATTGCTGCTTTGTTTACAAAACGCATTCGAATTAACGTGTATATTATCTGGGCATTATTTGGCAGCTCTGCTGCATGCTAATTGCAGTAAAACTTATTCCGTTTTCTCTTGAACGTCTTTTCTATCGTGTAGGAGTTATCTACTTATGAAAGAGCGTTCAAGGTCACAACTTTAGTTACTGTTTGCGAACGCTAAGATATGATAGTTACAATGGCATTGTATAGAACATCGATAGGCATCCCGAAGTGCCCTATATAGCCCACGGATTGCAACTTTACGTACAAAACGCGATCGAATTAATGTGTGTATTATTTGGGCACTTTTTGAAAGCTCTGTTGCATACTAATTGCAGTAAAACTTAGACCGTTTTCTCTTGAACGTCTTTTCTATCTTGTAGGAGTTATCTACTTATGAAGGAGCGTTCAACGTCACAACTCTAGGTGCTGTATGCGAACGCTAAGATATGAGAGTTACAATGGCCTGGTATAGAACATCGATAGGCATCGCGAAGTGCCCTATATAGCCCACGGATTGCAACTTCTCGTTCAAAACGCGTTCGAATTAACGTGTATATTATTTGGGCACTTTTTGAAAGATCTGCTGCATACTAATTGCAGTAAAACTTAGACCGTTTTCTCTTGAACGTCTTTTCTATCGTGTAGGAGTTATCTACTTATGAAGGAGCGTTCAAGGTCACAACTCTAGTTGTTGAATGCGAACGCTAAGATATGGTAGTTACAATGTCATGTTATAGAAAATAGATAGGCATCGCAAAGTGTCCTTAATAGCCCACGGATTGCTGCTTTGTTTAAAAATCGCATTCGAATTAACGTGTATTTTATCTGGGCATTATTTGTCAGCTCTGCTGCATGCTAATTGCAGTAAAACTTGGTCAATTCTCTATTGAACGTCTTTTCTATCGTGTAGGAGATATGTATTTATGAAGGAGCGTTCAAGGTCACAACTTTAGTTACTGTATGCGAATGCTAAGATATGATAGTTACAATGGCATGGTATAAAACGTCGATAGCCATCGCGAAGTGCCCTATATAGCCCACGGATTGCAACTTTACGTACAAAACGCGATCGAATTAACGTGTATATTATTTGGGCAGTTTTTGAAAGGTCTGCTGCATACTAATTGCAGTAAAACTTAGACCGGTTTCTCTTGAATGTCTTTTCTATCATGTAGGAGTTATCTACTTATGAAGGAGCGTTCAAGGTCACAGCTCTTTGTGCTCTATGCGAACCCTAAGATATGATAGTAACATTGACATGGTATAGAACATGGATAGTCTTCGTGAAGTGTCTTATATAGCCTGCGGATTGCTACTTTGCGTACAAAACGCGTTCGAATTAACATGTATATTATTTGGGCACTTTTTGAAAGTTCTGCTGCATGCTAATTGCAGTAAAACTTAGGCCATTTTCTCTTGACCGTCTTTTCTATCGTGTAGGAATTATCTACTTATGAAGGAGCATTCAAGGTCACAACTTTAGTTACTGTATGCGAACGCTAAGATATGATAGTTACAATATCATGGTATAGAATATCGATAGGCATCGCGAAGTGTCCTTAATAGCCCACGGATTGCTGCTTTGTTTACAAAACGCATTCGAATTAACGTGTATATTATCTGGGCATTATTTGGCAACTCTGATGCATGCTAATTGCAGTAAAATTTAGTCCATTTTCTCTTGAACGTCTTTTCTATTGTGTAGGAGTTTTCTACTTATGAAGGAGCGTTCAAGGTCACAACTTTAGTTACTGTATGCGAACGCTAAGATATGATTGTTACAATGGCATGGTATAGAACATCGATAGGCATCGCGAAGTGCCCTATATAGCCCACGGATTGCAACTTTTCGTACAAAACGCGTTCGAATTAACGTGTATATTATTTG
This sequence comes from Tetropium fuscum, assembly GCA_964058915.1. Classification (NCBI taxonomy): domain Eukaryota; kingdom Metazoa; phylum Arthropoda; class Insecta; order Coleoptera; family Cerambycidae; genus Tetropium; species Tetropium fuscum. The sequence continues at coordinate 513,737 of CAXKVY010018518.1, read as the reverse complement.
GGCACTTTTTGAAAGATCTGCTGCATACTAATTGCAGTAAAACTTAGACCGTTTTCTCTTGAACGTCTTTTCTATCGTGTAGGAGTTATCTACTTATGAAGGAGCGTTCAAGGTCACAACTCTAGGTGTTGTATGCGAACGCTAAGATATGGTAGTTACAATGGCATGGTATAGAAAATGGATAGGCATCGCTAAGTGTCCTTAATAGCCCACGGATTGCTGCTTTGTTTACAAGACGCATTCGAATTAACGTGTATATTATCTGGGCATTATTTGGCAGCTCTGCTGCATGCTAATTGCAGTAAAACTTAGACCGTTTTCTCTTGAACGTCTCTTCTATCGTGTAGGAGTTATCTACTTATGAAGGAGCGTTCAAGGTCACAACTCTAGGTGCTGTATGCGAACGCTAAGATATGGTAGTTACAATGGCATGGTATAGAAAATGGATAGGCATCGCTAAGTGTCCTTAATAGCCCACGGATTGCTGCTTTGTTTACACAACGCATTCGAATTAACGTGTATATTATCTGGGCATTATTTGGCAGCTCTGCTGCATGCTAATTGCAGTAAAACTTAGTCCGTTTTCTCTTGAACGTCTTCTCTATTGTGTAGGAGTTATCTACTTATGAAGGAGCCGTCAAGGTCACAACTCTGGTTACTGTATGCGAACGCTAAGATATGAGAGTTACAATGGCCTGGTATAGAACATCGATAGGCATCGCGAAGTACCCTATATAGCCCGCGGATTGCTACTTTGCGTACAAAACGCGTTCGAATTAACGTGTATATTATTTGGGCATTTTTTTAAAGCTCTGCTGCATACTAATTGCAGTAAAACTTATTCCGTTTTCTCTTGAACGTCTTTTCTATCGTGTAGGAGTTATCTACTTATGAAGGAGCATTCAAGGACACAACTTTAGTTACTGTATGCGAACGTTAAGATATGATAGTTACAATGGCATGGTATAAAACATCGATAGGCATCGCGAAGTGTCCTTAATAGCCCACGGATTGCAGCTTTGTTTACAAAACACATTCGAATTAACGTGTATATTATCTGGGCATTATTTGGCAGCTCTGATGCATGCTAATTGCAGTAAAATTTAGTCCATTTTATCTTGAACGTCTTTTCTATCGTGTAGGAGTTATCTACTTATGAAGGAGCGTTCAAGGTCACAACTTTAGTTACTGTATGCGATCGCTAAGATATGATAGTTACAATGGCATGGTATAGAACATCGATAGGCATCTCGAAGTGCCCTATATAGCCCACGGATTGCAACTTTTCGTACAAAACGCGTTCGAATTAACGTGTATATTATTTGGGCACTTTTTGAAAGATCTGCTGCATACTAATTGCAGTAAAACTTAGACCGTTTTCTCTTGAACGTCTTTTCTATCGTGTAGGAGTTATCTACTTATGAAGGAGCGTTCAAAGTCACAACTTTAGCTACTGTATGCGAACGCTAAGATATGGTAGTTACAATGGCATGGTATAGAAAATGGATAGGCATCGCGAAGTGTCCTTAATAGCCCACGGATTGCAGCTTTGTTTACAAAACGCATTCGAATTAACGTGTATATTATCTGGGCATTATTTGGCAGCTCTGATGCATGCTAATTGCAGTAAAATTCAGTCCATTTTCTCTTGAACGTCTTTTCTATCGTGTAGGAGTTATCTACTTATGAAGGAGCGTTCAAGGTCACAACTTTAGTTACTGTATGCGAACGCTAAGATATGATAGTTACAATGGCATGGTATAAAACGTCGATAGCCATCGCGAAGTGCCCTATATAGCCCACGGATTGCAACTTTACGTACAAAACGCGATCGAATTAACGTGTATATTATTTGGGCAGTTTTTGAAAGGTCTGCTGCATACTAATTGCAGTAAAACTTAGACCGGTTTCTCTTGAATGTCTTTTCTATCATGTAGGAGTTATCTACTTATGAAGGAGCGTTCAAGGTCACAGCTCTTTGTGCTCTATGCGAACCCTAAGATATGATAGTAACATTGACATGGTATAGAACATGGATAGTCTTCGTGAAGTGTCTTATATAGCCTGCGGATTGCTACTTTGCGTACAAAACGCGTTCGAATTAACATGTATATTATTTGGGCACTTTTTGAAAGTTCTGCTGCATGCTAATTGCAGTAAAACTTAGGCCATTTTCTCTTGACCATCTTTTCTATCGTGTAGGAATTATCTACTTATGAAGGAGCATTCAAGGTCACAACTTTAGTTACTGTATGCGAACGCTAAGATATGATAGTTACAATATCATGGTATAGAATATCGATAGGCATCGCGAAGTGTCCTTAATAGCCCACGGATTGCTGCTTTGTTTACAAAACGCATTCGAATTAACGTGTATATTATCTGGGCATTATTTGGCAACTCTGATGCATGCTAATTGCAGTAAAATTTAGTCCATTTTCTCTTGAACGTCTTTTCTATTGTGTAGGAGTTTTCTACTTATGAAGGAGCGTTCAAGGTCACAACTTTAGTTACTGTATGCGAACGCTAAGATATGATTGTTACAATGGCATGGTATAGAACATCGATAGGCATCGCGAAGTGCCCTATATAGCCCACGGATTGCAACTTTTCGTACAAAACGCGTTCGAATTAACGTGTATATTATTTGGGCACTTTTTGAAAGATCTGCTGCATACTAATTGCAGTAAAACTTAGACCGTTTTCTCTTGAACGTCTTTTCTATCGTGTAGGAGTTATCTACTTATGAAGGAGCGTTCAAGGTCACAACTCTAGGTGTTGTATGCGAACGCTAAGATATGGTAGTTACAATGGCATGGTATAGAAAATGGATAGGCATCGCTAAGTGTCCTTAATAGCCCACGGATTGCTGCTTTGTTTACAAGACGCATTCGAATTAACGTGTATATTATCTGGGCATTATTTGGCAGCTCTGCTGCATGCTAATTGCAGTAAAACTTAGACCGTTTTCTCTTGAACGTCTCTTCTATCGTGTAGGAGTTATCTACTTATGAAGGAGCGTTCAAGGTCACAACTCTAGGTGCTGTATGCGAACGCTAAGATATGGTAGTTACAATGGCATGGTATAGAAAATGGATAGGCATCGCTAAGTGTCCTTAATAGCCCACGGATTGCTGCTTTGTTTACACAACGCATTCGAATTAACGTGTATATTATCTGGGCATTATTTGGCAGCTCTGCTGCATGCTAATTGCAGTAAAACTTAGTCCGTTTTCTCTTGAACGTCTTCTCTATTGTGTAGGAGTTATCTACTTATGAAGGAGCCGTCAAGGTCACAACTCTGGTTACTGTATGCGAACGCTAAGATATGAGAGTTACAATGGCCTGGTATAGAACATCGATAGGCATCGCGAAGTACCCTATATAGCCCGCGGATTGCTACTTTGCGTACAAAACGCGTTCGAATTAACGTGTATATTATTTGGGCATTTTTTTAAAGCTCTGCTGCATACTAATTGCAGTAAAACTTATTCCGTTTTCTCTTGAACGTCTTTTCTATCGTGTAGGAGTTATCTACTTATGAAGGAGCATTCAAGGACACAACTTTAGTTACTGTATGCGAACGTTAAGATATGATAGTTACAATGGCATGGTATAAAACATCGATAGGCATCGCGAAGTGTCCTTAATAGCCCACGGATTGCAGCTTTGTTTACAAAACACATTCGAATTAACGTGTATATTATCTGGGCATTATTTGGCAGCTCTGATGCATGCTAATTGCAGTAAAATTTAGTCCATTTTATCTTGAACGTCTTTTCTATCGTGTAGGAGTTATCTACTTATGAAGGAGCGTTCAAGGTCACAACTTTAGTTACTGTATGCGATCGCTAAGATATGATAGTTACAATGGCATGGTATAGAACATCGATAGGCATCTCGAAGTGCCCTATATAGCCCACGGATTGCAACTTTTCGTACAAAACGCGTTCGAATTAACGTGTATATTATTTGGGCACTTTTTGAAAGATCTGCTGCATACTAATTGCAGTAAAACTTAGACCGTTTTCTCTTGAACGTCTTTTCTATCGTGTAGGAGTTATCTACTTATGAAGGAGCGTTCAAAGTCACAACTTTAGCTACTGTATGCGAACGCTAAGATATGGTAGTTACAATGGCATGGTATAGAAAATGGATAGGCATCGCGAAGTGTCCTTAATAGCCCACGGATTGCAGCTTTGTTTACAAAACGCATTCGAATTAACGTGTATATTATCTGGGCATTATTTGGCAGCTCTGATGCATGCTAATTGCAGTAAAATTCAGTCCATTTTCTCTTGAACGTCTTTTCTATCGTGTAGGAGTTATCTACTTATGAAGGAGCGTTCAAGGTCACAACTTTAGTTACTGTATGCGAACGCTAAGATATGATAGTTACAATGGCATGGTATAGAACATCGATAGGCATCGCGAAGTGCCCTATATAGCCCACGGATTGCAACTTTTCGTACAAAACGCGTTCGAATTAACGTGTATATTATTTGGGCACTTTTTGAAAGATCTGCTGCATACTAATTGCAGTAAAACTTAGACCGTTTTCTCTTGAACGTCTTTTCTATCGTGTAGGAGTTATCTACTTATGAAGGAGCGTTCAAGGTCACAACTTTAGTTACTGTATGCGAACGCTAAGATATGGTAGTTACAATGGCATGGTATAGAAAATGGATAGGCATCGCGAAGTGTCCTTAATAGCCCACGGATTGCTTCTTTGTTTACAAAACGCATTCGAATTAACGTGTATATTATCTGGGCATTATTTGGCAGCCTTGCTGCTTGCCAATTGCAGTAAAACTAAATGAATTTTCACTTGTACGTCTTTTCTATCATGTAACAGTAATCTACGAATGAAGGAGCGTTCAAGGTCACAGCTCTTTGTGCTTTATGAGAACCCTAAGATATGATAGTAACATTGACATGGTATAGAACATGGATAGGCATCGCGAAGTGCCCTATATAGCCCACGGATTGCAACTTTACGTACAAAACGCGTTCGAATTAACGTGTATATTATTTGGGCACTTTTTGATAGCTCTGTTGCACACTAATTGCAGTAAAACTTAGACCGGTTTCTCTTGAACGTGTTTTCTATCATGTAGGAGTTATCTACTTATGAAGGAGCCGTCAAGGTCACAACTCTAGTTACCGTATGCGAACGATAAGATATGATAGTTACAATGGCATGGTATAGAACATCGATAGGCATCCCGAAGTGCCCTATATAGCCCACGGATTGCAACTTTACGTACAAAACGCGATTGAATTAATGTGTGTATTATTTGGGCACTTTTTGAAAGCTCTGTTGCATACTAATTGCAGTAAAACTAAATGAATTTTCACTTGTACGTTTTTTTTATCATGTAGCAGTAATCTACGAATGAAGGAGCGTTCAAGGTCACAGCTCTTTGTGCTCTATGCGAACCCTAAGATATGATAGTAACATTGACATGGTATAGAACATGGATAGGCATCGCGAAGTGTCCTTAATAGCCCACGGATTTCTGCTTTGTTTACAAAACGCATTCGAATTAACGTGTATATTGTCTGGGCATTATTTGGCAGCTCTGCTGCATGCTAATTGCAGTAAAATTTAGTCCATTTTCTCTTGAACGTCTTTTCTATCGTGTAGGAGTTATCTACTTATGAAGGAGCGTTCAAGTTCACAACTCTAGTTACTGTATGCGAACGCTAAGATATGAGAGTTACAATGGCCTGGTATAGAACATCGATAGGCATCGCGAAGTACCCTATATAGCCCACGGATTGCAACTTTACGTACAAAACGCGATCGAATTAATGTGTGTATATTTGGGCACTTTTTGAAAGCTCTGTTGCATACTAATTGCAGTAAAACTTAGACCGTTTTCTCTTGAACGTTTTTTCTATCGTGTAGAAGTTATCTACTTATGAAGGAGCGTTCAAGGTCAGAACTCTAGGTGCTATATGCAAACGCTAAGATATGGTAGTTTCAATGGCATGGTATAGAAAATGGATAGGCATCGCTAAGTGTCCTTAATAGCCCACGGATTGCTACTTTGGGTACAAAACGCGTTCGAATTAACCTGTATATTATTTGGGCACTTTTTGAAAGCTCTGCTTCATACTAATTGCAGTAAAACTTAGTCCGTTTTCTCTTGAACGTCTTTTGTATCTTGTAGGAGTTATCTACTTATGAAGGAGCGTTCAAGGTCACCACTCTAGTTACTGTATGCGAACGCTAAGATATGATAGTTACAGTGGCATGGTATAGAACGTCGATAGCCATCGCGAAGTGCTCTATATAGCCCACGGATTGAAACTTTACGTACAAAACGCGATCGAATTAACGTGTATATTATTTGGGCACTTTTTGAAAGATCTGCTGCATGCTAATTGCAGTAAAACTAAATGAATTTTCACTTGTACGAAGTACAAGTCGCGAAGTGTCCTTAATAGCCCACGGATTGCAGCTTTGTTTACAAAACACATTCGAATTAACGTGTATATTATCTGGGCATTATTTGGCAGCTCTGATGCATGCTAATTGCAGTAAAATTTAGTCCATTTTCTCTTGAACGTCTTTTCTATCGTGTAGGAGTTATCTACTTATGAAGGAGCGTTCAAGGTCACAACTTTAGTTACTGTATGCGAACGCTAAGATATGATAGTTACAATGGCATGGTATAGAACATCGATAGGCATCGCGAAGTGCCCTATATAGCCCACGGATTGCAACTTTTCGTACAAAACGCGTTCGAATTAACGTGTATATTATTTGGGCACTTTTTGAAAGATCTGCTGCATACTAATTGCATTAAAACTTAGACCGTTTTCTCTTGAACGTCTTTTCTATCGTGTAGGAGTTATCTACTTATGAAGGAGCGTTCAAGGTCACAACTTTAGTTACTGTATGCGAACGCTAAGATATGGTAGTTACAATGGCATGGTATAGAAAATGGATAGGCATCGCGAAGTGTCCTTAATAGCCCACGGATTGCAGCTTTGTTTACAAAACGCATTCGAATTAACGTGTATATTATCTGGGCATTATTTGGCAGCTCTGATGCATGCTAATTGCAGTAAAATTCAGTCCATTTTCTCTTGAACGTCTTTTCTATCGTGTAGGAGTTATCTACTTATGAAGGAGCGTTCAAGGTCACAACTTTAGTTACTGTATGCGAACGCTAAGATATGATAGTTACAATGGCATGGTATAGAACATCGATAGGCATCGCGAAGTGCCCTATATAGCCCACGGATTGCAACTTTTCGTACAAAACGCGTTCGAATTAACGTGTATATTATTTGGGCACTTTTTGAAAGATCTGCTGCATACTAATTGCAGTAAAACTTAGACCGTTTTCTCTTGAACGTCTTTTCTATCGTGTAGGAGTTATCTACTTATGAAGGAGCGTTCAAGGTCACAACTTTAGTTACTGTATGCGAACGCTAAGATATGGTAGTTACAATGGCATGGTATAGAAAATGGATAGGCATCGCGAAGTGTCCTTAATACCCCACGGATTGCTGCTTTGTTTACAAAACGCATTCGAATTAACGTGTATATTATCTGGGCACTATTTGGTAGCTCTGCTGCATGCTAATTGCAGTAAAACTAAATGAATTTTCACTTGTACGTCTTTTCTATCATGTAGCAGTAATCTACAAATGAAGGAGCGTTCAAGGTCACAGCTCTTTGTGCTCTATGCGAACCCTAAGATATGATAGTAACAATCACATGGTATAGAACATGGACAGGCATCGCGAAGTGTCCTCAATAGCCCACGGATTGCTGCTTTGTTTATAAAACGCATTCGAATTTTCGTGTATATCATCAGGGCATTATTTGGCAGCTCTGCTGCATGCTAATTGAATTAAAACTTGGACCGTTTTCTCTTGTACGTCTTTTCCATCGTGTGGGAGATATCTACGTATGAAGGAGCGTTCAAGGTCACAACTCTAGTTACTGTATGCGAACGCTAAGATATGATAGTTACAATGGCATGGTATAGAACATCGATAAGCATCCCGAAGTGCCCTATATAGCCCACGGATTGCAACTTTACGTACAAATCGCGATCGAATTAATGTGTGTATTATTTGGGCACTTTTTTAATGCTCTGTTGCATACTAATTGCAGTAAAACTTGGACCGCTTTCTCTTGAACGTTTTTTCTATCGTGTAGAAGTTATCTACTTATGAAGGAGCGTTCAAGGTCAGAACTCTAGGTGCTATATGCGAACGCTAAGATATGGTAGTTTCAATGGCATGGTATAGAAAATGGATAGGCATCGCTAAGTGTCCTTAATAGCCAACGGATTGCTGCTTTGTTTACAAAACGCATTCGAATTAACGTGTATATTATCTGGGCATTATTTGGCAGCTCTGCTGCATGATAATTGCAGTAAAACTTAGTCCGTTTTCTCTTGAACGTCTTCTCTATTGTGTAGGAGTTATCTACTTATGAAGGAGCCGTCAAGTTCACAACTCTAGTTACTGTATGCGAACGCTAAGATATGAGAGTTACAATGGCCTGGTATAGAACATCGATAGGCATCGCGAAGTACCCTATATAGCCCGCGGATTGCTACTTTGCGTACAAAACGAGTTCGAATTAACGTGTATATTATTTGGGCATTTTTTTAAAGCTCTGCTGCATACTAATTGCAGTAAAACTTATTCCGTTTTCTCTTGAACGTCTTTTCTATCGTGTAGGAGTTATCTACTTATGAAGGAGCATTAAAGGTCACAACTTTAGTTACTGTATGCGAACGCTAAGATATGATAGTTACAATGGCATGGTATAGAACATCGATAGGCATTGCGAAGTGTCCTTAATAGCCCACGGATTGCAGCTTTGTTTACAAAACGCATTCGAATTAACGTGTATATTATCTGGGCATTATTTGGCAGCTCTGATGCATGCTAATTGCAGTAAAATTTAGTCCATTTTCTCTTGAACGTCTTTTCTATCGTGTAGGAGTTATCTACTTATGAAGGAGCGTTCAAGGTCACAACTTTAGTTACTGTATGCGAACGCTAAGATATGATAGTTACAATGGCATGGTATAGAACATCGATAGGCATCGCGAAGTGCCCTATATAGCCCACGGATTGCAACTTTACGTACAAAACGCGATCGAATTAATGTGTGTATTATTTGGGCACTTTTTGAATGCTCTGTTGCATACTAATTGCAGTAAAACTTAGACCGTTTTCTCTTGAACGTTTTTTCTATCGTGTAGAAGTTATCTACTTATGAAGAAGCGTTCAAGGTCAGAACTCTAGGTGCTATATGCGAACGCTAAGATATGGTAGTTTCAATGGCATGGTATAGAAAATGGATAGGCATCGCTAAGTGTCCTTAGTAGCCCACGGATTGCTGCTTTGTTTACAAAACGCATTCGAATTAACGTGTATATTATCTGGGCATTATTTGGCAGCTCTGCTGCATGCTAATTGCAGTAAAACTTAGTCCGTTTTCTCTTGAACGTCTTTTCTATTGTGTAGGAGTTATCTACTTATGAAGGAGCCGTCAAGGTCACAACTCTAGTTACCGTATGCGAACGCTAAGATATGATAGTTACAATGGCATGGTATAGCAAATGGATAGGCATCGCGAAGTGTCCTTAATAGCCCACGGATTGCTGCTTTGTTTACAAAACGCATTCGAATTAACGTATATATTATCTGGGCATTATTTGGCAGCTCTGCTGCATGTTAATTGCAGTAAAACTAAATGAACTTTCACTTGTACGTCTTTTCTATCATGTAGCATTAATCTACAAATGAAGGAGCGTGCAAGGTCACAGCTCTTTGTGCTCTATGCGAACCCTAAGATATGATAGTAACAATCACATGGTATAGAACATGGACAGGCATCGCGAAGTGTCCTCAATAGCCCACGGATTGCTGCTTTGTTTATAAAACGCTTTCGAATTTTCGTGTATATCATCAGGGCATTATTTGGCAGCTCTGCTGCATGCTAATTGAATTAAAACTTGGACCGTATTCTCTTGTACGTCTTTTCCATCGTGTGGGAGATATCTACGTATGAAGGAGCGTTCAAGGTCACAACTCTAGTTACTGTATGCGAACGCTAAGATATGAGAGTTACAATGGCCTGGTATAGAACATCGATAGGCATCGCGAAGTACCCTATATAGCCCGCGGATTGCTACTTTGCGTACAAAACGCGTTCGAATTAACGTGTATATTATTTGGGCACTTTTTTAAAGCTCTGCTGCATACTAATTGCAGTAAAACTTATTCCGTTTTCTCTTGAACGTCTTTTCTATAGCGTAGGAGTTATCTACTAATGAAGGACCGTTCAAGGTCACCACTTTAGTTACTGTATGCGAACGCTAAGATATGATAGTTACAATGGCATGGTATAGAACATCGATAGCCATCCTGAAGTGCCCTATATAGCCCACGGATTGCAACTTTACGTACAAAACGCGATCGAATTAATGTGTGTATTATTTGGGCACTTTTTGAAAGCTCTGTTGCATACTAATTGCAGTAAAACTAAATGAATTTTCACTTGTACGTTTTTTTTATTATGTAGCAGTAATCTACGAATGATGGAGCGTTCAAGGTCACAGCTTTTTGTGCTCTATGCGAACCCTAAGATATGATAGTAACATTGACATGATATAGAACATGGATAGGCTTCGCGAAGTGCCTTATATAGCCCGCGGATTGCTACTTTGCGTACAAAACGCGTTCGAATTAACGTGTATATTATTTGGGCACTTTTTGAAAGATCTGCTGCATACTAATTACAGTAAAACTTGGACCGTTTTCTCTTGAACGTCTTTTCTATCGTGTAGGAGTTATCTACTTATGAAGGAGCGTTCAAGGTCACAACTCTAGGTGTTGAATGCGAACGCTAAGATATGGTAGTTACAATGTCATGTTATAGAAAATAGATAGGCATCGCAAAGTGTCCTTAATAGCCCACGGATTGCTGCTTTGTTTAAAAAACGCATTCGAATTAACGTGTACTTTATCTGGGCATTATTTGGCAGCTCTGCTGCATGCTAATTGCAGTAAAACTTAGTTCGTTTTCTCTTGAACGTCTTTTCCATTGTGTAGGAGTTATCTACTTATGAAGGATCGTTCAAGGTCACAACTCTAGTTACCGTATGCGAACGCTAAGATATGATAGTTACAATGGCATGGTATAGAAAACGGATAGGCATCGCGAAGTGTCCTTAATAGCCGACGGATTGCTGCTTTGTTTACAAAACGCATTCGAATTAACGTGTATATTATCTGGGCATTATTTGGCAGACTTGCTGCTTGCTAATTGCAGTAAAACTAAATGAATTTTCACTTGTACATCTTTTCTATCATGTAGCAGTAATCTACCAATGAATGAGCGTTCAAGGTCACAGCTCTTTGTTCTCTATGCGAACCCTAAGATATGATAGTAACAATCACATGGTATAGAACATGGATAGGCATCGCGAAGTGTCATCAATAGCCCACGGATTGCTGCTTTGTTTATAAAACGCATTCGAATTTTCGTGTATATTATCTAGGCATTATTTGGCAGCTCTGCTGCATGCTAATTGCAGTAAAACTTAGTCCGTTTTCTCTTGAACGTCTTTTCTATCTTGTAGGAGTTATCTACTTATGAAGGAGCGTTCAACGTCACAACTCTAGGTGCTGTATGCGAACGCTAAGATATGGTAGTTACAATGGCATGGTATGGAAAATGGATAGGCATCGCGAAGTGTCCTTAATAGCCCACGGATTGCTGCTTGGTTTACAAAACGCATTCGAATTAACGTGTATATTATCTGGGCACTATTTGGTAGCTCTGCTGCATGCTAATTGCAGTAAAACTAAATGAATTTTCACTTGTACGTCTTTTCTATCATGTAGCATTAATCTACAAATGAAGGAGCGTTCAAGGTCACAGCTCTTTGTGCTCTATGCGAACCCTAAGTCATGATAGTAACATTGACATGGTATAGAACATGGATAGGCATCGCGAAGTGTCCTCAATAGCCCACGGATTGCTGCTTTGTTTAGAAAACGCATTCGAATTTTCGTGTATATCATCTGGGCATTATTTGGCAGCTCTGCTGCATGCTAATTGCAGTAAAATTTAGTCCGTTTTCTCTTGAATGTCTTTTCTATCGCGTAGGAGTTATCTACTTATGAAGGAGCGTTCAAGGTCACAACTCTAGTTACTGTATGTGAACGCTAAGATATGATAGTTACAATGGCCTGGTATAGAACATCGATAGGCATCGCGAAGTGCCCTATATAGCCCGCGGATTGCTACTTTGGGTACAAAACGCGTTCGAATTAACCTGTATATTATTTGGGCACTTTTTGAAAGCTCTGCTGCATACTAATTGCAGTAAAACTTAGACCGGTTTCTCTTGAACGGCTTTTCTATCATGTAGGAGTTATCATCTTATGAAGGCGCGTTCAAGATCACAACTCTAGTTACTGTATGCGAACGCTTAGATATGATAGTTACAATGGCATGGTATAGAACGTCGATAGCCATCGCGAAGTGCCCTATATAGCCCACGGATTGAAACTTTACATACAAAACGCGATCGAATTAATGTGTGTATTATTTGGGCACTTTTTGAAAGCTCTGTTGCATACTAATTGCAGTAAAACTTAGACCGTTTTCTCTTGAACGTCTTTTCTATCTTGTAGGAGTTATCTACTTATGAAGGAGCGTTGAACGTCACAACTCTAGGTGTTGTATGCGAACGCTAAGATATGGTAGTTACAATGGCATGGTATAGAAAATGGATAGGCATCGCGAAGTGTCCTTAATAGCCCACGGATTGCTGCTTTGTTTACAAAACGCATTCGAATTAACGTGTATATTTTCTGGGCATTATTTGGCAGCCTTGCTACAGCTAATTGCAGTAAAGCTAAATGAATTTTCACTTGTACGTCTTTTCTGTCATGTAGCAGTAATCTACGAATGAAGGAGCGTTCAAGGTCACAGCTCTTTGTGCTCTATGCGAACCCTAAGATATGATAGTAACATTGACATGGTATAGCATGGATAGGCATCGCGAAGTGTCCTTAATAGCCCACGGATTGCTGCTTTGTTTACAAAACGCATTCGAATTAACGTGTATATTATCTGGGCATTATTTGGCAGCTCTGCTGCATGCTAATTGCAGTAAAACTTTTCCGTTTTCTCTTGAACGTCTTTTCTATCGTGTAGGAGTTATCTACTTATGAAAGAGCGTTCAAGGTCACAACTTTAGTTACTGTTTGCGAACGCTAAGATATGATAGTTACAATGGCATTGTATAGAACATCGATAGGCATCCCGAAGTGCCCTATATAGCCCACGGATTGCAACTTTACGTACAAAACGCGATCGAATTAATGTGTGTATTATTTGGGCACTTTTTGAAAGCTCTGTTGCATACTAATTGCAGTAAAACTTAGACCGTTTTCTCTTGAACGTCTTTTCTATCTTGTAGGAGTTATCTACTTATGAAGGAGCGTTCAACGTCACAACTCTAGGTGCTGTATGCGAACGCTAAGATATGAGAGTTACAATGGCCTGGTATAGAACATCGATAGGCATCGCGAAGTGCCCTATATAGCCCATGGATTGCAACTTCTCGTTCAAAACGCGTTCGAATTAACGTGTATATTATTTGGGCACTTTTTGAAAGATCTGCTGCATACTAATTGCAGTAAAACTTAGACCGTTTTCTCTTGAACGTCTTTTCTATCGTGTAGGAGTTATCTACTTATGAAGGAGCGTTCAAGGTCACAACTCTAGTTGTTGAATGCGAACGCTAAGATATGGTAGTTACAATGTCATGTTATAGAAAATAGATAGGCATCGCAAAGTGTCCTTAATAGCCCACGGATTGCTGCTTTGTTTAAAAATCGCATTCGAATTAACGTGTATTTTATCTGGGCATTATTTGTCAGCTCTGCTGCATGCTAATTGCAGTAAAACTTGGTCAATTCTCTATTGAACGTCTTTTCTATCGTGTAGGAGATATGTATTTATGAAGGAGCGTTCAAGGTCACAACTTTAGTTATTGTATGCGACCGCTAAGATATGATAGTTACAATGGCATGGTATAAAACGTCGATAGCCATCGCGAAGTGCCCTATATAGCCCACGGATTGCAACATTACGTACAGAACGCGATCGAATTAACGTGTATATTATTTGGGCAGTTTTTGAAAGGTCTGCTGCATACTAATTGCAGTAAAACTTAGACCGGTTTCTCTTGAATGTCTTTTCTATCATGTAGGAGTTATCTACTTATGAAGGAGCGTTCAAGGTCACAGCTCTTTGTGCTCTATGCGAACCCTAAGATATGATAGTAACATTGACATGGTATAGAACATGGATAGTCTTCGTGAAGTGTCTTATATAGCCTGCGGATTGCTACTTTGCGTACAAAACGCGTTCGAATTAACATGTATATTATTTGGGCACTTTTTGAAAGTTCTGCTGCATGCTAATTACAGTAAAACTTAGGCCATTTTCTCTTGACCGTCTTTTCTATCGTGTAGGAATTATCTACTTATGAAGGAGCATTCAAGGTCACAACTTTAGTTACTGTATGCGAACGCTAAGATATGATAGTTACAATATCATGGTATAGAATATCGATAGGCATCGCGAAGTGTCCTTAATAGCCCACGGATTGCTGCTTTGTTTACAAAACGCATTCGAATTAACGTGTATATTATCTGGGCATTATTTGGCAACTCTGATGCATGCTAATTGCAGTAAAATTTAGTCCATTTTCTCTTGAACGTCTTTTCTATTGTGTAGGAGTTTTCTACTTATGAAGGAGCGTTCAAGGTCACAACTTTAGTTACTGTATGCGAACGCTAAGATATGATTGTTACAATGGCATGGTATAGAACATCGATAGGCATCGCGAAGTGCCCTATATAGCCCACGGATTGCAACTTTTCGTACAAAACGCGTTCGAATTAACGTGTATATTATTTGGGCACTTTTTGAAAGATCTGCTGCATACTAATTGCAGTAAAACTTAGACCGTTTTCTCTTGAACGTCTTTTCTATCGTGTAGGAGTTATCTACTTATGAAGGAGTGTTCAAGGTCACAACTCTAGGTGTTGTATGCGAACGCTAAGATATGGTAGTTACAATGGCATGGTATAGAAAATGGATAGGCATCGCTAAGTGTCCTTAATAGCCCACGGATTGCTGCTTTGTTTACAAGACGCATTCGAATTAACGTGTATATTATCTGGGCATTATTTGGCAGCTCTGCTGCATGCTAATTGCAGTAAAACTTAGACCGTTTTCTCTTGAACGTCTTTTCTATCGTGTAGGAGTTATCTACTTATGAAGGAGCGTTCAAGGTCACAACTCTAGGTGCTGTATGCGAACGCTAAGATATGGTAGTTACAATGGCATGGTATAGAAAATGGATAGGCATCGCTAAGTGTCCTTAATAGCCCACGGATTGCTGCTTTGTTTACACAACGCATTCGAATTAACGTGTATATTATCTGGGCATTATTTGGCAGCTCTGCTGTATGCTAATTGCAGTAAAACTTAGTCCGTTTTCTCTTGAACGTCTTCTCTATTGTGTAGGAGTTATCTACTTATGAAGGAGCCGTCAAGGTCACAACTCTGGTTACTGTATGCGAACGCTAAGATATGAGAGTTACAATGGCCTGGTATAGAACATCGATAGGCATCGCGAAGTACCCTATATAGCCCGCGGATTGCTACTTTGCGTACAAAACGCGTTCGAATTAACGTGTATATTATTTGGGCATTTTTTTAAAGCTCTGCTGCATACTAATTGCAGTAAAACTTATTCCGTTTTCTCTTGAACGTCTTTTCTATCGTGTAGGAGTTATCTACTTATGAAGGAGCATTCAAGGACACAACTTTAGTTACTGTATGCGAACGTTAAGATATGATAGTTACAATGGCATGGTATAAAACATCGATAGGCATCGCGAAGTGTCCTTAATAGCCCACGGATTGCAGCTTTGTTTACAAAACACATTCGAATTAACGTGTATATTATCTGGGCATTATTTGGCAGCTCTGATGCATGCTAATTGCAGTAAAATTTAGTCCATTTTCTCTTGAACGTCTTTTCTATCGTGTAGGAGTTATCTACTTATGAAGGAGCGTTCAAGGTCACAACTTTAGTTACTGTATGCGATCGCTAAGATATGATAGTTACAATGGCATGGTATAGAACATCGATAGGCATCGCGAAGTGCCCTATATAGCCCACGGATTGCAACTTTTCGTACAAAACGCGTTCGAATTAACGTGTATATTATTTGGGCACTTTTTGAAAGATCTGCTGCATACTAATTGCAGTAAAACTTAGACCGTTTTCTCTTGAACGTCTTTTCTATCGTGTAGGAGTTATCTACTTATGAAGGAGCGTTCAAGGTCACAACTTTAGTTACTGTATGCGAACGCTAAGATATGGTAGTTACAATGGCATGGTATAGAAAATGGATAGGCATCGCGAAGTGTCCTTAATAGCCCACGGATTGCAGCTTTGTTTACAAAACGCATTCGAATTAACGTGTATATTATCTGGGCATTATTTGGCAGCTCTGATGCATGCTAATTGCAGTAAAATTCAGTCCATTTTCTCTTGAACGTCTTTTCTATCGTGTAGGAGTTATCTACTTATGAAGGAGCGTTCAAGGTCACAACTTTAGTTACTGTATGCGAACGCTAAGATATGATAGTTACAATGGCATGGTATAGAACATCGATAGGCATCGCGAAGTGCCCTATATAGCCCACGGATTGCAACTTTTCGTACAAAACGCGTTCGAATTAACGTGTATATTATTTGGGCACTTTTTGAAAGATCTGCTGCATACTAATTGCAGTAAAACTTAGACCGTTTTCTCTTGAACGTCTTTTCTATCGTGTAGGAGTTATCTACTTATGAAGGAGCGTTCAAGGTCACAACTCTAGGTGCTGTATGCGAACGCTAAGATATGGTAGTTACAATGGCATGGAATGGAAAATGGATAGGCATCGCGAAGTGTCCTTAATAGCCCACGGATTGCTGCTTGGTTTACAAAACGCATTCGAATTAACGTGTATATTATCTGGGCACTATTTGGTAGCTCTGCTGCATGCTAATTGCAGTAAAACTAAATGAATTTTCACTTGTACGTCTTTTCTATCATGTAGCAGTAATTTACAAATGAAGGAGCGTTCAAGGTCACAGCTCTTTGTGCTCTATGCGAACCCTAAGATATGATAGTAACATTGACATGGTATTGAACAAGGATAGGCATCGCGAAGTGTCCTCAATAGCCCACGGATTGCTGCTTAGTTTACAGAACGCATTCGAATTTTCGTGTATATTATCTAGGCATTATTTGGCAGCTCTGCTGCATGCTAATTGCAGTAAAACTTAGTCCGTTTTCTCTTGAACGTCTTTTCTATCTTGTAGGAGTTATCTACTTATGAAGGAGCGTTCAACGTCACAACTCTAGGTGCTGTATGCGAACGCTAAGATATGGTAGTTACAATGGCATGGAATGGAAAATGGATAGGCATCGCGAAGTGTCCTTAATAGCCCACGGATTGCTGCTTGGTTTACAAAACGCATTCGAATTAACGTGTATATTATCTGGGCACTATTTGGTAGCTCTGCTGCATGCTAATTGCAGTAAAACTAAATGAATTTTCACTTGTACGTCTTTTCTATCATGTAGCAGTAATCTACAAATGAAGGAGCGTTCAAGGTCACAGCTCTTTGTGCTCTATGCGAACCCTAAGATATGATAGTAACATTGACATGGTATAGAACATGGATAGGCATCGCGAAGTGTCCTCAATAGCCCACGGTTTGCTGCTTTGTTTAGAAAACGCATTCGAATTTTCGTGTATATCATCTGGGCATTATTTGGCAGCTCTGCTGCATGCTAATTGCAGTAAAATTTAGTCCGTTTTCTCTTGAATGTCTTTTCTATCGTGTAGGAGTTATCTACTTATGAAGGAGCGTTCAAGGTCACAACTCTAGTTACTGTATGCGAACGCTAAGATAAGATAGTTACAATAGCATGGTATAGAACATCGATAGGCATCGCGAAGTGCCCTATATAGCCCACGGATTGCAACTTTACGTACAAAACGCGATCGAATTAATGTGTGTATTATTTGGGCACTTTTTGAAAGCTCTGTTGCATACTAATTGCAGTAAAACTTAGACCGTTTTCTCTTGAACGTTTTTTCTATCGTGTAGAAGTTATCTACTTATGAAGGAGCGTTCAAGGTCACAACTCTAGTTACTGTATGCGAACGCTAAGATAAGATAGTTACAATAGCATGGTATAGAACATCGATAGGCATCGCGAAGTGCCCTATATAGCCCGCGGATTGCTACTTTGGGTACAAAACGCGTTCGAATTAACCTGTATATTATTTGGGCACTTTTTGAAAGCTCTGCTGCATACTAATTGCAGTAAAACTTAGACCGGTTTCTCTTGAACGGCTTTTCTATCATGTAGGAGTTATCTACTTATGAAGGCGCGTTCAAGATCACAACTCTAGTTACTGTATGCGAACGCTAAGATAAGATAGTTACAATAGCATGGTATAGAACATCGATAGGCATCGCGAAGTGCCCTATATAGCCCACGGATTGCAACTTTACGTACAAAACGCGATCGAATTAATGTGTGTATTATTTGGGCACTTTTTGAAAGCTCTGTTGCATACTAATTGCAGGAAAACTTAGACCGTTTTCTCTTGAACGTTTTTTCTATCGTGTAGAAGTTATCTACTTATGAAGGAGCGTTCAAGGTCAGAACTCTAGGTGCTATATGCGAACGCTAAGATATGGTAGTTTCAATGGCATGGTATAGAAAATGGATAGGCATCGCTAAGTGTCCTTAATAGCCCACGGATTGCTGCTTTGTTTACAAAACGCATTCGAATTAACGTGTATATTATCTGGGCATTATTTGGCAGCTCTGCTGCATGCTAATTGCAGTAAAACTTAGTCCGTTTTCTTTTGAACGTCTTTTCTATTGTGTAGGAGTTATCTACTTATGAAGGAGCCGTCAAGGTCACAACTCTAGTTACCGTATGCGAACGCTAAGATATGATAGTTGTTACAATGACATGGTATAGCAATGGATAGGCATCGCGAAGTGTCCTTAATAGCCCACGGATTGCTGCTTTGTTTACAAAACGCATTCGAATTAACGTATATATTATCTGGGCATTATTTGGCAGCTCTGCTGCATGTTAATTGCAGTAAAACTAAATGAATTTTCACTTGTACGTCTTTTCTATCATGTAGCAGTAATCTACAAATGAAGGAGCGTTCAAGGTCACAGCTCTTTGTGCTCTATGCTAACCCTAAGATATAATAGTAACAATCACATGGTATAGAACATGGACAGGCATCGCGAAGTGTCTTCAATGGCCCACGGATTGCTGCTTTCTTTATAAAACGCATTCGAATTTTCGTGTATATCATCAGGGCATTATTTGGCAGCTCTGCTGCATGCTAATTGAATTAAAACTTGGACCGTTTTCTCTTGTACGTCCTTTCCATCGTGTGGGAGATATCTACGTATGAAGGAGCGTTCAAGGTCACAACTCTAGTTACTGTATGCGAACGCTAAGATATGATAGTTACAATGGCATGGTGTAGAACATCGATAGGCATCCCGAAGTGCCCTATATAGCCCACGGATTGCAACTTTACGTACAAAACGTGATCGAATTAATGTGTGTATTATTTGGGCACTTTTTGAAAGCTCTGTTGCATACTAATTGCAGTAAAACTTAGACCGTTTTCTCTTGAACGTCTTTTCTATCTTGTAGGAGTTATCTACTTATGAAGGAGCGTTCAAGGTCACAACTCTAGGTGTTGAATGCGAACGCTAAGATATGAGAGTTACAATGGCCTGGTATAGAACATCGATAGGCATCGCTAAGTGCCCTATATAGCCCACGGATTGCAACTTTTCGTTCAAAACGCGTCCGAATTAACGTGTGTATTATTTGGGCACTTTTTGAAAGATCTGCTGCTTATTAATTGCAGTAAAACTTAGACCGTTTTCTCTTGAACGTCTTTTCTATCGTGTAGGAGTTATCTACTTATGAAGGAGCGTTCAAGGTCACAACTCTAGGTGTTGAATGCGAACGCTAAGATATGGTAGTTACAATGTCATGTTATGGAAAATAGAAAGGCATCGCAAAGTGTCCTTAATAGCTCACGGATTGCTGCTTTGTTTAAAAAACGCATTCGAATTAACGTGTATTTTATCTGGGCATTATTTGGCAGCTCTGCTGCATGCTAATTGCAGTAAAGCGTAGTCCATTTTCTATTCAACGTCTTTTCTATCGTGTAGGAGTTATGTATTTATGAAGGAGCGTTCAAGGTCACAACTTTAGTTACTGTATGCGAACGCTAAGATATGATAGTTACAATGGCATGGTATAGGACATCGATTGGCATCGCGAAGTGCCCTATATAGCCCACGGATTGCAACTTTTCGTAAAAAACGCGTTCGAATTAACGTGTATATTATTTGGGCACTTTTTGAAAGATTTGTTGCATACTAATTGCAGTAAAACTTAGACCGGTTTCTCTTGAACGTCTTTTCCATCATGTAGGAGTTATCTACTTATGAAGAAGCGTTCAAGGTCACAACTCTAGTGACCGTATGCGAACGCTAAGATATGATTGTTACAATGGCATGGTATAGAAAATGGATAGGCATCGCTAAATGTCCTTAATAGCCCACGGATTGCTGCTTTGTTTAAAAAACGCATTCGAATTAACGTGAACGTATCTACTTATGAAGAAGCGTTCTAGGTCACAACCCTAGTGACCGTATGCGAACGCTAAGATATGATAGTTACAATGGCATGGTATAGAAAACGGATAGGCATCGCGAAGTGTCCTTAATAGCCGACGGATTGCTGCTTTGTTTACAAAACGCATTCGAATTAACGTATATATTATCTGGGCATTATTTGGCAGCTCTGCTGCATGTTAATTGCAGTAAAACTAAATAAATTTTCACTTGTACGTCTTTTCTATCATGTAGCAGTAATCTACAAATGAAGGAGCGTTCAAGGTCACAGCTCTTTGTGCTCTATGCTAACCCTAAGATATAATAGTAACAATCACATGGTATATAACATGGACAGGCATCGCGAAGTGTCTTCAATAGCCCACGGATTGCTGCTTTCTTTATAAAACGCATTCGAATTTTCGTGTATCAGGGCATTATTTGGCAGCTCTGCTGCATGCTAATTGAATTAAAACTTGGACCGTTTTCTCTTGTACGTCTTTTCCATCGTGTGGGAGATAACTACGTATGAAGGAGCGTGCAAGGTCACAACTCTAGTTACTGTATGCGAACGCTAAGATATGATAGTTACAATGGCATGGTGTAGAACATCGATAGGCATCCCGAAGTGCCCTATATAGCCCACGGATTGCAACTTTACGTACAAAACGTGATCGAATTAATGTGTGTATTATTTGGGCACTTTTTGAAAGCTCTGTTGCATACTAATTGCAGTAAAACTTAGACCGTTTTCTCTTGAACGTCTTTTCTATCTTGTAGGAGTTATCTACTTATGAAGGAGCGTTCAACGTCACAACTCTAGGTGCTGTATGCGAACGCTAAGATATGAGAGTTACAATGGCATGGTATAGGACATCGATTGGCATCGCGAAGTGCCCTATATAGCCCACGGATTGCAACTTTTCGTACAAAACGCGTTCGAATTAACGTGTATATTATTTGGGCACTTTTTGAAAGATTTGTTGCATACTAATTGCAGTAAAACTTAGACCGGCTTCTCTTGAACGTCTTTTCCATCATGTAGGAGTTATCTACTTATGAAGAAGCGTTCAAGGTCACAACTCTAGTGACCGTATGCGAACGCTAAGATATGATTGTTACAATGGCATGGTATAGAAAATGAATAGGCATCGCTAAATGTCCTTAATAGCCCACGGATTGCTGCTTTGTTTAAAAAACGCATTCGAATTAACGTGAACGTATCTACTTATGAAGAAGCGTTCTAGGTCACAACTCTAGTGACCGTATGCGAACGCTAAGATATGATAGTTACAATGGCATGGTATAGAAAATGGATAGGCATCGCGAAGTGTCCTTAATAGCCGACGGATTGCTGCTTTGTTTAAAAAACGCGTTCGAATTAACGTGTATTTAATCTGGGAATTATTTGGCCGCTTTGCTGCAAGCTAATTGCAGTAAAACTAAATCCATTTTCACTTGTACGTCTTTTATATCGTATAGTAGTAATCTACGAATGAAGGAGCGTTCAAGGTCACAGCTCTTTGTGCTCTATGCGAACCCTAAGATATGATAGTAACATTGACATGGAATAGAACATGGATAGGCATCGCGAAGTGTCCTCAATAGCCCACGGATTGCTGCTTTGTTTAGAAAACGCATTCGAATTTTCGTGGATATCATCTGGGCATTATTTGGCAGCTCTGCTGCATGCTAATTGCTAATTGCAGTAAAATTTAGTCCGTTTTCTCTTGAATGTCTTTTCTATGGTGTAGGAGTTATCTACTTATGAAGGAGCGTTCAAGGTCACAACTCTAGTTACTGTATGCGAACGCTAAGATTTGATAGTTACAATGGACTGGTATAGAACATTGGGTACAAAACGCGTTCGAATTAACGTGTATTTTATTTGGGCACTTTTTGAAAGCTCTGCTGCATACTAATTGCAGTAAAACTTAGACCGGTTTCTCTTGAACGTCTTTTCTATCATGTAGGAGTTATCTACTTATGAAGGAGCGTTCAAGATCACAACTCTAGTTACTGTATGCGAAAGCTAAGATTTGATAGTTACAATGGCATGGTATAGAACGTCGATAGCCATCGCGAAGTGCCCTATATAGCCCACGGATTGAAACTTTACGTACAAAACGCGATCGAATTAACGTGTATATTATTTGGGTACTTTTTGAAAGATCTGCTGCATGCTAATTGCAGTAAAACTAAATGAATTTCACTTGTACGTTATTTTTATCATGTAGCAGTAATCTACGAATGAAGGAGCGTTCAAGGTCACAGCTCTTTGTGCTCTATGCGAACCCTAAGATATAATAGTATCATTGACATGTTATACAACATGGATAGGCTTCGCGAAGTGCCTTATATAGCCCGCGGATTGCTTCTTTGCGTACAAAACGCGTTCGAATTAACGTGTATATTATTTGGGCACTTTTTTAAAGTTCTGCTGCATGCTAATTGCAGTAAAACTTAGTCCGTTTTTTCTTGAACGTCTTTTCTATCTTGTAGGAGTTATCTACTTATGAAGGAGCGTTCAAGGTCACCACTCTAGTTACTGTATGCGAACGCTAAAATAAGATAGTTACAATAGCATGGTATAGAACATCGATAGGCATCGCGAAGTGCCCTATATAGCCCACGGATTGCAACTTTACGTACAAAACGCGATCGAATTAATGTGTGTATTATTTGGGCACTTTTTGAAAGCTCTGTTGCATACTAATTGCAGTAAAACTTAGACCGTTTTCTCTTGAACGTTTTTTCTATCGTGTAGAAGTTATCTACTTATGAAGGAGCGTTCAAGGTCACAACTCTAGTTACTGTATGCGAACGCTAAGATAAGATAGTTACAATAGCATGGTATAGAACATCGATAGGCATCGCGAAGTGCCCTATATAGCCCGCGGATTGCTACTTTGGGTACAAAACGCGTTCGAATTAACCTGTATATTATTTGGGCACTTTTTGAAAGCTCTGCTGCATACTAATTGCAGTAAAACTTAGACCGGTTTCTCTTGAACGGCTTTTCTATCATGTAGGAGTTATCTACTTATGAAGGCGCGTTCAAGATCACAACTCTAGTTACTGTATGCGAACGCTAAGATAAGATAGTTACAATAGCATGGTATAGAACATCGATAGGCATCGCGAAGTGCCCTATATAGCCCACGGATTGCAACTTTACGTACAAAACGCGATCGAATTAATGTGTGTATTATTTGGGCACTTTTTGAAAGCTCTGTTGCATACTAATTGCAGGAAAACTTAGACCGTTTTCTCTTGAACGTTTTTTCTATCGTGTAGAAGTTATCTACTTATGAAGGAGCGTTCAAGGTCAGAACTCTAGGTGCTATATGCGAACGCTAAGATATGGTAGTTTCAATGGCATGGTATAGAAAATGGATAGGCATCGCTAAGTGTCCTTAATAGCCCACGGATTGCTGCTTTGTTTACAAAACGCATTCGAATTAACGTGTATATTATCTGGGCATTATTTGGCAGCTCTGCTGCATGCTAATTGCAGTAAAACTTAGTCCGTTTTCTTTTGAACGTCTTTTCTATTGTGTAGGAGTTATCTACTTATGAAGGAGCCGTCAAGGTCACAACTCTAGTTACCGTATGCGAACGCTAAGATATGATAGTTGTTACAATGACATGGTATAGCAAATGGATAGGCATCGCGAAGTGTCCTTAATAGCCCACGGATTGCTGCTTTGTTTACAAAACGCATTCGAATTAACGTATATATTATCTGGGCATTATTTGGCAGCTCTGCTGCATGTTAATTGCAGTAAAACTAAATGAATTTTCACTTGTACGTCTTTTCTATCATGTAGCAGTAATCTACAAATGAAGGAGCGTTCAAGGTCACAGCTCTTTGTGCTCTATGCTAACCCTAAGATATAATAGTAACAATCACATGGTATAGAACATGGACAGGCATCGCGAAGTGTCTTCAATGGCCCACGGATTGCTGCTTTCTTTATAAAACGCATTCGAATTTTCGTGTATATCATCAGGGCATTATTTGGCAGCTCTGCTGCATGCTAATTGAATTAAAACTTGGACCGTTTTCTCTTGTACGTCTTTTCCATCGTGTGGGAGATATCTACGTATGAAGGAGCGTTCAAGGTCACAACTCTAGTTACTGTATGCGAACGCTAAGATATGATAGTTACAATGGCATGGTGTAGAACATCGATAGGCATCCCGAAGTGCCCTATATAGCCCACGGATTGCAACTTTACGTACAAAACGTGATCGAATTAATGTGTGTATTATTTGGGCACTTTTTGAAAGCTCTGTTGCATACTAATTGCAGTAAAACTTAGACCGTTTTCTCTTGAACGTCTCTTCTATCTTGTAGGAGTTATCTACTTATGAAGGAGCGTTCAAGGTCACAACTCTAGGTGTTGAATGCGAACGCTAAGATATGAGAGTTACAATGGCCTGGTATAGAACATCGATAGGCATCGCTAAGTGCCCTATATAGCCCACGGATTGCAACTTTTCGTTCAAAACGCGTCCGAATTAACGTGTGTATTATTTGGGCACTTTTTGAAAGATCTGCTGCTTATTAATTGCAGTAAAACTTAGACCGTTTTCTCTTGAACGTCTTTTCTATCGTGTAGGAGTTATCTACTTATGAAGGAGCGTTCAAGGTCACAACTCTAGGTGTTGAATGCGAACGCTAAGATATGGTAGTTACAATGTCATGTTATGGAAAATAGAAAGGCATCGCAAAGTGTCCTTAATAGCTCACGGATTGCTGCTTTGTTTAAAAAACGCATTCGAATTAACGTGTATTTTATCTGGGCATTATTTGGCAGCTCTGCTGCATGCTAATTGCAGTAAAACGTAGTCCATTTTCTATTCAACGTCTTTTCTATCGTGTAGGAGTTATGTATTTATGAAGGAGCGTTCAAGGTCACAACTTTAGTTACTGTATGCGAACGCTAAGATATGATAGTTACAATGGCATGGTATAGGACATCGATTGGCATCGCGAAGTGCCCTATATAGCCCACGGATTGCAACTTTTCGTAAAAAACGCGTTCGAATTAACGTGTATATTATTTGGGCACTTTTTGAAAGATTTGTTGCATACTAATTGCAGTAAAACTTAGACCGGTTTCTCTTGAACGTCTTTTCCATCATGTAGGAGTTATCTACTTATGAAGAAGCGTTCAAGGTCACAACTCTAGTGACCGTATGCGAACGCTAAGATATGATTGTTACAATGGCATGGTATAGAAAATGGATAGGCATCGCTAAATGTCCTTAATAGCCCACGGATTGCTGCTTTGTTTAAAAAACGCATTCGAATTAACGTGAACGTATCTACTTATGAAGAAGCGTTCTAGGTCACAACCCTAGTGACCGTATGCGAACGCTAAGATATGATAGTTACAATGGCATGGTATAGAAAACGGATAGGCATCGCGAAGTGTCCTTAATAGCCGACGGATTGCTGCTTTGTTTACAAAACGCATTCGAATTAACGTATATATTATCTGGGCATTATTTGGCAGCTCTGCTGCATGTTAATTGCAGTAAAACTAAATAAATTTTCACTTGTACGTCTTTTCTATCATGTAGCAGTAATCTACAAATGAAGGAGCGTTCAAGGTCACAGCTCTTTGTGCTCTATGCTAACCCTAAGATATAATAGTAACAATCACATGGTATAGAACATGGACAGGCATCGCGAAGTGTCTTCAATAGCCCACGGATTGCTGCTTTCTTTATAAAACGCATTCGAATTTTCGTGTATCAGGGCATTATTTGGCAGCTCTGCTGCATGCTAATTGAATTAAAACTTGGACCGTTTTCTCTTGTACGTCTTTTCCATCGTGTGGGAGATAACTACGTATGAAGGAGCGTGCAAGGTCACAACTCTAGTTACTGTATGCGAACGCTAAGATATGATAGTTACAATGGCATGGTGTAGAACATCGATAGGCATCCCGAAGTGCCCTATATAGCCCACGGATTGCAACTTTACGTACAAAACGTGATCGAATTAATGTGTGTATTATTTGGGCACTTTTTGAAAGCTCTGTTGCATACTAATTGCAGTAAAACTTAGACCGTTTTCTCTTGAACGTCTTTTCTATCTTGTAGGAGTTATCTACTTATGAAGGAGCGTTCAACGTCACAACTCTAGGTGCTGTATGCGAACGCTAAGATATGAGAGTTACAATGGCATGGTATAGGACATCGATTGGCATCGCGAAGTGCCCTATATAGCCCACGGATTGCAACTTTTCGTACAAAACGCGTTCGAATTAACGTGTATATTATTTGGGCACTTTTTGAAAGATTTGTTGCATACTAATTGCAGTAAAACTTAGACCGGCTTCTCTTGAACGTCTTTTCCATCATGTAGGAGTTATCTACTTATGAAGAAGCGTTCAAGGTCACAACTCTAGTGACCGTATGCGAACGCTAAGATATGATTGTTACAATGGCATGGTATAGAAAATGAATAGGCATCGCTAAATGTCCTTAATAGCCCACGGATTGCTGCTTTGTTTAAAAAACGCATTCGAATTAACGTGAACGTATCTACTTATGAAGAAGCGTTCTAGGTCACAACTCTAGTGACCGTATGCGAACGCTAAGATATGATAGTTACAATGGCATGGTATAGAAAATGGATAGGCATCGCGAAGTGTCCTTAATAGCCGACGGATTGCTGCTTTGTTTAAAAAACGCGTTCGAATTAACGTGTATTTAATCTGGGAATTATTTGACCGCTTTGCTGCAAGCTAATTGCAGTAAAACTAAATCCATTTTCACTTGTACGTCTTTTATATCGTATAGTAGTAATCTACGAATGAAGGAGCGTTCAAGGTCACAGCTTTTTGTGCTCTATGCGAACCCTAAGATATGATAGTAACATTGACATGGAATAGAACATGGATAGGCATCGCGAAGTGTCCTCAATAGCCCACGGATTGCTGCTTTGTTTAGAAAACGCATTCGAATTTTCGTGGATATCATCTGGGCATTATTTGGCAGCTCTGCTGCATGCTAATTGCTAATTGCAGTAAAATTTAGTCCGTTTTCTCTTGAATGTCTTTTCTATGGTGTAGGAGTTATCTACTTATGAAGGAGCGTTCAAGGTCACAACTCTAGTTACTGTATGCGAACGCTAAGATTTGATAGTTACAATGGACTGGTATAGAACATTGGGTACAAAACGCGTTCGAATTAACGTGTATTTTATTTGGGCACTTTTTGAAAGCTCTGCTGCATACTAATTGCAGTAAAACTTAGACCGGTTTCTCTTGAACGTCTTTTCTATCATGTAGGAGTTATCTACTTATGAAGGAGCGTTCAAGATCACAACTCTAGTTACTGTATGCGAAAGCTAAGATTTGATAGTTACAATGGCATGGTATAGAACGTCGATAGCCATCGCGAAGTGCCCTATATAGCCCACGGATTGAAACTTTACGTACAAAACGCGATCGAATTAACGTGTATATTATTTGGGTACTTTTTGAAAGATCTGCTGCATGCTAATTGCAGTAAAACTAAATGAATTTTCACTTGTACGTTATTTTTATCATGTAGCAGTAATCTACGAATGAAGGAGCGTTCAAGGTCACAGCTCTTTGTGCTCTATGCGAACCCTAAGATATAATAGTATCATTGACATGTTATAGAACATGGATAGGCTTCGCGAAGTGCCTTATATAGCCCGCGGATTGCTTCTTTGCGTACAAAACGCGTTCGAATTAACGTGTATATTATTTGGGCACTTTTTTAAAGTTCTGCTGCATGCTAATTGCAGTAAAACTTAGTCCGTTTTTTCTTGAACGTCTTTTCTATCTTGTAGGAGTTATCTACTTATGAAGGAGCGTTCAAGGTCACCACTCTAGTTACTGTATGCGAACGCTAAAATAAGATAGTTACAATAGCATGGTATAGAACATCGATAGGCATCGCGAAGTGCCCTATATAGTCCACGGATCGCAACTTTACGTACAAAACGCGATCGAATTAATGTGTGTATTATTTGGGCACTTTTTTAAAGCTCTGCTGCATACTAATTGCAGTAAAACTTAGACCGTTTTCCCTTGAACGTCTTTTCTATTGTGTAGGAGTTATCTACTTATGAAGGAGCGTTCAAGGTCACAACTTTAGTTACTGTATGCGAACGCTTAGATATGATAGTTACAATGGCATGGTATAGAAAATGGATAGGCGTCGCGAAGTGTCCTTAATAGCCCACGGATTGCTTCTTTGTTTACAAAACGCATTCGAATTAACGTGTATATTATCTGGGCATTATTTGGCAGCCTTGCTGCTTGCCAATTGCAGTAAAACTAAATGAATTTTCACTTGTACGTCTTTTCTATCATGTAACAGTAATCTACGAATGAAGGAGCGTTCAAGGTCACAGCTCTTTGTGCTTTATGAGAACCCTAAGATATGATAGTAACATTGACATGGTATAGAACATGGATAGGCATCGCGAAGTGCCCTATATAGCCCACGGATTGCAACTTTACGTACAAAACGCGTTCGAATTAACGTGTATATTATTTGGGCACTTTTTGATAGCTCTGTTGCACACTAATTGCAGTAAAACTTAGACCGGTTTCTCTTGAACGTGTTTTCTATCATGTAGGAGTTATCTACTTATGAAGGAGCCGTCAAGGTCACAACTCTAGTTACCGTATGCGAACGATAAGATATGATAGTTACAATGGCATGGTATAGCAAATGGATAGGCATCGCTTAATAGCCCACGGATTGCTGCTTTGTTTACAAAACGCATTCGAATTTTCGTGTATATCATCAGGGCATTATTTGGCAGCTCTGCTGCATGCTAATTGAATTAAAACTTGGACCATTTTCTCTTGTACGTTTTTTCCATCGTGTGGGAGATATCTACGTATGAAGGAGCGTTCAAGGTCACAACTCTAGTTACTGTATGCGAACGCTAAGATATGATAGTTACAATGGCATGGTATAGAACATCGATAGGCATCCCGAAGTGCCCTATATAGCCCACGGATTGCAACTTTACGTACAAAACGCGATTGAATTAATGTGTGTATTATTTGGGCACTTTTTGAAAGCTCTGTTGCATACTAATTGCAGTAAAACTTAGACCGTTTTCTCTTGAACGTCTTTTCTATCTTGTAGGAGTTATCTACTTATGAAGGAGCGTTCAAGGTCACAACTCTAGGTGTTGAATGCGAACGCTAAGATATGAGAGTTACAATGGCCTGGTATAGAACATCGATAGGCATCGCTAAGTGCCCTATATAGCCCACGGATTGCAACTTTTCGTTCAAAACGCGTTCGAATTAACGTGTGTATTATTTGGGCACTTTTTGAAAGATCTGCTGCTTATTAATTGCAGTAAAACTTAGACCGTTTTCTCTTGAACGTCTTTTCTATCGTGTAGGAGTTATCTACTTATGAAGGAGCGTTCAAGGTCACAACTCTAGGTGTTGAATGCGAACGCTAAGATATGGTAGTTACAATGTCATGTTATGGAAAATAGAAAGGCATCGCAAAGTGTCCTTAATAGCTCACGGATTGCTGCTTTGTTTAAAAAACGCATTCGAATTAATGTGTATTTTATCTGGGCATTATTTGGCAGCTCTGCTGCATGCTAATTGCAGTAAAACGTAGTCCATTTTCTATTCAACGTCTTTTCTATCGTGTAGGAGTTATGTATTTATGAAGGAGCGTTCAAGGTCACAACTTTAGTTACTGTATGCGAACGCTAAGATATGATAGTTACAATGGCATGGTATAGGACATCGATTGGCATCGCGAAGTGCCCTATATAGCCCACGGATTGCAACTTTTCGTAAAAAACGCGTTCGAATTAACGTGTATATTATTTGGGCACTTTTTGAAAGATTTGTTGCATACTAATTGCAGTAAAACTTAGACCGGTTTCTCTTGAACGTCTTTTCCATCATGTAGGAGTTATCTACTTATGAAGAAGCGTTCAAGGTCACAACTCTAGTGACCGTATGCGAACGCTAAGATATGATTGTTACAATGGCATGGTATAGAAAATGGATAGGCATCGCTAAATGTCCTTAATAGCCCACGGATTGCTGCTTTGTTTAAAAAACGCATTCGAATTAACGTGAACGTATCTACTTATGAAGAAGCGTTCTAGGTCACAACCCTAGTGACCGTATGCGAACGCTAAGATATGATAGTTACAATGGCATGGTATAGAAAACGGATAGGCATCGCGAAGTGTCCTTAATAGCCGACGGATTGCTGCTTTGTTTACAAAACGCATTCGAATTAACGTATATATTATCTGGGCATTATTTGGCAGCTCTGCTGCATGTTAATTGCAGTAAAACTAAATAAATTTTCACTTGTACGTCTTTTCTATCATGTAGCAGTAATCTACAAATGAAGGAGCGTTCAAGGTCACAGCTCTTTGTGCTCTATGCTAACCCTAAGATATAATAGTAACAATCACATGGTATAGAACATGGACAGGCATCGCGAAGTGTCTTCAATAGCCCACGGATTGCTGCTTTCTTTATAAAACGCATTCGAATTTTCGTGTATCAGGGCATTATTTGGCAGCTCTGCTGCATGCTAATTGAATTAAAACTTGGACCGTTTTCTCTTGTACGTCTTTTCCATCGTGTGGGAGATAAATACGTATGAAGGAGCGTGCAAGGTCACAACTCTAGTTACTGTATGCGAACGCTAAGATATGATAGTTACAATGGCATGGTGTAGAACATCGATAGGCATCCCGAAGTGCCCTATATAGCCCACGGATTGCAACTTTATGTACAAAACGTGATCGAATTAATGTGTGTATTATTTGGGCACTTTTTGAAAGCTCTGTTGCATACTAATTGCAGTAAAACTTAGACCGTTTTCTCTTGAACGTCTTTTCTATCTTGTAGGAGTTATCTACTTATGAAGGAGCGTTCAACGTCACAACTCTAGGTGCTGTATGCGAACGCTAAGATATGAGAGTTACAATGGCATGGTATAGGACATCGATTGGCATCGCGAAGTGCCCTATATAGCCCACGGATTGCAACTTTTCGTACAAAACGCGTTCGAATTAACGTGTATATTATTTGGGCACTTTTTGAAAGATTTGTTGCATACTAATTGCAGTAAAACTTGCAGTAAAACTAAAGACCGGCTTCTCTTGAACGTCTTTTCCATCATGTAGGAGTTATCTACTTATGAAGAAGCGTTCAAGGTCACAACTCTAGTGACCGTATGCGAACGCTAAGATATGATTGTTACAATGGCATGGAATAGAAAATGGATAGGCATCGCTAAATGTCCTTAATAGCCCACGGATTGCTGCTTTGTTTAAAAAACGCATTCGAATTAACGTGAACGTATCTACTTATGAAGAAGCGTTCTAGGTCACAACTCTAGTGACCGTATGCGAACGCTAAGATATGATAGTTACAATGGCATGGTATAGAAAATGGATAGGCATCGCGAAGTGTCCTTAATAGCCGACGGAATGCTGCTTTGTTTAAAAAACGCGTTCGAATTAACGTGTATTTAATCTGGGAATTATTTGGCCGCTTTGCTGCAAGCTAATTGCAGTAAAACTAAATCCATTTTCACTTGTACGTCTTTTATATCGTATAGTAGTAATCTACGAATGAAGGAGCGTTCAAGGTCACAGCTCTTTGTGCTCTATGCGAACCCTAAGATATGATAGTAACATTGACATGGAATAGAACATGGATAGGCATCGCGAAGTGTCCTCAATAGCCCACGGATTGCTGCTTTGTTTAGAAAACGCATTCGAATTTTCGTGGATATCATCTGGGCATTATTTGGCAGCTCTGCTGCATGCTAATTGCTAATTGCAGTAAAATTTAGTCCGTCTTCTCTTGAATGTCTTTTCTATGGTGTAGGAGTTATCTACTTATGAAGGAGCGTTCAAGATCACAACTCTAGTTACTGTATGCGAAAGCTACAGCGAAGTGTCCTTAGTAGCCCACGGATTGCTTCTTTGTTTACAAAACGCATTCGAATTAACGTGTATATTATCTGGGCATTATTTGGCAGCCTTGCTGCTTGCCAATTGCAGTACGAATGAAGTAACGAACGAATGAAGTAACGAATGAAGGAGCGTTCAAGGTCACAGCTCTTTGTGCTTTATGCGAACCCTAAGATATGATAGTAACATTGACATGGTATAGAACATGGATAGGCATCGCGAAGTGCCCTATATAGCCCACGGATTGCAACTTTACGTACAAAACGCGTTCGAATTAACGTGTATATTATTTGGGCACTTTTTGATAGCTCTGTTGCACACTAATTGCAGTAAAACTTAGACCGGTTTCTCTTGAACGTGTTTTCTATCAAGTAGGAGTTATCTACTTATGAAGGAGCCGTCAAGGTCACAACTCTAGTTACCGTATGCGAACGATAAGATATGATAGTTACAATGGCATGGTATAGCAAATGGATAGGCATCGCTTAATAGCCCACGGATTGCTGCTTTGTTTACAAAACGCATTCGAATTTTCGTGTATATCATCAGGGCATTATTTGGCAGCTCTGCTGCATGCTAATTGAATTAAAACTTGGACCATTTTCTCTTGTACGTCTTTTCCATCGTGTGGGAGATATCTACGTATGAAGGAGCGTTCAAGGTCACAACTCTAGTTACTGTATGCGAACGCTAAGATATGATAGTTACAATGGCATGGTATAGAACATCGATAGGCATCCCGAAGTGCCCTATATAGCCCACGGATTGCAACTTTACGTACAAAACGCGATTGAATTAATGTGTGTATTATTTGGGCACTTTTTGAAAGCTCTGTTGCATACTAATTGCAGTAAAACTAAATGAATTTTCACTTGTACGTTTTTTTTATCATGTAGCAGTAATCTACGAATGAAGGAGCGTTCAAGGTCACAGCTCTTTGTGCTCTATGCGAACCCTAAGATATGATAGTAACATTGACATGGTATAGAACATGGATAGGCATCGCGAAGTGTCCTTAATAGCCCACGGATTTCTGCTTTGTTTACAAAACGCATTCGAATTAACGTGTATATTGTCTGGGCATTATTTGGCAGCTCTGCTGCATGCTAATTGCAGTAAAATTTAGTCCATTTTCTCTTGAACGTCTTTTCTATCGTGTAGGAGTTATCTACTTATGAAGGAGCGTTCAAGTTCACAACTCTAGTTACTGTTTGCGAACGCTAAGATATGAGAGTTACAATGGCCTGGTATAGAACATCGATAGGCATCGCGAAGTACCCTATATAGCCCACGGATTGCAACTTTACGTACAAAACGCGATCGAATTAATGTGTGTATATTTGGGCACTTTTTGAAAGCTCTGTTGCATACTAATTGCAGTAAAACTTAGACCGTTTTCTCTTGAACGTTTTTTCTATCGTGTAGAAGTTATCTACTTATGAAGGAGCGTTCAAGGTCAGAACTCTAGGTGCTATATGCAAACGCTAAAATATGGTAGTTTCAATGGCATGGTATAGAAAATGGATAGGCATCGCTAAGTGTCCTTAATAGCCCACGGATTGCTACTTTGGGTACAAAACGCGTTCGAATTAACCTGTATATTATTTGGGCACTTTTTGAAAGCTCTGCTTCATACTAATTGCAGTAAAACTTAGTCCGTTTTCTCTTGAACGTCTTTTGTATCTTGTAGGAGTTATCTACTTATGAAGGAGCGTTCAAGGTCACCACTCTAGTTACTGTATGCGAACGCTAAGATATGATAGTTACAGTGGCATGGTATAGAACGTCGATAGCCATCGCGAAGTGCTCTATATAGCCCACGGATTGAAACTTTACGTACAAAACGCGATCGAATTAACGTGTATATTATTTGGGCACTTTTTGAAAGATCTGCTGCATGCTAATTGCAGTAAAACTAAATGAATTTTCACTTGTACGTTATTTTTATCATGTAGCAGTAATCTACGAATTAAGGAGCGTTCAAGGTCACAGCTCTTTGTGCTCTATGCAAACCCTAAGATATGATAGTAACATTGACATGGTATAGAACATGGATAGGCTTCGCGAAGTGCCCTATATAGCCCACGGATGGCAACTTTACGTACAAAACGCGATCGATTTAATGTGTGTATTATTTGGGCACTTTTTGAATGCTCTGTTGCATACTAATTGCAGTAAAACTTAGACCGTTTTCTCTTGAACGTTTTTTCTATCGTGTAGAAGTTATCTACTTATGAAGGAGCGTTCAAGGTCAGAACTCTAGGTGCTATATGCGAACGCTAAGATATGGTAGTTTCAATGGCATGGTATAGAAAATGGATAGGCATCGCTAAGTGTCCTTAATAGCCCACGGATTGCTGCTTTGTTTACAAAACGCATTCGAATTAACGTGTATATTATCTGGGCATTATTTGGCAGGTCTGCTGCATGTTAATTGCAGTAAAACTAAATGAACTTTCACTTGTACGTCTTTTCTATCATGTAGCAGTAATCTACAAATGAAGGAGCGTTCTAGGTCACAGCTCTTTGTGCTCTATGCGAACCCTAAGATATGATAGTAACAATCACATGGTATAGAACATGGACAGGCATCGCGAAGTGTCCTCAATAGCCCACGGATTGCTGCTTTGTTTATAAAACGCATTCGAATTTTCGTGTATATCATCAGGGCATTATTTGGCAGCTCTGCTGCATGCTAATTGAATTAAAACTTGGACCGTTTTCTCTTGTACGTCTTTTCCATCGTGTGGGAGATATCTACGTATGAGGGAGCGTTCAAGGTCACAACTCTAGTTACTGTATGCGAACGCTAAGATATGAGAGTTACAATGGCCTGGTATAGAACATCGATAGGCATCGCGAAGTACCCTATATAGCCCGCGGATTGCTACTTTGCGTACAAAACGCGTTCGAATTAACGTGTATATTATTTGGGCACTTTTTTAAAGCTCTGCTGCATACTAATTGCAGTAAAACTTATTCCGTTTTCTCTTGAACGTCTTTTCTATCGTGTAGGAGTTATCTACTTATGAAGGAGCGTTCAAGGTCACAACTCTAGTTACTGTATGCGAACGCTAAGATATGAGAGTTACAATGGCCTGGTATAGAACATCGATAGGCATCGCGAAGTACCCTATATAGCCCGCGGATTGCTACTTTGCGTACAAAACGCGTTCGAATTAACGTGTATATTATTTGGGCACTTTTTTAAAGCTCTGCTGCATACTAATTGCAGTAAAACTTATTCCGTTTTCTCTTGAACGTCTTTTCTATCGTGTAGGAGTTATCTACTTATGAAGGAGCGTTCAAGGTCACAACTTTAGTTACTGTATGCGAACGCTAAGATATGATAGTTACAATGGCATGGTATAGAAAGTCGATAGTCATCGCGAAGTGCCCTATATAGCCCACGGATTGAAAATTTACGTACAAAACGCGATCGAATTAACGTGTATATTATTTGGGTACTTTTTGAAAGATCTGCTGCATGCTAATTGCAGTAAAACTAAATGAATTTTCACTTGTACGTTATTTTTATCATGTAGCAGTAATCTACGAATGAAGGAGCGTTCAAGGTCACAGCTCTTTGGGCTCTATGCTAACCCTAAGATATAATAGTAACATTGACATGGTATAGAACATGGATAGGCTTCGCGAAGTGCCTTATATAGCCCGCGGATTGCTTCTTTGCGTACAAAACGCGTTCGAATTAACGTGTATATTATTTGGGCACTTTTTGAAAGTTCTGCTGCATGCTAATTGCAGTAAAACTTAGTCCGTTTTTTCTTGAACGTCTTTTCTATCTTGTAGGAGTTATCTACTTATGAAGGAGCGTTCAAGGTCACCACTCTAGTTACTGTATGCGAACGCTAAGATAAGATAGTTACAATAGCATGGTATAGAACATCGATAGGCATCGCGAAGTGCCCTATATAGCCCACGGATTGCAACTTTACGTACAAAACGCGATCGAATTAATGTGTGTATTATTTGGGCACTTTTTGAAAGGTCTGTTGCATACTAATTGCAGTAAAACTAAATGAATTTTCACTTGTACGTTTTTTTTATTATGTAGCAGTAATCTACGAATGAAGGTGCGTTCAAGGTCACAGCTCTTTGGGCTCTATGCGAACCCTAAGATATGATAGTAACATTGACATGGTATAGAACATGGATAGGCTTCGCGAAGTGCCTTATATAGCCCGCGGATTGCTACTTTGCGTACCAAACGCGTTCGAATTAACGTGTATATTATTTGGGCACTTTTTGAAAGTTTTGCTGCATGCTAATTGCAGTAAAATTTAGTACGTTTTCTCTTGAACGTCTTTTCTATCTTGTAGGAGTTATCTACTTATGAAGGAGCGTTCAAGGTCACCACTCTAGTTACTGTATGCGAACGCTAAAATAAGATAGTTACAATAGCATGGTATAGAACATCGATAGGCATCGCGAAGTGCCCTATATAGTCCACGGATCGCAACTTTACTTACAAAAAGCGATCGAATTAATGTGTGTATTATTTGGGCACTTTTTTAAAGCTCTGCTGCATACTAATTGCAGTAAAACTTAGACCGTTTTCTCTTGAACGTTTTTTCTATCGTGTAGAAGTTATCTACTTATGAAGGAGCGTTCAAGGTCAGAACTCTAGGTGCTATATGCGAACGCTAAGATATGGTAGTTTCAATGGCATGGTATAGAAAATGGATAGGCATCGCTAAGTGTCCTTAATAGCCCACGGATTGCTGCTTTGTTTACAAAACGCATTCGAATTAACGTGTATATTATCTGGGCATTATTTGGCAGCTCTGCTGCATGCTAATTGCAGTAAAACTTAGTCCGTTTTCTCTTGAACGTCTTTTCTATTGTGTAGGAGTTATCTACTTATGAAGGAGCCGTCAAGGTCACAACTCTAGTTACCGTATGCGAACGCTAAGATATGATAGTTACAATGGCATGGTATAGCAAATGGATAGGCATCGCGAAGTGTCCTTAATAGCCCACGGATTGCTGCTTTGTTTACAAAACGCATTCGAATTAACGTATATATTATCTGGGCATTATTTGGCAGCTCTGCTGCATGTTAATTGCAGTAAAACTAAATGAATTTTCACTTGTACGTCTTTTCTATCATGTAGCAGTAATCTACAAATGAAGGAGCGTTCAAGGTCACAGCTCTTTGAGCTCTATGCGAACCCTAAGATATGATAGTAACAATCACATGGTATAGAACATGGACAGGCATCGCGAAGTGTCCTCAATAGCCCACGGATTGCTGCTTTGTTTATAAAACGCATTCGAATTTTCGTGTATATCATCAGGGCATTATTTGGCAGCTCTGCTGGATGCTAATTGAATTAAAACTTGGACCGTTTTCTCTTGTACGTCTTTTCCATCGTGTGGGAGATATCTACGTATGAAGGAGCGTTCAAGGTCACAACTCTAGTTACTGTATGCGAACGCTAAGATATGATAGTTACAATGGCATGGTATAGAACATCCATAGGCATCCCGATGTGCCCTATATAGCCCACGGATTGCATCTTTACGTACAAAACGCGATTGAATTAATGTGTGTATTATTTGGGCACTTTTTGAAAGCTCTGTTGCATACTAATTGCAGTAAAACTTAGACCGTTTTCTCTTGAACGTCTTTTCTATCTTGTAGAAGTTATCTACTTATGAAGGAGCGTTCAACGTCACAACCATAGTTACTGTATGCGAACGCTAAGATATGATAGTTACAATGGCATGGTATAGGACATCGATTGGCATCGCGAAGTGCCATATATAGCCCACGGATTGCAACTTTTCGTACAAAACGCGTTCGAATTAACGTGTGTATTATTTGGGCACTTTTTGAAAGATTTGTTGCATACTAATTGCAGTAAAACTTAGACCGGTTTCTCTTGAACGTCTTTTCTATCTTGTAGGAGTTATCTACTTATGAAGAAGCGTTCAAGGTCACAACTCTAGTGACCGTATGCGAACGCTAAGATATGATAGTTACAATGGCATGGTATAGAACATGGATAGGCATCGCGAAGTGTCCTCAATAGCCCACGGATTGCTGCTTTGTTTAGAAAACGCATTCGAATTTTCGTGTATATCATCTGGGCATTATTTGCCAGCTCTGCTGCATGCT
Source organism: Tetropium fuscum (assembly GCA_964058915.1). Taxonomy (NCBI): domain Eukaryota; kingdom Metazoa; phylum Arthropoda; class Insecta; order Coleoptera; family Cerambycidae; genus Tetropium; species Tetropium fuscum. The sequence continues at coordinate 474,792 of CAXKVY010018518.1, read as the reverse complement.
AATTGCAGTAAAATTTAGTCCGTTTTCTCTTGAATGTCTTTTCTATCGTGTAGGAGTTATCTACTTATGAAGGAGCGTTCAATATCACAACTCTAGTTACTGTATGCGAACGCTAAGATATGATAGTTACAATGGCATGGTATAGAACGTCGATAGCCATCGCGAAGTGCCCTATATAGCCCACGGATTGAAACTTTACGTTCAAAACGCGATCGAATTAACGTGTATATTATTTGGGTACTTTTTGAAAGATTTGCTGCCTGCTAATTGCAGTAAAACTTAGTCCGTTTTCTCTTGAACGTCTTTTCTATCTTGTAGGAGTTATCTTATCTACTTATGAAGGAGCGTTCAAGGTCACCACTCTAGTTACTGTATGCGAACGCTAAGATAAGATAGTTACAATAGCATGGTATAGAACATCGATAGGCATCGCGAAGTGCCCTATATAGCCCACGGATTGCAACTTTACGTACAAAACGCGATCGAATTAATGTGTGTATTATTTGGGCACTTTTTGAAAGCTCTGTTGCATACTAATTGCAGTAATACTAAATGAATTTTCACTTGTACGTTTTTTTTATCATGTAGCAGAAATCTACGAATGAAGGAGCGTTCAAGGTCACAGCTCTTTGTGCTCTATGCGAACCCTAAGATATGATAGTAACATTGACATGGTATAGAACATGGATAGGCTTCGCGAAGTGCCTTATATAGCCCGCGGATTGCTACTTTGCGTACAAAACGCGTTAGAATTAACGTGTATATTATTTGGGCACTTTTTGAAAGTTCTGCTGCCTGCTAATTGCAGTAAAACTTAGTCCGTTTTCACTTGAACGTCTTTTCTATCTTGTAGGAGTTATCTACTTATGAAGGAGCCGTCAAGGTCACAACTCTAGTTACCGTATGCGAACGCTAAGATATGATAGTTACAATGGCATGGTATAGAAAATGGATAGGCATCGCGAAGTGTCCTTAATAGCCCACGGATTGCTGCTTTGTTTACAAAACGCATTCGAATTAACGTATATATTATCTGGGCATTATTTGGCAGCTCTGCTGCATGCTAATTGCAGTAAAATTTAGTCCATTTTCTCTTGAACGTCTTTTCTATCGTGTAGGAGTTATCAACTTATGAAGGAGCGTTCAAGGTCACAACTCTAGTTACTGTATGCGAACGCTAAGATATGAGAGTTACAATGGCCTGGTAGAGAACATCGATAGGCATCGCGAAGTACCCTATATAGCCCGCGGATTGCTACTTTGCGTACAAAACGCGTTCGAATTAACGTGTATATTATTTGGGCACTTTTTTAAAGCTCTGCTGCATACTAATTGCAGTAAAACTTAAACCGTTTTCTCTTGAACGTCTTTTCTATCGTGTAGGAGTTATCTACTTATGAAGGAGCGTTCAAGGTCACAACTCTAGGTGTTGAATGCGAACGCTAAGATATGGTAGTTACAATGTCATGTTATAGAAAATAGATAGGCATCGCAAAGTGTCCTTAATAGCCCACGGATTGCTGCTTTGTTTAAAAAACGCATTCGAATTAACGTGTATTTTATTTGGGCATTATTTGGCAGCTCTGCTGCATGCTAATTGCAGTAAAACTTAGTCCATTTTCTATTGAACGTCTTTTCTATCGTGTAGGAGTTATGTATTTATGAAGGAGCGTTCAAGGTTACAACTTTAGTTACTGTATGCGAACGCTAAGATATGAGAGTTACAATGGCCTGGTATAGAACATCGATAGGCATGGCGAAGTACCCTATATAGCCCGCGGATTGCTACTTTGCGTACAAAACGCGTTCCAATTAACATGTATATTATTTGGGCACTTTTTGAAAGTTCTGCTGCATGCTAATTGCAGTAAAACTTAGTCCGTTTTCTCTTGAACGACTTTTCTATCGTGTAGGAGTTATCTACTTATGAAGGAGCATTCAAGGTCACAACTTTAGTTACTGTATGCGAACGCTAAGATATGATAGTTACAATGGCATGGTATAGAACATCGATAGGCATCGCGAAGTGCCCTATATAGCCCACGGATTGCAACTTTTCGTACAAAATGCGTTCGAATTGACGTGTATATTATTTGGGCACTTTTTGAAAGATCTGCTGCATACTAATTGCAGTAAAACTTAGACCGTTTTCTCTTGAACGTCTTTTCTATCGTGTAGGAGTTATCTACTTATGAAAGAGCGTTCAAGGTCACAACTCTAGGTGCTGTATGCGAACGCTAAGATATGGTAGTTACAATGGCATGGTATAGAAAATGGATAGGCATCGCGAAGTGTCCTTAATACCCCATGGATTGCTGCTTTGTTTACAAAACGCATTCGAATTAACGTGTATATTTTCTGGGCATTATTTGGCAGCCTTGCTACATGCTAATTGCAGTAAAACTAAATGAATTTTCACTTGTACGTCTTTTCTATCATGTAGCAGTAATCTACGAATGAAGGAGCGTTCAAGGTCACAGCTCTTTGTGCTCTATGCGAACCCTAAGATATGATAGTAACATTGACATGGTATAGAACATGGATAGGTTTCGCGAAGTGCCTTATATAGCCTGCGGATTGTTACTTTGCGTACAAAACGCGTTCGAATTAACATGTATATTATTTGGGCACTTTTTGAAAGTTCTGCTGCATGCTAATTGCAGTAAAACTTAGTCCGTTTTCTATTGAACGTCTTTTCTATCGTGTAGGAGTTATCTATTTATGAAGGAGCGTTCAAGGTCACAACTTTAGTTACTGTATGCGAACTCTAAGATATGATAGTTACAATGGCATGGTATAGGATATCGATTGGCATCGCGAAGTGCCCTATATAGCCCACGGATTGCAACTTTTCGTACAAAACGCGTTCGAATTAACGTGTATATTATTTGGGCAGTTTTTGAAAGCTCTGTTGCATACTAATTGCAGTAAAACTTAGACCGGTTTCTCTTGAATGTCTTTTCTATCATGTAGGAGATATCTACTTATGAAGGAGCGTTCAAGGTCACAGCTCTTTGTGCTCTATGCGAACCCTAAGATATGATAGTAACATTGACATGGCATAGAACATGGATAGGTTTCGCGAAGTGCCTTATATAGCCTGCGGATTGCTACTTTGCGTTCAAAACGCGTTCGAATTAACATGTATATTATTTGGGCACTTTTTGAAAGTTCTGCTGCATGCTAATTGCAGTAAAACTTAGTCCGTTTTCTCTTGAACGTCTTTTCTATCGTGTAGGAGTTATCTACTTATGAAGGAGCATTCAAGGTCACAACTTTAGTTACTGTATGCGAAGGCTAAGATATGATAGTTACAATGTCATGGTATAGAACATCGATAGGCATCACGAAGTGTCCTTAATAGCACACGGATTGCTGCTTTGTTTACAAAACTCATTCGAATTAACGTGTATATTATCTGGGCATTATTTGGCAGCACTGCTGCATGCTAATTGCAGTAAAACTTGTTACTTTGCGTACAAAACGCGTTCGAATTAACATGTATATTATTTGGGCACTTTTTGAAAGTTCTGCTGCATGCTAATTGCAGTAAAACTTAGTCCGTTTTCTATTGAACGTCTTTTCTATCGTGAAGGAGTTATCTACTTATGAAGGAGCGTTCAAGGTCACAACTTTAGTTACTGTATGCGAAGGCTAAGATATGATAGTTACAATGTCATGGTATAGAACATGGATAGGCATCGCGAAGTGTCCTTAATAGCCCACGGATTGCTGCTTTGTTTACAAAACGCATTCGAATTAACGTGTGTATTGTCTGGGCATTATTTGGCAGCTCTGCTGCATGCTAATTGCAGTAAAACTAAATGAATTTGAACTTGTACGTCTTTTCTATCATGTAGCAGTAATCTACAAATGAAGGAGCGTTCAAGGTCACAGCTCTTTGTGCTCTATGCGAACCCTAAGATATGATGGTAACATTGACATGGTATAGAACATGGATAGGCATCGCGAAGTGTCCTCAATAGCCCTCGGATTGCTGCTTTGTTTAGAAAACGCATTCGAATTTTCGTGTATATCATCTGGTCATTATTTGGCAGCTCTGCTGCATGCTAATTGCAGTAAAACATAGTCCGTTTTCTGTTGAATGTCTTTTCTATCGTGTAGGAGTTATCTACTTATGAAGGAGCATTCAAGGTCACAACTCTAGTTACTGTATGCGAACGCTAAGATATGATAGTTACAATGGCCTGGTATAGAACATCGATAGGCATCGCGAAGTACCCTATATAGCCCGCGGATTGCTACTTTGCGTACAAAACGCGTTCGAATTAACGTGTATATTATTTGGGCAGTTTTTGAAAGCTCTGCTGCATACTAATTGCAGTAAAACTTAGACCGGTTTCTCTTGATTGTCTTTTCTATCATGTACGAGTTATCTACTTATGAAGGAGCTTTCAAGGTCACAACTCTAGTTACTGTATGCGAACGCTAAGATTTTATAGTTACAATGGCATGGTATAGAACGTCGATAGCCATCGCGAAGTGCCCTATATAGCCCACGGATTGCAACTTTAAGTACAAAACGCGATCGAATTAATGTGTATATTATTTGGGCACCTTTTTAAAGATCTGCTGCATGCTAATTGCAGTAAAACTTAATCCGTTTTCTCTTGAACGTCTTTTCTATCTTGTAGGAGTTATCTACTTATGAGGGAGCGTTCAAGGTCACCACTCTAGTTATGCGCTGTATGCGAACGCTAAGGTAAGATAGTTACAATAGCATGGTATAGAACATCGATAGGCATCGCGAAATGCCCTATATAGCCCACGGATTGCAACTTTACGTACAAAACGCGATCGAATTAATGTGTGTATTATTTGGGCACTTTTTGAAAGCTCTGTTGCATACTAATTGCAGTAAAACTTTTCTCCGTTTTCTCTTGAACGTTTTTTCTATCGTGTAGAAGTTATCTACTTATGAAGGAGCGTTCAAGGTCAGAACTCTAGGTGCTATATGCGAACGCTAAGATATGGTAGTTTCAATGGCATGGTATAGAAAATGGATAGGCATCGCTAAGTGTCCTTAATAGCCCACGGATTGCTGCTTTGTTTACAAAACGCATTCGAATTAACGTGTATATTATCTGGGCATTATTTGGCAGCTCTGCTGCATGCTAATTGCAGTAAAACTTAGTCCGTTTTCTCTTGAACGTCTTTTCTATTGTGTAGGAGTTATCTACTTATGAAGGAGCCGTCAAGGTCACAACTCTAGTTACCGTGTGCGAACGCTAAGATATGATAGTTACAATGGCATGGTATAGCAAATGGATAGGCATCGCGAAGTGTCCTTAATAGCCCACGGATTGCTGCTTTGTTTACAAAACGCATTCGAATTAACGTATATATTATCTGGGCATTATTTGGCAGCTCTGCTGCATGTTAATTGCAGTAAAACTAAATGAATTTTCACTTGTACGTCTTTTCTATCATGTAGCAGTAATCTACAAATGAAGGAGCGTTCAAGGTCACAGCTCTTTGTGCTCTATGCTAACCCTAAGATATGATAGTAACAATCACATGGTATAGAACATGGACAGGCATCGCGAAGTGTCTTCAATAGCCCACGGATTGCTGCTTTCTTTATAAAACGCATTCGAATTTTCGTGTATATCATCAGGGCATTATTTGGCAGCTCTGCTGCATGCTAATTGAATTAAAACTTGGACCGTTTTCTCTTGTACGTCTTTTCCATCGTGTGGGAGATATCTACGTATGAAGGAGCCTTCAAGGTCACAACTCTAGTTACTGTATGCGAAAGCTAAGATTTGATAGTTACAATGGACTAGTATAGAACATTGGGTACAAAACGCGTTCGAATTAACGTATATTTTATTTGGGCACTTTTTGAAAGCTCTGCTGCATACTAATTGCAGTAAAACTTAGTCCGTTTTCTCTTGAACGTCTTTTCTATCGTGTAGGAGTTATCTACTTATGACGGAGCGCTCAAGGTCACAACTTTAGTTACTGGATGCGACCGCTAAGATATGATAGTTACAATGGCCTGGTATAGAACATCGATAGGCATCGCGAAGTGCCCTATATAGCCCGCGGATTGCTACTTTGGGTACAAAACGCGTTCGAATTAACCTGTATATTATTTGGGCACTTTTTGAAAGCTCTGCTGCATTCTAATTGCAGTAAAACTTAGACCGGTTTCTCTTGAACGGCTTTTCTATCATGTAGGAGTTATCTACTTATGAAGGCGCGTTCAAGATCACAACTCTAGTTACTGTATGCGAACGCTAAGATATGATAGTTACAATGGCATGGTATAGAACGTCGATAGCCATCGCGAAGTGCCCTATATAGCCCACGGATTGAAACTTTACATACAAAACGCGATCGAATTAATGTGTGTATTATTTGGGCACTTTTTGAAAGTTCTGCTGCATGCTTATTGCAGTAAAACTTAATCCGTTTTCTCTTGAACGTCTTTTCTATCTTGTAGGAGTTATCTACTTATGAGGGAGCGTTCAAGGTCACCACTCTAGTTACTGTATGCGAATGCTAAGGTAAGATAGTTACAATAGCATGGTATAGAACATCGATAGGCATCGCGAAGTGCCCTATATAGCCCACGGATTGCAACTTTACGTACAAAACGCGATCGAATTAATGTGTGTATTATTTGGGCACTTTTTGAAAGCTCTGCTGCATACTAATTGCAGTAAAACTTTTCTCCGTTTTCTCTTGAACGTTTTTTCTATCGTGTAGAAGTTATCTACTTATGAAGGAGCGTTCAAGGTCAGAACTCTAGGTGCTATATGCGAACGCTAAGATATGGTAGTTTCAATGGCATGGTATAGAAAATGGATAGGCATCGCTAAGTGTCCGTAATAGCCCACGGATTGCTGCTTTGTTTACAAAACGCATTCGAATTAACGTGTATATTATCTGGGCATTATTTGGCAGCTCTGCTGCATGCTAATTGCAGTAAAACTTAGTCCGTTTTCTCTTGAACGTCTTTTCTATTGTGTAGGAGTTATCTACTTATGAAGGAGCCGTCAAGGTCACAACTCTAGTTACCGTATGCGAACGCTAAGATATGATAGTTACAATGGCATGGTATAGCAAATGGATAGGCATCGCGAAGTGTCCTTAATAGCCCACGGATTGCTGCTTTGTTTACAAAACGCATTCGAATTAACGTATATATTATCTGGGCATTATTTGGCAGCTCTGCTGCATGTTAATTGCAGTAAAACTAAATGAATTTTCACTTGTACGTCTTTTCTATCATGTAGCAGTAATCTACAAATGAAGGAGCGTTCAAGGTCACAGCTCCTTCTGCTCTATGCGAACCCTAAGATATGATAGCAACAATCACATGGTATAGAACATGGACAGGCATCGCGAAGTGTCCTCAATAGCCCACGGATTGCTGCTTTGTTTATAAAACGCATTCGAATTTTCGTGTATACGAAAATATACGCTGCCAAATAATGCCCAGATGATATACACGAAAATTCTTCATACGTAGATATCTCCCACACGATGGAAAAGACGTACAAGAGAAAACGGTCCAAAACTTGGACCATTTTCTCTTGTACGTCTTTTCCATCGTGTGGGAGATATCTACGTATGAAGGAGCGTTCAAGGTCACAACTCTAGTTACTGTATGCGAACGCTAAGATATGATAGTTACAATGGCATGGTATAGAACATCCATAGGCATCCCGAAGTGCCCTATATAGCCCACGGATTGCAACTTTACGTACAAAACGCGATCGAATTAATGTGTGTATTATTTGGGTACTTTTTGAAAGCTCTGCTGCATACTAATTGCAGTAAAACTTAGACCGTTTTCTCTTGAACGTCTTTTCTATCGTGTAGGAGTTATCTACTTATGAAAGAGCGTTCAAGGTCACAACTCTAGGTGTTGAATGCGAACGCTAAGATATGGTAGTTACAATGTCATGTTATAGAAAATAGATAGGCATCGCAAAGTGTCCTTAATAGCCCACGGATTGCTGCTTTGTTTAAAAAGCGCATTCGAATTAACGTGTATTTTATCTGGGCATTATTTGGCAGCTCTGCTGCATGCTAATTGCAGTAAAACTTAGTCCATTCTCTATTGAACGTCTTTTCTATCGTGTAGGAGTTATGTATTTATGAAGGAGCGTGCAAGGTCACAACTTTAGATACTGTATGCGAACGCTAAGATATGATAGTTACAATGGCATGGTATAGAACGTCGATAGCCATCGCGAAGTGCCCTATATAGCCCACGGATTGCAACTTTACGTACAAAACGCGATCGAATTAACGTGTATATTATTTGGGCAGTTTTTGAAAGGTCTGCTGCATACTAATTGCAGTAAAACTTAGACCGGTTTCTCTTGAATGTCTTTTCTTTCATGTAGGAGTTATCTACTTTTGAAGGAGCGTTCAAGGTCACAGCTCTTTGTGCTCTATGCGAACTCTAAGATATGATAGTAACCTTGACATGGTATAGAACATGGATAGGCTTCGTGAAGTGCCTTATATAGCCTGCGGATTGCTACTTTGCGTACAAAACGCGTTCGAATTAACATGTATATTATTTGGGCACTTTTTGAAAGTTTTGATGCATGCTAAATGCAGTAAAACTTAGTCCGTTTTCTCTTGAACGTCTTTTCTATCGTGTAGGAGTTATCTACTTATGAAGGAGCATTCAAGGTCACAACTTTAGTTACTGTATGCGAACGCTAAGATATGATAGTTACAATGGCATGGTATAGAACATCGATAGGCATCGCGAAGTGTCCTTAATAGCCCACGGATTGCTGCTTTGTTTACAAAACGCATTCGAATTAACGTGTATATTATCTGGGCATTATTTGGCAGCTCTGCTGCATGCTAATTGCAGTAAAATTTAGTCCATTTTCTCTTGAACGTCTTTTCTATCGTGTAGGAGTTATCTACTTATGAAGGAGCGTTCAAGGTCACAACTCTAGTTATTGTATGCGAACGCTAAGATATGAGAGTTACAATGGCCTGGTATAGAACATCGATAGGCATCGCGAAGTACCCTATATAGCCCGCGGATTGCTACTTTGCGTACAAAACGCGTTCGAATTAACGTGTATATTATTTGGGCACTTTTTTAAAGCTCTGCTGCATACTAATTGCAGTAAAACTTATTCCGTTTTCTCTTGAACGTCTTTTCTATCGTCTAGGAGTTATCTACTTATGAAGGAGCGTTCAAGGTCACAACTCTAGGTGTTGAATGCGAACGCTAAGATATGGTAGTTACAATGTCCTGTTATAGAAAATAGATAGGCAGCGCAAAGTGTCCTTAATAGCCCACGGATTGCTGCTTTGTTTAAAAAACGCATTCGAATTAACGTGAACGTATCTACTTATGAAGAAGCGTTCAAGGTCACAACTCTAGTGACCGTATGCGAACGCTAAGATATGATAGTTACAATGGCATGGTATAGAAAATGGATAGGCATCGCGAAGTGTCCCTAATAGCCGACGGATTGCTGCTTTGTTTAAAAAACGCATTCGAATTAACGTGTATTTAATCTGGGCATTATTTGGCCGCTTTGCTGCATGCTAATTGCAGTAAAACTAAATCCATTTTCACTTGTACGTCTTTTATATCGTATAGTAGTAATCTACGAATGAAGGAGAGTTCAAGGTCACAGCTCTTTGTGCTCTATGCGAACCCTAAGATATGATAGTAACATTGACATGGTATAGATCATGGATAGGCATCGCGAAGTGTCCTCAATAGCCCACGGATTGCTGCTTAGTTTACAAAACGCATTCGAATTTTCGTGTATATTATCTAGGCATTATTTGGCAGCTCTGCTGCATGCTAATTGCAGTAAAACTTAATCCGTTCTCTCTTGAACGTCTTTTCTATCTTGTAGGAGTTATCTACTTATGAAGGAGCGTTCAAGGTCACCACTCTAGTTACTGTATGCGAACGCTAAGATAAGATAGTTACAATAGCATGGTATAGAACATCGATAGGCATCGCGAAGTGCCCTATATAGCCCACGGATTGCAACTTTACGTACAAAACGCGATCGAATTAATGTGTGTATTATTTGGGCACTTTTTGAAAGCTCTGTTGCATACTAATTGCAGTAAAACTTAGACCGTTTTCTCTTGGACGTCTTTTCTATCTTGTAGGAGTTATCTACTTATGAAGGAGCGTTCAACGTCACAACTCTAGGTGCTGTATGCGAACGCTAAGATATGAGAGTTACAATGGCCTGGTATAGAACATCGATAGGCATCGCGAAGTGCCCTATATAGCCCACGGATTGCAACTTTTCGTTCAAAACGCGTTCGAATTAACGTGTATATTATTTGGGCACTTTTTGAAAGATCTGCTGCATACTAATTGCAGTAAAACTTTGACCGTTTTCTCTTGAACGTCTTTTCTATCGTGTAGGAGTTATCTACTTATGAAGGAGCGTTCAAGGTCACAACTCTAGGTGATGAATGCGAACGCTAAGATATGGTAGTTACAATGTGATGTTATAGAAAATAGATAGGCATCGCAGTGTCCTTAATAGCCCACGGATTGCTGCTTTGTTTACAAAACGCATTCGAATTAACGTATATATTATCTGGGCATTATTTGGCAGCTCTGCTGCATGTTAATTGCAGTAAAACTTAGTTCGTTTTCTCTTGAACGTCTTTTCTATCGTGTAGGAGTTATCTACTTATGAAGGAGCGTTCAAGGTCACAACTTTAGTTACTGTATGCGAACGCTAAGATATGATAGTTACAATGGCATGGTATAGAACATCGATAGGCATCGCGAAGTGCCCTATATAGCCCACGGATTGCAACTTTTCGTACAAAACGCTTTCGAATTAACGTGTATATTATATGGGCACTTTTTGAAAGATCTGCTGCATACTAATGCAGTAAAACTTAGACCGTTTTCTCTTGAACGTCTTTTCTATCGTGTAGGAGTTATCTACTTATGAAGGAGCGTTCAAGGTCACAACTCTAGGTGCTGTATGCGAACGCTAAGATATGGTAGTTACAATGGCATGGTATAGAAAATGAATAGGCATCGCGAGGTGTCCTTAATACCCAACGGATTGCTGCTTTGTTTACAAAACGCATTCGAATTAACGTGTATATTTTCTGGGCATTATTTGGCAGCCTTGCTACATGCTAATTGCAGTAAAACTAAATGAATTTTCACTTGTACGTCTTATCTATCATGTAGCAGTAATCTACGAATGAAGGAGAGTTCAAGGTCGCAGCTCTTTGTGCTCTATGCGAACCCTAAGATATGATAGTAACATTGACATGGTATAGAACATGGATAGGAATCGCGCAGTGTCCATAATAGCCCACGGATTGCTGCTTTGTTTACAAAACGCATTCGAATTAACGTGTATATTGTCTGGGCATTATTTGGCAGCTCTGCTGCATGCTAATTGCAGCAAAATTTAGTCCATTTTCTCTTGAACGTCTTTTCTATCGTGTAGGAGTTATCTACTTATGAAGGAGCGTTCAAGGTCACAACTCTAGTTACTGTATGCGAACGCTAAGATATGAGAGTTACAATGGCCTGGTATAGAACATCGATAGGCATCGCGAAGTACCCTATATAGCCCGCGGATTGCTACTTTGCGTACAAAACGCGTTCGAATTAACGTGTATATTATTTGGGCACTTTTTTAAAGCTCTGCTGCATACTAATTGCAGTAAAACTTATTCCGTTTTCTCTTGAACGTCTTTTCTATCGTGTAGGAGTTATCTACTTATGAAGGAGCGTTCAAGGTCACAACTCTAGGTGTTGAATGCGAACGCTAAGATATGGTAGTTACAATGTCCTGTTATAGAAAATAGATAGGCATCGCAAAGTGTCCTTAATAGCCCACGGATTGCTGCTTTGTTTAAGAAACGCTTTCGAATTAACGTGAAAGTATTTACTTATGAAGAAGCGTTCAAGGTCACAACTTTAGTGACCGTATGCGAACGCTAAGATATGATAGTTACAATGGCCTGGTATAGAACATCGATAGGCATCGCGAAGTGCCCTATATAGCCCGCGGATTGCTACTTTGGGTACAAAACGCGTTCGAATTAACCTGTATATTATTTGGGCACTTTTTGAAAGCTCTGCTGCATACTAATTGCAGTAAAACTTAGACCGGTTTCTCTTGAACGGCTTTTCTATCATGTAGGATTTATCTACTTATGAAGAAGCGTTCAAGGCCACAACTCTGGTGACCGTATGCGAACGCTAAGATATGATTGTTACAATGGCATGGTATAGAAAATGGATAGGCATCGCTAAATGTCCTTAATAGCCGACGGATTGCTGCTTTGTTTAAAAAACGCGTTCGAATTAACGTGTATTTAATCTGGGCATTATTTGGCCGCTTTGCTGCATGCTAATTGCAGTAAAACTAAATCCATTTTCACTTGTACGTCTTTTATATCGTATAGTAGTAATCTACGAATGAAGGACCGTTCAAGGTCACAGCTCTTTATGCTCTATGCGAACCCTAAGATATGATAGTAACATTGACATGGTATAGAACATGGATAGGCATCGCGAAGTGTCCTCAATAGCCCACGGATTGCTGCTTTGTTTAGAAAACGCATTCGAATTTTCGTGTATATCATCTGGGCATTATTTGGCAGCTCTGCTGCATGCTAATTGCTAATTGCAGTAAAATTTAGTCCGTTTTCTCTTTAATGTCTTTTCTATCGTGTAGGAGTTATCTACCTATGAAGGAGAGTTCAAGGTCACAACTCTAGTTACTGTATGCGAACGCTAAGGTTTGATAGTTACAATGGACTGGTATAGAACATTGGGTACAAAACGCGTTCGAATTAACGTGTATTTTATTTGGGCACTTTTTGAAAGCTCTGCTGCATACTAATTGCAGTAAAACTTAGACCGGTTTCTCTTGAACGTCTTTTCTATCATGTAGGAGTTATCTACTTATGAAGGAGCGTTCAAGATCACAACTCTAGTTACTGTATGCGAACGCTAAGATATGATAGTTACAATGGCATGGTATAGAACGTCGATAGCCATCGCGAAGTGCCCTATATAGCCCACGGATTGAAACTTTACGTACAAAACGCGATCGAATAAACGTGTATATTATTTGGGTACTTTTTGAAAGATCTGCTGCATGCTAATTGCAGTAAAACTAAATGAATTTTCACTTGTACGTTATTTTTATCATGTAGCAGTAATCTACGAATGAAGGAGCGTTCAAGGTCACAGCTCTTTTTGCTCTATGCGAACCCTAAGATATAATAGTAACATTGACATGGTATAGAACTTGGATATGCTTCGCGAAGTGCCTTATATAGCCCGCGGATTGCTTCTTTGCGTACAAAACGCGTTCGAATTAACGTGTATATTATTTGGGCACTTTTTTAAAGTTCTGCTGCATGCTAATTGCAGTAAAACTTAGTCCGTTTTTTATTGAACGTCTTTTCTATCTTGTAGGAGTTATCTACTTATGAAGGAGCGTTCAAGGTCACCACTCTAGTTACTGTATGCGAACGCTAAAAAAAGATAGTTACAATAGCATGGTATAGAACATCGATAGGCATCGCGAAGTGCCCTATATAGTCCACGGATCGCAACTTTACGTACAAAACGCGATAGAATTAATGTGTGTATTATTTGGGCACTTTTTTAAAGCTCTGCTGCATACTAATTGCAGTAAAACTTAGACCGTTTTCTCTTGAACGTCTTTTCTATCGTGTAGAAGTTATCTACTTATGAAGGAGCGTTCAACGTCACAACTCTAGGTGCTGTATGCGAACGCTAAGATATGGTAGTTACAATGGCATGGTATGGAAAATGGATAGGCATCGCGAAGTGTCCTTAATAGCCCACGGATTGCTGCTTGGTTTACAAAACGCATTCGAATTAACGTGTATATTATCTGGGCACTATTTGGTAGCTCTGCTGCATGCTAATTGCAGTAAAACTAAATGAATTTTCACTTGTACGTCTTTTCTATCATGTAGCAGTAATCTACAAATGAAGGAGCGTTCCAGGTCAGGGCTCTTTGTGCTCTATGCGAACCCTAAGACATGATAGTAACATTGACATGGTATAGAACATGGATAGGCATCGCGAAGTGTCCTCAATAGCCCACGGATTGCTGCTTTGTTTAGAAAACGCATTCGAATTTTCGTGTATATCATCTGGGCATTATTTGGCAGCCCTGCTGCATGCTAATTGCAGTAAAATTTAGTCCGTTTTCTCTTGAATGTCTTTTCTATCGCGTAGGAGTTATCTACTTATGAAGGAGCGTTCAAGGTCACAACTCTAGTTACTGTGTGCGAACGCTAAGATATGATAGTTACAATGGCCTGGTATAGAACATCGATAGGCATCGCGAAGTGCCCTATATAGCCCGCGGATTGCTACTTTGGGTACAAAACGCGTTCGAATTAACCTGTATATTATTTGGGCACTTTTTGAAAGCTCTGCTGCATACTAATTGCAGTAAAACTTAGACCGGTTTCTCTTGAACGGCTTTTCTATCATGTAGGAGTTATCTACTTATGAAGGCGCGTCCAAGATCACAACTCTAGTTACTGTATGCGAACGCTAAGACATGATAGGTACAATGGCATGGTATAGAACGTCGATAGCCATCGCGAAGTGCCCTATATAGCCCACGGATTGAAACTTTACATACAAAACGCGATCGAATTAATGTGTGTATTATTTGGGCACTTTTTGAAAGCTCTGTTGCATACTAATTGCAGTAAAACTTAGACCGTTTTCTCTTGAACGTCTTTTCTATCTTGTAGGAGTTATCTACTTATGAAGGAGCGTTCAACGTCACAACTCTAGGTGCTGTATGCGAACGCTAAGATATGAGAGTTACAATGGCCTGGTATAGAACATCGATAGGCATCCCGAAGTGCCCTATATAGCCCACGGATTGCAACTTTTCGTTCAAAACGCGTTCGAATTAACGTGTATATTATTTGGGCACTTTTTGTAAGATCTGCTGCATACTAATTGCAGTAAAACTTAGACCGTTTTCTCTTGAACGTCTTTTCTATCGTGTAGGAGTTATCTACTTATGAAGGAGCGTTCAAGGTCACAACTCTCTGTGCTCTATGCGAACCCTAAGATATGGTAGTAACATTGACATGGTATAGAACATCGATAGGCTTCGTGAAGTGTCTTATATAGCCTGCGGATTGCTACTTTGAGTACAAAACGCGTTCGAATTAACATGTATATTATTTGGGCACTTTTTGAAAGATCTGCTGCATACTAATTGCAGTAAACCTTAGACCGTTTTCTCTTGAACGTCTTTTCTATCGTGTAGGAGTTATCTACTTATGAAGGAGCGTTCAATGTCACAACTCTAGGTGTTGTATGCGAACGCTAAGATATGGTAGTTACAATGGCATGGTATAGAAAATGGATAGGCATCGCGAAGTGTCCTTAATAGCCCACGGATTGCTGCTTTGTTTACAAAACGCATTCGAATTAACGTGTATATTTTCTGGGCATTATTTGGCAGCCTTGCTACAGCTAATTGCAGTAAAACTAAATGAATTTTCACTTGTACGTCTTTTCTATCATGTAGCAGTAATCTACGAATGAAGGAGCGTTCAAGGTCACAGCTCTTTGTGCTCTATGCGAACCCTAAGATATGATAGTAACATTGACATGGTATAGAACATGGATAGGCATCGCGAAGTGTCCTTAATAGCCCACGGATTGCTGCTTTGTTTACAAAACGCATGCGAATTAACGTGTATATTATCTGGGCATTATTTGGCAGCTCTGCTGCAAGCTAATTGCAGTAAAACTTAGTCCGTTTTCTCTTGAACGTCTTTTCTATTGTGTAGGAGTTATCTACTTGTGAAGGAGCCGTCAAGGTCACAACTCTAGTTACCGTATGCGAACGCTAAGATATGATAGTTACAATGGCATGGTATAGCAAATGGATAGGCATCGCGAAGTGTCCTTAATAGCCCACGGATTGCTGCTTTGTTTACAAAACGCATTCGAATTAACGTATATATTATCTGGGCATTATTTGGCAGCTCTGCTGCATGTTAATTGCAGTAAAACTAAATGAATTTCACATGTACGTCTTTTCTATCATGTAGCAGTTATCTACAAATGAAGGAGCGTTCAAGGTCACAGCTCTTTGTGCTCTATGCTAACCCTAAGATATGATAGTAACAATCACATGGTATAGAACATGGACAGGCATCGCGAAGTGTCTTCAATAGCCCACGGATTGCTGCTTTCTTTATAAAACGCATTCGAATTTTCGTGTATATCATCAGGGCATTATTTGGCAGCTCTGCTGCATGCTAATTGAATTAAAACTTGGACCGTTTTCTCTTGTACGTCTTTTCCATCGTGTGGGAGATATCTACGTATGAAGGAGCGTTCAAGGTCACAACTCTAGTTACTGTATGCGAACGCTAAGATATGATAGTTACAATGGCCTGGTATAGAACATCGATAGGCATCGCGAAGTGCCCTATATAGCCCGCGGATTGCTACTTTGGGTACAAAACGCGTTCGAATTAACCTGTATATTATTTGGGCACTTTTTGAAAGCTCTGTTGCATACTAATTGCAGTAAAACTTAGACCGTTTTCTCTTGAACGTCTTTTCTATCATGTAGGAGTTATCTACTTATGAAGGAGCGTTCAAGATCACAACTCTAGTTACTGTATGCGAACGCTAAGATATGATAGTTACAATTACATGGTATAGAACGTCGATAGCCATCGCGAAGTGCCCTATTTAGCTCACGGATTGAAACTTTACATACAAAACGCGATCGAATTAATGTGTGTATTATTTGGGCACTTTTTGAAAGTTCTGCTGCATGCTAATTGCAGTAAAACTTAATCCGTTTTCTCTTGAACGTCTTTTCTATCTTGTAGGAGTTATCTACTTATGAAGGAGCGTACAAGGTCACCACTCTAGTTACTGTATGCGAACGCTAAGATAAGATAGTTACAATAGCATGGTATAGAACATAGATAGGCATCGCGAAGTACCCTATATAGCCCACGGATTGCAACTTTACGTACAAAACGCGATCGAATTAATGTGTGTATTATTTGGGCACTTTTTGAATGCTCTGTTGCATACTAATTGCAGTAAAACTTAGACCGTTTTCTCTTGAACGTTTTTTCTATCGTGTAGAAGTTATCTACTTATGAAGGAGCGTTCAAGGTCAGAACTCTAGGTGCTATATGCGAACGCTAAGATATGGTAGTTTCAATGGCATGGTATAGAAAATGGATAGGCATCGCAAAGTGTCCTTAATAGCCCACGGATTGCTGCTTTGTTTACAAAACGCATTCGAATTAACGTGTATATTATCTGGGCATTATTTGGCAGCTCTGCTGCATGCTAATTGCAGTAAAACTTAATCCGTTTTCTCTTGAACGTCTTTTCTATTGTGTAGGAGTTATCTACTTAAGAAGGAGCCGTCAAGGTCACAACTCTAGTTACCGTATGCGAACGCTAAGATATGATAGTTACAATTGATAGTTACAATGGCATGGTATAGCAAATGGATAGGCAGCGCGAAGTGTCCTTAATAGCCCACGGATTGCTGCTTTGTTTACAAAACGCATTCGAATTAACGTATATATTATCTGGGCATTATTTGGCAGCTCTGCTGCATGTTAATTGCAGTAAAACTAAATGAATTTTCACTTGTACGTTTTTTCTATCATGTAGCAGTAATCTACAAATGAAGGAGCGTTCAAGGTCACAGCTCTTTGTGCTCTATGCGAACCCTAAGATATGATAGTAACAATCACATGGTATAGAACATGGACAGGCATCGCGAAGTGTCCTCAATAGCCCACGGATTGCTGCTTTGTTTATAAAACGCATTCGAATTTTCGTGTATATCATCAGGGCATTATTTGGCAGCTCTGCTGCATGCTAATTGAATTAAAACTTGGACCGTTTTCTCTTGTACGTCTTTTCCATCGTGTGGGAGATATCTACGTATGAAGGAGCGTTCAAGGTCACAACTCTAGTTACTGTATGCGAACGCTAAGATATGATAGTTACAATGGCATGGTATAGAACATCGATAAGCATCCCGAAGTGCCCTATATAGCCCACGGATTGCAACTTTACGTACAAATCGCGATCGAATTAATGTGTGTATTATTTGGGCACTTTTTGAATGCTCTGTTGCATACTAATTGCAGTAAAACTTAGACCGTTTTCTCTTGAACGTTTTTTCTATCGTGTAGAAGTTATCTACTTATGAAGGAGCGTTCAAGGTCAGAACTCTAGGTGCTATATGCGAACGCTAAGATATGGTAGTTTCAATGGCATGGTATAGAAAATGGATAGGCATCGCTAACTGTCCTTAATAGCCCACGGATTGCTGCTTTGTTTACAAAACGCATTCGAATTAACGTGTATATTATCTGGGCATTATTTGGCAGCTCTGATGCATGCTAATTGCAGTAAAATTTAGTCCATTTTCTCTTGAACGTCTTTTCTATCGTGTAGGAGTTATCTACTTATGAAGGAGCGTTCAAGGTCACAACTTTAGTTACTGTATGCGAACGCTAAGATATGATAGTTACAATGGCATGGTATAGAACATCGATAGGCATCGCGAAGTGCCCTATATAGCCCACGGATTGCAACTTTTCGTACAAAACGCGTTCGAATTAACGTGTATATTATCTGGGCATTATTTGGCAGCTCTGCTGCATACTAATTGCAGTAAAACTTAGACCGTTTTCTCTTGAACGTCTTTTCTATCGTGTAGGAGTTATCTACTTATGAAGGAGCGTTTAAGGTCACAACTCTAGGTGTTGTATGCGAACGCTAAGATATGGTAGTTACAATGGCATGGTATAGAAAATGGATAGGCATCGCGAAGTGTCCTTAATACCCCACGGATTGCTGCTTTGTTTACAAAACGCATTCGAATTAACGTGTATATTATCTGGGCATTATTTGGCAGCTCTGCTGCATACTAATTGCAGTAAAACTTAGTCCGTTTTCTCTTGAACGTCTTTTCTATTGTGTAGGAGTTATCTACTTATGAACGAGCCGTCAAGGTCACAACTCTAGTTACCGTATGCGAACGCTAAGATATGATAGTTACAATGGCATGGTATAGCAAATGGATAGGCATCGCGAAGTGTCCTTAATAGCCCACGGATTGCTGCTTTGTTTACAAAACGCATTCGAATTAACGTATATATTATCTGGGCATTATTTGGCAGCTCTGCTGCATGTTAATTGCAGTAAAACTAAATGAACTTTCACTTGTACGTCTTTTCTATCATGTAGCAGTCTTCTACAAATGAAGGAGCGTTCAAGGTCACAGCTCTTGCTATATGCGAACGCTAAGATATGGTAGTTTCAATGGCATGGTATAGAAAATGGATAGGCATCGCTAAGTGTCCTTAATAGCCCACGGATTGCTGCTTTGTTTACAAAACGCATTCGAATTAACGTGTATATTATCTGGGCATTATTTGGCAGCTCTGCTGCATGCTAATTGAATTAAAACTTGGACCGTTTTCTCTTGTACGTCTTTTCCATCGTGTGGGAGATATCTACGTATGAAGGAGCGTTCAAGGTCACAACTCTAGTTACTGTATGCGAACGCTAAGATATGATAGTTACAATGGCATGGTATAGAACATCGATAAGCATCCCGAAGTGCCCTATATAGCCCACGGATTGCAACTTTACGTACAAATCGCGATCGAATTAACGTGTATATTATTTGGGCACTTTTTGAAAGATCTGCTGCATACTAATTGCAGTAAAACTTAGACCGTTTTCTCTTGAACGTCTTTTCTATCGTGTAGGAGTTATCTACTTATGAAGGAGCGTTCAAGGTCACAACTCTAGGTGTTGTATGCGAACGCTAAGATATGGTAGTTACAATGGCATGGTATAGAAAATGGATAGGCATCGCGAAGTGTCCTTAATACCCCACGGATTGCTGCTTTGTTTACAAAACGCATTCGAATTAACGTGTATATTATCTGGGCATTATTTGGCAGCTCTGCTGCATACTAATTGCAGTAAAACTTAGTCCGTTTTCTCTTGAACGTCATTTCTATTGTGTAGGAGTTATCTACTTATGAACGAGCCGTCAAGGTCACAACTCTAGTTACCGTATGCGAACGCTAAGATATGATAGTTACAATGGCATGGAATAGCAAATGGATAGGCATCGCGAAGTGTCCTTAATAGCCCACGGATTGCAACTTTTCGTACAAAACGCGTTCGAATTAACGTGTATATTATCTGGGCATTATTTGGCAGCTCTGCTGCATACTAATTGCAGTAAAACTTAGACCGTTTTCTCTTGAACGTCTTTTCTATCGTGTAGGAGTTATCTACTTATGAAGGAGCGTTCAAGGTCACAACTCTAGGTGTTGTATGCGAACGCTACGATATGGTAGTTACAATGGCATGGTATAGAAAATGGATAGGCATCGCGAAGTGTCCTTAATACCCCACGGATTGCTGCTTTGTTTACAAAACGCATTCGAATTAACGTGTATATTATCTGGGCATTATTTGGCAGCTCTGCTGCATACTAATTGCAGTAAAACTTAGTCCGTTTTCTCTTGAACGTCATTTCTATTGTGTAGGAGTTATCTACTTATGAACGAGCCGTCAAGGTCACAACTCTAGTTACCGTATGCGAACGCTAAGATATGATAGTTACAATGGCATGGTATAGCAAATGGATAGGCATCGCGAAGTGTCCTTAATAGCCCACGGATTGCTGCTTTGTTTACAAAACGCATTCGAATTAACGTATATATTATCTGGGAATTATTTGGCAGCTCTGCTGCATGTTAATTGCAGTAAAACCAAATGAACTTTCACTTGTACGTCTTTTCTATCATGTAGCAGTCTTCTACAAATGAAGGACCGTTCAAGGTCACAGCTCTTTGTGCTCTATGCGAACCCTAAGATATGATAGTAACAATCACATGGTATAGAACATGGACAGGCATCGCGAAGTGTCCTCAATAGCCCACGGATTGCTGCTTTGTTTATAAAACGCATTCGAATTTTCGTGTATATCATCAGGGCATTATTTGGCAGCTCTGCTGCATGCTAATTGAATTAAAACTTGGACCGTATTCTCTTGTACGTCTTTTCCATCGTGTGGGAGATATCTACGTATGAAGGAGCGTTCAAGGTCACAACTCTAGGTGCTATATGCGAACGCTAAGATATGGTAGTTTCAATGGCATGGTATAGAAAATGGATAGGCATCGCTAAGTGTCCTTAATAGCCCACGGATTGCTGCTTTGTTTACAAAACGCATTCGAATTAACGTGTATATTATCTGGGCCTTATTTGGCAGCTCTGCTGCATGCTAATTGCAGTAAAACTTAGTCCGTTTTCTCTTGAACGTCTTCTCTATTGTGTAGGAGTTATCTACTTATGAAGGAGCCGTCAAGGTCACAACTCTAGTTACTGTATGCGAACGCTAAGATATGAGAGTTACAATGGCCTGGTATAGAACATCGATAGGCATCGCGAAGTACCCTATATAGCCCGCGGATTGCTACTTTGCGTACAAAACGCGTTCGAATTAACGTCTATATTATTTGGGCACTTTTTTAAAGCTCTGCTGCATACTAATTGCAGTAAAACTTATTCCGTTTTCTCTTGAACGGCTTTTCAATCGCGTAGGAGTTATCTACTTATGAAGGAGCGTTCAAGGTCACAACTTTAGGTGTTGAATGCGAACGCTAAGATATGGTAGTTTCAATGGCATGGTATAGAAAATGGATAGGCATCGCTAAGTGTCCTTAATAGCCCACGGATTGCTGCTTTGTTTACAAAACGCATTCGAATTAACGTGTATATTATCTGGGCATTATTTGGCAGCTCTGCTGCATGCTAATTGCAGTAAAACTTAGTCCGTTTTCTCTTGAACGTCTTCTCTATTGTGTAGGAGTTATCTACTTATGAAGGAGCCGTCAAGGTCACAACTCTAGTTACTGTATGCGAACGCTAAGATATGATAGTTACAATGGCATGGTATAGAACATCGATAAGCATCCCGAAGTGCCCTATATAGCCCACTGATTGCAACTTTACGTACAAATCGCGATCGAATTAATGTGTGTATTATTTGGGCACTTTTTGAATGCTCTGTTGCATACTAATTGCAGTAAAAATTAGACCGTTTTCTCTTGAACGTTTTTTCTATCGTGTAGAAGTTATCTACTTATGAAGGAGCGTTCAAGGTCAGAACTCTAGGTGCTATATGCGAACGCTAAGATATGGTAGTTTCAATGGCATGGTATAGAAAATGGATAGGCATCGCTAACTGTCCTTAATAGCCCACGGATTGCAGCTTTGTTTACAAAACGCATTCGAATTAACGTGTATATTATCTGGGCATTATTTGGCAGCTCTGATGCATGCTAATTGCAGTAAAATTTAGTCCATTTTCTCTTGAACGTCTTTTCTATCGTGTAGGAGTTATCTACTTATGAAGGAGCGTTCAAGGTCACAACTTTAGTTACTGTATGCGAACGCTAAGATATGATAGTTACAATGGCATGGTATAGAACATCGATAGGCATCGCGAAGTGCCCTATATAGCCCACGGATTGCAACTTTTCGTACAAAACGCGTTCGAATTAACGTGTATATTATCTGGGCATTATTTGGCAGCTCTGCTGCATACTAATTGCAGTAAAACTTATTCCGTTTTCTCTTGAACGGCTTTTCTATCGCGTAGGAGTTATCTACTTATGAAGGAGCGTTCAAGGTCACAACTTTAGGTGTTGAATGCGAACGCTAAGATATGGTAGTTACAATGTCATGTTATAGAAAATAGATAGGCATCGCAAAGTGTCCTTAATAGCCCACGGCTTGCTGCTTTGTTTAAAAAACGCATTCGAATTAACGTGTATTTTATCTGGGCATTATTTGGCAGCTCTGCTGCATGCTAATTGCAGTAAAACGTAGTCCATTTTCTATTGAACGTCTTTTCTATCGTGTAGGAGTTATGTATTTATGAAGGAGCGTTCAAGGTCACAACTTTAGTTACTGTATGCTAACGCTAAGATATGATAGTTACAATGGCATGGTATAGGACATCGATTGGCATCGCGAAGTGCCCTATATAGCCCACGGATTGCAACTTTTCGTACAAAACGCGTTCGAATTAACGTGTATATTATTTGGGCACTTTTTGAAAGATTTGTTGCATACTAATTGCAGTAAAATTTAGACCGGTTTCTCTTGAACGTCTCTTCTATCATGTAGGAGTTATCTACTTATGAAGAAGCGTTCAAGGTCACAACTCTAGTGACCGTATGCGAACGCTAAGATATGGTTGTTACAATGGCATGGTATAGAAAATGGATAGGCATCGCTAAATGTCCTTAATAGCCCACGGATTGCTGCTTTGTTTAAAAAACGCATTCGAATTAACGTGAACGTATCTCCTTATGAAGAAGCGTTCTAGGTCACAACTCTAGTGACCGTATGCGAACGCTAAGATTTGATAGTTACAATGGCATGGTATAGAAAATGGATAGGCATCGCGAAGTGTCCTTAATAGCCGACGGATTGCTGCTTTGTTTAAAAAACGCGTTCGAATTAACGTGTATTTAATCTAGGCATTATTTGGCCGCTTTGCTGCATGCTAATTGCAGTAAAACTAAATCCACTTTCACTTGTACGTCTTTTATATCCTATAGTAGTAATCTACGAATGAAGGAGCGTTCAAGGTCACAGCTCTTTGTGCTCTATGCGAACCCTAAGATATGATAGTAACATTGACATGGTATAGAACATGGATAGGCATCGCGAAGTGTCCTCAATAGCCCACGGATGGCTGCTTTGTTTAGAAAACGCATTCGAATTTTCGTGTATATCATCTGGGCATTATTTGGCAGCTCTGCTGCATGCTAATTGCTAATTGCAGTAAAATTTAGTCCGTTTTCTCTTGAATGTCTTTTCTATCGTGTAGGAGTTATCTATTTATGAAGGAGCGTTCAAGGTCACAACTCTAGTTACTGTATGCGAACGCTAAGATTTGATAGTTACAATGGACTGGTATAGAACATTGGGTACAAAACGCGTTCGAATTAACGTGTATTTTATTTGGGCACTTTTTGAAAGCTCTGCTGCATACTAATTGCAGTAAAACTTTGACCGGTTTCTCTTGAACGTCTTTTCTATCATGTAGGAGTTATCTACTTATGAAGGAGCGTTCAAGATCACAACTCTAGTTACTGTATGCAAACGCTAAGATATGATAGTTACAATGGCATGGTATAGAACGTCGATAGCCATCGCGAAGTGCCCTATATAGCCCACGGATTGAAACTTGACGTACAAAACGCGATCGAATTAACGTGTATATTATTTGGGTACTTTTTGAAAGATCTGCTGCATGCTAATTGCAGTAAAACTAAATGAATTTTCACTTGTACGTTATTTTTATCATGTAGCAGTAATCTACGAATGAAGGAGCGTTCAAGGTCACAGCTCTTTGTGCTCTATGCGAACCCTAAGATATAATAGTAACATTGACATGGTATAGAACATGGATAGGCTTCGCGAAGTGCCTTATATAGCCCGCGGATTGCTTCTTTGCGTACAAAACGCGTTCGAATTAACGTGTATATTATTTGGGCAATTTTTTAAAGTTCTGCTGCATGCTAATTGCAGTAAAACTTAGTCCGTTTTTTCTTGAACGTCTTTTCTATCTTGTAGGAGTTATCTACTTATGAAGGAGCGTTCAAGGTCACCACTCTAGTTACTGTATGCGAACGCTAAAATAAGATAGTTACAATAGCATGGTATAGAACATCGATAGGCATCGCGAAGTGCCCTATATAGTCCACGGATCGCAACTTTACGTACAAAACGCAATCGAATTAATGTGTGTATTATTTGGGCACTTTTTTAAAGCTCTGCTGCATACTAATTGCAGTAAAACTTAGACCGTTTTCTCTTGAACGTCTTTTCTATCGTGTAGAAGTTATCTACTTATGAAGGAGCGTTCAAGGTCAGAACTCTAGGTGCTATATGCGAACGCTAAGATATGGTAGTTTCAATGGCATGGTATAGAAAATGGATAGGCATCGCTAAGTGTCCTTAATAGCCCACGGATTGCTGCTTTGTTTAAAAACGCATTCGAATTAACGTGTATACTATCTGGGCATTATTTGGCAGCTCTGCTGCATGCTAATTGCAGTAAAACTTAGTCCGTTTTCTCTTGAACGTCTTTTCTATTGTGTAGGAGTTATCTACTTATGAAGGAGCGTTCAAGGTCACAACTTTAGTTACTGTATGCGAACGCTTAGATATGATAGTTACAATGGCATGGTATAGAAAATGGATAGGCATCGCGAAGTTTCCTTAATAGCCCACGGATTGCTTCTTTGTTTACAAAACGCATTCGAATTAACGTATATATTATCTGGGCATTATTTGGCAGCTCTGCTGCATGTTAATTGCAGTAAAACTAAATGAACTTTCACTTGTACGTATTTTCTATCATGTAGCAGTAATCTACAAATGAAGGAGCGTTCAAGGTCACAGCTCTTTGTGCTCTATGCGAACCCTAAGATATGATAGTAACAATCACATGGTATAGAACATGGACAGGCATCGCGAAGTGTCCTCAATAGCCCACGGATTGCTGCTTTGTTTATAAAACGCTTTCGAATTTTCGTGTATATCATCAGGGCATTATTTGGCAGCTCTGCTGCATGCTAATTGAATTAAAACTTGGACCGTATTCTCTTGTACGTCTTTTCCATCGTGTGGGAGATATCTACGTATGAAGGAGCGTTCAAGGTCACAACTCTAGTAACTGTATGCGAACGCTAAGATATGAGAGTTACAATGGCCTGGTATAGAACATCGATAGGCATCGCGAAGTACCCTATATAGCCCGCGGATTGCTACTTTGCTTACAAAACGCGTTCGAATTAACGTGTATATTATTTGGGCACTTTTTTAAAGCTCTGCTCATTACTAATTGCAGTAAAACTTATTCCGTTTTCTCTTGAACGTCTTTTCTATAGCGTAGGAGTTATCTACTTATGAAGGAGCGTTCAAGGTCACAACTTTAGTTACTGTATGCGAACGCTAAGATATGATAGTTACAATGGCATGGTATAGAACATCGATAGGCATCCCGAAGTGCCCTATATAGCCCACGGATTGCAACTTTACGTACAAAACGCGTTCGAATTAACGTGTATATTATTTGGGCACTTTTTGAAAG
The DNA here is from genome assembly GCA_964058915.1 of Tetropium fuscum. Classification (NCBI taxonomy): domain Eukaryota; kingdom Metazoa; phylum Arthropoda; class Insecta; order Coleoptera; family Cerambycidae; genus Tetropium; species Tetropium fuscum. The sequence continues at coordinate 448,543 of CAXKVY010018518.1, read as the reverse complement.
ATCTGCTGCATACTAATTGCAGTAAAACTTGGACCGTTTTCTCTTGATCGTCTTTTCTATCGTGTAGGAGTTATCTACTTATGAAGGAGCGTTCAAGGTCACAACTCTAGGTGTTGAATGCGAACGCTAAGATATGGTAGTTACAATGTCATGTTATAGAAAATAGATAGGCATCGCAAAGTGTCCTTAATAGCCCACGGATTGCTGCTTTGTTTAAAAAACGCATTCGAATTAACGTGTACTTTATCTGGGCATTATTTGGCAGCTCTGCTGCACGCTAATTGCAGTAAAACTTAGTTCGTTTTCTCTTGAACGTCTTTTCCATTGAGTATGAGTTATCTACTTATGAAGGATCGTTCAAGGTCACAACTCTAGTTACTGTATGCGAACGCTAAGATATGATAGTTACAATGGCATGGTATAGAAAATGGATAGGCATCGCGAAGTGTCCTTAATAGCCCACGGATTGCTTCTTTGTTTACAAAACGCATTCGAATTAACGTGTATATTATCTGGGCATTATTTGGCAGACTTGCTGCTTGCTAATTGCAGTAAAACTAAATGAATTCTCACTTGTACGTCTTTTCTATCATGTAACAGTAATCTACGAATGAAGGAGCGTTCAAGGTCACAGCTCTTTGTGCTTTATGCGAACCCTAAGATATGATAGTAACATTGACATGGTATAGAACATGGATAGGCATCGCGAAGTGCCCTATATAGCCCACGGATTGCAACTTTACGTACAAAACGCGTTCGAATTAACCTGTAAATTATTTGGGCACTTTTTGAAAGCTCTGCTGCATACTAATTGCAGTAAAACTTAGACCGGTTTCTCTTGAACGGCTTTTCTATCATGTAGGATTTATCTACTTATGAAGGCGCGTTCAAGATCACAACTCTAGTTACTGTATGCGAACGCTTAGATATGATAGTTACAATGGCATGGTATAGAACGTCGATAGCCATCGCGAAGTGCCCTATATAGCCCACGGATTGAAACTTTACATACAAAACGTGATCGAATTAATGTGTGTATTATTTGGGCACTTTTTGAAAGCTCTGCTGCATACTAATTGCAGTAAAACTTTGACCGGTTTCTCTTGAACGGCTTTTCTATCATGTAGGATTTATCTACTTATGAAGGCGCGTTCAAGATCACAACTCTAGTTACTGTATGCGAACGTTAAGATATGAGAGTTACAATGGCCTGGTATAGAACATCGATAGGCATCGCGAAGTGCCCTATATAGCCCACGGTTGGCAACTTCTCGTTCAAAACGCGTTCGAATTAACGTGTATATTATTTGGGCACTTTTTGAAAGATCTGCTGCATACTAATTGCAGTAAAACTTAGACCGTTTTCTCTTGAACGTCTTTTCTATCGTGTAGGAGTTATCTACTTATGAAGGAGCGTTCAAGGTCACAACTCTAGTTGTTGAATGCGAACGCTAAGATATGGTAGTTACAATGTCATGTTATAGAAAATAGATAGGCATCGCAAAGTGTCCTTAATAGCCCACGGATTGCTGCTTTGTTTAAAAATCGCATTCGAATTAACGTGTATTTTATCTGGGCATTATTTGGCAGCTCTGCTGCATGCTAATTGCAGTAAAACTAAATCCATTTTCACTTGTACGTCTTTTATATCGTATAGTAGTAATCTACGAATGAAGGAGAGTTCAAGGTCACAGCTCTTTGTGCTCTATGCGAACCCTAAGATATGATAGTAACATTGACATGGTATAGATCATGGATAGGCATCGCGAAGTGTCCTCAATAGCCCACGGATTGCTGCTTAGTTTACAAAACGCATTCGAATTTTCGTGTATATTATCTAGGCATTATTTGGCAGCTCTGCTGCATGCTAATTGCAGTAAAACTTAATCCGTTCTCTCTTGAACGTCTTTTCTATCTTGTAGGAGTTATCTACTTATGAAGGAGCGTTCAAGGTCACCACTCTAGTTACTGTATGCGAACGCTAAGATAAGATAGTTACAATAGCATGGTATAGAACATCGATAGGCATCGCGAAGTGCCCTATATAGCCCACGGATTGCAACTTTACGTACAAAACGCGATCGAATTAATGTGTGTATTATTTGGGCACTTTTTGAAAGCTCTGTTGCATACTAATTGCAGTAAAACTTAGACCGTTTTCTCTTGGACGTCTTTTCTATCTTGTAGGAGTTATCTACTTATGAAGGAGCGTTCAACGTCACAACTCTAGGTGCTGTATGCGAACGCTAAGATATGAGAGTTACAATGGCCTGGTATAGAACATCGATAGGCATCGCGAAGTGCCCTATATAGCCCACGGATTGCAACTTTTCGTTCAAAACGCGTTCGAATTAACGTGTATATTATTTGGGCACTTTTTGAAAGATCTGCTGCATACTAATTGCAGTAAAACTTTGACCGTTTTCTCTTGAACGTCTTTTCTATCGTGTAGGAGTTATCTACTTATGAAGGAGCGTTCAAGGTCACAACTCTAGGTGATGAATGCGAACGATAAGATATGGTAGTTACAATGTGATGTTATAGAAAATAGATAGGCATCGCAGTGTCCTTAATAGCCCACGGATTGCTGCTTTGTTTACAAAACGCATTCGAATTAACGTATATATTATCTGGGCATTATTTGGCAGCTCTGCTGCATGTTAATTGCAGTAAAACTTAGTTCGTTTTCTCTTGAACGTCTTTTCTATCGTGTAGGAGTTATCTACTTATGAAGGAGCGTTCAAGGTCACAACTTTAGTTACTGTATGCGAACGCTAAGATATGATAGTTACAATGGCATGGTATAGAACATCGATAGGCATCGCGAAGTGCCCTATATAGCCCACGGATTGCAACTTTTCGTACAAAACGCTTTCGAATTAACGTGTATATTATATGGGCACTTTTTGAAAGATCTGCTGCATACTAATGCAGTAAAACTTAGACCGTTTTCTCTTGAACGTCTTTTCTATCGTGTAGGAGTTATCTACTTATGAAGGAGCGTTCAAGGTCACAACTCTAGGTGCTGTATGCGAACGCTAAGATATGGTAGTTACAATGGCATGGTATAGAAAATGAATAGGCATCGCGAGGTGTCCTTAATACCCAACGGATTGCTGCTTTGTTTACAAAACGCATTCGAATTAACGTGTATATTTTCTGGGCATTATTTGGCAGCCTTGCTACATGCTAATTGCAGTAAAACTAAATGAATTTTCACTTGTACGTCTTATCTATCATGTAGCAGTAATCTACGAATGAAGGAGAGTTCAAGGTCGCAGCTCTTTGTGCTCTATGCGAACCCTAAGATATGATAGTAACATTGACATGGTATAGAACATGGATAGGAATCGCGCAGTGTCCATAATAGCCCACGGATTGCTGCTTTGTATACAAAACGCATTCGAATTAACGTGTATATTGTCTGGGCATTATTTGGCAGCTCTGCTGCATGCTAATTGCAGCAAAATTTAGTCCATTTTCTCTTGAACGTCTTTTCTATCGTGTAGGAGTTATCTACTTATGAAGGAGCGTTCAAGGTCACAACTCTAGTTACTGTATGCGAACGCTAAGATATGAGAGTTACAATGGCCTGGTATAGAACATCGATAGGCATCGCGAAGTACCCTATATAGCCCGCGGATTGCTACTTTGCGTACAAAACGCGTTCGAATTAACGTGTATATTATTTGGGCACTTTTTTAAAGCTCTGCTGCATACTAATTGCAGTAAAACTTATTCCGTTTTCTCTTGAACGTCTTTTCTATCGTGTAGGAGTTATCTACTTATGAAGGAGCGTTCAAGGTCACAACTCTAGGTGTTGAATGCGAACGCTAAGATATGGTAGTTACAATGTCCTGTTATAGAAAATAGATAGGCATCGCAAAGTGTCCTTAATAGCCCACGGATTGCTGCTTTGTTTAAGAAACGCTTTCGAATTAACGTGAAAGTATTTACTTATGAAGAAGCGTTCAAGGTCACAACTTTAGTGACCGTATGCGAACGCTAAGATATGATAGTTACAATGGCCTGGTATAGAACATCGATAGGCATCGCGAAGTGCCCTATATAGCCCGCGGATTGCTACTTTGGGTACAAAACGCGTTCGAATTAACCTGTATATTATTTGGGCACTTTTTGAAAGCTCTGCTGCATACTAATTGCAGTAAAACTTAGACCGTTTTCTCTTGATCGTCTTTTCTATCGTGTAGGAGTTATCTACTTATGAAGGAGCGTTCAAGGTCACAACTCTAGGTGTTGAATGCGAACGCTAAGATATGGTAGTTACAATGTCATGTTATAGAAAATAGATAGGCATCGCAAAGTGTCCTTAATAGCCCACGGATTGCTGCTTTGTTTAAAAAACGCATTCGAATTAACGTGTACTTTATCTGGGCATTATTTGGCAGCTCTGCTGCACGCTAATTGCAGTAAAACTTAGTTCGTTTTCTCTTGAACGTCTTTTCCATTGAGTATGAGTTATCTACTTATGAAGGATCGTTCAAGGTCACAACTCTAGTTACTGTATGCGAACGCTAAGATATGATAGTTACAATGGCATGGTATAGAAAATGGATAGGCATCGCGAAGTGTCCTTAATAGCCCACGGATTGCTTCTTTGTTTACAAAACGCATTCGAATTAACGTGTATATTATCTGGGCATTATTTGGCAGACTTGCTGCTGGCTAATTGCAGTAAAACTAAATGAATTCTCACTTGTACGTCTTTTCTATCATGTAACAGTAATCTACGAATGAAGGAGCGTTCAAGGTCACAGCTCTTTGTGCTTTATGCGAACCCTAAGATATGATAGTAACATTGACATGGTATAGAACATGGATAGGCATCGCGAAGTGCCCTATATAGCCCACGGATTGCAACTTTACGTACAAAACGCGTTCGAATTAACCTGTAAATTATTTGGGCACTTTTTGAAAGCTCTGCTGCATACTAATTGCAGTAAAACTTAGACCGGTTTCTCTTGAACGGCTTTTCTATCATGTAGGATTTATCTACTTATGAAGGCGCGTTCAAGATCACAACTCTAGTTACTGTATGCGAACGCTTAGATATGATAGTTACAATGGCATGGTATAGAACGTCGATAGCCATCGCGAAGTGCCCTATATAGCCCACGGATTGAAACTTTACATACAAAACGTGATCGAATTAATGTGTGTATTATTTGGGCACTTTTTGAAAGCTCTGCTGCATACTAATTGCAGTAAAACTTTGACCGGTTTCTCTTGAACGGCTTTTCTATCATGTAGGATTTATCTACTTATGAAGGCGCGTTCAAGATCACAACTCTAGTTACTGTATGCGAACGTTAAGATATGAGAGTTACAATGGCCTGGTATAGAACATCGATAGGCATCGCGAAGTGCCCTATATAGCCCACGGTTGGCAACTTCTCGTTCAAAACGCGTTCGAATTAACGTGTATATTATTTGGGCACTTTTTGAAAGATCTGCTGCATACTAATTGCAGTAAAACTTAGACCGTTTTCTCTTGAACGTCTTTTCTATCGTGTAGGAGTTATCTACTTATGAAGGAGCGTTCAAGGTCACAACTCTAGTTGTTGAATGCGAACGCTAAGATATGGTAGTTACAATGTCATGTTATAGAAAATAGATAGGCATCGCAAAGTGTCCTTAATAGCCCACGGATTGCTGCTTTGTTTAAAAATCGCATTCGAATTAACGTGTATTTTATCTGGGCATTATTTGGCAGCTCTGCTGCATGCTAATTGCAGTAAAACTAAATCCATTTTCACTTGTACGTCTTTTATATCGTATAGTAGTAATCTACGAATGAAGGAGAGTTCAAGGTCACAGCTCTTTGTGCTCTATGCGAACCCTAAGATATGATAGTAACATTGACATGGTATAGATCATGGATAGGCATCGCGAAGTGTCCTCAATAGCCCACGGATTGCTGCTTAGTTTACAAAACGCATTCGAATTTTCGTGTATATTATCTAGGCATTATTTGGCAGCTCTGCTGCATGCTAATTGCAGTAAAACTTAATCCGTTCTCTCTTGAACGTCTTTTCTATCTTGTAGGAGTTATCTACTTATGAAGGAGCGTTCAAGGTCACCACTCTAGTTACTGTATGCGAACGCTAAGATAAGATAGTTACAATAGCATGGTATAGAACATCGATAGGCATCGCGAAGTGCCCTATATAGCCCACGGATTGCAACTTTACGTACAAAACGCGATCGAATTAATGTGTGTATTATTTGGGCACTTTTTGAAAGCTCTGTTGCATACTAATTGCAGTAAAACTTAGACCGTTTTCTCTTGGACGTCTTTTCTATCTTGTAGGAGTTATCTACTTATGAAGGAGCGTTCAACGTCACAACTCTAGGTGCTGTATGCGAACGCTAAGATATGAGAGTTACAATGGCCTGGTATAGAACATCGATAGGCATCGCGAAGTGCCCTATATAGCCCACGGATTGCAACTTTTCGTTCAAAACGCGTTCGAATTAACGTGTATATTATTTGGGCACTTTTTGAAAGATCTGCTGCATACTAATTGCAGTAAAACTTTGACCGTTTTCTCTTGAACGTCTTTTCTATCGTGTAGGAGTTATCTACTTATGAAGGAGCGTTCAAGGTCACAACTCTAGGTGATGAATGCGAACGCTAAGATATGGTAGTTACAATGTGATGTTATAGAAAATAGATAGGCATCGCAGTGTCCTTAATAGCCCACGGATTGCTGCTTTGTTTACAAAACGCATTCGAATTAACGTATATATTATCTGGGCATTATTTGGCAGCTCTGCTGCATGTTAATTGCAGTAAAACTTAGTTCGTTTTCTCTTGAACGTCTTTTCTATCGTGTAGGAGTTATCTACTTATGAAGGAGCGTTCAAGGTCACAACTTTAGTTACTGTATGCGAACGCTAAGATATGATAGTTACAATGGCATGGTATAGAACATCGATAGGCATCGCGAAGTGCCCTATATAGCCCACGGATTGCAACTTTTCGTACAAAACGCTTTCGAATTAACGTGTATATTATATGGGCACTTTTTGAAAGATCTGCTGCATACTAATGCAGTAAAACTTAGACCGTTTTCTCTTGAACGTCTTTTCTATCGTGTAGGAGTTATCTACTTATGAAGGAGCGTTCAAGGTCACAACTCTAGGTGCTGTATGCGAACGCTAAGATATGGTAGTTACAATGGCATGGTATAGAAAATGAATAGGCATCGCGAGGTGTCCTTAATACCCAACGGATTGCTGCTTTGTTTACAAAACGCATTCGAATTAACGTGTATATTTTCTGGGCATTATTTGGCAGCCTTGCTACATGCTAATTGCAGTAAAACTAAATGAATTTTCACTTGTACGTCTTATCTATCATGTAGCAGTAATCTACGAATGAAGGAGAGTTCAAGGTCGCAGCTCTTTGTGCTCTATGCGAACCCTAAGATATGATAGTAACATTGACATGGTATAGAACATGGATAGGAATCGCGCAGTGTCCATAATAGCCCACGGATTGCTGCTTTGTTTACAAAACGCATTCGAATTAACGTGTATATTGTCTGGGCATTATTTGGCAGCTCTGCTGCATGCTAATTGCAGCAAAATTTAGTCCATTTTCTCTTGAACGTCTTTTCTATCGTGTAGGAGTTATCTACTTATGAAGGAGCGTTCAAGGTCACAACTCTAGTTACTGTATGCGAACGCTAAGATATGAGAGTTACAATGGCCTGGTATAGAACATCGATAGGCATCGCGAAGTACCCTATATAGCCCGCGGATTGCTACTTTGCGTACAAAACGCGTTCGAATTAACGTGTATATTATTTGGGCACTTTTTTAAAGCTCTGCTGCATACTAATTGCAGTAAAACTTATTCCGTTTTCTCTTGAACGTCTTTTCTATCGTGTAGGAGTTATCTACTTATGAAGGAGCGTTCAAGGTCACAACTCTAGGTGTTGAATGCGAACGCTAAGATATGGTAGTTACAATGTCCTGTTATAGAAAATAGATAGGCATCGCAAAGTGTCCTTAATAGCCCACGGATTGCTGCTTTGTTTAAGAAACGCTTTCGAATTAACGTGAAAGTATTTACTTATGAAGAAGCGTTCAAGGTCACAACTTTAGTGACCGTATGCGAACGCTAAGATATGATAGTTACAATGGCCTGGTATAGAACATCGATAGGCATCGCGAAGTGCCCTATATAGCCCGCGGATTGCTACTTTGGGTACAAAACGCGTTCGAATTAACCTGTATATTATTTGGGCACTTTTTGAAAGCTCTGCTGCATACTAATTGCAGTAAAACTTAGACCGGTTTCTCTTGAACGGCTTTTCTATCATGTAGGATTTATCTACTTATGAAGAAGCGTTCAAGGCCACAACTCTGGTGACCGTATGCGAACGCTAAGATATGATTGTTACAATGGCATGGTATAGAAAATGGATAGGCATCGCTAAATGTCCTTAATAGCCGACGGATTGCTGCTTTGTTTAAAAAACGCGTTCGAATTAACGTGTATTTAATCTGGGCATTATTTGGCCGCTTTGCTGCATGCTAATTGCAGTAAAACTAAATCCATTTTCACTTGTACGTCTTTTATATCGTATAGTAGTAATCTACGAATGAAGGACCGTTCAAGGTCACAGCTCTTTATGCTCTATGCGAACCCTAAGATATGATAGTAACATTGACATGGTATAGAACATGGATAGGCATCGCGAAGTGTCCTCAATAGCCCACGGATTGCTGCTTTGTTTAGAAAACGCATTCGAATTTTCGTGTATATCATCTGGGCATTATTTGGCAGCTCTGCTGCATGCTAATTGCTAATTGCATTAAAATTTAGTCCGTTTTCTCTTTAATGTCTTTTCTATCGTGTAGGAGTTATCTACCTATGAAGGAGAGTTCAAGGTCACAACTCTAGTTACTGTATGCGAACGCTAAGGTTTGATAGTTACAATGGACTGGTATAGAACATTGGGTACAAAACGCGTTCGAATTAACGTGTATTTTATTTGGGCACTTTTTGAAAGCTCTGCTGCATACTAATTGCAGTAAAACTTAGACCGGTTTCTCTTGAACGTCTTTTCTATCATGTAGGAGTTATCTACTTATGAAGGAGCGTTCAAGATCACAACTCTAGTTACTGTATGCGAACGCTAAGATATGATAGTTACAATGGCATGGTATAGAACGTCGATAGCCATCGCGAAGTGCCCTATATAGCCCACGGATTGAAACTTTACGTACAAAACGCGATCGAATAAACGTGTATATTATTTGGGTACTTTTTGAAAGATCTGCTGCATGCTAATTGCAGTAAAACTAAATGAATTTTCACTTGTACGTTATTTTTATCATGTAGCAGTAATCTACGAATGAAGGAGCGTTCAAGGTCACAGCTCTTTTTGCTCTATGCGAACCCTAAGATATAATAGTAACATTGACATGGTATAGAACTTGGATATGCTTCGCGAAGTGCCTTATATAGCCCGCGGATTGCTTCTTTGCGTACAAAACGCGTTCGAATTAACGTGTATATTATTTGGGCACTTTTTTAAAGTTCTGCTGCATGCTAATTGCAGTAAAACTTAGTCCGTTTTTTATTGAACGTCTTTTCTATCTTGTAGGAGTTATCTACTTATGAAGGAGCGTTCAAGGTCACCACTCTAGTTACTGTATGCGAACGCTAAAAAAAGATAGTTACAATAGCATGGTATAGAACATCGATAGGCATCGCGAAGTGCCCTATATAGTCCACGGATCGCAACTTTACGTACAAAACGCGATAGAATTAATGTGTGTATTATTTGGGCACTTTTTTAAAGCTCTGCTGCATACTAATTGCAGTAAAACTTAGACCGTTTTCTCTTGAACGTCTTTTCTATCGTGTAGAAGTTATCTACTTATGAAGGAGCGTTCAACGTCACAACTCTAGGTGCTGTATGCGAACGCTAAGATATGGTAGTTACAATGGCATGGTATGGAAAATGGATAGGCATCGCGAAGTGTCCTTAATAGCCCACGGATTGCTGCTTGGTTTACAAAACGCATTCGAATTAACGTGTATATTATCTGGGCACTATTTGGTAGCTCTGCTGCATGCTAATTGCAGTAAAACTAAATGAATTTTCACTTGTACGTCTTTTCTATCATGTAGCAGTAATCTACAAATGAAGGAGCGTTCCAGGTCAGGGCTCTTTGTGCTCTATGCGAACCCTAAGACATGATAGTAACATTGACATGGTATAGAACATGGATAGGCATCGCGAAGTGTCCTCAATAGCCCACGGATTGCTGCTTTGTTTAGAAAACGCATTCGAATTTTCGTGTATATCATCTGGGCATTATTTGGCAGCCCTGCTGCATGCTAATTGCAGTAAAATTTAGTCCGTTTTCTCTTGAATGTCTTTTCTATCGCGTAGGAGTTATCTACTTATGAAGGAGCGTTCAAGGTCACAACTCTAGTTACTGTGTGCGAACGCTAAGATATGATAGTTACAATGGCCTGGTATAGAACATCGATAGGCATCGCGAAGTGCCCTATATAGCCCGCGGATTGCTACTTTGGGTACAAAACGCGTTCGAATTAACCTGTATATTATTTGGGCACTTTTTGAAAGCTCTGCTGCATACTAATTGCAGTAAAACTTAGACCGGTTTCTCTTGAACGGCTTTTCTATCATGTAGGAGTTATCTACTTATGAAGGCGCGTCCAAGATCACAACTCTAGTTACTGTATGCGAACGCTAAGACATGATAGGTACAATGGCATGGTATAGAACGTCGATAGCCATCGCGAAGTGCCCTATATAGCCCACGGATTGAAACTTTACATACAAAACGCGATCGAATTAATGTGTGTATTATTTGGGCACTTTTTGAAAGCTCTGTTGCATACTAATTGCAGTAAAACTTAGACCGTTTTCTCTTGAACGTCTTTTCTATCTTGTAGGAGTTATCTACTTATGAAGGAGCGTTCAACGTCACAACTCTAGGTGCTGTATGCGAACGCTAAGATATGAGAGTTACAATGGCCTGGTATAGAACATCGATAGGCATCCCGAAGTGCCCTATATAGCCCACGGATTGCAACTTTTCGTTCAAAACGCGTTCGAATTAACGTGTATATTATTTGGGCACTTTTTGTAAGATCTGCTGCATACTAATTGCAGTAAAACTTAGACCGTTTTCTCTTGAACGTCTTTTCTATCGTGTAGGAGTTATCTACTTATGAAGGAGCGTTCAAGGTCACAACTCTCTGTGCTCTATGCGAACCCTAAGATATGGTAGTAACATTGACATGGTATAGAACATCGATAGGCTTCGTGAAGTGTCTTATATAGCCTGCGGATTGCTACTTTGAGTACAAAACGCGTTCGAATTAACATGTATATTATTTGGGCACTTTTTGAAAGATCTGCTGCATACTAATTGCAGTAAACCTTAGACCGTTTTCTCTTGAACGTCTTTTCTATCGTGTAGGAGTTATCTACTTATGAAGGAGCGTTCAATGTCACAACTCTAGGTGTTGTATGCGAACGCTAAGATATGGTAGTTACAATGGCATGGTATAGAAAATGGATAGGCATCGCGAAGTGTCCTTAATAGCCCACGGATTGCTGCTTTGTTTACAAAACGCATTCGAATTAACGTGTATATTTTCTGGGCATTATTTGGCAGCCTTGCTACAGCTAATTGCAGTAAAACTAAATGAATTTTCACTTGTACGTCTTTTCTATCATGTAGCAGTAATCTACGAATGAAGGAGCGTTCAAGGTCACAGCTCTTTGTGCTCTATGCGAACCCTAAGATATGATAGTAACATTGACATGGTATAGAACATGGATAGGCATCGCGAAGTGTCCTTAATAGCCCACGGATTGCTGCTTTGTTTACAAAACGCATTCGAATTAACGTGTATATTATCTGGGCATTATTTGGCAGCTCTGCTGCAAGCTAATTGCAGTAAAACTTAGTCCGTTTTCTCTTGAACGTCTTTTCTATTGTGTAGGAGTTATCTACTTGTGAAGGAGCCGTCAAGGTCACAACTCTAGTTACCGTATGCGAACGCTAAGATATGATAGTTACAATGGCATGGTATAGCAAATGGATAGGCATCGCGAAGTGTCCTTAATAGCCCACGGATTGCTGCTTTGTTTACAAAACGCATTCGAATTAACGTATATATTATCTGGGCATTATTTGGCAGCTCTGCTGCATGTTAATTGCAGTAAAACTAAATGAATTTCACATGTACGTCTTTTCTATCATGTAGCAGTTATCTACAAATGAAGGAGCGTTCAAGGTCACAGCTCTTTGTGCTCTATGCTAACCCTAAGATATGATAGTAACAATCACATGGTATAGAACATGGACAGGCATCGCGAAGTGTCTTCAATAGCCCACGGATTGCTGCTTTCTTTATAAAACGCATTCGAATTTTCGTGTATATCATCAGGGCATTATTTGGCAGCTCTGCTGCATGCTAATTGAATTAAAACTTGGACCGTTTTCTCTTGTACGTCTTTTCCATCGTGTGGGAGATATCTACGTATGAAGGAGCGTTCAAGGTCACAACTCTAGTTACTGTATGCGAACGCTAAGATATGATAGTTACAATGGCCTGGTATAGAACATCGATAGGCATCGCGAAGTGCCCTATATAGCCCGCGGATTGCTACTTTGGGTACAAAACGCGTTCGAATTAACCTGTATATTATTTGGGCACTTTTTGAAAGCTCTGTTGCATACTAATTGCAGTAAAACTTAGACCGTTTTCTCTTGAACGTCTTTTCTATCATGTAGGAGTTATCTACTTATGAAGGAGCGTTCAAGATCACAACTCTAGTTACTGTATGCGAACGCTAAGATATGATAGTTACAATTACATGGTATAGAACGTCGATAGCCATCGCGAAGTGCCCTATTTAGCTCACGGATTGAAACTTTACATACAAAACGCGATCGAATTAATGTGTATATTATTTGGGCACTTTTTGAAAGTTCTGCTGCATGCTAATTGCAGTAAAACTTAATCCGTTTTCTCTTGAACGTCTTTTCTATCTTGTAGGAGTTATCTACTTATGAAGGAGCGTACAAGGTCACCACTCTAGTTACTGTATGCGAACGCTAAGATAAGATAGTTACAATAGCATGGTATAGAACATAGATAGGCATCGCGAAGTGCCCTATATAGCCCACGGATTGCAACTTTACGTACAAAACGCGATCGAATTAATGTGTGTATTATTTGGGCACTTTTTGAATGCTCTGTTGCATACTAATTGCAGTAAAACTTAGACCGTTTTCTCTTGAACGTTTTTTCTATCGTGTAGAAGTTATCTACTTATGAAGGAGCGTTCAAGGTCAGAACTCTAGGTGCTATATGCGAACGCTAAGATATGGTAGTTTCAATGGCATGGTATAGAAAATGGATAGGCATCGCAAAGTGTCCTTAATAGCCCACGGATTGCTGCTTTGTTTACAAAACGCATTCGAATTAACGTGTATATTATCTGGGCATTATTTGGCAGCTCTGCTGCATGCTAATTGCAGTAAAACTTAATCCGTTTTCTCTTGAACGTCTTTTCTATTGTGTAGGAGTTATCTACTTATGAAGGAGCCGTCAAGGTCACAACTCTAGTTACCGTATGCGAACGCTAAGATATGATAGTTACAATTGATAGTTACAATGGCATGGTATAGCAAATGGATAGGCAGCGCGAAGTGTCCTTAATAGCCCACGGATTGCTGCTTTGTTTACAAAACGCATTCGAATTAACGTATATATTATCTGGGCATTATTTGGCAGCTCTGCTGCATGTTAATTGCAGTAAAACTAAATGAATTTTCACTTGTACGTTTTTTCTATCATGTAGCAGTAATCTACAAATGAAGGAGCGTTCAAGGTCACAGCTCTTTGTGCTCTATGCGAACCCTAAGATATGATAGTAACAATCACATGGTATAGAACATGGACAGGCATCGCGAAGTGTCCTCAATAGCCCACGGATTGCTGCTTTGTTTATAAAACGCATTCGAATTTTCGTGTATATCATCAGGGCATTATTTGGCAGCTCTGCTGCATGCTAATTGAATTAAAACTTGGACCGTTTTCTCTTGTACGTCTTTTCCATCGTGTGGGAGATATCTACGTATGAAGGAGCGTTCAAGGTCACAACTCTAGTTACTGTATGCGAACGCTAAGATATGATAGTTACAATGGCATGGTATAGAACATCGATAAGCATCCCGAAGTGCCCTATATAGCCCACGGATTGCAACTTTACGTACAAATCGCGATCGAATTAATGTGTGTATTATTTGGGCACTTTTTGAATGCTCTGTTGCATACTAATTGCAGTAAAACTTAGACCGTTTTCTCTTGAACGTTTTTTCTATCGTGTAGAAGTTATCTACTTATGAAGGAGCGTTCAAGGTCAGAACTCTAGGTGCTATATGCGAACGCTAAGATATGGTAGTTTCAATGGCATGGTATAGAAAATGGATAGGCATCGCTAACTGTCCTTAATAGCCCACGGATTGCTGCTTTGTTTACAAAACGCATTCGAATTAACGTGTATATTATCTGGGCATTATTTGGCATTATTTGGCAGCTATGAAGGAGCGTTCAAGATCACAACTCTAGTTACTGTATGCGAACGCTAAGATATGATAGTTACAATTACATGGTATAGAACGTCGATAGCCATCGCGAAGTGCCCTATTTAGCTCACGGATTGAAACTTTACATACAAAACGCGATCGAATTAATATGTGTATTATTTGGGCACTTTTTGAAAGTTCTGCTGCATGCTAATTGCAGTAAAACTTAATCCGTTTTCTCTTGAACGTCTTTTCTATCTTGTAGGAGTTATCTACTTATGAAGGAGCGTACAAGGTCACCACTCTAGTTACTGTATGCGAACGCTAAGATAAGATAGTTACAATAGCATGGTATAGAACATAGATAGGCATCGCGAAGTGCCCTATATAGCCCACGGATTGCAACTTTACGTACAAAACGCGATCGAATTAATGTGTGTATTATTTGGGCACTTTTTGAATGCTCTGTTGCATACTAATTGCAGTAAAACTTAGACCGTTTTCTCTTGAACGTTTTTTCTATCGTGTAGAAGTTATCTACTTATGAAGGAGCGTTCAAGGTCAGAACTCTAGGTGCTATATGCGAACGCTAAGATATGGTAGTTTCAATGGCATGGTATAGAAAATGGATAGGCATCGCAAAGTGTCCTTAATAGCCCACGGATTGCTGCTTTGTTTACAAAACGCATTCGAATTAACGTGTATATTATCTGGGCATTATTTGGCAGCTCTGCTGCATGCTAATTGCAGTAAAACTTAATCCGTTTTCTCTTGAACGTCTTTTCTATTGTGTAGGAGTTATCTACTTATGAAGGAGCCGTCAAGGTCACAACTCTAGTTACCGTATGCGAACGCTAAGATATGATAGTTACAATTGATAGTTACAATGGCATGGTATAGCAAATGGATAGGCAGCGCGAAGTGTCCTTAATAGCCCACGGATTGCTGCTTTGTTTACAAAACGCATTCGAATTAACGTATATATTATCTGGGCATTATTTGGCAGCTCTGCTGCATGTTAATTGCAGTAAAACTAAATGAATTTTCACTTGTACGTTTTTTCTATCATGTAGCAGTAATCTACAAATGAAGGAGCGTTCAAGGTCACAGCTCTTTGTGCTCTATGCGAACCCTAAGATATGATAGTAACAATCACATGGTATAGAACATGGACAGGCATCGCGAAGTGTCCTCAATAGCCCACGGATTGCTGCTTTGTTTATAAAACGCATTCGAATTTTCGTGTATATCATCAGGGCATTATTTGGCAGCTCTGCTGCATGCTAATTGAATTAAAACTTGGACCGTTTTCTCTTGTACGTCTTTTCCATCGTGTGGGAGATATCTACGTATGAAGGAGCGTTCAAGGTCACAACTCTAGTTACTGTATGCGAACGCTAAGATATGATAGTTACAATGGCATGGTATAGAACATCGATAAGCATCCCGAAGTGCCCTATATAGCCCACGGATTGCAACTTTACGTACAAATCGCGATCGAATTAATGTGTGTATTATTTGGGCACTTTTTGAATGCTCTGTTGCATACTAATTGCAGTAAAACTTAGACCGTTTTCTCTTGAACGTTTTTTCTATCGTGTAGAAGTTATCTACTTATGAAGGAGCGTTCAAGGTCAGAACTCTAGGTGCTATATGCGAACGCTAAGATATGGTAGTTTCAATGGCATGGTATAGAAAATGGATAGGCATCGCTAACTGTCCTTAATAGCCCACGGATTGCTGCTTTGTTTACAAAACGCATTCGAATTAACGTGTATATTATCTGGGCATTATTTGGCAGCTCTGCTGCATGCTAATTGCAGTAAAACTTAGTCCGTTTTCTCTTGAACGTCTTCTCTATTGTGTAGGAGTTATCTACTTATGAAGGAGCCGTCAAGGTCACAACTCTAGTTACTGTATGCGAACGCTAAGATATGAGAGTTACAATGGCCTGGTATAGAACATCGATAGGCATCGCGAAGTACCCTATATAGCCCGCGGATTGCTACTTTGGGTACAAAACGCGTTCGAATTAACCTGTATATTATTTGGGCACTTTTTGAAAGCTCTGCTGCATACTAATTGCAGTAAAACTTAGACCGGTTTCTCTTGAACGGCTTTTCTATCATGTAGGAGTTATCTACTTATGAAGGCGCGTCCAAGATCACAACTCTAGTTACTGTATGCGAACGCTAAGACATGATAGGTACAATGGCATGGTATAGAACGTCGATAGCCATCGCGAAGTGCCCTATATAGCCCACGGATTGAAACTTTACATACAAAACGCGATCGAATTAATGTGTGTATTATTTGGGCACTTTTTGAAAGCTCTGTTGCATACTAATTGCAGTAAAACTTAGACCGTTTTCTCTTGAACGTCTTTTCTATCTTGTAGGAGTTATCTACTTATGAAGGAGCGTTCAACGTCACAACTCTAGGTGCTGTATGCGAACGCTAAGATATGAGAGTTACAATGGCCTGGTATAGAACATCGATAGGCATCCCGAAGTGCCCTATATAGCCCACGGATTGCAACTTTTCGTTCAAAACGCGTTCGAATTAACGTGTATATTATTTGGGCACTTTTTGTAAGATCTGCTGCATACTAATTGCAGTAAAACTTAGACCGTTTTCTCTTGAACGTCTTTTCTATCGTGTAGGAGTTATCTACTTATGAAGGAGCGTTCAAGGTCACAACTCTCTGTGCTCTATGCGAACCCTAAGATATGGTAGTAACATTGACATGGTATAGAACATCGATAGGCTTCGTGAAGTGTCTTATATAGCCTGCGGATTGCTACTTTGAGTACAAAACGCGTTCGAATTAACATGTATATTATTTGGGCACTTTTTGAAAGATCTGCTGCATACTAATTGCAGTAAACCTTAGACCGTTTTCTCTTGAACGTCTTTTCTATCGTGTAGGAGTTATCTACTTATGAAGGAGCGTTCAATGTCACAACTCTAGGTGTTGTATGCGAACGCTAAGATATGGTAGTTACAATGGCATGGTATAGAAAATGGATAGGCATCGCGAAGTGTCCTTAATAGCCCACGGATTGCTGCTTTGTTTACAAAACGCATTCGAATTAACGTGTATATTTTCTGGGCATTATTTGGCAGCCTTGCTACAGCTAATTGCAGTAAAACTAAATGAATTTTCACTTGTACGTCTTTTCTATCATGTAGCAGTAATCTACGAATGAAGGAGCGTTCAAGGTCACAGCTCTTTGTGCTCTATGCGAACCCTAAGATATGATAGTAACATTGACATGGTATAGAACATGGATAGGCATCGCGAAGTGTCCTTAATAGCCCACGGATTGCTGCTTTGTTTACAAAACGCATTCGAATTAACGTGTATATTATCTGGGCATTATTTGGCAGCTCTGCTGCAAGCTAATTGCAGTAAAACTTAGTCCGTTTTCTCTTGAACGTCTTTTCTATTGTGTAGGAGTTATCTACTTGTGAAGGAGCCGTCAAGGTCACAACTCTAGTTACCGTATGCGAACGCTAAGATATGATAGTTACAATGGCATGGTATAGCAAATGGATAGGCATCGCGAAGTGTCCTTAATAGCCCACGGATTGCTGCTTTGTTTACAAAACGCATTCGAATTAACGTATATATTATCTGGGCATTATTTGGCAGCTCTGCTGCATGTTAATTGCAGTAAAACTAAATGAATTTCACATGTACGTCTTTTCTATCATGTAGCAGTTATCTACAAATGAAGGAGCGTTCAAGGTCACAGCTCTTTGTGCTCTATGCTAACCCTAAGATATGATAGTAACAATCACATGGTATAGAACATGGACAGGCATCGCGAAGTGTCTTCAATAGCCCACGGATTGCTGCTTTCTTTATAAAACGCATTCGAATTTTCGTGTATATCATCAGGGCATTATTTGGCAGCTCTGCTGCATGCTAATTGAATTAAAACTTGGACCGTTTTCTCTTGTACGTCTTTTCCATCGTGTGGGAGATATCTACGTATGAAGGAGCGTTCAAGGTCACAACTCTAGTTACTGTATGCGAACGCTAAGATATGATAGTTACAATGGCCTGGTATAGAACATCGATAGGCATCGCGAAGTGCCCTATATAGCCCGCGGATTGCTACTTTGGGTACAAAACGCGTTCGAATTAACCTGTATATTATTTGGGCACTTTTTGAAAGCTCTGTTGCATACTAATTGCAGTAAAACTTAGACCGTTTTCTCTTGAACGTCTTTTCTATCATGTAGGAGTTATCTACTTATGAAGGAGCGTTCAAGATCACAACTCTAGTTACTGTATGCGAACGCTAAGATATGATAGTTACAATTACATGGTATAGAACGTCGATAGCCATCGCGAAGTGCCCTATTTAGCTCACGGATTGAAACTTTACATACAAAACGCGATCGAATTAATGTGTATATTATTTGGGCACTTTTTGAAAGTTCTGCTGCATGCTAATTGCAGTAAAACTTAATCCGTTTTCTCTTGAACGTCTTTTCTATCTTGTAGGAGTTATCTACTTATGAAGGAGCGTACAAGGTCACCACTCTAGTTACTGTATGCGAACGCTAAGATAAGATAGTTACAATAGCATGGTATAGAACATAGATAGGCATCGCGAAGTGCCCTATATAGCCCACGGATTGCAACTTTACGTACAAAACGCGATCGAATTAATGTGTGTATTATTTGGGCACTTTTTGAATGCTCTGTTGCATACTAATTGCAGTAAAACTTAGACCGTTTTCTCTTGAACGTTTTTTCTATCGTGTAGAAGTTATCTACTTATGAAGGAGCGTTCAAGGTCAGAACTCTAGGTGCTATATGCGAACGCTAAGATATGGTAGTTTCAATGGCATGGTATAGAAAATGGATAGGCATCGCAAAGTGTCCTTAATAGCCCACGGATTGCTGCTTTGTTTACAAAACGCATTCGAATTAACGTGTATATTATCTGGGCATTATTTGGCAGCTCTGCTGCATGCTAATTGCAGTAAAACTTAATCCGTTTTCTCTTGAACGTCTTTTCTATTGTGTAGGAGTTATCTACTTATGAAGGAGCCGTCAAGGTCACAACTCTAGTTACCGTATGCGAACGCTAAGATATGATAGTTACAATTGATAGTTACAATGGCATGGTATAGCAAATGGATAGGCAGCGCGAAGTGTCCTTAATAGCCCACGGATTGCTGCTTTGTTTACAAAACGCATTCGAATTAACGTATATATTATCTGGGCATTATTTGGCAGCTCTGCTGCATGTTAATTGCAGTAAAACTAAATGAATTTTCACTTGTACGTTTTTTCTATCATGTAGCAGTAATCTACAAATGAAGGAGCGTTCAAGGTCACAGCTCTTTGTGCTCTATGCGAACCCTAAGATATGATAGTAACAATCACATGGTATAGAACATGGACAGGCATCGCGAAGTGTCCTCAATAGCCCACGGATTGCTGCTTTGTTTATAAAACGCATTCGAATTTTCGTGTATATCATCAGGGCATTATTTGGCAGCTCTGCTGCATGCTAATTGAATTAAAACTTGGACCGTTTTCTCTTGTACGTCTTTTCCATCGTGTGGGAGATATCTACGTATGAAGGAGCGTTCAAGGTCACAACTCTAGTTACTGTATGCGAACGCTAAGATATGATAGTTACAATGGCATGGTATAGAACATCGATAAGCATCCCGAAGTGCCCTATATAGCCCACGGATTGCAACTTTACGTACAAATCGCGATCGAATTAATGTGTGTATTATTTGGGCACTTTTTGAATGCTCTGTTGCATACTAATTGCAGTAAAACTTAGACCGTTTTCTCTTGAACGTTTTTTCTATCGTGTAGAAGTTATCTACTTATGAAGGAGCGTTCAAGGTCAGAACTCTAGGTGCTATATGCGAACGCTAAGATATGGTAGTTTCAATGGCATGGTATAGAAAATGGATAGGCATCGCTAACTGTCCTTAATAGCCCACGGATTGCTGCTTTGTTTACAAAACGCATTCGAATTAACGTGTATATTATCTGGGCATTATTTGGCATTATTTGGCAGCTATGAAGGAGCGTTCAAGATCACAACTCTAGTTACTGTATGCGAACGCTAAGATATGATAGTTACAATTACATGGTATAGAACGTCGATAGCCATCGCGAAGTGCCCTATTTAGCTCACGGATTGAAACTTTACATACAAAACGCGATCGAATTAATATGTGTATTATTTGGGCACTTTTTGAAAGTTCTGCTGCATGCTAATTGCAGTAAAACTTAATCCGTTTTCTCTTGAACGTCTTTTCTATCTTGTAGGAGTTATCTACTTATGAAGGAGCGTACAAGGTCACCACTCTAGTTACTGTATGCGAACGCTAAGATAAGATAGTTACAATAGCATGGTATAGAACATAGATAGGCATCGCGAAGTGCCCTATATAGCCCACGGATTGCAACTTTACGTACAAAACGCGATCGAATTAATGTGTGTATTATTTGGGCACTTTTTGAATGCTCTGTTGCATACTAATTGCAGTAAAACTTAGACCGTTTTCTCTTGAACGTTTTTTCTATCGTGTAGAAGTTATCTACTTATGAAGGAGCGTTCAAGGTCAGAACTCTAGGTGCTATATGCGAACGCTAAGATATGGTAGTTTCAATGGCATGGTATAGAAAATGGATAGGCATCGCAAAGTGTCCTTAATAGCCCACGGATTGCTGCTTTGTTTACAAAACGCATTCGAATTAACGTGTATATTATCTGGGCATTATTTGGCAGCTCTGCTGCATGCTAATTGCAGTAAAACTTAATCCGTTTTCTCTTGAACGTCTTTTCTATTGTGTAGGAGTTATCTACTTATGAAGGAGCCGTCAAGGTCACAACTCTAGTTACCGTATGCGAACGCTAAGATATGATAGTTACAATTGATAGTTACAATGGCATGGTATAGCAAATGGATAGGCAGCGCGAAGTGTCCTTAATAGCCCACGGATTGCTGCTTTGTTTACAAAACGCATTCGAATTAACGTATATATTATCTGGGCATTATTTGGCAGCTCTGCTGCATGTTAATTGCAGTAAAACTAAATGAATTTTCACTTGTACGTTTTTTCTATCATGTAGCAGTAATCTACAAATGAAGGAGCGTTCAAGGTCACAGCTCTTTGTGCTCTATGCGAACCCTAAGATATGATAGTAACAATCACATGGTATAGAACATGGACAGGCATCGCGAAGTGTCCTCAATAGCCCACGGATTGCTGCTTTGTTTATAAAACGCATTCGAATTTTCGTGTATATCATCAGGGCATTATTTGGCAGCTCTGCTGCATGCTAATTGAATTAAAACTTGGACCGTTTTCTCTTGTACGTCTTTTCCATCGTGTGGGAGATATCTACGTATGAAGGAGCGTTCAAGGTCACAACTCTAGTTACTGTATGCGAACGCTAAGATATGATAGTTACAATGGCATGGTATAGAACATCGATAAGCATCCCGAAGTGCCCTATATAGCCCACGGATTGCAACTTTACGTACAAATCGCGATCGAATTAATGTGTGTATTATTTGGGCACTTTTTGAATGCTCTGTTGCATACTAATTGCAGTAAAACTTAGACCGTTTTCTCTTGAACGTTTTTTCTATCGTGTAGAAGTTATCTACTTATGAAGGAGCGTTCAAGGTCAGAACTCTAGGTGCTATATGCGAACGCTAAGATATGGTAGTTTCAATGGCATGGTATAGAAAATGGATAGGCATCGCTAACTGTCCTTAATAGCCCACGGATTGCTGCTTTGTTTACAAAACGCATTCGAATTAACGTGTATATTATCTGGGCATTATTTGGCAGCTCTGCTGCATGCTAATTGCAGTAAAACTTAGTCCGTTTTCTCTTGAACGTCTTCTCTATTGTGTAGGAGTTATCTACTTATGAAGGAGCCGTCAAGGTCACAACTCTAGTTACTGTATGCGAACGCTAAGATATGAGAGTTACAATGGCCTGGTATAGAACATCGATAGGCATCGCGAAGTACCCTATATAGCCCGCGGATTGCTACTTTGCGTACAAAACGCGTTCGAATTAACGTGTATATTATTTGGGCATTTTTTTAAAGCTCTGCTGCATACTAATTGCAGTAAAACTTATTCCGTTTTCTCTTGAACGTCTTTTCTATCGTGTAGGAGTTATCTATTTATGAAGGAGCATTAAAGGTCACAACTTTAGTTACTGTATGCGAACGCTAAGATATGATAGTTACAATGGCATGGTATAGAACATCGATAGGCATCGCGAAGTGTCCTTAATAGCCCACGGATTGCAGCTTTGTTTACAAAACGCATTCGAATTAACGTGTATATTATCTGGGCATTATTTGGCAGCTCTGATGCATGCTAATTGCAGTAAAATTTAGTCCATTTTCTCTTGAACGTCTTTTCTATCGTGTAGGAGTTATCTACTTATGAAGGAGCGTTCAAGGTCACAACTTTAGTTACTGTATGCGAACGCTAAGATATGATAGTTACAATGGCATGGTATAGAACATCGATAGGCATCGCGAAGTGCCCTATATAGCCCACGGATTGCAACTTTTCGTACAAAACGCGTTCGAATTAACGTGTATATTATCTGGGCATTATTTGGCAGCTCTGCTGCATACTAATTGCAGTAAAACTTAGACCGTTTTCTCTTGAACGTCTTTTCTATCGTGTAGGAGTTATCTACTTATGAAGGAGCGTTTAAGGTCACAACTCTAGGTGTTGTATGCGAACGCTAAGATATGGTAGTTACAATGGCATGGTATAGAAAATGGATAGGCATCGCGAAGTGTCCTTAATACCCCACGGATTGCTGCTTTGTTTACAAAACGCATTCGAATTAACGTGTATATTATCTGGGCATTATTTGGCAGCTCTGCTGCATACTAATTGCAGTAAAACTTAGTCCGTTTTCTCTTGAACGTCTTTTCTATTGTGTAGGAGTTATCTACTTATGAACGAGCCGTCAAGGTCACAACTCTAGTTACCGTATGCGAACGCTAAGATATGATAGTTACAATGGCATGGTATAGCAAATGGATAGGCATCGCGAAGTGTCCTTAATAGCCCACGGATTGCTGCTTTGTTTACAAAACGCATTCGAATTAACGTATATATTATCTGGGCATTATTTGGCAGCTCTGCTGCATGTTAATTGCAGTAAAACTAAATGAACTTTCACTTGTACGTCTTTTCTATCATGTAGCAGTCTTCTACAAATGAAGGAGCGTTCAAGGTCACAGCTCTTGCTATATGCGAACGCTAAGATATGGTAGTTTCAATGGCATGGTATAGAAAATGGATAGGCATCGCTAAGTGTCCTTAATAGCCCACGGATTGCTGCTTTGTTTACAAAACGCATTCGAATTAACGTGTATATTATCTGGGCATTATTTGGCAGCTCTGCTGCATGCTAATTGCAGTAAAACTTAGTCCGTTTTCTCTTGAACGTCTTTTCTATTGTGTAGGAGTTATCTACTTATGAAGGAGCCGTCAAGGTCACAACTCTAGTTACCGTATGCGAACGCTAAGATATGATAGTTACAATTGATAGTTACAATGGCATGGTATAGCAAATGGATAGGCATCGCGAAGTGTCCTTAATAGCCCACGGATTGCTGCTTTGTTTACAAAACGCATTCGAATTAACGTATATATTATCTGGGCATTATTTGGCAGCTCTGCTGCATGTTAATTGCAGTAAAACTAAATGTATTTTCACTTGTACGTCTTTTCTATCATGTAGCAGTAATCTACAAATGAAGGAGCGTTCAAGGTCACAGCTATTTGTGCTCTATGCGAACCCTAAGATATGATAGTAACAATCACATGGTATTGAACATGGACAGGCATCGCGAAGTGTCCTCAATAGCCCACGGATTGCTGCTTTGTTTATAAAACGCATTCGAATTTTCGTGTATATCATCAGGGCATTATTTGGCAGCTCTGCTGCATGTTAATTGAATTAAAACTTGGACCGTTTTCTCTTGTACGTCTTTTCCATCGTGTGGGAGATATCTACGTATGAAGGAGCGTTCAAGGTCACAACTCTAGTTACTGTATGCGAACGCTAAGATATGATAGTTACAATGGCATGGTATAGAACATCGATAAGCATCCCGAAGTGCCCTATATAGCCCACTGATTGCAACTTTACCTACAAATCGCGATCGAATTAATGTGTGTATTATTTGGGCACTTTTTGAATGCTCTGTTGCATACTAATTGCAGTAAAACTTAGACCGTTTTCTCTTGAACGTTTTTTCTATCGTGTAGAAGTTATCTACTTATGAAGGAGCGTTCAAGGTCAGAACTCTAGGTGCTATATGCGAACGCTAAGATATGGTAGTTTCAATGGCATGGTATAGAAAATGGATAGGCATCGCTAACTGTCCTTAATAGCCCACGGATTGCAGCTTTGTTTACAAAACGCATTCGAATTAACGTGTATATTATCTGGGCATTATTTGGCAGCTCTGATGCATGCTAATTGCAGTAAAATTTAATCCATTTTCTCTTGAACGTCTTTTCTATCGTGTAGGAGTTATCTACTTATGAAGGAGCGTTCAAGGTCACAACTTTAGTTACTGTATGCGAACGCTAAGATATGATAGTTACAATGGCATGGTATAGAACATCGATAGGCATCGCGAAGTGCCCTATATAGCCCACGGATTGCAACTTTTCGTACAAAACGCGTTCGAATTAACGTGTATATTATCTGGGCATTATTTGGCAGCTCTGCTGCATACTAATTGCAGTAAAACTTAGACCGTTTTCTCTTGAACGTCTTTTCTATCGTGTAGGAGTTATCTACTTATGAAGGAGCGTTCAAGGTCACAACTCTAGGTGTTGTATGCGAACGCTAAGATATGGTAGTTACAATGGCATGGTATAGAAAATGGATAGGCATCGCGAAGTGTCCTTAATACCCCACGGATTGCTGCTTTGTTTACAAAACGCATTCGAATTAACGTGTATATTATCTGGGCATTATTTGGCAGCTCTGCTGCATACTAATTGCAGTAAAACTTAGTCCGTTTTCTCTTGAACGTCATTTCTATTGTGTAGGAGTTATCTACTTATGAACGAGCCGTCAAGGTCACAACTCTAGTTACCGTATGCGAACGCTAAGATATGATAGTTACAATGGCATGGTATAGCAAATGGATAGGCATCGCGAAGTGTCCTTAATAGCCCACGGATTGCAACTTTTCGTACAAAACGCGTTCGAATTAACGTGTATATTATCTGGGCATTATTTGGCAGCTCTGCTGCATACTAATTGCAGTAAAACTTAGACCGTTTTCTCTTGAACGTCTTTTCTATCGTGTAGGAGTTATCTACTTATGAAGGAGCGTTCAAGGTCACAACTCTAGGTGTTGTATGCGAACGCTACGATATGGTAGTTACAATGGCATGGTATAGAAAATGGATAGGCATCGCGAGGTGTCCTTAATACCCCACGGATTGCTGCTTTGTTTACAAAACGCATTCGAATTAACGTGTATATTATCTGGGCATTATTTGGCAGCTCTGCTGCATACTAATTGCAGTAAAACTTAGTCCGTTTTCTCTTGAACGTCATTTCTATTGTGTAGGAGTTATCTACTTATGAACGAGCCGTCAAGGTCACAACTCTAGTTACCGTATGCGAACGCTAAGATATGATAGTTACAATGGCATGGTATAGCAAATGGATAGGCATCGCGAAGTGTCCTTAATAGCCCACGGATTGCTGCTTTGTTTACAAAACGCATTCGAATTAACGTATATATTATCTGGGAATTATTTGGCAGCTCTGCTGCATGTTAATTGCAGTAAAACTAAATGAACTTTCACTTGTACGTCTTTTCTATCATGTAGCAGTCTTCTACAAATGAAGGACCGTTCAAGGTCACAGCTCTTTGTGCTCTATGCGAACCCTAAGATATGATAGTAACAATCACATGGTATAGAACATGGACAGGCATCGCGAAGTGTCCTCAATAGCCCACGGATTGCTGCTTTGTTTATAAAACGCATTCGAATTTTCGTGTATATCATCAGGGCATTATTTGGCAGCTCTGCTGCATGCTAATTGAATTAAAACTTGGACCGTATTCTCTTGTACGTCTTTTCCATCGTGTGGGAGATATCTACGTATGAAGGAGCGTTCAAGGTCACAACTCTAGGTGCTATATGCGAACGCTAAGATATGGTAGTTTCAATGGCATGGTATAGAAAATGGATAGGCATCGCTAAGTGTCCTTAATAGCCCACGGATTGCTGCTTTGTTTACAAAACGCATTCGAATTAACGTGTATATTATCTGGGCATTATTTGGCAGCTCTGCTGCATGCTAATTGCAGTAAAACTTAGTCCGTTTTCTCTTGAACGTCTTCTCTATTGTGTAGGAGTTATCTACTTATGAAGGAGCCGTCAAGGTCACAACTCTAGTTACTGTATGCGAACGCTAAGATATGAGAGTTACAATGGCCTGGTATAGAACATCGATAGGCATCGCGAAGTACCCTATATAGCCCGCGGATTGCTACTTTGCGTACAAAACGCGTTCGAATTAACGTCTATATTATTTGGGCACTTTTTTAAAGCTCTGCTGCATAATAATTGCAGTAAAACTTATTCCGTTTTCTCTTGAACGGCTTTTCAATCGCGTAGGAGTTATCTACTTATGAAGGAGCGTTCAAGGTCACAACTTTAGGTGTTGAATGCGAACGCTAAGATATGGTAGTTTCAATGGCATGGTATAGAAAATGGATAGGCATCGCTAAGTGTCCTTAATAGCCCACGGATTGCTGCTTTGTTTACAAAACGCATTCGAATTAACGTGTATATTATCTGGGCATTATTTGGCAGCTCTGCTGCATGCTAATTGCAGTAAAACTTAGTCCGTTTTCTCTTGAACGTCTTCTCTATTGTGTAGGAGTTATCTACTTATGAAGGAGCCGTCAAGGTCACAACTCTAGTTACTGTATGCGAACGCTAAGATATGATAGTTACAATGGCATGGTATAGAACATCGATAAGCATCCCGAAGTGCCCTATATAGCCCACTGATTGCAACTTTACGTACAAATCGCGATCGAATTAATGTGTGTATTATTTGGGCACTTTTTGAATGCTCTGTTGCATACTAATTGCAGTAAAACTTAGACCGTTTTCTCTTGAACGTTTTTTCTATCGTGTAGAAGTTATCTACTTATGAAGGAGCGTTCAAGGTCAGAACTCTAGGTGCTATATGCGAACGCTAAGATATGGTAGTTTCAATGGCATGGTATAGAAAATGGATAGGCATCGCTAACTGTCCTTAATAGCCCACGGATTGCAGCTTTGTTTACAAAACGCATTCGAATTAACGTGTATATTATCTGGGCATTATTTGGCAGCTCTGATGCATGCTAATTGCAGTAAAATTTAGTCCATTTTCTCTTGAACGTCTTTTCTATCGTGTAGGAGTTATCTACTTATGAAGGAGCGTTCAAGGTCACAACTTTAGTTACTGTATGCGAACGCTAAGATATGATAGTTACAATGGCATGGTATAGAACATCGATAGGCATCGCGAAGTGCCCTATATAGCCCACGGATTGCAACTTTTCGTACAAAACGCGTTCGAATTAACGTGTATATTATCTGGGCATTATTTGGCAGCTCTGCTGCATACTAATTGCAGTAAAACTTATTCCGTTTTCTCTTGAACGGCTTTTCTATCGCGTAGGAGTTATCTACTTATGAAGGAGCGTTCAAGGTCACAACTTTAGGTGTTGAATGTGAACGCTAAGATATGGTAGTTACAATGTCATGTTATAGAAAATAGATAGGCATCGCAAAGTGTCCTTAATAGCCCACGGCTTGCTGCTTTGTTTAAAAAACGCATTCGAATTAACGTGTATTTTATCTGGGCATTATTTGGCAGCTCTGCTGCATGCTAATTGCAGTAAAACGTAGTCCATTTTCTATTGAACGTCTTTTCTATCGTGTAGGAGTTATGTATTTATGAAGGAGCGTTCAAGGTCACAACTTTAGTTACTGTATGCTAACGCTAAGATATGATAGTTACAATGGCATGGTATAGGACATCGATTGGCATCGCGAAGTGCCCTATATAGCCCACGGATTGCAACTTTTCGTACAAAACGCGTTCGAATTAACGTGTATATTATTTGGGCACTTTTTGAAAGATTTGTTGCATACTAATTGCAGTAAAATTTAGACCGGTTTCTCTTGAACGTCTCTTCTATCATGTAGGAGTTATCTACTTATGAAGAAGCGTTCAAGGTCACAACTCTAGTGACCGTATGCGAACGCTAAGATATGGTTGTTACAATGGCATGGTATAGAAAATGGATAAGCATCGCTAAATGTCCTTAATAGCCCACGGATTGCTGCTTTGTTTAAAAAACGCATTCGAATTAACGTGAACGTATCTCCTTATGAAGAAGCGTTCTAGGTCACAACTCTAGTGACCGTATGCGAACGCTAAGATTTGATAGTTACAATGGCATGGTATAGAAAATGGATAGGCATCGCGAAGTGTCCTTAATAGCCGACGGATTGCTGCTTTGTTTAAAAAACGCGTTCGAATTAACGTGTATTTAATCTAGGCATTATTTGGCCGCTTTGCTGCATGCTAATTGCAGTAAAACTAAATCCACTTTCACTTGTACGTCTTTTATATCCTATAGTAGTAATCTACGAATGAAGGAGCGTTCAAG
Organism: Tetropium fuscum; assembly: GCA_964058915.1. Lineage (NCBI taxonomy): Eukaryota > Metazoa > Arthropoda > Insecta > Coleoptera > Cerambycidae > Tetropium > Tetropium fuscum. The sequence continues at coordinate 419,168 of CAXKVY010018518.1, read as the reverse complement.
GTCACAGCTCTTTGTGCTCTATGCGAACCCTAAGATATGAAAGTAACATTGACATGGTATAGAACATGGATAGGCATCGCGAAGTGTCCTCAATAGCCCACGGATGGCTGCTTTGTTTAGAAAACGCATTCGAATTTTCGTGTATATCATCTGGGCATTATTTGGCAGCTCTGCTGCATGCTAATTGCTAATTGCAGTAAAATTTAGTCCGTTTTCTCTTGAATGTCTTTTCTATCGTGTAGGAGTTATCTATTTATGAAGGAGCGTTCAAGGTCACAACTCTAGTTACTGTATGCGAACGCTAAGATTTGATAGTTACAATGGACTGGTATAGAACATTGGGTACAAAACGCGTTCGAATTAACGTGTATTTTATTTGGGCACTTTTTGAAAGCTCTGCTGCATACTAATTGCAGTAAAACTTTGACCGGTTTCTCTTGAACGTCTTTTCTATCATGTAGGAGTTATCTACTTATGAAGGAGCGTTCAAGATCACAACTCTAGTTACTGTATGCAAACGCTAAGATATGATAGTTACAATGGCATGGTATATATAGAACGTCGATAGCCATCGCGAAGTGCCCTATATAGCCCACGGATTGAAACTTGACGTACAAAACGCGATCGAATTAACGTGTATATTATTTGGGTACTTTTTGAAAGATCTGCTGCATGCTAATTGCAGTAAAACTAAATGAATTTTCACTTGTACGTTATTTTTATCATGTAGCAGTAATCTACGAATGAAGGAGCGTTCAAGGTCACAGCTCTTTGTGCTCTATGCGAACCCTAAGATATAATAGTAACATTGACATGGTATAGAACATGGATAGGCTTCGCGAAGTGCCTTATATAGCCCGCGGATTGCTTCTTTGCGTACAAAACGCGTTCGAATTAACGTGTATATTATTTGGGCAATTTTTTAAAGTTCTGCTGCATGCTAATTGCAGTAAAACTTAGTCCGTTTTTTCTTGAACGTCTTTTCTATCTTGTAGGAGTTATCTACTTATGAAGGAGCGTTCAAGGTCACCACTCTAGTTACTGTATGCGAACGCTAAAATAAGATAGTTACAATAGCATGGTATAGAACATCGATAGGCATCGCGAAGTGCCCTATATAGTCCACGGATCGCAACTTTACGTACAAAACGCAATCGAATTAATGTGTGTATTATTTGGGCACTTTTTTAAAGCTCTGCTGCATACTAATTGCAGTAAAACTTAGACCGTTTTCTCTTGAACGTCTTTTCTATCGTGTAGAAGTTATCTACTTATGAAGGTCAGAACTCTAGGTGCTATATGCGAACGCTAAGATATGGTAGTTTCAATGGCATGGTATAGAAAATGGATAGGCATCGCTAAGTGTCCTTAATAGCCCACGGATTGCTGCTTTGTTTAAAAACGCATTCGAATTAACGTGTATACTATCTGGGCATTATTTGGCAGCTCTGCTGCATGCTAATTGCAGTAAAACTTAGTCCGTTTTCTCTTGAACGTCTTTTCTATTGTGTAGGAGTTATCTACTTATGAAGGAGCGTTCAAGGTCACAACTTTAGTTACTGTATGCGAACGCTTAGATATGATAGTTACAATGGCATGGTATAGAAAATGGATAGGCATCGCGAAGTTTCCTTAATAGCCCACGGATTGCTTCTTTGTTTACAAAACGCATTCGAATTAACGTGTATATTATCTGGGCATTATTTGGCAGCCTTGCTGCTTGCTAATTGCAGTAAAACTAAATGAATTTTCACTTGTACGTCTTTTCTATCATGTAACAGTAATCTACGAATGAAGGAGCGTTCAAGGTCACAGCTCTTTGTGCTTTATGCGAACCCTAAGATATGATAGTAACATTGACATGGTATAGAAAATGGATAGGCATCGCGAAGTGTCCTTAATAGCCCACGGATTGCTTCTTTGTTTACAAAACGCATTCGAATTAACGTATATATTATCTGGGCATTATTTGGCAGCTCTGCTGCATGTTAATTGCAGTAAAACTAAATGAACTTTCACTTGTACGTATTTTCTATCATGTAGCAGTAATCTACAAATGAAGGAGCGTTCAAGGTCACAGCTCTTTGTGCTCTATGCGAACCCTAAGATATGATAGTAACAATCACATGGTATAGAACATGGACAGGCATCGCGAAGTGTCCTCAATAGCCCACGGATTGCTGCTTTGTTTATAAAACGCTTTCGAATTTTCGTGTATATCATCAGGGCATTATTTGGCAGCTCTGCTGCATGCTAATTGAATTAAAACTTGGACCGTATTCTCTTGTACGTCTTTTCCATCGTGTGGGAGATATCTACGTATGAAGGAGCGTTCAAGGTCACAACTCTAGTTACTGTATGCGAACGCTAAGATATGAGAGTTACAATGGCCTGGTATAGAACATCGATAGGCATCGCGAAGTACCCTATATAGCCCGCGGATTGCTACTTTGCGTACAAAACGCGTTCGAATTAACGTGTATATTATTTGGGCACTTTTTTAAAGCTCTGCTGCATACTAATTGCAGTAAAACTTATTCCGTTTTCTCTTGAACGTCTTTTCTATAGCGTAGGAGTTATCTACTTATGAAGGAGCGTTCAAGGTCACAACTTTAGTTACTGTATGCGAACGCTAAGATATGATAGTTACAATGGCATGGTATAGAACATCGATAGGCATCCCGAAGTGCCCTATATAGCCCACGGATTGCAACTTTACGTACAAAACGCGTTCGAATTAACGTGTATATTATTTGGGCACTTTTTGAAAGATCTGCTGCATACTAATTGCAGTAAAACTTGGACCGTTTTCTCTTGATCGTCTTTTCTATCGTGTAGGAGTTATCTACTTATGAAGGAGCGTTCAAGGTCACAACTCTAGGTGTTGAATGCGAACGCTAAGATATGGTAGTTACAATGTCATGTTATAGAAAATAGATAGGCATCGCAAAGTGTCCTTAATAGCCCACGGATTGCTGCTTTGTTTAAAAAACGCATTCGAATTAACGTGTACTTTATCTGGGCATTATTTGGCAGCTCTGCTGCACGCTAATTGCAGTAAAACTTAGTTCGTTTTCTCTTGAACGTCTTTTCCATTGAGTATGAGTTATCTACTTATGAAGGATCGTTCAAGGTCACAACTCTAGTTACTGTATGCGAACGCTAAGATATGATAGTTACAATGGCATGGTATAGAAAATGGATAGGCATCGCGAAGTGTCCTTAATAGCCCACGGATTGCTTCTTTGTTTACAAAACGCATTCGAATTAACGTGTATATTATCTGGGCATTATTTGGCAGACTTGCTGCTTGCTAATTGCAGTAAAACTAAATGAATTTTCACTTGTACGTCTTTTCTATCATGTAACAGTAATCTACGAATGAAGGAGCGTTCAAGGTCACAGCTCTTTGTGCTTTATGCGAACCCTAAGATATGATAGTAACATTGACATGGTATAGAACATGGATAGGCATCGCGAAGTGCCCTATATAGCCCACGGATTGCAACTTTACGTACAAAACGCGTTCGAATTAACCTGTAAATTATTTGGGCACTTTTTGAAAGCTCTGCTGCATACTAATTGCAGTAAAACTTAGACCGGTTTCTCTTGAACGGCTTTTCTATCATGTAGGATTTATCTACTTATGAAGGCGCTTTCAAGATCACAACTCTAGTTACTGTATGCGAACGCTTAGATATGATAGTTACAATGGCATGGTATAGAACGTCGATAGCCATCGCGAAGTGCCCTATATAGCCCACGGATTGAAACTTTACATACAAAACGTGATCGAATTAATGTGTGTATTATTTGGGCACTTTTTGAAAGCTCTGCTGCATACTAATTGCAGTAAAACTTTGACCGGTTTCTCTTGAACGGCTTTTCTATCATGTAGGATTTATCTACTTATGAAGGCGCGTTCAAGATCACAACTCTAGTTACTGTATGCGAACGTTAAGATATGAGAGTTACAATGGCCTGGTATAGAACATCGATAGGCATCGCGAAGTGCCCTATATAGCCCACGGTTGGCAACTTCTCGTTCAAAACGCGTTCGAATTAACGTGTATATTATTTGGGCACTTTTTGAAAGATCTGCTGCATACTAATTGCAGTAAAACTTAGACCGTTTTCTCTTGAACGTCTTTTCTATCGTGTAGGAGTTATCTACTTATGAAGGAGCGTTCAAGGTCACAACTCTAGTTGTTGAATGCGAACGCTAAGATATGGTAGTTACAATGTCATGTTATAGAAAATAGATAGGCATCGCAAAGTGTCCTTAATAGCCCACGGATTGCTGCTTTGTTTAAAAATCGCATTCGAATTAACGTGTATTTTATCTGGGCATTATTTGGCAGCTCTGCTGCATGCTAATTGCAGTAAAACTTAGTCCATTCTCTATTGAACGTCTTTTCTATCGTGTAGGAGATATGTATTTATGAAGGAGCGTTCAAGGTCACAACTTTAGTTACTGTATGCGAACGCTAAGATATGATAGTTACAATGGCATGGTATAAAACGTCGATAGCCATCGCGAAGTGCCCTATATAGCCCACGGATTGCAACTTTACGTACAAAACGCGATCGAATTAACGTGTATATTATTTGGGCAGTTTTTGAAAGGTCTGCTGCATACTAATTGCAGTAAAACTTAGACCGGTTTCTCTTGAATGTCTTTTCTATCATGTAGGAGTTATCTACTTATGAAGGAGCGTTCAAGGTCACAGCTCTTTGTGCTCTATGCGAACCCTAAGATATGATAGTAACATTGACATGGTATAGAACATGGATAGGCTTCGTGAAGTGTCTTATATAGCCTGCGGATTGCTACTTTGCGTACAAAACGCGTTCGAATTAACATGTATATTATTTGGGCACTTTTTGAAAGTTCTGCTGCATGCTAATTGCAGTAAAACTTAGGCCATTTTCTCTTGACCGTCTTTTCTATCGTGTAGGAATTATCTACTTATGAAGGAGCATTCAAGGTCACAACTTTAGTTACTGTATGCGAACGCTAAGATATGATAGTTACAATATCATGGTATAGAATATCGATAGGCATCGCGAAGTGTCCTTAATAGCCCACGGATTGCTGCTTTGTTTACAAAACGCATTCGAATTAACGTGTATATTATCTGGGCATTATTTGGCAGCTCTGATGCATGCTAATTGCAGTAAAATTTAGTCCATTTTCTCTTGAACGTCTTTTCTATCGTGTAGGAGTTATCTACTTATGAAGGAGCGTTCAAGGTCACAACTTTAGTTACTGTATGCGAACGCTAAGATATGATAGTTACAATGGCATGGTATAGAACATCGATAGGCATCGCGAAGTGCCCTATATAGCCCACGGATTGCAACTTTTCGTACAAAACGCGTTCGAATTAACGTGTATATTATTTGGGCACTTTTTGAAAGATCTGCTGCATACTAATTGCAGTAAAACTTAGACCGTTTTCTCTTGAACGTCTTTTCTATCGTGTAGGAGTTATCTACTTATGAAGGAGCGTTCAAGGTCACAACTCTAGGTGTTGTATGCGAACGCTAAGATATGGTAGTTACAATGGCATGGTATAGAAAATGGATAGGCATCGCTAAGTGTCCTTAATAGCCCACGGATTGCTGCTTTGTTTACAAGACGCATTTGAATTAACGTGTATATTATCTGGGCATTATTTGGCAGCTCTGCTGCATGCTAATTGCAGTAAAACTTAGACCGTTTTCTCTTGAACGTCTTTTCTATCGTGTAGGAGTTATCTACTTATGAAGGAGCGTTCAAGGTCACAACTCTAGGTGCTGTATGCGAACGCTAAGATATGGTAGTTACAATGGCATGGTATAGAAAATGGATAGGCATCGCTAAGTGTCCTTAATAGCCCACGGATTGCTGCTTTGTTTACACAACGCATTCGAATTAACGTGTATATTACTGGGCATTATTTGGCAGCTCTGCTGCATGCTAATTGCAGTAAAACTTAGTCCGTTTTCTCTTGAACGTCTTTTCTATCTTGTAGGAGTTATCTACTTAGAAGGAGCATTCAACGTCACAACTCTAGGTGCTGTATGCGAACGCTAAGATATGGTAGTTACAATGGCATGGTATGGAAAATGGATAGGCATCGCGAAGTGTCCTTAATAGCCCACGGATTGCTGCTTGGTTTACAAAACGCATTCGAATTAACGTGTATATTATCTGGGCACTATTTGGTAGCTCTGCTGCATGCTAATTGCAGTAAAACTAAATGAATTTTCACTTGTACGTCTTTTCTATCATGTTGCATTAATCTACAAATGAAGGAGCGTTCAAGGTCACAGCTCTTTGTGCTCTATGCGAACCCTAAGTCATGATAGTAACATTGACATGGTATAGAACATGGATAGGCATCGCGAAGTGTCCTCAATAGCCCACGGATTGCTGCTTTGTTTAGAAAACGCATTCGAACTTTCGTGTATATCATCTGGGCATTATTTGGCAGCTCTGCTGCATGCTAATTGCAGTAAAATTTAGTCCGTTTTCTCTTGAATGTCTTTTCTATCGCGTAGGAGTTATCTACTTATGAAGGAGCATTCAAGGTCACAACTCTAGTTACTGTATGTGAACGCTAAGATATGATAGTTACATGGTATAGAACATCGATAGGCATCGCGAAGTGCCCTATATAGCCCGCGGATTGCTACTTTGGGTACAAAACGCGTTCGAATTAACCTGTATATTATTTGGGCACTTTTTGAAAGCTCTGCTGCATACTAATTGCAGTAAAACTTAGACCGGTTTCTCTTGAACGGCTTTTCTATCATGTAGGAGTTATCTACTTATGAAGGCGCGTTCAAGATCACAACTCTAGTTACTGTATGCGAACGCTTAGATATGATAGTTACAATGGCATGGTATAGAACGTCGATAGCCATCGCGAAGTGCCCTATATAGCCCACGGATTGCAACTTCTCGTTCAAAACGCGTTCGAATTAACGTGTATATTATTTGGGCACTTTTTGAAAGATCTGCTGCATACTAATTGCAGTAAAACTTAGACCGTTTTCTCTTGAGCGTCTTTTCTATCGTGTAGGAGTTATCTACTTATGAAAGAGCGTTCAAGGTCACAACTCTAGTTGTTGAATGCGAACGCTAAGATATGGTAGTTACAATGTCATGTTATAGAAAATGATAGGCATCGCAAAGTGTCCTTAATAGCCCACGGATTGCTGCTTTGTTTAAAAATCGCATTCGAATTAACGTGTATTTTATCTGGGCATTATTTGGCAGCTCTGCTGCATGCTAATTGCAGTAAAACTTAGTCCATTCTCTATTGAACGTCTTTTCTATCGTGTAGGAGATATGTATTTATGAAGGAGCGTTCAAGGTCACAACTTTAGTTACTGTATGCGAACGCTAAGATATGATAGTTACAATGGCATGGTATAAAACGTCGATAGCCATCGCGAAGTGCCCTATATAGCCCACGGATTGCAACTTTACGTACAAAACGCCATCGAATTAACGTGTATATTATTTGGGCAGTTTTTGAAAGGTCTGCTGCATACTAATTGCAGTAAAACTTAGACCGGTTTCACTTGAATGTCTTTTCTATCATGTAGGAGTTATCTACTTATGAAGGAGCGTTCAAGGTCACAGCTCTTTGTGCTCTATGCGAACCCTAAGATATGATAGTAACATTGACATGGTATAGAACATGGATAGGCTTCGTGAAGTGTCTTATATAGCCTGCGGATTGCTACTTTGCGTACAAAACGCGTTCGAATTAACATGTATATTATTTGGGCACTTTTTGAAAGTTCTGCTGCATGCTAATTGCAGTAAAACTTAGGCCGTTTTCTCTTGACCGTCTTTTCTATCGTGTAGGAGTTATCTACTTATGAAGGAGCATTCAAGGTCACAACTTTACTTACTGTATGCGAACGCTAAGGTATGATAGTTACAATATCATGGTATAGAACATCGATAGGCATCGCGAAGTGTCCTTAATAGCCCACGGATTGCTGCTTTGTTTACAAAACGCATTCGAATTAACGTGTATATTATCTGGGCATTATTTGGCAGCTCTGATGCATGCTAATTGCAGTAAAATTTAGTCCATTTTCTCTTGAACGTCTTTTCTATCGTGTAGGAGTTATCTACTTATGAAGGAGCGTTCAAGGTCACAACTTTAGTTACTGTATGCGAACGCTAAGATATGATAGTTACAATGGCATGGTATAGAACATCGATAGGCATCGCGAAGTGCCCTATATAGCCCACGGATTGCAACTTTTCGTACAAAACGCGTTCGAATTAACGTGTATATTATTTGGGCACTTTTTGAAAGATCTGCTGCATACTAATTGCAGTAAAACTTAGACCGTTTTCTCTTGAACGTCTTTTCTATCGTGTAGGAGTTATCTACTTATGAAGGAGCGTTCAAGGTCACAACTCTAGGTGTTGTATGCGAACGCTAAGATATGGTAGTTACAATGGCATGGTATAGAAAATGGATAGGCATCGCTAAGTGTCCTTAATAGCCCACGGATTGCTGCTTTGTTTACAAGACGCATTCGAATTAACGTGTATATTATCTGGGCATTATTTGGCAGCTCTGCTGCATGCTAATTGCAGTAAAACTTAGACCGTTTTCTCTTGAACGTCTTTTCTATCGTGTAGGAGTTATCTACTTATGAAGGAGCGTTCAAGGTCACAACTCTAGGTGCTGTATGCGAACGCTAAGATATGGTAGTTACAATGGCATGGTATAGAAAATGGATAGGCATCGCGAAGTGTCCTTAATAGCCCACGGATTGCTTCTTTGTTTACAAAACGCATTCGAATTAACGTGTATATTATCTGGGCATTATTTGGCAGACTTGCTGCTTGCTAATTGCAGTAAAACTAAATGAATTTTCACTTGTACGTCTTTTCTATCATGTAACAGTAATCTACGAATGAAGGAGCGTTCAAGGTCACAGCTCTTTGTGCTTTATGCGAACCCTAAGATATGATAGTAACATTGACATGGTATAGAACATGGATAGGCATCGCGAAGTGCCCTATATAGCCCACGGATTGCAACTTTACGTACAAAACGCGTTCGAATTAACCTGTAAATTATTTGGGAACTTTTTGAAAGCTCTGCTGCATACTAATTGCAGTAAAACTTAGACCGGTTTCTCTTGAACGGCTTTTCTATCATGTAGGATTTATCTACTTATGAAGGCGCGTTCAAGATCACAACTCTAGTTACTGTATGCGAACGCTTAGATATGATAGTTACAATGGCATGGTATAGAACGTCGATAGCCATCGCGAAGTGCCCTATATAGCCCACGGATTGAAACTTTACATACAAAACGCGATCGAATTAATGTGTGTATTATTTGGGCACTTTTTGAAAGCTCTGCTGCATACTAATTGCAGTAAAACTTAGACCGGTTTCTCTTGAACGGCTTTTCTATCATGTAGGATTTATCTACTTATGAAGGCGCGTTCAAGATCACAACTCTAGTTACTGTATGCGAACGCTAAGATATGAGAGTTACAATGGCCTGGTATAGAACATCGATAGCCATCGCGAAGTGCCCTATATAGCCCACGGATTGCAACTTTTCGTTCAAAACGCGTTCGAATTAACGTGTATATTATTTGGGCACTTTTTGAAAGATCTGCTGCATACTAATTGCAGTAAAACTTAGACCGTTTTCTCTTGAACGTCTTTTCTATCGTGTAGGAGTTATCTACTTATGAAGGAGCGTTCAAGGTCACAACTCTAGGTGTTGAATGCGAACGCTAAGATATGGTAGTTACAATGTCATGTTATAGAAAATAGATAAGCATCGCAAAGTGTCCTTAATAGCCCACGGATTGCTGCTTTGTTTAAAAAACGCATTCGAATTAACGTGTATTTTATCTGGGCATTATTTGGCAGCTCTGCTGCATGCTAATTGCAGTAAAACTTAGTCCATTCTCTATTGAACGTCTTTTCTATCGTGTTGGAGTTATGTATTTATGAAGGAGCGTTCAAGGTCACAACTTTAGTTACTGTATACGAACGCTAAGATGTGATAGTTACAATGGCATGGTATAGAACGTCGATAGCCATCGCGAAGTGCCCTATATAGCCCACGGATTGCAACTTTACGTACAAAACGCGATCGAATTAACGTGTATATTATTTGGGCAGTTTTTGAAAGGTCTGCTGCATACTAATTGCAGTATAACAGACCAGTTTCTCTTGAATGTCTTTTCTATCATGTAGGAGTTATCTACTTATGAAGGAGCGTTCAAGGTCACAACTCTAGGTGTTGTATGCGAACGCTAAGATATGGTAGTTACAATGGCATGGTATAGAAAATGGATAGGCATCGCGAAGTGTCCTTAATAGCCCACGGATTGCTGCTTTGTTTACAAAACGCATTCGAATTAACGTGTATATTTTCTGGGCATTATTTGGCAGCCTTGCTACAGCTAATTGCAGTAAAACTAAATGAATTTTCACTTGTACGTCTTTTCTATCATGTAGCAGTAATCTACGAATGAAGGAGCGTTCAAGGTCACAGCTCTTTGTGCTCTATGCGAACCCTAAGATATGATAGTAACATTGACATGGTATAGAACATGGATAGGCATCGCGAAGTGTCCTTAATAGCCCACGGATTGCTGCTTTGTTTACAAAACGCATTCGAATTAACGTGTATATTATCTGGGCATTATTTAGCAGCTCTGCTGCATGCTAATTGCAGTAAAACTTATTCCGTTTTCTCTTGAACGTCTTTTCTATCGTGTAGGAGTTATCTACTTATGAAAGAGCGTTCAAGGTCACAACTTTAGTTACTGTATGCGAACGCTAAGATATGATAGTTACAATGGCATTGTATAGAACATCGATAGGCATCCCGAAGTGCCCTATATAGCCCACGGATTGCAACTTTACGTACAAAACGCGATCGAATTAATGTGTGTATTATTTGGGCACTTTTTGAAAGCTCTGTTGCATACTAATTGCAGTAAAACTTAGACCGTTTTCTCTTGAACGTCTTTTCTATCTTGTAGGAGTTATCTACTTATGAAGGAGCGTTCAACGTCACAACTCTAGGTGCTGTATGCGAACGCTAAGATATGAGAGTTACAATGGCCTGGTATAGAATATCGATAGGCATCGCGAAGTGCCCTATATAGCCCACGGATGGCAACTTCTCGTTCAAAACGCGTTCGAATTAACGTGTATATTATCTGGGCACTTTTTGAAAGATCTGCTGCATACTAATTGCAGTAAAACTTAGACCGTTTTCTCTTGAACGTCTTTTCTATCGTGTAGGAGTTATCTACTTATGAAGGAGCGTTCAAGGTCACAACTCTAGTTGTTGAATGCGAACGCTAAGATATGGTAGTTACAATGTCATGTTATAGAAAATAGATAGGCATCGCAAAGTGTCCTTAATAGCCCACGGATTGCTGCTTTGTTTAAAAATCGCATTCGAATTAACGTGTATTTTATCTGGGCATTATTTGGCAGCTCTGCTGCATGCTAATTGCAGTAAAACTTAGTCCATTCTCTATTGAACGTCTTTTCTATCGTGTAGGAGATATGTATTTATGAAGGAGCGTTCAAGGTCACAACTTTAGTTACTGTATGCGAACGCTAAGATATGATAGTTACAATGGCATGGTATAAAACGTCGATAGCCATCGCGAAGTGCCCTATATAGCCCACGGATTGCAACTTTACGTACAAAACGCGATCGAATAAACGTGTATATTATTTGGGCACTTTTTGAAAGATCTGCTGCATACTAATTGCAGTAAAACTTAGACCGTTTTCTCTTGAACGTCTTTTCTATCGTGTAGGAGTTATCTACTTATGAAGGAGCGTTCAAGGTCACAACTCTAGGTGTTGTATGCGAACGCTAAGATATGGTAGTTACAATGGCATGGTATAGAAAATGGATAGGCATCGCTAAGTGTCCTTAATAGCCCACGGATTGCTGCTTTGTTTACAAGACGCATTTGAATGAACGTGTATATTATCTGGGCATTATTTGGCAGCTCTGCTGCATGCTAATTGCAGTAAAACTTAGACCGTTTTCTCTTGAACGTCTTTTCTATCGTGTAGGAGTTATCTACTTATGAAGGAGCGTTCAAGGTCACAACTCTAGGTGCTGTATGCGAACGCTAAGATATGGTAGTTACAATGGCATGGTATAGAAAATGGATAGGCATCGCTAAGTGTCCTTAATAGCCCACGGATTGCTGCTTTGTTTACACAACGCATTCGAATTAACGTGTATATTATCTGGGCATTATTTGGCAGCTCTGCTGCATGCTAATTGCAGTAAAACTTAGTCCGTTTTCTCTTGAACGTCTTCTCTATTGTGTAGGAGTTATCTACTTATGAAGGAGCCGTCAAGGTCACAACTCTGGTTACTGTATGCGAACGCTAAGATATGAGAGTTACAATGGCCTGGTATAGAACATCGATAGGCATCGCGAAGTACCCTATATAGCCCGCGGATTGCTACTTTGCGTACAAAACGCGTTCGAATTAACGTGTATATTATTTGGGCATTTTTTTAAAGCTCTGCTGCATACTAATTGCAGTAAAACTTATTCCGTTTTCTCTTGAACGTCTTTTCTATCGTGTAGGAGTTATCTACTTATGAAGGAGCATGCAAGGACACAACTTTAGTTACTGTATGCGAACGCTAAGATATGATAGTTACAAAGGCATGGTATAAAACATCGATAGGCATCGCGAAGTGTCCTTAATAGCCCACGGATTGCAGCTTTGTTTACAAAACGCATTCGAATTATCGTGTATATTATCTGGGCATTATTTGGCAGCTCTGATGCATGCTAATTGCAGTAAAATTTAGTCCATTTTCTCTTGAACGTCTTTTCTATCGTGTAGGAGTTATCTACTATTGAAGGAGCGTTCAAGGTCACAACTTTAGTTACTGTTTGCGAACGCTAAGATATGATAGTTACAATGGCATGGTATAGAACATCGATAGGCATCGCGAAGTGCCCTATATAGCCCACGGATTGCAACTTTTCGTACAAAACGCGTTCGAATTAACGTGTATATTATTTGGGCACTTTTTGAAAGATCTGCTGCATACTAATTGCAGTAAAACTTAGACCGTTTTCTCTTGAACGTCTTTTCTATCGTGTAGGAGTTATCTACTTATGAAGGAGCGTTCAAGGTCACAACTTTAGTTACTGTATGCGAACGCTAAGATATGGTAGTTACAATGGCATGGTATAGAAAATGGATAGGCATCGCGAAGTGTCCTTAATAGCCCACGGATTGCTGCTTTGTTTACAAAACGCATTCGAATTAACGTGTATATTATCTGGGCATTATTTGGCAGCTCTGCTGCATGCTAATTGCAGTAAAACTTAGTCCGTTTTCTCTTGAACGTCTTCTCTATTGTGTAGGAGTTATCTACTTATGAAGGAGCCGTCAAGGTCACAACTCTAGTTACTGTATGCGAACGCTAAGATATGAGAGTTACAATGGCCTGGTATAGAACATCGATAGGCATCGCGAAGTACCCTATATAGCCCGCGGATTGCTACTTTGCGTACAAAACGCGTTCGAATTAACGTGTATATTATTTGGGCACTTTTTTAAAGCTCTGCTGCAAACTAATTGCAGTAAAACTTATTCCGTTTTCTCTTGAACGGCTTTTCTATCGCGTAGGAGTTATCTACTTATGAAGGAGCGTTCAAGGTCACAACTTTAGGTGTTGAATGCGAACGCTAAGATATGGTAGTTACAATGTCATGTTATAGAAAATAGATAGGCATCGCAAAGTGTCCTTAATAGCCCACGGCTTGCTGCTTTGTTTAAAAAACGCATTCGAATTAACGTGTATTTTATCTGGGCATTATTTGGCAGCTCTGCTGCATGCTAATTGCAGTAAAACGTAGTCCATTTTCTATTGAACGTCTTTTCTATCGTGTAGGAGTTATGTATTTATGAAGGAGCGTTCAAGGTCACAACTTTAGTTACTGTATGCTAACGCTAAGATATGATAGTTACAATGGCATGGTATAGGACATCGATTGGCATCGCGAAGTGCCCTATATAGCCCACGGATTGCAACTTTTCGTACAAAACGCGTTCGAATTAACGTGTATATTATTTGGGCACTTTTTGAAAGATTTGTTGCATACTAATTGCAGTAAAATTTAGACCGGTTTCTCTTGAACGTCTCTTCTATCATGTAGGAGTTATCTACTTATGAAGAAGCGTTCAAGGTCACAACTCTAGTGACCGTATGCGAACGCTAAGATATGGTTGTTACAATGGCATGGTATAGAAAATGGATAGGCATCGCTAAATGTCCTTAATAGCCCACGGATTGCTGCTTTGTTTAAAAAACGCATTCGAATTAACGTGAACGTATCTCCTTATGAAGAAGCGTTCTAGGTCACAACTCTAGTGACCGTATGCGAACGCTAAGATTTGATAGTTACAATGGCATGGTATAGAAAATGGATAGGCATCGCGAAGTGTCCTTAATAGCCGACGGATTGCTGCTTTGTTTAAAAAACGCGTTCGAATTAACGTGTATTTAATCTAGGCATTATTTGGCCGCTTTGCTGCATGCTAATTGCAGTAAAACTAAATCCACTTTCACTTGTACGTCTTTTATATCCTATAGTAGTAATCTACGAATGAAGGAGCGTTCAAGGTCACAGCTCTTTGTGCTCTATGCGAACCCTAAGATATGATAGTAACATTGACATGGTATAGAACATGGATAGGCATCGCGAAGTGTCCTCAATAGACCACGGATGGCTGCTTTGTTTAGAAAACGCATTCGAATTTTCGTGTATATCATCTGGGCATTATTTGGCAGCTCTGCTGCATGCTAATTGCTAATTGCAGTAAAATTTAGTCCGTTTTCTCTTGAAAGTCTTTTCTATCGTGTAGGAGTTATCTATTTATGAAGGAGCGTTCAAGGTCACAACTCTAGTTACTGTATGCGAACGCTAAGATTTGATAGTTACAATGGACTGGTATAGAACATTGGGTACAAAACGCGTTCGAATTAACGTGTATTTTATTTGGGCACTTTTTGAAAGCTCTGCTGCATACTAATTGCAGTAAAACTTTGACCGGTTTCTCTTGAACGTCTTTTCTATCATGTAGGAGTTATCTACTTATGAAGGAGCGTTCAAGATCACAACTCTAGTTACTGTATGCAAACGCTAAGATATGATAGTTACAATGGCATGGTATAGAACGTCGATAGCCATCGCGAAGTGCCCTATATAGCCCACGGATTGAAACTTGACGTACAAAACGCGATCGAATTAACGTGTATATTATTTGGGTACTTTTTGAAAGATCTGCTGCATGCTAATTGCAGTAAAACTAAATGAATTTTCACTTGTACGTTATTTTTATCATGTAGCAGTAATCTACGAATGAAGGAGCGTTCAAGGTCACAGCTCTTTGTGCTCTATGCGAACCCTAAGATATAATAGTAACATTGACATGGTATAGAACATGGATAGGCTTCGCGAAGTGCCTTATATAGCCCGCGGATTGCTTCTTTGCGTACAAAACGCGTTCGAATTAACGTGTATATTATTTGGGCAATTTTTTAAAGTTCTGCTGCATGCTAATTGCAGTAAAACTTAGTCCGTTTTTTCTTGAACGTCTTTTCTATCTTGTAGGAGTTATCTACTTATGAAGGAGCGTTCAAGGTCACCACTCTAGTTACTGTATGCGAACGCTAAAATAAGATAGTTACAATAGCATGGTATAGAACATCGATAGGCATCGCGAAGTGCCCTATATAGTCCACGGATCGCAACTTTACGTACAAAACGCAATCGAATTAATGTGTGTATTATTTGGGCACTTTTTTAAAGCTCTGCTGCATACTAATTGCAGTAAAACTTAGACCGTTTTCTCTTGAACGTCTTTTCTATCGTGTAGAAGTTATCTACTTATGAAGGAGCGTTCAAGGTCAGAACTCTAGGTGCTATATGCGAACGCTAAGATATGGTAGTTTCAATGGCATGGTATAGAAAATGGATAGGCATCGCTAAGTGTCCTTAATAGCCCACGGATTGCTGCTTTGTTTAAAAACGCATTCGAATTAACGTGTATACTATCTGGGCATTATTTGGCAGCTCTGCTGCATGCTAATTGCAGTAAAACTTAGTCCGTTTTCTCTTGAACGTCTTTTCTATTGTGTAGGAGTTATCTACTTATGAAGGAGCGTTCAAGGTCACAACTTTAGTTACTGTATGCGAACGCTTAGATATGATAGTTACAATGGCATGGTATAGAAAATGGATAGGCATCGCGAAGTTTCCTTAATAGCCCACGGATTGCTTCTTTGTTTACAAAACGCATTCGAATTAACGTGTATATTATCTGGGCATTATTTGGCAGCCTTGCTGCTTGCTAATTGCAGTAAAACTAAATGAATTTTCACTTGTACGTCTTTTCTATCATGTAACAGTAATCTACGAATGAAGGAGCGTTCAAGGTCACAGCTCTTTGTGCTTTATGCGAACCCTAAGATATGATAGTAACATTGACATGGTATAGAAAATGGATAGGCATCGCGAAGTGTCCTTAATAGCCCACGGATTGCTTCTTTGTTTACAAAACGCATTCGAATTAACGTATATATTATCTGGGCATTATTTGGCAGCTCTGCTGCATGTTAATTGCAGTAAAACTAAATGAACTTTCACTTGTACGTATTTTCTATCATGTAGCAGTAATCTACAAATGAAGGAGCGTTCAAGGTCACAGCTCTTTGTGCTCTATGCGAACCCTAAGATATGATAGTAACAATCACATGGTATAGAACATGGACAGGCATCGCGAAGTGTCCTCAATAGCCCACGGATTGCTGCTTTGTTTATAAAACGCTTTCGAATTTTCGTGTATATCATCAGGGCATTATTTGGCAGCTCTGCTGCATGCTAATTGAATTAAAACTTGGACCGTATTCTCTTGTACGTCTTTTCCATCGTGTGGGAGATATCTACGTATGAAGGAGCGTTCAAGGTCACAACTCTAGTTACTGTATGCGAACGCTAAGATATGAGAGTTACAATGGCCTGGTATAGAACATCGATAGGCATCGCGAAGTACCCTATATAGCCCGCGGATTGCTACTTTGCGTACAAAACGCGTTCGAATTAACGTGTATATTATTTGGGCACTTTTTTAAAGCTCTGCTGCATACTAATTGCAGTAAAACTTATTCCGTTTTCTCTTGAACGTCTTTTCTATAGCGTAGGAGTTATCTACTTATGAAGGAGCGTTCAAGGTCACAACTTTAGTTACTGTATGCGAACGCTAAGATATGATAGTTACAATGGCATGGTATAGAACATCGATAGGCATCCCGAAGTGCCCTATATAGCCCACGGATTGCAACTTTACGTACAAAACGCGTTCGAATTAACGTGTATATTATTTGGGCACTTTTTGAAAGATCTGCTGCATACTAATTGCAGTAAAACTTGGACCGTTTTCTCTTGATCGTCTTTTCTATCGTGTAGGAGTTATCTACTTATGAAGGAGCGTTCAAGGTCACAACTCTAGGTGTTGAATGCGAACGCTAAGATATGGTAGTTACAATGTCATGTTATAGAAAATAGATAGGCATCGCAAAGTGTCCATAATAGCCCACGGATTGCTGCTTTGTTTAAAAAACGCATTCGAATTAACGTGTACTTTATCTGGGCATTATTTGGCAGCTCTGCTGCACGCTAATTGCAGTAAAACTTAGTTCGTTTTCTCTTGAACGTCTTTTCCATTGAGTATGAGTTATCTACTTATGAAGGATCGTTCAAGGTCACAACTCTAGTTACTGTATGCGAACGCTAAGATATGATAGTTACAATGGCATGGTATAGAAAATGGATAGGCATCGCGAAGTGTCCTTAATAGCCCACGGATTGCTTCTTTGTTTACAAAACGCATTCGAATTAACGTGTATATTATCTGGGCATTATTTGGCAGACTTGCTGCTTGCTAATTGCAGTAAAACTAAATGAATTTTCACTTGTACGTCTTTTCTATCATGTAACAGTAATCTACGAATGAAGGAGCGTTCAAGGTCACAGCTCTTTGTGCTTTATGCGAACCCTAAGATATGATAGTAACATTGACATGGTATAGAACATGGATAGGCATCGCGAAGTGCCCTATATAGCCCACGGATTGCAACTTTACGTACAAAACGCGTTCGAATTAACCTGTAAATTATTTGGGCACTTTTTGAAAGCTCTGCTGCATACTAATTGCAGTAAAACTTAGACCGGTTTCTCTTGAACGGCTTTTCTATCATGTAGGATTTATCTACTTATGAAGGCGCGTTCAAGATCACAACTCTAGTTACTGTATGCGAACGCTTAGATATGATAGTTACAATGGCATGGTATAGAACGTCGATAGCCATCGCGAAGTGCCCTATATAGCCCACGGATTGAAACTTTACATACAAAACGCGATCGAATTAATGTGTGTATTATTTGGGCACTTTTTGAAAGCTCTGCTGCATACTAATTGCAGTAAAACTTTGACCGGTTTCTCTTGAACGGCTTTTCTATCATGTAGGATTTATCTACTTATGAAGGCGCGTTCAAGATCACAACTCTAGTTACTGTATGCGAACGTTAAGATATGAGAGTTACAATGGCCTGGTATAGAACATCGATAGGCATCGCGAAGTGCCCTATATAGCCCACGGATTGCAACTTTTCGTTCAAAACGCGTTCGAATTAACGTGTATATTATTTGGGCATTATTTGGCAGCCTTGCTACAGCTAATTGCAGTAAAACTAAATGAATTTTCACTTGTACGTCTTTTCTATCATGTAGCAGTAATCTACGAATGAAGGAGCGTTCAAGGTCACAGCTCTTTGTGCTCTATGCGAACCCTAAGATATGATAGTAACATTGACATGGTATAGAACATGGATAGGCATCGCGAAGTGTCCTTAATAGCCCACGGATTGCTGCTTTGTTTACAAAACGCATTCGAATTAACGTGTATATTATCTGGGCATTATTTAGCAGCTCTGCTGCATGCTAATTGCAGTAAAACTTATTCCGTTTTCTCTTGAACGTCTTTTCTATCGTGTAGGAGTTATCTACTTATGAAAGAGCGTTCAAGGTCACAACTTTAGTTACTGTATGCGAACGCTAAGATATGATAGTTACAATGGCATTGTATAGAACATCGATAGGCATCCCGAAGTGCCCTATATAGCCCACGGATTGCAACTTTACGTACAAAACGCGATCGAATTAATGTGTGTATTATTTGGGCACTTTTTGAAAGCTCTGTTGCATACTAATTGCAGTAAAACTTAGACCGTTTTCTCTTGAACGTCTTTTCTATCTTGTAGGAGTTATCTACTTATGAAGGAGCGTTCAACGTCACAATTCTAGGTGCTGTATGCGAACGCTAAGATATGAGAGTTACAATGGCCTGGTATAGAATATCGATAGGCATCGCGAAGTGCCCTATATAGCCCACGGATGGCAACTTCTCGTTCAAAACGCGTTCGAATTAACGTGTATATTATTTGGGCATTATTTGGCAGCTCTGCTGCATACTAATTGCAGTAAAACTTAGACCGTTTTCTCTTGAACGTCTTTTCTATCGTGTAGGAGTTATCTACTTATGAAGGAGCGTTCAAGGTCACAACTCTAGTTGTTGAATGCGAACGCTAAGATATGGTAGTTACAATGTCATGTTATAGAAAATAGATAGGCATCGCAAAGTGTCCTTAATAGCCCACGGATTGCTGCTTTGTTTAAAAATCGCATTCGAATTAACGTGTATTTTATCTGGGCATTATTTGGCAGCTCTGCTGCATGCTAATTGCAGTAAAACTTAGTCCATTCTCTATTGAACGTCTTTTCTATCGTGTAGGAGATATGTATTTATGAAGGAGCGTTCAAGGTCACAACTTTAGTTACTGTATGCGAACGCTAAGATATGATAGTTACAATGGCATGGTATAAAACGTCGATAGCCATCGCGAAGTGCCCTATATAGCCCACGGATTGCAACTTTACGTACAAAACGCGATCGAATTAACGTGTATATTATTTGGGCAGTTTTTGAAAGGTCTGCTGCATACTAATTGCAGTAAAACTTAGACCGGTTTCTCTTGAATGTCTTTTCTATCATGTAGGAGTTATCTACTTATGAAGGAGCGTTCAAGGTCACAGCTCTTTGTGCTCTATGCGAACCCTAAGATATGATAGTAACATTGACATGGTATAGAACATGGATAGGCTTCGTGAAGTGTCTTATATAGCCTGCGGATTGCTACTTTGCGTACAAAACGCGTTCGAATTAACATGTATATTATTTGGGCACTTTTTGAAAGTTCTGCTGCATGCTAATTGCAGTAAAACTTAGGCCATTTTCTCTTGACCGTCTTTTCTATCGTGTAGGAATTATCTACTTATGAAGGAGCATTCAAGGTCACAACTTTAGTTACTGTATGCGAACGCTAAGATATGATAGTTACAATATCATGGTATAGAATATCGATAGGCATCGCGAAGTGTCCTTAATAGCCCACGGATTGCTGCTTTGTTTACAAAACGCATTCGAATTAACGTGTATATTATCTGGGCATTATTTGGCAGCTCTGATGCATGCTAATTGCAGTAAAATTTAGTCCATTTTCTCTTGAACGTCTTTTCTATCGTGTAGGAGTTATCTACTTATGAAGGAGCGTTCAAGGTCACAACTTTAGTTACTGTATGCGAACGCTAAGATATGATAGTTACAATGGCATGGTATAGAACATCGATAGGCATCGCGAAGTGCCCTATATAGCCCACGGATTGCAACTTTTCGTACAAAACGCGTTCGAATTAACGTGTATATTATTTGGGCACTTTTTGAAAGATCTGCTGCATACTAATTGCAGTAAAACTTAGACCGTTTTCTCTTGAACGTCTTTTCTATCGTGTAGGAGTTATCTACTTATGAAGGAGCGTTCAAGGTCACAACTCTAGGTGTTGTATGCGAACGCTAAGATATGGTAGTTACAATGGCATGGTATAGAAAATGGATAGGCATCGCTAAGTGTCCTTAATAGCCCACGGATTGCTGCTTTGTTTACAAGACGCATTTGAATTAACGTGTATATTATCTGGGCATTATTTGGCAGCTCTGCTGCATGCTAATTGCAGTAAAACTTAGACCGTTTTCTCTTGAACGTCTTTTCTATCGTGTAGGAGTTATCTACTTATGAAGGAGCGTTCAAGGTCACAACTCTAGGTGCTGTATGCGAACGCTAAGATATGGTAGTTACAATGGCATGGTATAGAAAATGGATAGGCATCGCTAAGTGTCCTTAATAGCCCACGGATTGCTGCTTTGTTTACACAACGCATTCGAATTAACGTGTATATTACTGGGCATTATTTGGCAGCTCTGCTGCATGCTAATTGCAGTAAAACTTAGTCCGTTTTCTCTTGAACGTCTTCTCTATTGTGTAGGAGTTATCTACTTATGAAGGAGCCGTCAAGGTCACAACTCTGGTTACTGTATGCGAACGCTAAGATATGAGAGTTACAATGGCCTGGTATAGAACATCGATAGGCATCGCGAAGTACCCTATATAGCCCGCGGATTGCTACTTTGCGTACAAAACGCGTTCGAATTAACGTGTATATTATTTGGGCATTTTTTTAAAGCTCTGCTGCATACTAATTGCAGTAAAACTTATTCCGTTTTCTCTTGAACGTCTTTTCTATCGTGTAGGAGTTATCTACTTATGAAGGAGCATGCAAGGACACAACTTTAGTTACTGTATGCGAACGCTAAGATATGATAGTTACAATGGCATGGTATAAAACATCGATAGGCATCGCGAAGTGTCCTTAATAGCCCACGGATTGCAGCTTTGTTTACAAAACGCATTCGAATTATCGTGTATATTATCTGGGCATTATTTGGCAGCTCTGATGCATGCTAATTGCAGTAAAATTTAGTCCATTTTCTCTTGAACGTCTTTTCTATCGTGTAGGAGTTATCTACTATTGAAGGAGCGTTCAAGGTCACAACTTTAGTTACTGTTTGCTAACGCTAAGATATGATAGTTACAATGGCATGGTATAGAACATCGATAGGCATCGCGAAGTGCCCTATATAGCCCACGGATTGCAACTTTTCGTACAAAACGCGTTCGAATTAACGTGTATATTATTTGGGCACTTTTTGAAAGATCTGCTGCATACTAATTGCAGTAAAACTTAGACCGTTTTCTCTTGAACGTCTTTTCTATCGTGTAGGAGTTATCTACTTATGAAGGAGCGTTCAAGGTCACAACTTTAGTTACTGTATGCGAACGCTAAGATATGGTAGTTACAATGGCATGGTATAGAAAATGGATAGGCATCGCGAAGTGTCCTTAATAGCCCACAGATTGCTGCTTTGTTTACAAAACGCATTCGAATTAACGTATATATTATCTGGGCATTATTTGGCAGCTCTGCTGCATGCTAATTGCAGTAAAACTAAATGAATTTTCACTTGTACGTCTTTTCTATCATGTAGCAGTAATCTACCAATGAAGGAGCGTTCAAGGTCACAGCTCTTTGTTCTCTATGCGAACCCTAAGATATGATAGTAACAATCACATGGTATAGAACATGGATAGGCATCGCGAAATGTCCTCAATAGCCCACGGATTGCTGCTTTGTTTATAAAACGCATTCGAATTTTCGTGTATATTATCTAGGCATTATTTGGCAGCTCTGCTGCATGCTAATTGCAGTAAAACTTAGTCCGTTTTCTCTTGAACGTCTTTTCTATCTTGTAGGAGTTATCTACTTAGAAGGAGCATTCAACGTCACAACTCTAGGTGCTGTATGCGAACGCTAAGATATGGTAGTTACAATGGCATGGTATGGAAAATGGATAGGCATCGCGAAGTGTCCTTAATAGCCCACGGATTGCTGCTTGGTTTACAAAACGCATTCGAATTAACGTGTATATTATCTGGGCACTATTTGGTAGCTCTGCTGCATGCTAATTGCAGTAAAACTAAATGAATTTTCACTTGTACGTCTCTTCTATCATGTTGCATTAATCTACAAATGAAGGAGCGTTCAAGGTCACAGCTCTTTGTGCTCTATGCGAACCCTAAGTCATGATAGTAACATTGACATGGTATAGAACATGGATAGGCATCGCGAAGTGCCTCAATAGCCCACGGATTGCTGCTTTGTTTAGAAAACGCATTCGAACTTTCGTGTATATCATCTGGGCATTATTTGGCAGCTCTGCTGCATGCTAATTGCAGTAAAATTTAGTCCGTTTTCTCTTGAATGTCTTTTCTATCGCGTAGGAGTTATCTACTTATGAAGGAGCATTCAAGGTCACAACTCTAGTTACTGTATGTGAACGCTAAGATATGATAGTTACATGGTATAGAACATCGATAGGCATCGCGAAGTGCCCTATATAGCCCGCGGATTGCTACTTTGGGTACAAAACGCGTTCGAATTAACCTGTATATTATTTGGGCACTTTTTGAAAGCTCTGCTGCATACTAATTGCAGTAAAACTTAGACCGGTTTCTCTTGAACGGCTTTTCTATCATGTAGGAGTTATCTACTTATGAAGGCGCGTTCAAGATCACAACTCTAGTTACTGTATGCGAACGCTTAGATATGATAGTTACAATGGCATGGTATAGAACGTCGATAGCCATCGCGAAGTGCCCTATATAGCCCACGGATTGCAACTTCTCGTTCAAAACGCGTTCGAATTAACGTGTATATTATTTGGGCACTTTTTGAAAGATCTGCTGCATACTAATTGCAGTAAAACTTAGACCGTTTTCTCTTGAACGTCTTTTCTATCGTGTAGGAGTTATCTACTTATGAAGGAGCGTTCAAGGTCACAACTCTAGTTGTTGAATGCGAACGCTAAGATATGGTAGTTACAATGTCATGTTATAGAAAATGATAGGCATCGCAAAGTGTCCTTAATAGCCCACGGATTGCTGCTTTGTTTAAAAATCGCATTCGAATTAACGTGTATTTTATCTGGGCATTATTTGGCAGCTCTGCTGCATGCTAATTGCAGTAAAACTTAGTCCATTCTCTATTGAACGTCTTTTCTATCGTGTAGGAGATATGTATTTATGAAGGAGCGTTCAAGGTCACAACTTTAGTTACTGTATGCGAACGCTAAGATATGATAGTTACAATGGCATGGTATAAAACGTCGATAGCCATCGCGAAGTGCCCTATATAGCCCACGGATTGCAACTTTACGTACAAAACGCCATCGAATTAACGTGTATATTATTTGGGCAGTTTTTGAAAGGTCTGCTGCATACTAATTGCAGTAAAACTTAGACCGGTTTCACTTGAATGTCTTTTCTATCATGTAGGAGTTATCTACTTATGAAGGAGCGTTCAAGGTCACAGCTCTTTGTGCTCTATGCGAACCCTAAGATATGATAGTAACATTGATATGGTATAGAACATGGATAGGCTTCGTGAAGTGTCTTATATAGCCTGCGGATTGCTACTTTGCGTACAAAACGCGTTCGAATTAACATGTATATTATTTGGGCACTTTTTGAAAGTTCTGCTGCATGCTAATTGCAGTAAAACTTAGGCCGTTTTCTCTTGACCGTCTTTTCTATCGTGTAGGAGTTATCTACTTATGAAGGAGCATTCAAGGTCACAACTTTAGTTACTGTATGCGAACGCTAAGGTATGATAGTTACAATATCATGGTATAGAACATCGATAGGCATCGCGAAGTGTCCTTAATAGCCCACGGATTGCTGCTTTGTTTACAAAACGCATTCGAATTAACGTGTATATTATCTGGGCATTATTTGGCAGCTCTGATGCATGCTAATTGCAGTAAAATTTAGTCCATTTTCTCTTGAACGTCTTTTCTATCGTGTAGGAGTTATCTACTTATGAAGGAGCGTTCAAGGTCACAACTTTAGTTACTGTATGCGAACGCTAAGATATGATAGTTACAATGGCATGGTATAGAACATCGATAGGCATCGCGAAGTGCCCTATATAGCCCACGGATTGCAACTTTTCGTACAAAACGCGTTCGAATTAACGTGTATATTATTTGGGCACTTTTTGAAAGATCTGCTGCATACTAATTGCAGTAAAACTTAGACCGTTTTCTCTTGAACGTCTTTTCTATCGTGTAGGAGTTATCTACTTATGAAGGAGCGTTCAAGGTCACAACTCTAGGTGTTGTATGCGAACGCTAAGATATGGTAGTTACAATGGCATGGTATAGAAAATGGATAGGCATCGCTAAGTGTCCTTAATAGCCCACGGATTGCTGCTTTGTTTACAAGACGCATTCGAATTAACGTGTATATTATCTGGGCATTATTTGGCAGCTCTGCTGCATGCTAATTGCAGTAAAACTTAGACCGTTTTCTCTTGAACGTCTTTTCTATCGTGTAGGAGTTATCTACTTATGAAGGAGCGTTCAAGGTCACAACTCTAGGTGCTGTATGCGAACGCTAAGATATGGTAGTTACAATGGCATGGTATAGAAAATGGATAGGCATCGCGAAGTGTCCTTAATAGCCCACGGATTGCTTCTTTGTTTACAAAACGCATTCGAATTAACGTGTATATTATCTGGGCATTATTTGGCAGACTTGCTGCTTGCTAATTGCAGTAAAACTAAATGAATTTTCACTTGTACGTCTTTTCTATCATGTAACAGTAATCTACGAATGAAGGAGCGTTCAAGGTCACAGCTCTTTGTGCTTTATGCGAACCCTAAGATATGATAGTAACATTGACATGGTATAGAACATGGATAGGCATCGCGAAGTGCCCTATATAGCCCACGGATTGCAACTTTACGTACAAAACGCGTTCGAATTAACCTGTAAATTATTTGGGAACTTTTTGAAAGCTCTGCTGCATACTAATTGCAGTAAAACTTAGACCGGTTTCTCTTGAACGGCTTTTCTATCATGTAGGATTTATCTACTTATGAAGGCGCGTTCAAGATCACAACTCTAGTTACTGTATGCGAACGCTTAGATATGATAGTTACAATGGCATGGTATAGAACGTCGATAGCCATCGCGAAGTGCCCTATATAGCCCACGGATTGAAACTTTACATACAAAACACGATCGAATTAATGTGTGTATTATTTGGGCACTTTTTGAAAGCTCTGCTGCATACTAATTGCAGTAAAACTTAGACCGGTTTCTCTTGAACGGCTTTTCTATCATGTAGGATTTATCTACTTATGAAGGCGCGTTCAAGATCACAACTCTAGTTACTGTATGCGAACGCTAAGATATGAGAGTTACAATGGCCTGGTATAGAACATCGATAGCCATCGCGAAGTGCCCTATATAGCCCACGGATTGCAACTTTTCGTCCAAAACGCGTTCGAATTAACGTGTATATTATTTGGGCACTTTTTGAAAGATCTGCTGCATACTAATTGCAGTAAAACTTAGACCGTTTTCTCTTGAACGTCTTTTCTATCGTGTAGGAGTTATCTACTTATGAAGGAGCGTTCAAGGTCACAACTCTAGGTGTTGAATGCGAACGCTAAGATATGGTAGTTACAATGTCATGTTATAGAAAATAGATAAGCATCGCAAAGTGTCCTTAATAGCCCACGGATTGCTGCTTTGTTTAAAAAACGCATTCGAATTAACGTGTATTTTATCTGGGCATTATTTGGCAGCTCTGCTGCATGCTAATTGCAGTAAAACTTAGTCCATTCTCTATTGAACGTCTTTTCTATCGTGTTGGAGTTATGTATTTATGAAGGAGCGTTCAAGGTCACAACTTTAGTTACTGTATACGAACGCTAAGATGTGATAGTTACAATGGCATGGTATAGAACGTCGATAGCCATCGCGAAGTGCCCTATATAGCCCACGGATTGCAACTTTACGTACAAAACGCGATCGAATTAACGTGTATATTATTTGGGCAGATTTTGAAAGGTCTGCTGCATACTAATTGCAGTATAACTTAGACCAGTTTCTCTTGAATGTCTTTTCTATCATGTAGGAGTTATCTACTTATGAAGGAGCGTTCAAGGTCACAACTCTAGGTGTTGTATGCGAACGCTAAGATATGGTAGTTACAATGGCATGGTATAGAAAATGGATAGGCATCGCGAAGTGTCCTTAATAGCCCACGGATTGCTGCTTTGTTTACAAAACGCATTCGAATTAACGTGTATATTTTCTGGGCATTATTTGGCAGCCTTGCTACAGCTAATTGCAGTAAAACTAAATGAATTTTCACTTGTACGTCTTTTCTATCATGTAGCAGTAATCTACGAATGAAGGAGCGTTCAAGGTCACAGCTCTTTGTGCTCTATGCGAACCCTAAGATATGATAGTAACATTGACATGGTATAGAACATGGATAGGCATCGCGAAGTGTCCTTAATAGCCCACGGATTGCTGCTTTGTTTACAAAACGCATTCGAATTAACGTGTATATTATCTGGGCATTATTTAGCAGCTCTGCTGCATGCTAATTGCAGTAAAACTTATTCCGTTTTCTCTTGAACGTCTTTTCTATCGTGTAGGAGTTATCTACTTATGAAAGAGCGTTCAAGGTCACAACTTTAGTTACTGTATGCGAACGCTAAGATATGATAGTTACAATGGCATTGTATAGAACATCGATAGGCATCCCGAAGTGCCCTATATAGCCCACGGATTGCAACTTTACGTACAAAACGCGATCGAATTAATGTGTGTATTATTTGGGCACTTTTTGAAAGCTCTGTTGCATACTAATTGCAGTAAAACTTAGACCGTTTTCTCTTGAACGTCTTTTCTATCTTGTAGGAGTTATCTACTTATGAAGGAGCGTTCAACGTCACAACTCTAGGTGCTGTATGCGAACGCTAAGATATGAGAGTTACAATGGCCTGGTATAGAATATCGATAGGCATCGCGAAGTGCCCTATATAGCCCACGGATGGCAACTTCTCGTTCAAAACGCGTTCGAATTAACGTGTATATTATTTGGGCACTTTTTGAAAGATCTGCTGCATACTAATTGCAGTAAAACTTAGACCGTTTTCTCTTGAACGTCTTTTCTATCGTGTAGGAGTTATCTACTTATGAAGGAGCGTTCAAGGTCACAACTCTAGTTGTTGAATGCGAACGCTAAGATATGGTAGTTACAATGTCATGTTATAGAAAATAGATAGGCATCGCAAAGTGTCCTTAATAGCCCACGGATTGCTGCTTTGTTTAAAAATCGCATTCGAATTAACGTGTATTTTATCTGGGCATTATTTGGCAGCTCTGCTGCATGCTAATTGCAGTAAAACTTAGTCCATTCTCTATTGAACGTCTTTTCTATCGTGTAGGAGATATGTATTTATGAAGGAGCGTTCAAGGTCACAACTTTAGTTACTGTATGCGAACGCTAAGATATGATAGTTACAATGGCATTGTATAAAACGTCGATAGCCATCGCGAAGTGCCCTATATAGCCCACGGATTGCAACTTTACGTACAAAACGCGATCGAATTAACGTTTATATTATTTGGGCAGTTTTTGAAAGGTCTGCTGCATACTAATTGCAGTAAAACTTAGACCGGTTTCTCTTGAATGTCTTTTCTATCATGTAGGAGTTATCTACTTATGAAGGAGCGTTCAAGGTCACAGCTCTTTGTGCTCTATGCGAACCCTAAGATATGATAGTAACATTGACATGGTATAGAACATGGATAGGCTTCGTGAAGTGTCTTATATAGCCTGCGGATTGCTACTTTGCGTACAAAACGCGTTCGAATTAACATGTATATTATTTGGGCACTTTTTGAAAGTTCTGCTGCATGCTAATTGCAGTAAAACTTAGGCCATTTTCTCTTGACCGTCTTTTCTATCGTGTAGGAATTATCTACTTATGAAGGAGCATTCAAGGTCACAACTTTAGTTACTGTATGCGAACGCTAAAATTTGATAGTTACAATATCATGGTATAGAATATCGATAGGCATCGCGAAGTGTCCTTAATAGCCCACGGATTGCTGCTTTGTTTACAAAACGCATTCGAATTAACGTGTATATTATCTGGGCATTATTTGGCAGCTCTGATGCATGCTAATTGCAGTAAAATTTAGTCCATTTTCTCTTGAACGTCTTTTCTATCGTGTAGGAGTTATCTACTTATGAAGGAGCGTTCAAGGTCACAACTTTAGTTACTGTATGCGAACGCTAAGATATGATAGTTACAATGGCATGGTATAGAACATCGATAGGCATCGCGAAGTGCCCTATATAGCCCACGGATTGCAACTTTTCGTACAAAACGCGTTCGAATTAACGTGTATATTATTTGGGCACTTTTTGAAAGATCTGCTGCATACTAATTGCAGTAAAACTTAGACCGTTTTCTCTTGAACGTCTTTTCTATCGTGTAGGAGTTATCTACTTATGAAGGAGCGTTCAAGGTCACAACTCTAGGTGTTGTATGCGAACGCTAAGATATGGTAGTTACAATGGCATGGTATAGAAAATGGATAGGCATCGCTAAGTGTCCTTAATAGCCCACGGATTGCTGCTTTGTTTACAAGACGCATTTGAATTAACGTGTATATTATCTGGGCATTATTTGGCAGCTCTGCTGCATGCTAATTGCAGTAAAACTTAGACCGTTTTCTCTTGAACGTCTTTTCTATCGTGTAGGAGTTATCTACTTATGAAGGAGCGTTCAAGGTCACAACTCTAGGTGTTGTATGCGAACGCTAAGATATGGTAGTTACAATGGCATGGTATAGAAAATGGATAGGCATCGCTAAGTGTCCTTAATAGCCCACGGATTGCTGCTTTGTTTACACAACGCATTCGAATTAACGTGTATATTATCTGGGCATTATTTGGCAGCTCTGCTGCATGCTAATTGCAGTAAAACTTAGTCCGTTTTCTCTTGAACGTCTTCTCTATAGTGTAGGAGTTATCTACTTATGAAGGAGCCGTCAAGGTCACAACTCTGGTTACTGTATGCGAACGCTAAGATATGAGAGTTACAATGGCCTGGTATAGAACATCGATAGGCATCGCGAAGTACCCTATATAGCCCGCGGATTGCTACTTTGCGTACAAAACGCGTTCGAATTAACGTGTATATTATTTGGGCATTTTTTTAAAGCTCTGCTGCATACTAATTGCAGCAAAACTTATTCCGTTTTCTCTTGAACGTCTTTTCTATCGTGTAGGAGTTATCTACTTATGAAGGAGCATGCAAGGACACAACTTTAGTTACTGTATGCGAACGCTAAGATATGAGAGTTACAATGGCCTGGTATAGAACATCGATAGGCATCGCGAAGTACCCTATATAGCCCGCGGATTGCTACTTTGCGTACAAAACGCGTTCGAATTAACGTGTATATTATTTGGGCATTTTTTTAAAGCTCTGCTGCATACTAATTGCAGTAAAACTTATTCCGTTTTCTCTTGAACGTCTTTTCTATCGTGTAGGAGTTATCTACTTATGAAGGAGCATGCAAGGACACAACTTTAGTTACTGTATGCGAACGCTAAGATATGATAGTTACAATGGCATGGTATAAAACATCGATAGGCATCGCGAAGTGTCCTTAATAGCCCACGGATTGCAGCTTTGTTTACAAAACGCATTCGAATTATCGTGTATATTATCTGGGCATTATTTGGCAGCTCTGATGCATGCTAATTGCAGTAAAATTTAGTCCATTTTCTCTTGAACGTCTTTTCTATCGTGTAGGAGTTATCTACTATTGAAGGAGCGTTCAAGGTCACAACTTTAGTTACTGTTTGCGAACGCTAAGATATGATAGTTACAATGGCATGGTATAGAACATCGATAGGCATCGCGAAGTGCCCTATATAGCCCACGGATTGCAACTTTTCGTACAAAACGCGTTCGAATTAACGTGTATATTATTTGGGCACTTTTTGAAAGATCTGCTGCATACTAATTGCAGTAAAACTTAGACCGTTTTCTCTTGAACGTCTTTTCTATCGTGTAGGAGTTATCTACTTATGAAGGAGCGTTCAAGGTCACAACTTTAGTTACTGTATGCGAACGCTAAGATATGGTAGTTACAATGGCATGGTATAGAAAATGGATAGGCATCGCGAAGTGTCCTTAATAGCCCACGGATTGCTGCTTTGTTTACAAAACGCATTCGAATTAACGTATATATTATCTGGGCATTATTTGGCAGCTCTGCTGCATGCTAATTGCAGTAAAACTAAATGAATTTTCACTTGTACGTCTTTTCTATCATGTAGCAGTAATCTACGAATGAAGGAGCGTTCAAGGTCACAGCTCTTTGTGCTCTATGCGAACCCTAAGATATGATAGTAACATTGACATGGTATAGAACATGGATAGGCATCGCGAAGTGTCCTTAATAGCCCACGGATTGCTGCTTTGTTTACAAAACGCATTCGAATTAACGTGTATATTATCTGGGCATTATTTAGCAGCTCTGCTGCATGCTAATTGCAGTAAAACTTATTCCGTTTTCTCTTGAACGTCTTTTCTATCGTGTAGGAGTTATCTACTTATGAAAGAGCGTTCAAGGTCACAACTTTAGTTACTGTATGCGAACGCTAAGATATGATAGTTACAATGGCATTGTATAGAACATCGATAGGCATCCCGAAGTGCCCTATATAGCCCACGGATTGCAACTTTACGTACAAAACGCGTTCGAATTAACGTGTATATTATTTGGGCACATTTTGAAAGATCTGCTGCATACTAATTGCAGTAAAACTTAGACCGTTTTCTCTTGAACGTCTTTTCTATCGTGTAGGAGTTATCTACTTATGAAGGAGCGTTCAAGGTCACAACTCTAGGTGTTGTATGCGAACGCTAAGATATGGTAGTTACAATGGCATGGTATAGAAAATGGATAGGCATCGCTAAGTGTCCTTAATAGCCCACGGATTGCTGCTTTGTTTACAAGACGCATTTGAATTAACGTGTATATTATCTGGGCATTATTTGGCAGCTCTGCTGCATGCTAATTGCAGTAAAACTTAGACCGTTTTCTCTTGAACGTCTTTTCTATCGTGTAGGAGTTATCTACTTATGAAGGAGCGTTCAAGGTCACAACTCTAGGTGCTGTATGCGAACGCTAAGATATGGTAGTTACAATGGCATGGTATAGAAAATGGATAGGCATCGCTAAGTGTCCTTAATAGCCCACGGATTGCTGCTTTGTTTACACAACGCATTCGAATTAACGTGTATATTATCTGGGCATTATTTGGCAGCTCTGCTGCATGCTAATTGCAGTAAAACTTATTCCGTTTTCTCTTGAACGTCTTCTCTATTGTGTAGGAGTTATCTACTTATGAAGGAGCCGTCAAGGTCACAACTCTGGTTACTGTATGCGAACGCTAAGATATGAGAGTTACAATGGCCTGGTATAGAACATCGATAGGCATCGCGAAGTACCCTATATAGCCCGCGGATTGCTACTTTGCGTACAAAACGCGTTCGAATTAACGTGTATATTATTTGGGCATTTTTTTAAAGCTCTGCTGCATACTAATTGCAGTAAAACTTATTTCGTTTTCTCTTGAACGTCTTTTCTATCGTGTAGGAGTTATCTACTTATGAAGGAGCATGCAAGGACACAACTTTAGTTACTGTATGCGAACGCTAAGATATGATAGTTACAATGGCATGGTATAAAACATCGATAGGCATCGCGAAGTGTCCTTAATAGCCCACGGATTGCAGCTTTGTTTACAAAACGCATTCGAATTATCGTGTATATTATCTGGGCATTATTTGGCAGCTCTGATGCATGCTAATTGCAGTAAAATTTAGTCCATTTTCTCTTGAACGTCTTTTCTATCGTGTAGGAGTTATCTACTATTGAAGGAGCGTTCAAGGTCACAACTTTAGTTACTGTTTGCGAACGCTAAGATATGATAGTTACAATGGCATGGTATAGAACATCGATAGGCATCGCGAAGTGCCCTATATAGCCCACGGATTGCAACTTTTCGTACAAAACGCGTTCGAATTAACGTGTATATTATTTGGGCACTTTTTGAAAGATCTGCTGCATACTAATTGCAGTAAAACTTAGACCGTTTTCTCTTGAACGTCTTTTCTATCGTGTAGGAGTTATCTACTTATGAAGGAGCGTTCAAGGTCACAACTTTAGTTACTGTATGCGAACGCTAAGATATGGTAGTTACAATGGCATGGAATAGAAAATGGATAGGCATCGCGAAGTGTCCTTAATAGCCCACGGATTGCTGCTTTGTTTACAAAACGCATTCGAATTAACGTATATATTATCTGGGCATTATTTGGCAGCTCTGCTGCATGCTAATTGCAGTAAAACTAAATGAATTTTCACTTGTACGTCTTTTCTATCATGTAGCAGTAATCTACCAATGAAGGAGCGTTCAAGGTCACAGCTCTTTGTTCTCTATGCGAACCCTAAGATATGATAGTAACAATCACATCGTATAGAACATGGATAGGCATCGCGAAATGTCCTCAATAGCCCACGGATTGCTGCTTTGTTTATAAAACGCATTCGAATTTTCGTGTATATTATTTAGGCATTATTTGGCAGCTCTGCTGCATGCTAATTGCAGTAAAACTTAGTCCGTTTTCTCTTGAACGTCTTTTCTATCTTGTAGGAGTTATCTACTTAGAAGGAGCATTCAACGTCACAACTCTAGGTGCTGTATGCGAACGCTAAGATATGGTAGTTACAATGGCATGGTATGGAAAATGGATAGGCATCGCGAAGTGTCCTTAATAGCCCACGGATTGCTGCTTGGTTTACAAAACGCATTCGAATTAACGTGTATATTATCTGGGCACTATTTGGTAGCTCTGCTGCATGCTAATTGCAGTAAAACTAAATGAATTTTCACTTGTACGTCTCTTCTATCATGTTGCATTAATCTACAAATGAAGGAGCGTTCAAGGTCACAGCTCTTTGTGCTCTATGCGAACCCTAAGTCATGATAGTAACATTGACATGGTATAGAACATGGATAGGCATCGCGAAGTGTCCTCAATAGCCCACGGATTGCTGCTTTGTTTAGAAAACGCATTCGAACTTTCGTGTATATCATCTGGGCATTATTTGGCAGCTCTGCTGCATGCTAATTGCAGTAAAATTTAGTCCGTTTTCTCTTGAATGTCTTTTCTATCGCGTAGGAGTTATCTACTTATGAAGGAGCATTCAAGGTCACAACTCTAGTTACTGTATGTGAACGCTAAGATATGATAGTTACATGGTATAGAACATCGATAGGCATCGCGAAGTGCCCTATATAGCCCGCGGATTGCTACTTTGGGTACAAAACGCGTTCGAATTAACCTGTATATTATTTGGGCACTTTTTGAAAGCTCTGCTGCATACTAATTGCAGTAAAACTTAGACCGGTTTCTCTTGAACGGCTTTTCTATCATGTAGGAGTTATCTACTTATGAAGGCGCGTTCAAGATCACAACTCTAGTTACTGTATGCGAACGCTTAGATATGATAGTTACAATGGCATGGTATAGAACGTCGATAGCCATCGCGAAGTGCCCTATATAGCCCACGGATTGCAACTTCTCGTTCAAAACGCGTTCGAATTAACGTGTATATTATTTGGGCACTTTTTGAAAGATCTGCTGCATACTAATTGCAGTAAAACTTAGACCGTTTTCTCTTGAACGTCTTTTCTATCGTGTAGGAGTTATCTACTTATGAAGGAGCGTTCAAGGTCACAACTCTAGTTGTTGAATGCGAACGCTAAGATATGGTAGTTACAATGTCATGTTATAGAAAATGATAGGCATCGCAAAGTGTCCTTAATAGCCCACGGATTGCTGCTTTGTTTAAAAATCGCATTCGAATTAACGTGTATTTTATCTGGGCATTATTTGGCAGCTCTGCTGCATGCTAATTGCAGTAAAACTTAGTCCATTCTCTATTGAACGTCTTTTCTATCGTGTAGGAGATATGTATTTATGAAGGAGCGTTCAAGGTCACAACTTTAGTTACTGTATGCGAACGCTAAGATATGATAGTTACAATGGCATTGTATAAAACGTCGATAGCCATCGCGAAGTGCCCTATATAGCCCACGGATTGCAACTTTACGTACAAAACGCGATCGAATTAACGTTTATATTATTTGGGCAGTTTTTGAAAGGTCTGCTGCATACTAATTGCAGTAAAACTTAGACCGGTTTCTCTTGAATGTCTTTTCTATCATGTAGGAGTTATCTACTTATGAAGGAGCGTTCAAGGTCACAGCTCTTTGTGCTCTATGCGAACCCTAAGATATGATAGTAACATTGACATGGTATAGAACATGGATAGGCTTCGTGAAGTGTCTTATATAGCCTGCGGATTGCTACTTTGCGTACAAAACGCGTTCGAATTAACATGTATATTATTTGGGCACTTTTTGAAAGTTCTGCTGCATGCTAATTGCAGTAAAACTTAGGCCATTTTCTCTTGACCGTCTTTTCTATCGTGTAGGAATTATCTACTTATGAAGGAGCATTCAAGGTCACAACTTTAGTTACTGTATGCGAACGCTAAAATTTGATAGTTACAATATCATGGTATAGAATATCGATAGGCATCGCGAAGTGTCCTTAATAGCCCACGGATTGCTGCTTTGTTTACAAAACGCATTCGAATTAACGTGTATATTATCTGGGCATTATTTGGCAGCTCTGATGCATGCTAATTGCAGTAAAATTTAGTCCATTTTCTCTTGAACGTCTTTTCTATCGTGTAGGAGTTATCTACTTATGAAGGAGCGTTCAAGGTCACAACTTTAGTTACTGTATGCGAACGCTAAGATATGATAGTTACAATGGCATGGTATAGAACATCGATAGGCATCGCGAAGTGCCCTATATAGCCCACGGATTGCAACTTTTCGTACAAAACGCGTTCGAATTAACGTGTATATTATTTGGGCACTTTTTGAAAGATCTGCTGCATACTAATTGCAGTAAAACTTAGACCGTTTTCTCTTGAACGTCTTTTCTATCGTGTAGGAGTTATCTACTTATGAAGGAGCGTTCAAGGTCACAACTCTAGGTGTTGTATGCGAACGCTAAGATATGGTAGTTACAATGGCATGGTATAGAAAATGGATAGGCATCGCTAAGTGTCCTTAATAGCCCACGGATTGCTGCTTTGTTTACAAGACGCATTTGAATTAACGTGTATATTATCTGGGCATTATTTGGCAGCTCTGCTGCATGCTAATTGCAGTAAAACTTAGACCGTTTTCTCTTGAACGTCTTTTCTATCGTGTAGGAGTTATCTACTTATGAAGGAGCGTTCAAGGTCACAACTCTAGGTGTTGTATGCGAACGCTAAGATATGGTAGTTACAATGGCATGGTATAGAAAATGGATAGGCATCGCTAAGTGTCCTTAATAGCCCACGGATTGCTGCTTTGTTTACACAACGCATTCGAATTAACGTGTATATTATCTGGGCATTATTTGGCAGCTCTGCTGCATGCTAATTGCAGTAAAACTTAGTCCGTTTTCTCTTGAACGTCTTCTCTATAGTGTAGGAGTTATCTACTTATGAAGGAGCCGTCAAGGTCACAACTCTGGTTACTGTATGCGAACGCTAAGATATGAGAGTTACAATGGCCTGGTATAGAACATCGATAGGCATCGCGAAGTACCCTATATAGCCCGCGGATTGCTACTTTGCGTACAAAACGCGTTCGAATTAACGTGTATATTATTTGGGCATTTTTTTAAAGCTCTGCTGCATACTAATTGCAGCAAAACTTATTCCGTTTTCTCTTGAACGTCTTTTCTATCGTGTAGGAGTTATCTACTTATGAAGGAGCATGCAAGGACACAACTTTAGTTACTGTATGCGAACGCTAAGATATGAGAGTTACAATGGCCTGGTATAGAACATCGATAGGCATCGCGAAGTACCCTATATAGCCCGCGGATTGCTACTTTGCGTACAAAACGCGTTCGAATTAACGTGTATATTATTTGGGCATTTTTTTAAAGCTCTGCTGCATACTAATTGCAGTAAAACTTATTCCGTTTTCTCTTGAACGTCTTTTCTATCGTGTAGGAGTTATCTACTTATGAAGGAGCATGCAAGGACACAACTTTAGTTACTGTATGCGAACGCTAAGATATGATAGTTACAATGGCATGGTATAAAACATCGATAGGCATCGCGAAGTGTCCTTAATAGCCCACGGATTGCAGCTTTGTTTACAAAACGCATTCGAATTATCGTGTATATTATCTGGGCATTATTTGGCAGCTCTGATGCATGCTAATTGCAGTAAAATTTAGTCCATTTTCTCTTGAACGTCTTTTCTATCGTGTAGGAGTTATCTACTATTGAAGGAGCGTTCAAGGTCACAACTTTAGTTACTGTTTGCGAACGCTAAGATATGATAGTTACAATGGCATGGTATAGAACATCGATAGGCATCGCGAAGTGCCCTATATAGCCCACGGATTGCAACTTTTCGTACAAAACGCGTTCGAATTAACGTGTATATTATTTGGGCACTTTTTGAAAGATCTGCTGCATACTAATTGCAGTAAAACTTAGACCGTTTTCTCTTGAACGTCTTTTCTATCGTGTAGGAGTTATCTACTTATGAAGGAGCGTTCAAGGTCACAACTTTAGTTACTGTATGCGAACGCTAAGATATGGTAGTTACAATGGCATGGTATAGAAAATGGATAGGCATCGCGAAGTGTCCTTAATAGCCCACGGATTGCTGCTTTGTTTACAAAACGCATTCGAATTAACGTATATATTATCTGGGCATTATTTGGCAGCTCTGCTGCATGCTAATTGCAGTAAAACTAAATGAATTTTCACTTGTACGTCTTTTCTATCATGTAGCAGTAATCTACGAATGAAGGAGCGTTCAAGGTCACAGCTCTTTGTGCTCTATGCGAACCCTAAGATATGATAGTAACATTGACATGGTATAGAACATGGATAGGCATCGCGAAGTGTCCTTAATAGCCCACGGATTGCTGCTTTGTTTACAAAACGCATTCGAATTA
The DNA here is from genome assembly GCA_964058915.1 of Tetropium fuscum. Lineage (NCBI taxonomy): Eukaryota > Metazoa > Arthropoda > Insecta > Coleoptera > Cerambycidae > Tetropium > Tetropium fuscum. The sequence continues at coordinate 381,083 of CAXKVY010018518.1, read as the reverse complement.
ACGTGTATATTATCTGGGCATTATTTAGCAGCTCTGCTGCATGCTAATTGCAGTAAAACTTATTCCGTTTTCTCTTGAACGTCTTTTCTATCGTGTAGGAGTTATCTACTTATGAAAGAGCGTTCAAGGTCACAACTTTAGTTACTGTATGCGAACGCTAAGATATGATAGTTACAATGGCATTGTATAGAACATCGATAGGCATCCCGAAGTGCCCTATATAGCCCACGGATTGCAACTTTACGTACAAAACGCGTTCGAATTAACGTGTATATTATTTGGGCACATTTTGAAAGATCTGCTGCATACTAATTGCAGTAAAACTTAGACCGTTTTCTCTTGAACGTCTTTTCTATCGTGTAGGAGTTATCTACTTATGAAGGAGCGTTCAAGGTCACAACTCTAGGTGTTGTATGCGAACGCTAAGATATGGTAGTTACAATGGCATGGTATAGAAAATGGATAGGCATCGCTAAGTGTCCTTAATAGCCCACGGATTGCTGCTTTGTTTACAAGACGCATTTGAATTAACGTGTATATTATCTGGGCATTATTTGGCAGCTCTGCTGCATGCTAATTGCAGTAAAACTTAGACCGTTTTCTCTTGAACGTCTTTTCTATCGTGTAGGAGTTATCTACTTATGAAGGAGCGTTCAAGGTCACAACTCTAGGTGCTGTATGCGAACGCTAAGATATGGTAGTTACAATGGCATGGTATAGAAAATGGATAGGCATCGCTAAGTGTCCTTAATAGCCCACGGATTGCTGCTTTGTTTACACAACGCATTCGAATTAACGTGTATATTATCTGGGCATTATTTGGCAGCTCTGCTGCATGCTAATTGCAGTAAAACTTATTCCGTTTTCTCTTGAACGTCTTCTCTATTGTGTAGGAGTTATCTACTTATGAAGGAGCCGTCAAGGTCACAACTCTGGTTACTGTATGCGAACGCTAAGATATGAGAGTTACAATGGCCTGGTATAGAACATCGATAGGCATCGCGAAGTACCCTATATAGCCCGCGGATTGCTACTTTGCGTACAAAACGCGTTCGAATTAACGTGTATATTATTTGGGCATTTTTTTAAAGCTCTGCTGCATACTAATTGCAGTAAAACTTATTTCGTTTTCTCTTGAACGTCTTTTCTATCGTGTAGGAGTTATCTACTTATGAAGGAGCATGCAAGGACACAACTTTAGTTACTGTATGCGAACGCTAAGATATGATAGTTACAATGGCATGGTATAAAACATCGATAGGCATCGCGAAGTGTCCTTAATAGCCCACGGATTGCAGCTTTGTTTACAAAACGCATTCGAATTATCGTGTATATTATCTGGGCATTATTTGGCAGCTCTGATGCATGCTAATTGCAGTAAAATTTAGTCCATTTTCTCTTGAACGTCTTTTCTATCGTGTAGGAGTTATCTACTATTGAAGGAGCGTTCAAGGTCACAACTTTAGTTACTGTTTGCGAACGCTAAGATATGATAGTTACAATGGCATGGTATAGAACATCGATAGGCATCGCGAAGTGCCCTATATAGCCCACGGATTGCAACTTTTCGTACAAAACGCGTTCGAATTAACGTGTATATTATTTGGGCACTTTTTGAAAGATCTGCTGCATACTAATTGCAGTAAAACTTAGACCGTTTTCTCTTGAACGTCTTTTCTATCGTGTAGGAGTTATCTACTTATGAAGGAGCGTTCAAGGTCACAACTTTAGTTACTGTATGCGAACGCTAAGATATGGTAGTTACAATGGCATGGAATAGAAAATGGATAGGCATCGCGAAGTGTCCTTAATAGCCCACGGATTGCTGCTTTGTTTACAAAACGCATTCGAATTAACGTATATATTATCTGGGCATTATTTGGCAGCTCTGCTGCATGCTAATTGCAGTAAAACTAAATGAATTTTCACTTGTACGTCTTTTCTATCATGTAGCAGTAATCTACCAATGAAGGAGCGTTCAAGGTCACAGCTCTTTGTTCTCTATGCGAACCCTAAGATATGATAGTAACAATCACATCGTATAGAACATGGATAGGCATCGCGAAATGTCCTCAATAGCCCACGGATTGCTGCTTTGTTTATAAAACGCATTCGAATTTTCGTGTATATTATTTAGGCATTATTTGGCAGCTCTGCTGCATGCTAATTGCAGTAAAACTTAGTCCGTTTTCTCTTGAACGTCTTTTCTATCTTGTAGGAGTTATCTACTTAGAAGGAGCATTCAACGTCACAACTCTAGGTGCTGTATGCGAACGCTAAGATATGGTAGTTACAATGGCATGGTATGGAAAATGGATAGGCATCGCGAAGTGTCCTTAATAGCCCACGGATTGCTGCTTGGTTTACAAAACGCATTCGAATTAACGTGTATATTATCTGGGCACTATTTGGTAGCTCTGCTGCATGCTAATTGCAGTAAAACTAAATGAATTTTCACTTGTACGTCTCTTCTATCATGTTGCATTAATCTACAAATGAAGGAGCGTTCAAGGTCACAGCTCTTTGTGCTCTATGCGAACCCTAAGTCATGATAGTAACATTGACATGGTATAGAACATGGATAGGCATCGCGAAGTGTCCTCAATAGCCCACGGATTGCTGCTTTGTTTAGAAAACGCATTCGAACTTTCGTGTATATCATCTGGGCATTATTTGGCAGCTCTGCTGCATGCTAATTGCAGTAAAATTTAGTCCGTTTTCTCTTGAATGTCTTTTCTATCGCGTAGGAGTTATCTACTTATGAAGGAGCATTCAAGGTCACAACTCTAGTTACTGTATGTGAACGCTAAGATATGATAGTTACATGGTATAGAACATCGATAGGCATCGCGAAGTGCCCTATATAGCCCGCGGATTGCTACTTTGGGTACAAAACGCGTTCGAATTAACCTGTATATTATTTGGGCACTTTTTGAAAGCTCTGCTGCATACTAATTGCAGTAAAACTTAGACCGGTTTCTCTTGAACGGCTTTTCTATCATGTAGGAGTTATCTACTTATGAAGGCGCGTTCAAGATCACAACTCTAGTTACTGTATGCGAACGCTTAGATATGATAGTTACAATGGCATGGTATAGAACGTCGATAGCCATCGCGAAGTGCCCTATATAGCCCACGGATTGCAACTTCTCGTTCAAAACGCGTTCGAATTAACGTGTATATTATTTGGGCACTTTTTGAAAGATCTGCTGCATACTAATTGCAGTAAAACTTAGACCGTTTTCTCTTGAACGTCTTTTCTATCGTGTAGGAGTTATCTACTTATGAAGGAGCGTTCAAGGTCACAACTCTAGTTGTTGAATGCGAACGCTAAGATATGGTAGTTACAATGTCATGTTATAGAAAATGATAGGCATCGCAAAGTGTCCTTAATAGCCCACGGATTGCTGCTTTGTTTAAAAATCGCATTCGAATTAACGTGTATTTTATCTGGGCATTATTTGGCAGCTCTGCTGCATGCTAATTGCAGTAAAACTTAGTCCATTCTCTATTGAACGTCTTTTCTATCGTGTAGGAGATATGTATTTATGAAGGAGCGTTCAAGGTCACAACTTTAGTTACTGTATGCGAACGCTAAGATATGATAGTTACAATGGCATGGTATAGAACATCGATAGGCATCGCGAAGTGCCCTATATAGCCCACGGATTGCAACTTTTCGTACAAAACGCGTTCGAATTAACGTGTATATTATTTGGGCACTTTTTGAAAGATCTGCTGCATACTAATTGCAGTAAAACTTAGACCGTTTTCTCTTGAACGTCTTTTCTATCGTGTAGGAGTTATCTACTTATGAAGGAGCGTTCAAGGTCACAACTCTAGGTGTTGTATGCGAACGCTAAGATATGGTAGTTACAATGGCATGGTATAGAAAATGGATAGGCATCGCTAAGTGTCCTTAATAGCCCACGGATTGCTGCTTTGTTTACAAGACGCATTTGAATTAACGTGTATATTATCTGGGCATTATTTGGCAGCTCTGCTGCATGCTAATTGCAGTAAAACTTAGACCGTTTTCTCTTGAACGTCTTTTCTATCGTGTAGGAGTTATCTACTTATGAAGGAGCGTTCAAGGTCACAACTCTAGGTGCTGTATGCGAACGCTAAGATATGGTAGTTACAATGGCATGGTATAGAAAATGGATAGGCATCGCTAAGTGTCCTTAATAGCCCACGGATTGCTGCTTTGTTTACACAACGCATTCGAATTAACGTGTATATTATCTGGGCATTATTTGGCAGCTCTGCTGCATGCTAATTGCAGTAAAACTTAGTCCGTTTTCTCTTGAACGTCTTCTCTATTGTGTAGGAGTTATCTACTTATGAAGGAGCCGTCAAGGTCACAACTCTGGTTACTGTATGCGAACGCTAAGATATGAGAGTTACAATGGCCTGGTATAGAACATCGATAGGCATCGCGAAGTACCCTATATAGCCCGCGGATTGCTACTTTGCGTACAAAACGCGTTCGAATTAACGTGTATATTATTTGGGCATTTTTTTAAAGCTCTGCTGCATACTAATTGCAGTAAAACTTATTCCGTTTTCTCTTGAACGTCTTTTCTATCGTGTAGGAGTTATCTACTTATGAAGGAGCATGCAAGGACACAACTTTAGTTACTGTATGCGAACGCTAAGATATGATAGTTACAATGGCATGGTATAAAACATCGATAGGCATCGCGAAGTGTCCTTAATAGCCCACGGATTGCAGCTTTGTTTACAAAACGCATTCGAATTATCGTGTATATTATCTGGGCATTATTTGGCAGCTCTGATGCATGCTAATTGCAGTAAAATTTAGTCCATTTTCTCTTGAACGTCTTTTCTATCGTGTAGGAGTTATCTACTATTGAAGGAGCGTTCAAGGTCACAACTTTAGTTACTGTTTGCGAACGCTAAGATATGATAGTTACAATGGCATGGTATAGAACATCGATAGGCATCGCGAAGTGCCCTATATAGCCCACGGATTGCAACTTTTCGTACAAAACGCGTTCGAATTAACGTGTATATTATTTGGGCACTTTTTGAAAGATCTGCTGCATACTAATTGCAGTAAAACTTAGACCGTTTTCTCTTGAACGTCTTTTCTATCGTGTAGGAGTTATCTACTTATGAAGGAGCGTTCAAGGTCACAACTTTAGTTACTGTATGCGAACGCTAAGATATGGTAGTTACAATGGCATGGTATAGAAAATGGATAGGCATCGCGAAGTGTCCTTAATAGCCCACGGATTGCTGCTTTGTTTACAAAACGCATTCGAATTAACGTATATATTATCTGGGCATTATTTGGCAGCTCTGCTGCATGCTAATTGCAGTAAAACTAAATGAATTTTCACTTGTACGTCTTTTCTATCATGTAGCAGTAATCTACGAATGAAGGAGCGTTCAAGGTCACAGCTCTTTGTGCTCTATGCGAACCCTAAGATATGATAGTAACATTGACATGGTATAGAACATGGATAGGCATCGCGAAGTGTCCTTAATAGCCCACGGATTGCTGCTTTGTTTACAAAACGCATTCGAATTAACGTGTATATTATCTGGGCATTATTTAGCAGCTCTGCTGCATGCTAATTGCAGTAAAACTTATTCCGTTTTCTCTTGAACGTCTTTTCTATCGTGTAGGAGTTATCTACTTATGAAAGAGCGTTCAAGGTCACAACTTTAGTTACTGTATGCGAACGCTAAGATATGATAGTTACAATGGCATTGTATAGAACATCGATAGGCATCCCGAAGTGCCCTATATAGCCCACGGATTGCAACTTTACGTACAAAACGCGATCGAATTAATGTGTGTATTATTTGGGCACTTTTTGAAAGCTCTGTTGCATACTAATTGCAGTAAAACTTAGACCGTTTTCTCTTGAACGTCTTTTCTATCTTGTAGGAGTTATCTACTTATGAAGGAGCGTTCAACGTCACAACTCTAGGTGCTGTATGCGAACGCTAAGATATGAGAGTTACAATGGCCTGGTATAGAATATCGATAGGCATCGCGAAGTGCCCTATATAGCCCACGGATGGCAACTTCTCGTTCAAAACGCGTTCGAATTAACGTGTATATTATTTGGGCACTTTTTGAAAGATCTGCTGCATACTAATTGCAGTAAAACTTAGACCGTTTTCTCTTGAACGTCTTTTCTATCGTGTAGGAGTTATCTACTTATGAAGGAGCGTTCAAGGTCACAACTCTAGTTGTTGAATGCGAACGCTAAGATATGGTAGTTACAATGTCATGTTATAGAAAATAGATAGGCATCGCAAAGTGTCCTTAATAGCCCACGGATTGCTGCTTTGTTTAAAAATCGCATTCGAATTAACGTGTATTTTATCTGGGCATTATTTGGCAGCTCTGCTGCATGCTAATTGCAGTAAAACTTAGTCCATTCTCTATTGAACGTCTTTTCTATCGTGTAGGAGATATGTATTTATGAAGGAGCGTTCAAGGTCACAACTTTAGTTACTGTATGCGAACGCTAAGATATGATAGTTACAATGGCATGGTATAAAACGTCGATAGCCATCGCGAAGTGCCCTATATAGCCCACGGATTGCAACTTTACGTACAAAACGCGATCGAATTAACGTGTATATTATTTGGGCAGTTTTTGAAAGGTCTGCTGCATACTAATTGCAGTAAAACTTAGACCGGTTTCTCTTGAATGTCTTTTCTATCATGTAGGAGTTATCTACTTATGAAGGAGCGTTCAAGGTCACAGCTCTTTGTGCTCTATGCGAACCCTAAGATATGATAGTAACATTGACATGGTATAGAACATGGATAGGCTTCGTGAAGTGTCTTATATAGCCTGCGGATTGCTACTTTGCGTACAAAACGCGTTCGAATTAACATGTATATTATTTGGGCACTTTTTGAAAGTTCTGCTGCATGCTAATTGCAGTAAAACTTAGGCCATTTTCTCTTGACCGTCTTTTCTATCGTGTAGGAATTATCTACTTATGAAGGAGCATTCAAGGTCACAACTTTAGTTACTGTATGCGAACGATAAGATATGATAGTTACAATATCATGGTATAGAATATCGATAGGCATCGCGAAGTGTCCTTAATAGCCCACGGATTGCTGCTTTGTTTACAAAACGCATTCGAATTAACGTGTATATTATCTGGGCATTATTTGGCAGCTCTGATGCATGATAATTGCAGTAAAATTTAGTCCATTTTCTCTTGAACGTCTTTTCTATCGTGTAGGAGTTATCTACTTATGAAGGAGCGTTCAAGGTCACAACTTTAGTTACTGTATGCGAACGCTAAGATATGATAGTTACAATGGCATGGTATAGAACATCGATAGGAATCGCGAAGTGCCCTATATAGCCCACGGATTGCAACTTTTCGTACAAAACGCGTTCGAATTAACGTGTATATTATTTGGGCACTTTTTGAAAGATCTGCTGCATACTAATTGCAGTAAAACTTAGACCGTTTTCTCTTGAACGTCTTTTCTATCGTGTAGGAGTTATCTACTTATGAAGGAGCGTTCAAGGTCACAACTCTAGGTGTTGTATGCGAACGCTAAGATATGGTAGTTACAATGGCATTGTATAGAAAATGGATAGGCATCGCTAAGTGTCCTTAATAGCCCACGGATTGCTGCTTTGTTTACAAGACGCATTTGAATTAACGTGTATATTATCTGGGCATTATTTGGCAACTCTGCTGCATGCTAATTGCAGTAAAACTTAGACCGTTTTCTCTTGAACGTCTTTTCTATCGTGTAGGAGTTATCTACTTATGAAGGAGCGTTCAAGGTCACAACTCTAGGTGCTGTATGCGAACGCTAAGATATGGTAGTTACAATGGCATGGTATAGAAAATGGATAGGCATCGCTAAGTGTCCTTAATAGCCCACGGATTGCTGCTTTGTTTACACAACGCATTCGAATTAACGTGTATATTATCTGGGCATTATTTGGCAGCTCTGCTGCATGCTAATTGCAGTAAAACTTAGTCCGTTTTCTCTTGAACGTCTTCTCTATTGTGTAGGAGTTATCTACTTATGAAGGAGCCGTCAAGGTCACAACTCTGGTTACTGTATGCGAACGCTAAGATATGAGAGTTACAATGGCCTGGTATAGAACATCGATAGGCATCGCGAAGTACCCTATATAGCCCGCGGATTGCTACTTTGCGTACAAAACGCGTTCGAATTAACGTGTATATTATTTGGGCATTTTTTTAAAGCTCTGCTGCATACTAATTGCAGTAAAACTTATTCCGTTTTCTCTTGAACGTCTTTTCTATCGTGTAGGAGTTATCTACTTATGAAGGAGCATGCAAGGACACAACTTTAGTTACTGTATGCGAACGCTAAGATATGATAGTTACAATGGCATGGTATAAAACATCGATAGGCATCGCGAGGTGTCCTTAATAGCCCACGGATTGCAGCTTTGTTTACAAAACGCATTCGAATTATCGTGTATATTATCTGGGCATTATTTGGCAGCTCTGATGCATGCTAATTGCAGTAAAATTTAGTCCATTTTCTCTTGAACGTCTTTTCTATCGTGTAGGAGTTATCTACTATTGAAGGAGCGTTCAAGGTCACAACTTTAGTTACTGTTTGCGAACGCTAAGATATGATAGTTACAATGGCATGGTATAGAAAATGGATAGGCATCGCTAAGTGTCCTTAATAGCCCACGGATTGCTGCTTTGTTTACACAACGCATTCGAATTAACGTGTATATTATCTGGGCATTATTTGGCAGCTCTGCTGCATGCTAATTGCAGTAAAACTTAGTCCGTTTTCTCTTGAACGTCTTCTCTATTGTGTAGGAGTTATCTACTTATGAAGGAGCCGTCAAGGTCACAACTCTGGTTACTGTATGCGAACGCTAAGATATGAGAGTTACAATGGCCTGGTATAGAACATCGATAGGCATCGCGAAGTACCCTATATAGCCCGCGGATTGCTACTTTGCGTACAAAACGCGTTCGAATTAACGTGTATATTATTTGGGCATTTTTTTAAAGCTCTGCTGCATACTAATTGCAGTAAAACTTATTCCGTTTTCTCTTGAACGTCTTTTCTATCGTGTAGGAGTTATCTACTTATGAAGGAGCATGCAAGGACACAACTTTAGTTACTGTATGCGAACGCTAAGATATGATAGTTACAATGGCATGGTATAAAACATCGATAGGCATCGCGAGGTGTCCTTAATAGCCCACGGATTGCAGCTTTGTTTACAAAACGCATTCGAATTATCGTGTATATTATCTGGGCATTATTTGGCAGCTCTGATGCATGCTAATTGCAGTAAAATTTAGTCCATTTTCTCTTGAACGTCTTTTCTATCGTGTAGGAGTTATCTACTATTGAAGGAGCGTTCAAGGTCACAACTTTAGTTACTGTTTGCGAACGCTAAGATATGATAGTTACAATGGCATGGTATAGAACATCGATAGGCATCGCGAAGTGCCCTATATAGCCCACGGATTGCAACTTTTCGTACAAAACGCGTTCGAATTAACGTGTATATTATTTGGGCACTTTTTGAAAGATCTGCTGCATACTAATTGCAGTAAAACTTAGACCGTTTTCTCTTGAACGTCTTTTCTATCGTGTAGGAGTTATCTACTTATGAAGGAGCGTTCAAGGTCACAACTTTAGTTACTGTATGCGAACGCTAAGATATGGTAGTTACAATGGCATGGTATAGAAAATGGATAGGCATCGCGAAGTGTCCTTAATAGCCCACGGATTGCTGCTTTGTTTACAAAACGCATTCGAATTAACGTATATATTATCTGGGCATTTTTTGGCAGCTCTGCTGCATGCTAATTGCAGTAAAACTAAATGAATTTTCACTTGTACGTCTTTTCTATCATGTAGCAGTAATCTACGAATGAAGGAGCGTTCAAGGTCACAGCTCTTTGTGCTCTATGCGAACCCTAAGATATGATAGTAACATTGACATGGTATAGAACATGGATAGGCATCGCGAAGTGTCCTTAATAGCCCACGGATTGCTGCTTTGTTTACAAAACGCATTCGAATTAACGTGTATATTATCTGGGCATTATTTAGCAGCTCTGCTGCATGCTAATTGCAGTAAAACTTATTCCGTTTTCTCTTGAACGTCTTTTCTATCGTGTAGGAGTTATCTACTTATGAAAGAGCGTTCAAGGTCACAACTTTAGTTACTGTATGCGAACGCTAAGATATGATAGTTACAATGGCATTGTATAGAACATCGATAGGCATCCCGAAGTGCCCTATATAGCCCACGGATTGCAACTTTACGTACAAAACGCGATCGAATTAATGTGTGTATTATTTGGGCACTTTTTGAAAGCTCTGTTGCATACTAATTGCAGTAAAACTTAGACCGTTTTCTCTTGAACGTCTTTTCTATCTTGTAGGAGTTATCTACTTATGAAGGAGCGTTCAACGTCACAACTCTAGGTGCTGTATGCGAACGCTAAGATATGAGAGTTACAATGGCCTGGTATAGAATATCGATAGGCATCGCGAAGTGCCCTATATAGCCCACGGATGGCAACTTCTCATTCAAAACGCGTTCGAATTAACGTGTATATTATTTGGGCACTTTTTGAAAGATCTGCTGCATACTAATTGCAGTAAAACTTAGACCGTTTTCTCTTGAACGTCTTTTCTATCGTGTAGGAGTTATCTACTTATGAAGGAGCGTTCAAGGTCACAACTCTAGTTGTTGAATGCGAACGCTAAGATATGGTAGTTACAATGTCATGTTATAGAAAATAGATAGGCATCGCAAAGTGTCCTTAATAGCCCACGGATTGCTGCTTTGTTTAAAAATCGCATTCGAATTAACGTGTATTTTATCTGGGCATTATTTGGCAGCTCTGCTGCATGCTAATTGCAGTAAAACTTAGTCCATTCTCTATTGAACGTCTTTTCTATCGTGTAGGAGATATGTATTTATGAAGGAGCGTTCAAGGTCACAACTTTAGTTACTGTATGCGAACGCTAAGATATGATAGTTACAATGGCATGGTATAAAACGTCGATAGCCATCGCGAAGTGCCCTATATAGCCCACGGATTGCAACTTTACGTACAAAACGCGATCGAATTAACGTGTATATTATTTGGGCAGTTTTTGAAAGGTCTGCTGCATACTAATTGCAGTAAAACTTAGACCGGTTTCTCTTGAATGTCTTTTCTATCATGTAGGAGTTATCTACTTATGAAGGAGCGTTCAAGGTCACAGCTCTTTGTGCTCTATGCGAACCCTAAGATATGATAGTAACATTGACATGGTATAGAACATGGATAGGCTTCGTGAAGTGTCTTATATAGCCTGCGGATTGCTACTTTGCGTACAAAACGCGTTCGAATTAACATGTATATTATTTGGGCACTTTTTGAAAGTTCTGCTGCATGCTAATTGCAGTAAAACTTAGGCCATTTTCTCTTGACCGTCTTTTCTATCGTGTAGGAATTATCTACTTATGAAGGAGCATTCAAGGTCACAACTTTAGTTACTGTATGCGAACGCTAAGATATGATAGTTACAATATCATGGTATAGAATATCGATAGGCATCGCGAAGTGTCCTTAATAGCCCACGGATTGCTGCTTTGTTTACAAAACGCATTCGAATTAACGTGTATATTATCTGGGCATTATTTGGCAGCTCTGATGCATGCTAATTGCAGTAAAATTTAGTCCATTTTCTCTTGAACGTCTTTTCTATCGTGTAGGAGTTATCTACTTATGAAGGAGCGTTCAAGGTCACAACTTTAGTTACTGTATGCGAACGCTAAGATATGATAGTTACAATGGCATGGTATAGAACATCGATAGGCATCGCGAAGTGCCCTATATAGCCCACGGATTGCAACTTTTCGTACAAAACGCGTTCGAATTAACGTGTATATTATTTGGGCACTTTTTGAAAGATCTGCATACTAATTGCAGTAAAACTTAGACCGTTTTCTCTTGAACGTCTTTTCTATCGTGTAGGAGTTATCTACTTATGAAGGAGCGTTCAAGGTCACAACTCTAGGTGTTGTATGCGAACGCTAAGATATGGTAGTTACAATGGCATGGTATAGAAAATGGATAGGCATCGCTAAGTGTCCTTAATAGCCCACGGATTGCTGCTTTTTTACACAACGCATTCGAATTAACGTGTATATTATCTGGGCATTATTTGGCAGCTCTGCTGCATGCTAATTGCAGTAAAACTTAGTCCGTTTTCTCTTGAACGTCTTCTCTATTGTGTAGGAGTTATCTACTTATGAAGGAGCCGTCAAGGTCACAACTCTGGTTACTGTATGCGAACGCTAAGATATGAGAGTTACAATGGCCTGGTATAGAACATCGATAGGCATCGCGAAGTACCCTATATAGCCCGCGGATTGCTACTTTGCGTACAAAACGCGTTCGAATTAACGTGTATATTATTTGGGCATTTTTTTAAAGCTCTGCTGCATACTAATTGCAGTAAAACTTATTCCGTTTTCTCTTGAACGTCTTTTCTATCGTGTAGGAGTTATCTACTTATGAAGGAGCATTGAAGGACACAACTTTAGTTACTGTATGCGAACGCTAAGATATGATAGTTACAATGGCATGGTATAAAACATCGATAGGCATCGCGAAGTGTCCTTAATAGCCCACGGATTGCAGCTTTGTTTACAAAACGCATTCGAATTATCGTGTATATTATCTGGGCATTATTTGGCAGCTCTGATGCATGCTAATTGCAGTAAAATTTAGTCCATTTTCTCTTGAACGTCTTTTCTATCGTGTAGGAGTTATCTACTATTGAAGGAGCGTTCAAGGTCACAACTTTAGTTACTGTTTGCGAACGCTAAGATATGATAGTTACAATGGCATGGTATAGAACATCGATAGGCATCGCGAAGTGCCCTATATAGCCCACGGATTGCAACTTTTCGTACAAAACGCGTTCGAATTAACGTGTATATTATTTGGGCACTTTTTGAAAGATCTGCTGCATACTAATTGCAGTAAAACTTAGACCGTTTTCTCTTGAACGTCTTTTCTATCGTGTAGGAGTTATCTACTTATGAAGGAGCGTTCAAGGTCACAACTTTAGTTACTGTATGCGAACGCTAAGATATGGTAGTTACAATGGCATGGTATAGAAAATGGATAGGCATCGCGAAGTGTCCTTAATAGCCCACGGATTGCTGCTTTGTTTACAAAACGCATTCGAATTAACGTATATATTATCTGGGCATTATTTGGCAGCTCTGCTGCATGCTAATTGCAGTAAAACTAAATGAATTTTCACTTGTACGTCTTTTCTATCATGTAGCAGTAATCTACCAATGAAGGAGCGTTCAAGGTCACAGCTCTTTGTTCTCTATGCGAACCCTAAGATATGATAGTAACAATCACATGGTATAGAACATGGATAGGCATCGCGAAATGTCCTCAATAGCCCACGGATTGCTGCTTTGTTTATAAAACGCATTCGAATTTTCGTGTATATTATCTAGGCATTATTTGGCAGCTCTGCTGCATGCTAATTGCAGTAAAACTTAGTCCGTTTTCTCTTGAACGTCTTTTCTATCTTGTAGGAGTTATCTACTTAGAAGGAGCATTCAACGTCACAACTCTAGGTGCTGTATGCGAACGCTAAGATATGGTAGTTACAATGGCATGGTATGGAAAATGGATAGGCATCGCGAAGTGTCCTTAATAGCCCACGGATTGCTGCTTGGTTTACAAAACGCATTCGAATTAACGTGTATATTATCTGGGCACTATTTGGTAGCTCTGCTGCATGATAATTGCAGTAAAACTAAATGAATTTTCACTTGTACGTCTTTTCTATCATGTTGCATTAATCTACAAATGAAGGAGCGTTCAAGGTCACAGCTCTTTGTGCTCTATGCGAACCCTAAGTCATGATAGTAACATTGACATGGTATAGAACATGGATAGGCATCGCGAAGTGTCTTCAATAGCCCACGGATTGCTGCTTTGTTTAGAAAACGCATTCGAACTTTCGTGTATATCATCTGGGCATTATTTGGCAGCTCTGCTGCATGCTAATTGCAGTAAAATTTAGTCCGTTTTCTCTTGAATGTCTTTTCTATCGCGTAGGAGTTATCTACTTATGAAGGAGCATTCAAGGTCACAACTCTAGTTACTGTATGTGAACGCTAAGATATGATAGTTACAATGGCCTGGTATAGAACATCGATAGGCATCGCGAAGTGCCCTATATAGCCCGCGGATTGCTACTTTGGGTACTCTGCATGCTAATTGCAGTAAAACTTAGTCCATTCTCTATTGAACGTCTTTTCTATCGTGTAGGAGATATGTATTTATGAAGGAGCGTGCAAGGTCACAACTTTAGTTACTGTATGCGAACGCTAAGATATGATAGTTACAATGGCATGGTATAAAACGTCGATAGCCATCGCGAAGTGCCCTATATAGCCCACGGATTGCAACTTTACGTACAAAACGCCATCGAATTAACGTGTATATTATTTGGGCAGTTTTTGAAAGATCTGCTGCATACTAATTGCAGTAAAACTTAGACCGTTTTCTCTTGAACGTCTTTTCTATCTTGTAGGAGTTATCTACTTATGAAGGAGCGTTCAACGTCACAACTCTAGGTGCTGTATGCGAACGCTAAGATATGGTAGTTACAATGGCATGGAATGGAAAATGGATAGGCATCGCGAAGTGTCCTTAATAGCCCACGGATTGCTGCTTGGTTTACAAAACGCATTCGAATTAACTTGTATATTATCTGGGCACTATTTGGTAGCTCTGCTGCATGCTAATTGCAGTAAAACTAAATGAATTTTCACTTGAACGTCTTTTCTATCATGTAGCAGTAATCTACAAATGAAGGAGCGTTCAAAGTCACAGCTCTTTGTGCTCTATGCGAACCCTAAGATATGATAGTAACATTGACATGGTATAGAACATGGATAGGCATCGCGAAGTGTCCTCAATAGCCCACGGTTTGCTGCTTTGTTTAGAAAACGCATTCGAATTTTCGTGTATATCATCTGGGCATTATTTGGCAGCTCTGCTGCATGCTAATTGCAGTAAAATTTAGTCCGTTTTCTCTTGAATGTCTTTTCTATCGTGTAGGAGTTATCTACTTATGAAGGAGCGTTCAAGGTCACAACTCTAGTTACTGTATGCGAACGCTAAGATATGATAGTTACAATGGCATGGTGTAGAACATCGATAGGCATCCCGAACTGCCCTATATAGCCCACGGATTGCAACTTTACGTACAAAACGTGATCGAATTAATGTGTGTATTATTTGGGCACTTTTTGAAAGCTCTGTTGCATACTAATTTTGCAGTAAAACTTAGACCGTTTTCTCTTGAACGTCTTTTCTATCTTGTAGGAGTTATCTACTTATGAAGGAGCGTTCAAGGTCACCACTCTAGTTACTGTATGCGAACGCTAAGGTAAGATAGTTACAATAGCATGGTATAGAACATCGATAGGCATCGCGAAGTGCCCTATATAGCCCACGGATTGCAACTTTACGTACAAAACGCGATCGAATTAATGTGTGTATTATTTGGGCACTTTTTGAAAGCTCTGTTGCATACTAATTGCAGTAAAACTTAGACCGTTTTCTCTTGAACGTTTCTTCTATCGTGTAGAAGTTATCTACTTATGAAGGAGCGTTCAAGGTCAGAACTCTAGGTGCTATATGCGAACGCTAAGATATGGTAGTTTCAATGGCATGGTATAGAAAATGGATAGGCATCGCTAAGTGTCCTTAATAGCCCACGGATTGCTGCTTTGTTTACAAAACGCATTCGAATTAACGTGTATATTATCTGGGCATTATTTGGCAGCTCTGCTGCATGCTAATTGCAGTAAAACTTAGTCCGTTTTCTCTTGAACGTCTTTTCTATTGTGTAGGAGTTATCTTCTTATGAAGGAGCCGTCAAGGTCACAACTCTAGTTACCGTATGCGAACGCTAAGATATGATAGTTACAATGGCATGGTATAGCAAATGGATAGGCATCGCGAAGTGTCCTTAATAGCCCACGGATTGCTGCTTTGTTTACAAAACGCATACGAATTAACGTATATATTATCTGGGCATTATTTGGCAGCTCTGCTGCATGTTAATTGCAGTAAAACTAAATGAATTTTCACTTGTACGTCTTTTCTATCATGTAGCAGTAATCTACAAATGAAGGAGCGTTCAAGGTCACAGCTCTTTGTGCTCTATGCTAACCCTAAGATATGATAGTAACAATCACATGGTATTGAACATGGATAGGCATCGCGAAGTGTCCTCAATAGCCCACGGATTGCTGCTTAGTTTACAGAACGCATTCGAATTTTCGTGTATATTATCTAGGCATTATTTGGCAGCTCTGCTGCATGCTAATTGCAGTAAAACTTAGTCCGTTTTCTCTTGAACGTCTTTTCTATCTTGTAGGAGTTATCTACTTATGAAGGAGCGTTCAACGTCACAACTCTAGGTGCTGTATGCGAACGCTAAGATATGGTAGTTACAATGGCATGGAATGGAAAATGGATAGGCATCGCGAAGTGTCCTTAATAGCCCACGGATTGCTGCTTGGTTTACAAAACGCATTCGAATTAACGTGTATATTATCTGGGCACTATTTGGTAGCTCTGCTGCATGCTAATTGCAGTAAAACTAAATGAATTTTCACTTGAACGTCTTTTCTATCATGTAGCAGTAATCTACAAATGAAGGAGCGTTCAAGGTCACAGCTCTTTGTGCTCTATGCGAACCCTAAGATATGATAGTAACATTGACATGGTATAGAACATGGATAGGCTTCGTGAAGTGTCTTATATAGCCTGCGGATTGCTACTTTGCGTACAAAACGCGTTCGAATTAACATGTATATTATTTGGGCACTTTTTGAAAGTTCTGCTGCATGCTAATTGCAGTAAAACTTAGGCCGTTTTCTCTTGACCGTCTTTTCTATCGTGTAGGAGTTATCTACTTATGAAGGAGCATTCAAGGTCACAACTTTAGTTACTGTATGCGAACGCTAAGGTATGATAGTTACAATATCATGGTATAGAACATCGATAGGCATCGCGAAGTGTCCTTAATAGCCCACGGATTGCTGCTTTGTTTACAAAACGCATTCGAATTAACGTGTATATTATCTGGGCATTATTTGGCAGCTCTGATGCATGCTAATTGCAGTAAAATTTAGTCCATTTTCTCTTGAACGTCTTTTCTATCGTGTAGGAGTTATCTACTTATGAAGGAGCGTTCAAGGTCACAACTTTAGTTACTGTATGCGAACGCTAAGATATGATAGTTACAATGGCATGGTATAGAACATCGATAGGCATCGCGAAGTGCCCTATATAGCCCACGGATTGCAACTTTTCGTACAAAACGCGTTCGAATTAACGTGTATATTATTTGGGCACTTTTTGAAAGATCTGCTGCATACTAATTGCAGTAAAACTTAGACCGTTTTCTCTTGAACGTCTTTTCTATCGTGTAGGAGTTATCTACTTATGAAGGAGCGTTCAAGGTCACAACTCTAGGTGTTGTATGCGAACGCTAAGATATGGTAGTTACAATGGCATGGTATAGAAAATGGATAGGCATCGCTAAGTGTCCTTAATAGCCCACGGATTGCTGCTTTGTTTACAAGACGCATTCGAATTAACGTGTATATTATCTGGGCATTATTTGGCAGCTCTGCTGCATGCTAATTGCAGTAAAACTTAGACCGTTTTCTCTTGAACGTCTTTTCTATCGTGTAGGAGTTATCTACTTATGAAGGAGCGTTCAAGGTCACAACTCTAGGTGCTGTATGCGAACGCTAAGATATGGTAGTTACAATGGCATGGTATAGAAAATAGATAGGCATCGCTAAGTGTCCTTAATAGCCCACGGATTGCTGCTTTGTTTACAAAACGCATTCGAATTAACGTGTATATTATCTGGGCATTATTTGGCAGCTCTGCTGCATGCTAATTGCAGTAAAACTTAGTCCGTTTTCTCTTGAACGTCTTCTCTATTGTGTAGGAGTTATCTACTTATGAAGGAGCCGTCAAGGTCACAACTCTGGTTACTGTATGCGAACGCTAAGATATGAGAGTTAGAATGGCCTGGTATAGAAGAACATCGATAGGCATCGCGAAGTACCCTATATAGCCCGCGGATTGCTACTTTGCGTACAAAACGCGTTCGAATTAACGTGTATATTATTTGGGCATTTTTTTAAAGCTCTGCTGCATACTAATTGCAGTAAAACTTATTCCGTTTTCTCTTGAACGTCTTTTCTATCGTGTAGGAGTTATCTACTTATGAAGGAGCATTGAAGGACACAACTTTAGTTACTGTATGCGAACGCTAAGATATGATAGTTACAATGGCATGGTATAAAACATCGATAGGCATCGCGAAGTGTCCTTAATA
Organism: Tetropium fuscum; assembly: GCA_964058915.1. Taxonomy (NCBI): domain Eukaryota; kingdom Metazoa; phylum Arthropoda; class Insecta; order Coleoptera; family Cerambycidae; genus Tetropium; species Tetropium fuscum. The sequence goes on along the minus strand of CAXKVY010018518.1, from coordinate 362,635 downwards.
GCCCACGGATTGCAGCTTTGTTTACAAAACGCATTCGAATTAACGTGTATATTATCTGGGCATTATTTGGCAGCTCTGATGCATGCTAATTGCAGTAAGATTCAGTCCATTTTCTCTTGAACGTCTTTTCTATCGTGCAGGAGTTATCTACTTATGAAGGAGCGTTCAAGGTCACAACTTTAGTTACTGTATGCGAACGCTAAGATATGATAGTTACAATGGCATGGTATAGAACATCGATAGGCATCGCGAAGTGCCCTATATAGCCCACGGATTGCAACTTTTCGTACAAAACGCGTTCGAATTAACGTGTATATTATTTGGGCACTTTTTGAAAGATCTGCTGCATACTAATTGCAGTAAAACTTAGACCGTTTTCTCTTGAACGTCTTTTCTATCGTGTAGGAGTTATCTACTTATGAAGGAGCGTTCAAGGTCACAACTTTAGTTACTGTATGCGAACGCTAAGATATGGTAGTTACAATGGCATGTTATAGAAAATGGATAGGCATCGCGAAGTGTCCTTAATACCCCACGGATTGCTGCTTTGTTTACAAAACGCATTCGAATTAACGTGTATATTATCTGGGCACTATTTGGTAGCTCTGCTGCATGCTAATTGCAGTAAAACTAAATGAATTTTCACTTGTACGTCTTTTCTATCATGTAGCAGTAATTTACAAATGAAGGAGCGTTCAAGGTCACAGCTCTTTGTGCTCTATGCGAACCCTAAGATATGATAGTAACATTGACATGATATTGAACATGGATAGGCACCGCGAAGTGTCCTCAATAGCCCACGGATTGCTGCTTAGTTTACAGAACGCATTCGAATTTTCGTGTATATTATCTAGGCATTATTTGGCAGCTCTGCTGCATGCTAATTGCAGTAAAACTTAGTCCGTTTTCTCTTGAACGTCTTTTCTATCTTGTAGGAGTTATCTACTTATGAAGGAGCGTTCAACGTCACAACTCTAGGTGCTGTATGCGAACGCTAAGATATGGTAGTTACAATGGCATGGAATGGAAAATGGATAGGCATCGCGAAGTGTCCTTAATAGCCCACGGATTGCTGCTTGGTTTACAAAACGCATTCGAATTAACGTGTATATTATCTGGGCACTATTTGGTAGCTCTGCTGCATGCTAATTGCAGTAAAACTAAATGAATTTTCACTTGAACGTCTTTTCTATCATGTAGCAGTAATCTACAAATGAAGGAGCGTTCAAAGTCACAGCTCTTTGTGCTCTATGCGAACCCTAAGATATGATAGTAACATTGACATGGTATAGAACATGGATAGGCATCGCGAAGTGTCCTCAATAGCCCACGGTTTGCTGCTTTGTTTAGAAAACGCATTCGAATTTTCGTGTATATCATCTGGGCATTATTTGGCAGCTCTGCTGCATGCTAATTGCAGTAAAATTTAGTCCGTTTTCTCTTGAATGTCTTTTCTATCGTGTAGGAGTTATCTACTTATGAAGGAGCATTCAAGGTCACAACTCTAGTTACTGTATGCGAACGCTAAGATATGATAGTTACAATGGCATGGTGTAGAACATCGATAGGCATCCCGAACTGCCCTATATAGCCCACGGATTGCAACTTTACGTACAAAACGTGATCGAATTAATGTGTGTATTATTTGGGCACTTTTTGAAAGCTCTGTTGCATACTAATTTTGCAGTAAAACTTAGACCGTTTTCTCTTGAACGTCTTTTCTATCTTGTAGGAGTTATCTACTTATGAAGGAGCGTTCAAGGTCACCACTCTAGTTACTGTATGCGAACGCTAAGGTAAGATAGTTACAATAGCATGGTATAGAACATCGATAGGCATCGCGAAGTGCCCTATATAGCCCACGGATTGCAACTTTACGTACAAAACGCGATCGAATTAATGTGTGTATTATTTGGGCACTTTTTGAAAGCTCTGTTGCATACTAATTGCAGTAAAACTTAGACCGTTTTCTCTTGAACGTTTCTTCTATCGTGTAGAAGTTATCTACTTATGAAGGAGCGTTCAAGGTCAGAACTCTAGGTGCTATATGCGAACGCTAAGATATGGTAGTTTCAATGGCATGGTATAGAAAATGGATAGGCATCGCTAAGTGTCCTTAATAGCCCACGGATTGCTGCTTTGTTTACAAAACGCATTCGAATTAACGTGTATATTATCTGGGCATTATTTGGCAGCTCTGCTGCATGCTAATTGCAGTAAAACTTAGTCCGTTTTCTCTTGAACGTCTTTTCTATTGTGTAGGAGATATCTACTTATGAAGGAGCCGTCAAGGTCACAACTCTAGTTACCGTATGCGAACGCTAAGATATGATAGTTACAATGGCATGGTATAGCAAATGGATAGGCATCGCGAAGTGTCCTTAATAGCCCACGGATTGCTGCTTTGTTTACAAAACGCATACGAATTAACGTATATATTATCTGGGCATTATTTGGCAGCTCTGCCGCATGTTAATTGCAGTAAAACTAAATGAATTTTCACTTGTACGTCTTTTCTATCATGTAGCAGTAATCTACAAATGAAGGAGCGTTCAAGGTCACAGCTCTTTGTGCTCTATGCTAACCCTAAGATATGATAGTAACAATCACATGGTATTGAACATGGATAGGCATCGCGAAGTGTCCTCAATAGCCCACGGATTGCTGCTTAGTTTACAGAACGCATTCGAATTTTCGTGTATATTATCTAGGCATTATTTGGCAGCTCTGCTGCATGCTAATTGCAGTAAAACTTAGTCCGTTTTCTCTTGAACGTCTTTTCTATCTTGTAGGAGTTATCTACTTATGAAGGAGCGTTCAACGTCACAACTCTAGGTGCTGTATGCGAACGCTAAGATATGGTAGTTACAATGGCATGGAATGGAAAATGGATAGGCATCGCGAAGTGTCCTTAATAGCCCACGGATTGCTGCTTGGTTTACAAAACGCATTCGAATTAACGTGTATATTATCTGGGCACTATTTGGTAGCTCTGCTGCATGCTAATTGCAGTAAAACTAAATGAATTTTCACTTGAACGTCTTTTCTATCATGTAGCAGTAATCTACAAATGAAGGAGCGTTCAAGGTCACAGCTCTTTGTGCTCTATGCGAACCCTAAGATATGATAGTAACATTGATATGGTATAGAACATGGATAGGCATCGCGAAGTGTCCTCAATAGCCCACGGTTTGCTACTTTGCGTACAAAACGCGTTCGAATTAACGTGTATATTATTTGGGCATTTTTTTAAAGCTCTGCTGCATACTAATTGCAGTAAAACTTATTCCGTTTTCTCTTGAACGTCTTTTCTATCGTGTAGGAGTTATCTACTTATGAAGGAGCATTGAAGGACACAACTTTAGTTACTGTATGCGAACGCTAAGATATGATAGTTACAATGGCATGGTATAAAACATCGATAGGCATCGCGAAGTGTCCTTAATAGCCCACGGATTGCAGCTTTGTTTACAAAATGCATTCGAATTAACGTGTATATTATCTGGGCATTATCTGGCAGCTCTGATGCATGCTAATTGCAGTAAAATTCAGTCCATTTTCTCTTGAACGTCTTTTCTATCGTGTAGGAGTTATCTACTTATGAAGGAGCGTTCAAGGTCACAACTTTAGTTACTGTATGCGAACGCTAAGATATGATAGTTACAATGGCATGGTATAGAACATCGATAGGCATCGCGAAGTGCCCTATATAGCCCACGGATTGCAACTTTTCATACAAAACGCGTTCGAATTAACATGTATATTATTTGGGCACTTTTTGAAAGATCTGCTGCATACTAATTGCAGTAAAACTTAGACCGTTTTCTCTTGAACGTCTTTTCTATCGTGTAGGAGTTATCTACTTATGAAGGAGCGTTCAAGGTCACAACTTTAGTTACTGTATGCGAACGCTAAGATATGGTAGTTACAATGGCATGGTATAGAAAATGGATAGGCATCGCGAAGTGTCCTTAATACCCCACGGATTGCTGCTTTGTTTACAAAACGCATTCGAATTAACGTGTATATTATCTGGGCACTATTTGGTAGCTCTGCTGCATGCTAATTGCAGTAAAACTAAATGAATTTTCACTTGTACGTCTTTTCTATCATGTAGCAGTAATTTACAAATGAAGGAGCGTTCAAGGTCACAGCTCTTTGTGCTCTATGCGAACCCTAAGATATGATAGTAACATTGACATGGTATTGAACATGGATAGGCATCGCGAAGTGTCCTCAATAGCCCACGGATTGCTGCTTAGTTTACAGAACGCATTCGAATTTTCGTGTATATTATCTAGGCATTATTTGGCAGCTCTGCTGCATGCTAATTGCAGTAAAACTTAGTCCGTTTTCTCTTGAACGTCTTTTCTATCTTGTAGGAGTTATCTACTTATGAAGGAGCGTTCAAGGTCACAACTTTAGTTACTGTATGCGAACGCTAAGATATGGTAGTTACAATGGCATGGTATAGAAAATGGATAGGCATCGCGAAGTGTCCTTAATACCCCACGGATTGCTGCTTTGTTTACAAAACGCATTCGAATTAACGTGTATATTATCTGGGCACTATTTGGTAGCTCTGCTGCATGCTAATTGCAGTAAAACTAAATGAATTTTCACTTGAACGTCTTTTCTATCATGTAGCAGTAATCTACAAATGAAGGAGCGTTCAAGGTCACAGCTCTTTGTGCTCTATGCGAACCCTAAGATATGATAGTAACATTGACATGGTATAGAACATGGATAGGCATCGCGAAGTGTCCTCAATAGCCCACGGTTTGCTGCTTTGTTTAGAAAACGCATTCGAATTTTCGTGTATATCATCTGGGCATTATTTGGCAGCTCTGCTGCATGCTAATTGCAGTAAAATTTAGTCCGTTTTCTCTTGAATGTCTTTTCTATCGTGTAGGAGTTATCTACTTATGAAGGAGCATTCAAGGTCACAACTCTAGTTACTGTATGCGAACGCTAAGATATGATAGTTACAATGGCATGGTGTAGAACATCGATAGGCATCCCGAACTGCCCTATATAGCCCACGGATTGCAACTTTACGTACAAAACGTGATCGAATTAATGTGTGTATTATTTGGGCACTTTTTGAAAGCTCTGTTGCATACTAATTTTGCAGTAAAACTTAGACCGTTTTCTCTTGAACGTCTTTTCTATTTTGTAGGAGTTATCTACTTATGAAGGAGCGTTCAAGGTCACCACTCTAGTTACTGTATGCGAACGCTAAGGTAAGATAGTTACAATAGCATGGTATAGAACATCGATAGGCATCGCGAAGTGCCCTATATAGCCCACGGATTGCAACTTTACGTACAAAACGCGATCGAATTAATGTGTGTATTATTTGGGCACTTTTTGAAAGCTCTGTTGCATACTAATTGCAGTAAAACTTAGACCGTTTTCTCTTGAACGTTTCTTCTATCGTGTAGAAGTTATCTACTTATGAAGGAGCGTTCAAGGTCAGAACTCTAGGTGCTATATGCGAACGCTAAGATATGGTAGTTTCAATGGCATGGTATAGAAAATGGATAGGCATCGCTAAGTGTCCTTAATAGCCCACGGATTGCTGCTTTGTTTACAAAACGCATTCGAATTAACGTGTATATTATCTGGGCATTATTTGGCAGCTCTGCTGCATGCTAATTGCAGTAAAACTTAGTCCGTTTTCTCTTGAACGTCTTTTCTATTGTGTAGGAGTTATCTACTTATGAAGGAGCCGTCAAGGTCACAACTCTAGTTACCGTATGCGAACGCTAAGATATGATAGTTACAATGGCATGGTATAGCAAATGGATAGGCATCGCGAAGTGTCCTTAATAGCCCACGGATTGCTGCTTTGTTTACAAAACGCATACGAATTAACGTATATATTATCTGGGCATTATTTGGCAGCTCTGCTGCATGTTAATTGCAGTAAAACTAAATGAATTTTCACTTGTACGTCTTTTCTATCATGTAGCAGTAATCTACAAATGAAGGAGCGTTCAAGGTCACAGCTCTTTGTGCTCTATGCTAACCCTAAGATATGATAGTAACAATCACATGGTATAGAACATGGACAGGCATCGCGAAGTGTCTTCAATAGCCCACGGATTGCTGCTTTCTTTATAAAACGCATTCGAATTTTCGTGTATATCATCAGGGCATTATTTGGCAGCTCTGCTGCATGCTAATTGAATTAAAACTTGGACCGTTTTCTCTTGTACGTCTTTTCCATCGTGTGGGAGATATCTACGTATGAAGGAGCGTTCAAGGTCACAACTCTAGTTACTGTATGCGAAAGCTAAGATTTGATAGTTACAATGGACTAGTATAGAACATTGGGTACAAAACGCGTTCGAATTAACGTGTATTTTATTTGGGCACTTTTTGAAAGCTCTGCTGCATACTAATTGCAGTAAAACTTAGTCCGTTTTCTCTTGAACGTCTTTTGTATCTTGTAGGAGTTATCTACTTATGAAGGAGCGTTCAAGGTCACCACTCTAGTTACTGTATGCGAACGCTAAGATATGATAGTTACAGTGGCATGGTATAGAACGTCGATAGCCATCGCGAAGTGCTCTATATAGCCCACGGATTGAAACTTTACGTACAAAACGCGATCGAATTAACGTGTATATTATTTGGGTACTTTTTGAAAGATCTGCTGCATGCTAATTGCTGTAAAACTAAATGAATTTTCACTTGTACGTTATTTTTATCATGTAGCAGTAATCTACGAATGAAGGAGCGTTCAAGGTCACAGCTCTTTGTGCTCTATGCGAACCCTAAGATATAATAGTAACATTGACATGGTATAGAACATGGATAGGCTTCGCGAAGTGCCTTATAGAGCCCGCGGATTGCTTCTTTGCGTACAAAACGCGTTCGAATTAACGTGTATATTATTTGGGCACTTTTTGAAAGTTCTGCTGCATGCTAATTGCAGTAAAACTTAGTCCGTTTTTTCTTGAACGTCTCTTCTATCTTGTAGGAGTTATCTACTTATGAAGGAGCGTTCAAGGTCACCACTCTAGTTACTGTATGCGAACGCTAAGATAAGATAGTTACAATAGCATGGTATAGAACATCGATAGGCATCGCGAAGTGCCCTATATAGCCCACGGATTGCAACTTTACGTACAAAACGCGATCGAATTAATGTATGTATTATTTGGGCACTTTTTGAAAGGTCTGTTGCATACTAATTGCAGTAAAACTAAATGAATTTTCACTTGTACGTTTTTTTTATCATGTAGCAGTAATCTACGAATGAAGGAGCGTTCAAGGTCACAGCTCTTTGTGCTCTATGCGAACCCTAAGATATGATAGTAACATTGACATGGTATAGAACATGGATAGGCTTCGCGAAGTGCCTTATATAGCCCGCGGATTGCTACTTTGCGTACCAAACGCGTTCGAATTAACGTGTATATTATTTGGGCACTTTTTGAAAGTTCTGCTGCATGCTAATTGCATTGAAATTTAGTCCGTTTTCTCTTGAACGTCTTTTCTATCTTGTAGGAGTTATCTACTTATGAAGGATCGTTCAAGGTCACCACTCTAGTTACTGTATGCGAACGCTAAAATAAGATAGTTACAATAGCATGGTATAGAACATCGATAGGCATCGCGAAGTGCCCTATATAGTCCACGGATCGCAACTTTACGTACAAAAAGCGATCGAATTAATGTGTGTATTATTTGGGCACTTTTTTAAAGCTCTGCTGCATACTAATTGCAGTAAAACTTAGACCGTATTCTCTTGAACGTCTTTTCTATCGTGTAGAAGTTATCTACTTATGAAGGAGCGTTCAAGGTCAGAACTCTAGGTGCTATATGCGAACGCTAAGATATGGTAGTTTCAATGGCATGGTATAGAAAATGGATAGGCATCGCTAAGTGTCCTTAATAGCCCACGGATTGCTGCTTTGTTTACAAAACGCATTCGAATTAACGTGTATACTATCTGGGCATTATTTGGCAGCTCTGCTGCATGCTAATTGCAGTAAAACTTAGTCCGTTTTCTCTTGAACGTCTTTTCTATTGTGTAGGAGTTATCTACTTATGAAGGAGCGTTCAAGGTCACAACTCTAGTTACTGTATGCGAACGCTTAGATATGATAGTTACAATGGCATGGTATAGAAAATGGATAGGCATCGCGAAGTGTCCTTAATAGCCCACGGATTGCTTCTTTGTTTACAAAACGCATTCCAATTAACGTGTATATTATCTGGGCATTATTTGGCAGCCTTGCTGCTTGCTAATTGCAGTAAAATTAAATGAATTTTCACTTGTACGTCTTTTCTATCATGTAGCAGTAATCTACGAATGAAGGAGCGTTCAAGGTCACAGCTCTTTGTGCTTTATGCGAACCCTAAGATATGATAGTAACATTGACATGGTATAGAACATCGATAGGCATCGCGAAGTGCCCTATATAGCCCACGGATTGCAACTTTTCGTTCAAAACGCTTTCGAATTAACGTGTATATTATTTGGGCACTTTTTGAAAGATCTGCTGCATATTAATTGCAGTAAAACTTAGACCGTTTTCTCTTGAACGTCTTTTCTATCGTGTAGGAGTTATCTACTTATGAAGGAGCGTTCAAGGTCACAACTCTAGGTGTTGAATGCGAACGCTAAGATATGGTAGTTACAATGTCATGTTATAGAAAATAGATAGGCATCGCAAAGTGTCCTTAATAGCCCACGGATTGCTGCTTTGTTTAAAAAACGCATTCGAATTAATGTGTATTTTATCTGGGCATTATTTGGCAGCTCTGCTGCATGCTAATTGCAGTAAAACTTAGTCCATTTTCTCTTGAACGTCTTTTCTATCGTGTAGGAGTTATGTATTTATGAAGGAGCGTTCAAGGTCACAACTTTAGTTACTGTATGCGAACGCTAAGATATGATAGTTACAATGGCATGGTATAGGACATCGATTGGCATCACGAAGTGCCCTATATAGCCCACGGATTGCAACTTTTCGTACAAAACGCGTTCGAATTAACGTGTATATTATTTGGGCACTTTTTGAAAGATTTGTTACATACTAATTGCAGTAAAACTTAGACCGGTTTCTCTTGAACGTCTTTTCTATCATGTAGGAGTTATCTACTTATGAAGAAGCGTTCAAGGTCACAACTCTAGTGACCGTATGCGAACGCTAAGATATGATTGTTACAATGGCATGGTATAGAAAATGGATAGGCATCGCTAAGTGTCCTTAATAGCCCACGGATTGCTGCTTTGTTTAAAAAACGCATTCGAATTAACGTGAACGTATCTACTTATGAAGAAGCGTTCAAGGTCACAACTCTAGTGACCGTATGCGAACGCTAAGATATGATAGTTACAATGGCATGGTATAGCAAATGGATAGGCATCGCGAAGTGTCCTTAATAGCCCACGGATTGCTGCTTGGTTTACAAAACGCATTCGAATTAACGTACATATTATCTGGGCATTATTTGGCAGCTCTGCTGCATGTTAATTGCAGTAAAACTAAATGAATTTTCACTTGTACGTCTTTTCTATCATGTAGCAGTAATCTACGAATGAAGGAGCGTTCAAGGTCACAGCTCTTTGTGCTCTATGCGAACCCTAAGATATGATAGTAACATTGACATGGTATAGAACATGGATAGGCATCGCGAAGTGTCCTCAATAGCCCACGGATTGCTGCTTTGTTTAGAAAACGCATTCGAATGTTCGTGTATATCATCTGGGCATTATTTGGCAGCTCTGCTGCATGCTAATTGCTAATTGCAGTAAAATTTAGTCCGTTTTCTCTTGAATGTCTTTTCTATCGTGTAGGAGTTATCTACTTATGAAGGAGCGTTCAAGGTCACAACTCTAGTTACTGTATGCGAACGCTAAGATATGATAGTTATAATGGCCTGGTATAGAACATCGATAGGCATCGCGAAGTGCCCTATATAGCCCGCAGATTGCTACTTTGGGTACAAAACGCGTTCGAATTAACGTGTATTTTATTTGGGCACTTTTTGAAAGCTCTGCTGCATACTAATTGCAGTAAAAATAAGACCGGTTTCTCTTGAACGTCTTTTCTATCATGTAGGAGTTATCTACTTATGAAGGAGCGTTCAAGATCACAACTCTAGTTACTGTATGCGAACGCTAAGATATGATAGTTACAATGGCATGGTATAGAACGTCGATAGTCATCGCGAAGTGCCCTATATAGCCCACGGATTGAAACTTTACGTACAGAACGCGATCGAATTAACGTGTATATTATTTGGGTACTTTTTGAAAGATCTGCTGCATGCTAATTGCAGTAAAACTAAATGAATTTTCACTTGTACGTTATTTTTATCATGTAGCAGTAATCTACGAATGAAGGAGCATTCAAGGTCACAGCTCTTTGTGCTCTATGCGAACCATAAGATATAATAGTAACATTGACATGGTATAGAACATGGATAGGCTTCGCGAAGTGCCTTATATAGCCCGCGGATTGCTTCTTTGCGTACAAAACGTGTTCGAATTAACGTGTATATTATTTGGGCACTTTTTGAAAGTTCTGCTGCATGCTAATTGCAGTAAAACTTAGTCCGTTTTTTCTTGAACGTCTTTTCTATCTTGTAGGAGTTATCTACTTATGAAGGAGCGTTCAAGGTCACCACTCTAGTTACTGTATGCGAACGCTAAGATAAGATAGTTACAATAGCATTGTATAGAACATGGATAGGCTTCGCGAAGTGCCTTATATAGCCCGCGGATTGCTACTTTGCGTACCAAACGCGTTCGAATTAACGTGTATATTATCTGGGCATTATTTGGCAGCTCCGCTGCATGCTAATTGCAGTAAAACTAAATGAATTTTCACTTGTATGTCTTTTCTATCATGTAGCAGTAATCTACAAATGAAGGAGCGTTCAAGGTCACAGCTCCTTGTGCTCTATGCGAACCCTAAGATATGATAGTAACATTGACATGGTATAGAACATGGATAGCCATCGCGAAGTGTCCTCAATAGCCCTCGGATTGCAGCTTTGTTTAGAAAACGCATTCGATTTTTCGTGTATATCATCTGGGCATTATTTGGCAGCTCTGCTGCATGCTAATTGCCGTAAAACTTAGTCCGTTTTCTCTTGAATGTCTTTTCTATCGTGTAGGACTTATCTACTTATGAAGGAGCGTTCAAGGTCACAACTCTAGTTACTGTATGCGAACGCTAAGATATGATAGTTACAAAGGCCTGGTATAGAACATCGATAGGCATCGCGAAGTACCCTCTATAGCCCGCGGATTGCTACTTTGCGTACAAAACGCGTTCGAATTAACGTGTATATTATTTGGGCACTTTTTGAAAGTTCTGCTGCATGCTAATTGCAGTAAAACTTAGTCCGTTTTCTCTTGAACGTCTTTTCTATCGTGTAGGAGTTATCTACTTATGACGGAGCGCTCAAGGTCACAACTCTAGTAACTGTATGCGAACGCTAAGATATGATGGTTACAATGGCATGGTATAGAACATCGATAGGCATCGCGAAGTGCCCTATATAGCCCACGGATTGCAACTTTACGTACAAAACGCGTTCGAATTAACGTGTATATTATTTGGGCACTTTTTGATAGCTCTGCTGCATACTAATTGCAGTAAAACTTAGACCGGTTTCTCTTGAACGTCTTTTCTATCTTGTAGGAGTTATCTACTTATGAAGGAGCCGTCAAGGTCACAACTCTAGTTACCGTATGCGAACGCTAAGATATGATAGTTACAATGGCATGGTATAGAAAATGGATAGCCATCGCGAAGTGCCCTATATAGCCCCCGGATTGCAACTTTACGTACAAAACGCGATCGAATTAATGTCTGTATTATTTGGGCACTTTTTCAAAGCTCTGTTGCATACTAATTGCAATAAAACTTAAACCGTTTTCTCTTGAACGTCTTCTTTATCGTGTAGGAGTTATCTACTTATGAAGGAGCGTTCAAGGTCACAAATCTAGGTGCTGTATGCGAACGCTAAGATATGGTAGTCTCAATGGCATGGTATAGAAAATGGATAGGCATCGCTAAGTGTCCTTAATAGCCCACGGATTGCTGCTTTGTTTAAAAAACGCATTAGAATTAACGTGTATTTTATCTGGGCTTTATTTGGCCGCTTTGCTGCATGCTAATTGCAGTAAAACTAAATGAATTTTCACTTGTACGTCTTTTCTATCATGTAACAGTAATCTACAAATGAAGGAGCGTTCAAGGTCACAGCTCTTTGTGCTCTATGCGAACCCTAAGATATGATAGTAACATTGACATGGTATAGAACATGGATAGGCATCGCGAAGTGTCCTCAATAGCCCACGGATTGCTGCTTTGTTTAGAAAACGCATTCGAATTTTCGTGTATATCATCTGGGCATTATTTGACAGCTCTGCTGCATACTAATTGAAGTAAGATTTAGTCCGTTTTCTCTTGAATGTCTTTTCTATCGTGTAGGAGTTATCTACTTGTGAAGGAGCGAAGGAAAACTAAATGAATTTTCACTTTTACGTTTTTTTTAACATGTAGCAGTAATCTACGAATGAAGGAGCGTTCAAGGTCACAGCTCTTTGTGCTCTATGCGAACCCTAAGATATGATAGTAACATTGACATGGTATAGAACATGGATAGGCTTCGCGAAGTGCCTTATATAGCCCGCGGATTGCTACTTTGCGTACCAAACGCGTTCGAATTAACGTGTATATTATTTGGGCACTTTTTGAAAGTTCTGCTGCATGCTAATTGCAGTAAAATTTAGTCCGTTTTCTCTTGAACGTCTTTTCTATCTTGTAGGAGTTATCTACTTATGAAGGAGCGTTCAAGGTCACCACTCTAGTTACTGTATGCGAACGCTAAAATAAGATAGTTACAATAGCATGGTATAAAACATCGATAGGCATCGCGAAGTGCCCTATATAGTCCACGGATCGCAACTTTACGTACAAAAAGCGATCGAATTAATGTGTGTATTATTTGGGCACTTTTTTAAAGCTCTGCTGCATACTAATTGCAGTAAAACTTAGACCGTTTTCTCTTGAACGTCTTTTCTATTGTGTAGAAGTTATCTACTTATGAAGGAGCGTTCAAGGTCAGAACTCTAGGTGCTATATGCGAACGCTAAGATATGGTAGTTTCAATGGCATGGTATAGAAAATGGATAGGCATCGTTAAGTGTCCTTAATAGCCCACGGATTGCTGCTTTGTTTACAAAACGCATTCGAATTAACGTGTATACTATCTGGGCATTATTTGGCAGATCTGCTGCATGCTAATTGCAGTAAAACTTAGTCCGTTTTCTCTTGAACGTCTTTTCTATTGTGTAGGAGTTATCTACTTATGAAGGAGCGTTCAAGGTCACAACTCTAGTTACTGTATGCGAACGCTTAGATATGATAGTTACAATGACATGGTATAGAAAATGGATAGGCATCGCGAAGTGTCCTTAATAGCCCACGGATTGCTTCTTTGTATACAAAACGCATTAGAATTAACGTGTATTTTATCTGGGCTTTATTTGGCCGCTTTGCTGCATGCCAATTGCAGTAAAACTAAATGAATTTTCACTTGTACGTCTTTTCTATCATGTAACAGTAATCTACAAATGAAGGAGCGTTCAAGGTCACAGCTCTTTGTGCTCTATGCGAACCCTAAGATATGATAGTAACATTGACATGGTATAGAACATGGATAGGCATCGCGAAGTGTCCTCAATAGCCCACGGATTGCTGCTTTGTTTAGAAAACGCATTCGAATTTTCGTGTATATCATCTGGGCATTATTTGACAGCTCTGCTGCATACTAATTGCAGTAAGATTTAGTCCGTTTTCTCTTGAATGTCTTTTCTATCGTGTAGGAGTTATCTACTTGTGAAGGAGCGAAGGAAAACTAAATGAATTTTCACTTGTACGTTTTTTTTAACATGTAGCAGTAATCTACGAATGAAGGAGCGTTCAAGGTCACAGCTCTTTGTGCTCTATGCGAACCCTAAGATATGATAGTAACATTGACATGGTATAGAACATGGATAGGCTTCGTGAAGTGTCTTATATAGCCTGCGGATTGCTACTTTGCGTACAAAACGCGTTCGAATTAACATGTATATTATTTGGGCACTTTTTGAAAGTTCTGCTGCATGCTAATTGCAGTAAAACTTAGGCCGTTTTCTCTTGACCGTCTTTTCTATCGTGTAGGAGTTATCTACTTATGAAGGAGCGTTCAAGGTCACAACTCTAGTTACTGTATGCGAACGCTTAGATATGATAGTTACAATGGCATGGTATAGAAAATGGATAGGCATCGCGAAGTGTCCTTAATAGCCCACGGATTGCTTCTTTGTTTACAAAACGCATTCCAATTAACGTGTATATTATCTGGGCATTATTTGGCAGCCTTGCTGCTTGCTAATTGCAGTAAAATTAAATGAATTTTCACTTGTACGTCTTTTCTATCATGTAGCAGTAATCTACGAATGAAGGAGCGTTCAAGGTCACAGCTCTTTGTGCTTTATGCGAACCCTAAGATATGATAGTAACATTGACATGGTATAGAACATCGATAGGCATCGCGAAGTGCCCTATATAGCCCACGGATTGCAACTTTTCGTTCAAAACGCTTTCGAATTAACGTGTATATTATTTGGGCACTTTTTGAAAGATCTGCTGCATATTAATTGCAGTAAAACTTAGACCGTTTTCTCTTGAACGTCTTTTCTATCGTGTAGGAGTTATCTACTTATGAAGGAGCGTTCAAGGTCACAACTCTAGGTGTTGAATGCGAACGCTAAGATATGGTAGTTACAATGTCATGTTATAGAAAATAGATAGGCATCGCAAAGTGTCCTTAATAGCCCACGGATTGCTGCTTTGTTTAAAAAACGCATTCGAATTAATGTGTATTTTATCTGGGCATTATTTGGCAGCTCTGCTGCATGCTAATTGCAGTAAAACTTAGTCCATTTTCTCTTGAACGTCTTTTCTATCGTGTAGGAGTTATGTATTTATGAAGGAGCGTTCAAGGTCACAACTTTAGTTACTGTATGCGAACGCTAAGATATGATAGTTACAATGGCATGGTATAGGACATCGATTGGCATCACGAAGTGCCCTATATAGCCCACGGATTGCAACTTTTCGTACAAAACGCGTTCGAATTAACGTGTATATTATTTGGGCACTTTTTGAAAGATTTGTTACATACTAATTGCAGTAAAACTTAGACCGGTTTCTCTTGAACGTCTTTTCTATCATGTAGGAGTTATCTACTTATGAAGAAGCGTTCAAGGTCACAACTCTAGTGACCGTATGCGAACGCTAAGATATGATTGTTACAATGGCATGGTATAGAAAATGGATAGGCATCGCTAAGTGTCCTTAATAGCCCACGGATTGCTGCTTTGTTTAAAAAACGCATTCGAATTAACGTGAACGTATCTACTTATGAAGAAGCGTTCAAGGTCACAACTCTAGTGACCGTATGCGAACGCTAAGATATGATAGTTACAATGGCATGGTATAGCAAATGGATAGGCATCGCGAAGTGTCCTTAATAGCCCACGGATT
The DNA here is from genome assembly GCA_964058915.1 of Tetropium fuscum. NCBI lineage: Eukaryota > Metazoa > Arthropoda > Insecta > Coleoptera > Cerambycidae > Tetropium > Tetropium fuscum. The sequence goes on along the minus strand of CAXKVY010018518.1, from coordinate 347,066 downwards.
GCTGCTTGGTTTACAAAACGCATTCGAATTAACGTACATATTATCTGGGCATTATTTGGCAGCTCTGCTGCATGTTAATTGCAGTAAAACTAAATGAATTTTCACTTGTACGTCTTTTCTATCATGTAGCAGTAATCTACGAATGAAGGAGCGTTCAAGGTCACAGCTCTTTGTGCTCTATGCGAACCCTAAGATATGATAGTAACATTGACATGGTATAGAACATGGATAGGCATCGCGAAGTGTCCTCAATAGCCCACGGATTGCTGCTTTGTTTAGAAAACGCATTCGAATGTTCGTGTATATCATCTGGGCATTATTTGGCAGCTCTGCTGCATGCTAATTGCTAATTGCAGTAAAATTTAGTCCGTTTTCTCTTGAATGTCTTTTCTATCGTGTAGGAGTTATCTACTTATGAAGGAGCGTTCAAGGTCACAACTCTAGTTACTGTATGCGAACGCTAAGATATGATAGTTATAATGGCCTGGTATAGAACATCGATAGGCATCGCGAAGTGCCCTATATAGCCCGCAGATTGCTACTTTGGGTACAAAACGCGTTCGAATTAACGTGTATTTTATTTGGGCACTTTTTGAAAGCTCTGCTGCATACTAATTGCAGTAAAAATAAGACCGGTTTCTCTTGAACGTCTTTTCTATCATGTAGGAGTTATCTACTTATGAAGGAGCGTTCAAGATCACAACTCTAGTTACTGTATGCGAACGCTAAGATATGATAGTTACAATGGCATGGTATAGAACGTCGATAGTCATCGCGAAGTGCCCTATATAGCCCACGGATTGAAACTTTACGTACAGAACGCGATCGAATTAACGTGTATATTATTTGGGTACTTTTTGAAAGATCTGCTGCATGCTAATTGCAGTAAAACTAAATGAATTTTCACTTGTACGTTATTTTTATCATGTAGCAGTAATCTACGAATGAAGGAGCATTCAAGGTCACAGCTCTTTGTGCTCTATGCGAACCATAAGATATAATAGTAACATTGACATGGTATAGAACATGGATAGGCTTCGCGAAGTGCCTTATATAGCCCGCGGATTGCTTCTTTGCGTACAAAACGTGTTCGAATTAACGTGTATATTATTTGGGCACTTTTTGAAAGTTCTGCTGCATGCTAATTGCAGTAAAACTTAGTCCGTTTTTTCTTGAACGTCTTTTCTATCTTGTAGGAGTTATCTACTTATGAAGGAGCGTTCAAGGTCACCACTCTAGTTACTGTATGCGAACGCTAAGATAAGATAGTTACAATAGCATTGTATAGAACATGGATAGGCTTCGCGAAGTGCCTTATATAGCCCGCGGATTGCTACTTTGCGTACCAAACGCGTTCGAATTAACGTGTATATTATCTGGGCATTATTTGGCAGCTCCGCTGCATGCTAATTGCAGTAAAACTAAATGAATTTTCACTTGTATGTCTTTTCTATCATGTAGCAGTAATCTACAAATGAAGGAGCGTTCAAGGTCACAGCTCCTTGTGCTCTATGCGAACCCTAAGATATGATAGTAACATTGACATGGTATAGAACATGGATAGCCATCGCGAAGTGTCCTCAATAGCCCTCGGATTGCAGCTTTGTTTAGAAAACGCATTCGATTTTTCGTGTATATCATCTGGGCATTATTTGGCAGCTCTGCTGCATGCTAATTGCCGTAAAACTTAGTCCGTTTTCTCTTGAATGTCTTTTCTATCGTGTAGGACTTATCTACTTATGAAGGAGCGTTCAAGGTCACAACTCTAGTTACTGTATGCGAACGCTAAGATATGATAGTTACAAAGGCCTGGTATAGAACATCGATAGGCATCGCGAAGTACCCTCTATAGCCCGCGGATTGCTACTTTGCGTACAAAACGCGTTCGAATTAACGTGTATATTATTTGGGCACTTTTTGAAAGTTCTGCTGCATGCTAATTGCAGTAAAACTTAGTCCGTTTTCTCTTGAACGTCTTTTCTATCGTGTAGGAGTTATCTACTTATGACGGAGCGCTCAAGGTCACAACTCTAGTAACTGTATGCGAACGCTAAGATATGATGGTTACAATGGCATGGTATAGAACATCGATAGGCATCGCGAAGTGCCCTATATAGCCCACGGATTGCAACTTTACGTACAAAACGCGTTCGAATTAACGTGTATATTATTTGGGCACTTTTTGATAGCTCTGCTGCATACTAATTGCAGTAAAACTTAGACCGGTTTCTCTTGAACGTCTTTTCTATCTTGTAGGAGTTATCTACTTATGAAGGAGCCGTCAAGGTCACAACTCTAGTTACCGTATGCGAACGCTAAGATATGATAGTTACAATGGCATGGTATAGAAAATGGATAGCCATCGCGAAGTGCCCTATATAGCCCCCGGATTGCAACTTTACGTACAAAACGCGATCGAATTAATGTCTGTATTATTTGGGCACTTTTTGAAAGCTCTGTTGCATACTAATTGCAATAAAACTTAGACCGTTTTCTCTTGAACGTCTTCTTTATCGTGTAGGAGTTATCTACTTATGAAGGAGCGTTCAAGGTCACAAATCTAGGTGCTGTATGCGAACGCTAAGATATGGTAGTCTCAATGGCATGGTATAGAAAATGGATAGGCATCGCTAAGTGTCCTTAATAGCCCACGGATTGCTGCTTTGTTTAAAAAACGCATTAGAATTAACGTGTATTTTATCTGGGCTTTATTTGGCCGCTTTGCTGCATGCTAATTGCAGTAAAACTAAATGAATTTTCACTTGTACGTCTTTTCTATCATGTAACAGTAATCTACAAATGAAGGAGCGTTCAAGGTCACAGCTCTTTGTGCTCTATGCGAACCCTAAGATATGATAGTAACATTGACATGGTATAGAACATGGATAGGCATCGCGAAGTGTCCTCAATAGCCCACGGATTGCTGCTTTGTTTAGAAAACGCATTCGAATTTTCGTGTATATCATCTGGGCATTATTTGACAGCTCTGCTGCATACTAATTGAAGTAAGATTTAGTCCGTTTTCTCTTGAATGTCTTTTCTATCGTGTAGGAGTTATCTACTTGTGAAGGAGCGAAGGAAAACTAAATGAATTTTCACTTTTACGTTTTTTTTAACATGTAGCAGTAATCTACGAATGAAGGAGCGTTCAAGGTCACAGCTCTTTGTGCTCTATGCGAACCCTAAGATATGATAGTAACATTGACATGGTATAGAACATGGATAGGCTTCGCGAAGTGCCTTATATAGCCCGCGGATTGCTACTTTGCGTACCAAACGCGTTCGAATTAACGTGTATATTATTTGGGCACTTTTTGAAAGTTCTGCTGCATGCTAATTGCAGTAAAATTTAGTCCGTTTTCTCTTGAACGTCTTTTCTATCTTGTAGGAGTTATCTACTTATGAAGGAGCGTTCAAGGTCACCACTCTAGTTACTGTATGCGAACGCTAAAATAAGATAGTTACAATAGCATGGTATAAAACATCGATAGGCATCGCGAAGTGCCCTATATAGTCCACGGATCGCAACTTTACGTACAAAAAGCGATCGAATTAATGTGTGTATTATTTGGGCACTTTTTTAAAGCTCTGCTGCATACTAATTGCAGTAAAACTTAGACCGTTTTCTCTTGAACGTCTTTTCTATTGTGTAGAAGTTATCTACTTATGAAGGAGCGTTCAAGGTCAGAACTCTAGGTGCTATATGCGAACGCTAAGATATGGTAGTTTCAATGGCATGGTATAGAAAATGGATAGGCATCGTTAAGTGTCCTTAATAGCCCACGGATTGCTGCTTTGTTTACAAAACGCATTCGAATTAACGTGTATACTATCTGGGCATTATTTGGCAGATCTGCTGCATGCTAATTGCAGTAAAACTTAGTCCGTTTTCTCTTGAACGTCTTTTCTATTGTGTAGGAGTTATCTACTTATGAAGGAGCGTTCAAGGTCACAACTCTAGTTACTGTATGCGAACGCTTAGATATGATAGTTACAATGACATGGTATAGAAAATGGATAGGCATCGCGAAGTGTCCTTAATAGCCCACGGATTGCTTCTTTGTATACAAAACGCATTAGAATTAACGTGTATTTTATCTGGGCTTTATTTGGCCGCTTTGCTGCATGCCAATTGCAGTAAAACTAAATGAATTTTCACTTGTACGTCTTTTCTATCATGTAACAGTAATCTACAAATGAAGGAGCGTTCAAGGTCACAGCTCTTTGTGCTCTATGCGAACCCTAAGATATGATAGTAACATTGACATGGTATAGAACATGGATAGGCATCGCGAAGTGTCCTCAATAGCCCACGGATTGCTGCTTTGTTTAGAAAACGCATTCGAATTTTCGTGTATATCATCTGGGCATTATTTGACAGCTCTGCTGCATACTAATTGCAGTAAGATTTAGTCCGTTTTCTCTTGAATGTCTTTTCTATCGTGTAGGAGTTATCTACTTGTGAAGGAGCGAAGGAAAACTAAATGAATTTTCACTTGTACGTTTTTTTTAACATGTAGCAGTAATCTACGAATGAAGGAGCGTTCAAGGTCACAGCTCTTTGTGCTCTATGCGAACCCTAAGATATGATAGTAACATTGACATGGTATAGAACATGGATAGGCTTCGTGAAGTGTCTTATATAGCCTGCGGATTGCTACTTTGCGTACAAAACGCGTTCGAATTAACATGTATATTATTTGGGCACTTTTTGAAAGTTCTGCTGCATGCTAATTGCAGTAAAACTTAGGCCGTTTTCTCTTGACCGTCTTTTCTATCGTGTAGGAGTTATCTACTTATGAAGGAGCATTCAAGGTCACAACTTTAGTTACTGTATGCGAACGCTAAGGTATGATAGTTACAATATCATGGTATAGAACATCGATAGGCATCGCGAAGTGTCCTTAATAGCCCACGGATTGCTGCTTTGTTTACAAAACGCATTCGAATTAACGTGTATATTATCTGGGCATTATTTGGCAGCTCTGATGCATGCTAATTGCAGTAAAATTTAGTCCATTTTCTCTTGAACGTCTTTTCTATCGTGTAGGAGTTATCTACTTATGAAGGAGCGTTCAAGGTCACAACTTTAGTTACTGTATGCGAACGCTAAGATATGATAGTTACAATGGCATGGTATAGAACATCGATAGGCATCGCGAAGTGCCCTATATAGCCCACGGATTGCAACTTTTCGTACAAAACGCGTTCGAATTAACGTGTATATTATTTGGGCACTTTTTGAAAGATCTGCTGCATACTAATTGCAGTAAAACTTAGACCGTTTTCTCTTGAACGTCTTTTCTATCGTGTAGGAGTTATCTACTTATGAAGGAGCGTTCAAGGTCACAACTCTAGGTGTTGTATGCGAACGCTAAGATATGGTAGTTACAATGGCATGGTATAGAAAATGGATAGGCATCGCTAAGTGTCCTTAATAGCCCACGGATTGCTGCTTTGTTTACAAGACGCATTCGAATTAACGTGTATATTATCTGGGCATTATTTGGCAGCTCTGCTGCATGCTAATTGCAGTAAAACTTAGTCCGTTTTCTCTTGAACGTCTTCTCTATTGTGTAGGAGTTATCTACTTATGAAGGAGCCGTCAAGGTCACAACTCTGGTTACTGTATGCGAACGCTAAGATATGAGAGTTAGAATGGCCTGGTATAGAAGAACATCGATAGGCATCGCGAAGTACCCTATATAGCCCGCGGATTGCTACTTTGCGTACAAAACGCGTTCGAATTAACGTGTATATTATTTGGGCATTTTTTTAAAGCTCTGCTGCATACTAATTGCAGTAAAACTTATTCCGTTTTCTCTTGAACGTCTTTTCTATCGTGTAGGAGTTATCTACTTATGAAGGAGCATTGAAGGACACAACTTTAGTTACTGTATGCGAACGCTAAGATATGATAGTTACAATGGCATGGTATAAAACATCGATAGGCATCGCGAAGTGTCCTTAATAGCCCACGGATTGCAGCTTTGTTTACAAAACGCATTCGAATTAACGTGTATATTATCTGGGCATTATTTGGCAGCTCTGATGCATGCTAATTGCAGTAAGATTCAGTCCATTTTCTCTTGAACGTCTTTTCTATCGTGCAGGAGTTATCTACTTATGAAGGAGCGTTCAAGGTCACAACTTTAGTTACTGTATGCGAACGCTAAGATATGATAGTTACAATGGCATGGTATAGAACATCGATAGGCATCGCGAAGTGCCCTATATAGCCCACGGATTGCAACTTTTCGTACAAAACGCGTTCGAATTAACGTGTATATTATTTGGGCACTTTTTGAAAGATCTGCTGCATACTAATTGCAGTAAAACTTAGACCGTTTTCTCTTGAACGTCTTTTCTATCGTGTAGGAGTTATCTACTTATGAAGGAGCGTTCAAGGTCACAACTTTAGTTACTGTATGCGAACGCTAAGATATGGTAGTTACAATGGCATGGTATAGAAAATGGATAGGCATCGCGAAGTGTCCTTAATACCCCACGGATTCCTGCTTTGTTTACAAAACGCATTCGAATTAACGTGTATATTATCTGGGCACTATTTGGTAGCTCTGCTGCATGCTAATTGCAGTAAAACTAAATGAATTTTCACTTGTACGTCTTTTCTATCATGTAGCAGTAATTTACAAATGAAGGAGCGTTCAAGGTCACAGCTCTTTGTGCTCTATGCGAACCCTAAGATATGATAGTAACATTGACATGGTATTGAACATGGATAGGCATCGCGAAGTGTCCTCAATAGCCCACGGATTGCTGCTTAGTTTACAGAACGCATTCGAATTTTCGTGTATATTATCTAGGCATTATTTGGCAGCTCTGCTGCATGCTAATTGCAGTAAAACTTAGTCCGTTTTCTCTTGAACGTCTTTTCTATCTTGTAGGAGTTATCTACTTATGAAGGAGCGTTCAACGTCACAACTCTAGGTGCTGTATGCGAACGCTAAGATATGGTAGTTACAATGGCATGGAATGGAAAATGGATAGGCATCGCGAAGTGTCCTTAATAGCCCACGGATTGCTGCTTGGTTTACAAAACGCATTCGAATTAACGTGTATATTATCTGGGCACTATTTGGTAGCTCTGCTGCATGCTAATTGCAGTAAAACTAAATGAATTTTCACTTGAACGTCTTTTCTATCATGTAGCAGTAATCTACAAATGAAGGAGCGTTCAAGGTCACAGCTCTTTGTGCTCTATGCGAACCCTAAGATATGATAGTAACATTGACATGGTATAGAACATGGATAGGCATCGCGAAGTGTCCTCAATAGCCCACGGTTTGCTGCTTTGTTTAGAAAACGCATTCGAATTTTCGTGTATATCATCTGGGCATTATTTGCCAGTTCTGCTGCATGCTAATTGCAGTAAAATTTAGTCCGTTTTCTCTTGAATGTCTTTTCTATCGTGTAGGAGTTATCTACTTATGAAGGAGCGTTCAAGGTCACAACTTTAGTTACTGTATGCGAACGCTAAGATATGGTAGTTACAATGGCATGGTATAGAAAATGGATAGGCATCGCGAAGTGTCCTTAATACCCCACGGATTCCTGCTTTGTTTACAAAACGCATTCGAATTAACGTGTATATTATCTAGGCATTATTTGGCAGCTCTGCTGCATGCTAATTGCAGTAAAACTTAGTCCGTTTTCTCTTGAACGTCTTTTCTATCTTGTAGGAGTTATCTACTTATGAAGGAGCGTTCAAGGTCACAACTCTAGTTACTGTATGCGAACGCTAAGATATGATAGTTACAATGGCATGGTGTAGAACATCGATAGGCATCCCGAACTGCCCTATATAGCCCACGGATTGCAACTTTACGTACAAAACGTGATCGAATTAATGTGTGTATTATTTGGGCACTTTTTGAAAGCTCTGTTGCATACTAATTTTGCAGTAAAACTTAGACCGTTTTCTCTTGAACGTCTTTTCTATCTTGTAGGAGTTATCTACTTATGAAGGAGCGTTCAACGTCACAACTCTAGGTGCTGTATGCGAACGCTAAGATATGAGAGTTACAATGGCCTGGTATAGAACATCGATAGGCATCGCGAAGTGCCCTATATAGCCCACGGATTGCAACTTTTCGTTCAAAACGCGTTCGAATAAACGTGTGTATTATTTGGGCACTTTTTGAAAGATCTGCTGCATATTAATTGCAGTAAAACTTAGACCGTTTTCTCTTGTACGTCTTTTCTATCGTGTAGGAGTTATCTACTTATGAAGGAGCGTTCAAGGTCACAACTCTAGGTGTTGAATGCGAACGCTAAGATATGGTAGTTACAATGTCATGTTATGGAAAATAGATAGGCATCGCAAAGTGTCCTTAATAGCCCACGGATTGCTGCTTTGTTTAAAAAACGCATTCGAATTAACGTGTATTTTATCTGGGCATTATTTGGCAGCTCTGCTGCATGCTAATTGCAGTAAAACGTAGTCCATTTTCTATTGAACGTCTTTTCTATCGTGTAGGAGTTATGTATTTATGAAGGAGCGTTCAAGGTCACAACTTTAGTTACTGTTTGCGAACGCTAAGATATGATAGTTACAATGGCATGGTATAGGACATCGATTGGCATCGCGAAGTGCCCTATATAGCCCACGGATTGCAACTTTTCGTACAAAAAGCGTTCGAATTAACGAGTATATTATTTGGGCACTTTTTGAAAGATTTGTTGCAAACTAATTGCAGTAAAACTTAGACCGGTTTCTCTTGAACGTCTTTTCCATCATGTAGGAGTTATCTACTTATGAAGAAGCGTTCAAGGTCACAACTCTAGTGACCGTATGCGAACGCTAAGATATGATTGTTACAATGGCATGGTATAGAAAATGGATAGGCATCGCTAAATGTCCTTAATAGCCCACGGATTGCTGCTTTGTTTAAAAAACGCATTCGAATTAACGTGAACGTATCTACTTATGAAGAAGCGTTCTAGGTCACAACTCTAGTGACCGTATGCGATCGCTAAGATATGATAGTTACAATGGCATGGTATAGAAAACGGATAGGCATCGCGAAGTGTCCTTAATAGCAGACGGATTGCTGCTTTGTTTAAAAAACGCGTTCGAATTAACGTGTATTTAATCTGGGCATTATTTGGCCGCTTTGCTGCATGCTAATTGCAGTAAAACTAAATCCATTTTCACTTGTACGTCTTTTATATCGTATAGTAGTAATCTACGAATGAAGGAGCGTTCAAGGTCACAGCTCTTTGTGCTCTATGCGAACCCTAAGATATGATAGTAACATTGACATGGAATAGAACATGGATAGGCATCGCGAAGTGTCCTCAATAGCCCACGGATTGCTGCTTTGTTTAGAAAACGCATTCGAATTTTCGTGGATATGATCTGGGCATTATTTGGCAGCTCTGCTGCATGCTAATTGCAGTAAAATTTAGTCCGTTTTCTCTTGAATGTATTTTCTATCGTGTAGGAGTTATCTACTTATGAAGGAGCGTTCAAGGTCACAACTCTAGTTACTGTATGCGAACGCTAAGATATGATAGTTACAATGGCCTGGTATAGAACATCGATAGGCATCGCGAAGTGCCCTATATAGCCCGCGGATTGCTACTTTGGGTACAAAACGCGTTCGAATTAACCTGTATATTATTTGGGCACCTTTTGAAAGCTCTGCTGCATACTAATTGCAGTAAAACTTAGACCGGTTTCTCTTGAACGGCTTTTCTATCATGTAGGAGTTATCTACTTATGAAGGCGCGTTCAAGATCACAACTCTAGTTACTGTATGCGAACGCTAAGATAAGATAGTTATAATAGCATGGTATAGAACATCGATAGGCATCGCGAAGTGCACTATATAGCCCACGGATTGCAACTTTACGTACAAAACGCGATCGAATTAATGTGTGTATTATTTGGGCACTTTTTGAAAGCTCTGTTGCATACTAATTGCAGTAAAACTTAGACCGTTTTCTCTTGAACGTTTTTTCTATCGTGTAGAAGTTATCTACTTATGAAGGAGCGTTCAAGGTCAGAACTCTAGGTGCTATATGCGAACGCTAAGATATGGTAGTTTCAATGGCATGGTATAGAAAATGGATAGGCATCGCTAAGTGTCCTTAATAGCCCACGGATTGCTGCTTTGTTTACAAAACGCATTCGAATTAACGTGTATATTATCTGGGCATTATTTGGCAGCTCTGCTGCATGCTAATTGCAGTAAAACTTAGTCCGTTTTCTCTTGAACGTCTTTTCTATTGTGTAGGAGTTATCTACTTATGAAGGAGCCGTCAAGGTCACAACTCTAGTTACCGTATGCGAACGCTAAGATATGATAGTTACAATGGCATGGTATAGCAAATGGATAGGCATCGCGAAGTGCCCTTAATAGCCCACGGATTGCTGCTTTGTTTACAAAACGCATTCGAATTAACGTATATATTATCTGGGCATTATTTGGCAGCTCTGCTGCATGTTAATTGCAGTAAAACTAAATGAATTTTCACTTGTACGTCTTTTCTATCATGTAGCAGTAATCTACAATTGAAGGAGCGTTCAAGGTCACAGCTCTTGTGCTCTATGCGATCCCTAAGATATGATAGTAACAATCACATGGTATAGAACATGGACAGGCATCGCGAAGTGTCCTCAATAGCCCACGGATTGCTGCTTTGTTTATAAAACGCATTCGAATTTTCGTATATATCATCAGGGCATTATTTGGCAGCTCTGCTGCATGCTAATTGAATTAAAACTTAGACCGTTTTGTCTTGTACGTCTTTTCCATCGTGTGGGAGATATCTACGTATGAAGGAGCGATCAAGGTCACAACTCTAGTTACTGTATGCGAACGCTAAGATATGATAGTTACAATGGCATGGTATAGAACATCGATAAGCATCCCGAAGTGCCCTATATAGCCCACGGATTGCAACTTTACGTCCAAAATGCGATCGAATTAATGTGTGTATTATTTGGGCACTTTTTGAAAGCTCTGTTGCATACTAATTGCAGTAAAACTTAGACCGTTTTCTCTTGAGCGTCTTTTCTATCTTGTAGAAGTTATCTACTTATGAAGGAGCGTTCAACGTCACAACCTTAGTTACTGTATGCGAACGCTAAGATATGATAGTAACAATGGCATGGTATAGGACATCGATTGGCATCGCGAAGTGCCCTATATAGCCCACGGATTGCAACTTTTCGTACAAAACGCGTTCGAATTAACGTGTATATTATTTGGGCACTTTTTGAAAGATTTGTTGCATACTAATTGCAGTAAAACTTAGACCGGTATCTCTTGAACGTCTTTTCTATCTTGTAGGAGTTATCTTCTTATGAAGAAGCGTTCAAGGTCACAACTCTAGTGACCGTATGCGAACGCTAAGATATGATAGTTACAATGGCATGGTATAGAACATGGATAGGCATCGCGAAGTGTCCTCAATAGCCCACGGATTGCTGCTTTGTTTAGAAAACGCATTCGAATTTTCGTGTATATCTTCTGGGCATTATTTGCCAGCTCTGCTGCATGCTAATTGCAGTAAAATTTAGTCCGTTTTCTCTTGAATGTCTTTTCTATCGTGTAGGAGTTATCTACTTATGAAGGAGCGTTCAATATCACAACTCTAGTTACTGTATGCGAACGCTAAGATATGATAGTTACAATGGAATGGTATAGAACGTCGATAGCCATCGCGAAGTGCCCTATATAGCCCACGGATTGAAACTTTGCGTTCAAAACGCGATCGAATTAACGTGTATATTATTTGGGTACTTTTTGAAAGATCTGCTGCATGCTAATTGCAGTAAAACTAAATGAATATTCACTTGTACGTTATTTTTATCATGTAGCAGTAATCTACGAATGAAGGAGCGTTCAAGGTCACAGCTCTTTGTGCTCTATGCGAACCCTAAGATATGATAGTAACATTGACATGGTATAGAACATGGATAGGCTTCGTGAAGTGCCTTATATAGCCCGCGGATTGCTACTTTGCGTACAAAACGCGTTCGAATTAACGTGTATATTATTTGGGCACTTTTTGAAAGTTCTGCTGCCTGCTAATTGCAGTAAAACTTAGTCCGTTTTCTCTTGAACGTCTTTTCTATCTTGTAGGAGTTATCTACTTATGAAGGAGCGTTCAAGGTCACCACTCTAGTTACTGTATGCGAACGCTAAGATAAGATAGTTTCAATAGCATGGTATAGAACATCGATAGGCATCGCGAAGTGCCCTATATAGCCCACGGATTGCAACTTTACGTACAAAACGCGATCGAATTAATGTGTGTATTATTTGGGCACTTTTTGAAAGCTCTGTTGCATACTAATTGCAGTAATACTAAATGAATTTTCACTTGTACGTTTTTTTTATCATGTAGCAGTAATCTACGAATGAAGGAGCGTTCAAGGTCACAGCTCTTTGTGCTCTATGCGAACCCTAAGATATGATAGTAACATTGACATGGTATAGAACATGGATAGGCTTCGCGAAGTGCCTTATATAGCCCGCGGATTGCTACTTTGCGTACAAAACGCGTTCGAATTAACGTGTATATTATTTGGGCACTTTTTGAAAGTTCTGCTGCCTGCTAATTGCAGTAAAACTTAGTCCGTTTTCTCTTGAACGTCTTTTCTATCTTGTAGGAGTTATCTACTTATGAAGGAGCCGTCAAGGTCACAACTCTAGTTACCGTATGCGAACGCTAAGATATGATAGTTACAATGGCATGGTATAGAAAATGGATAGGCATCGCGAAGTGTCCTTAATAGCCCACGGATTGCTGCTTTGTTTACAAAACGCATTCGAATTAACGTATATATTATCTGGGCATTATTTGGCAGCTCTGCTGCATGCTAATTGCAGTAAAATTTAGTCCATTTTCTCTTGAACGTCTTTTCTATCGTGTAGGAGTTATCAACTTATGAAGGAGCGTTCAAGGTCACAACTCTAGTTACTGTATGCGAACGCTAAGATATGAGAGTTACAATGGCCTGGTAGAGAACATCGATAGGCATCGCGAAGTACCCTATATAGCCCGCGGATTGCTACTTTGCGTACAAAACGCGTTCGAATTAACGTGTATATTATTTGGGCACTTTTTTAAAGCTCTGCTGCATACTAATTGCAGTAAAACTTAGACCGTTTTCTCTTGAACGTCTTTTCTATCGTGTAGGAGTTATCTACTTATGAAGGAGCGTTCAAGGTCACAACTCTAGGTGTTGAATGCGAACGCTAAGATATGGTAGTTACAATGTCATGTTATAGAAAATAGATAGGCATCGCAAAGTGTCCTTAATAGCCCACGGATTGCTGCTTTGTTTAAAAAACGCATTCGAATTAACGTGTATTTTATTTGGGCATTATTTGGCAGCTCTGCTGCATGCTAATTGCAGTAAAACTTAGTCCATTTTCTATTGAACGTCTTTTCTATCGTGTAGGAGTTATGTATTTATGAAGGAGCGTTCAAGGTTACAACTTTAGTTACTGTATGCGAACGCTAAGATATGAGAGTTACAATGGCCTGGTATAGAACATCGATAGGCATCGCGAAGTACCCTATATAGCCCGCGGATTGCTACTTTGCGTACAAAACGCGTTCCAATTAACATGTATATTATTTGGGCACTTTTTGAAAGTTCTGCTGCATGCTAATTGCAGTAAAACTTAGTCCGTTTTCTCTTGAACGTCTTTTCTATCGTGTATCTACTTATGAAGGAGCATTCAAGGTCACAACTTTAGTTACTGTATGCGAACGCTAAGATATGATAGTTACAATGGCATGGTATAGAACATCGATAGGCATCGCGAAGTGCCCTATATAGCCCACGGATTGCAACTTTTCGTACAAAACGCGTTCGAATTAACGTGTATATTATTTGGGCACTTTTTGAAAGATCTGCTGCATACTAATTGCAGTAAAACTTAGACCGTTTTCTCTTGAACGTCTTTTCTATCGTGTAGGAGTTATCTACTTATGAAGGAGCGTTCAAGGTCACAACTCTAGGTGCTGTATGCGAACGCTAAGATATGGTAGTTACAATGGCATGGTATAGAAAATGGATAGGCATCGCGAAGTGTCCTTAATACCCCATGGATTGCTGCTTTGTTTACAAAACGCATTCGAATTAACGTGTATATTTTCTGGGCATTATTTGGCAGCCTTGCTACATGCTAATTGCAGTAAAACTAAATGAATTTTCACTTGTACGTCTTTTCTATCATGTAGCAGTAATCTACGAATGAAGGAGCGTTCAAGGTCACAGCTCTTTGTGCTCTATGCGAACCCTAAGATATGATAGTAACATTGACATGGTATAGAACATGGATAGGTTTCGCGAAGTGCCTTATATAGCCTGCGGATTGTTACTTTGCGTACAAAACGCGTTCGAATTAACATGTATATTATTTGGGCACTTTTTGAAAGTTCTGCTGCATGCTAATTGCAGTAAAACTTAGTCCGTTTTCTATTGAACGTCTTTTCTATCGTGTAGGAGTTATCTATTTATGAAGGAGCGTTCAAGGTCACAACTTTAGTTACTGTATGCGAACTCTAAGATATGATAGTTACAATGGCATGGTATAGGATATCGATTGGCATCGCGAAGTGCCCTATATAGCCCACGGATTGCAACTTTTCGTGCAAAACGCGTTCGAATTAACGTGTTTATTATTTGGGCAGTTTTTGAAAGCTCTGTTGCATACTAATTGCAGTAAAACTTAGACCGGTTTCTCTTGAATGTCTTTTCTATCATGTAGGAGATATCTACTTATGAAGGAGCGTTCAAGGTCACAGCTCTTTGTGCTCTATGCGAACCCTAAGATATGATAGTAACATTGACATGGCATAGAACATGGATAGGTTTCGCGAAGTGCCTTATATAGCCTGCGGATTGCTACTTTGCGTTCAAAACGCGTTCGAATTAACATGTATATTATTTGGGCACTTTTTGAAAGTTCTGCTGCATGCTAATTGCAGTAAAACTTAGTCCGTTTTCTCTTGAACGTCTTTTCTATCTTGTAGGAGTTATCTACTTATGAAGGAGCGTTCAACGTCACAACTCTATGTGCTGTATGCGAACGCTAAGATATGGTAGTTACAATGGCATGGGATAGAACATGGATAGGCATCGCGAAGTATCCTTAATAGCCCACGGATTGCTGCTTTGTTTACAAAACGCATTCGAATTAACGTGTGTATTGTCTGGGCATTATTTGGCAGCTCTGCTGCATGCTAATTGCAGTAAAACTAAATGAATTTGAACTTGTACGTCTTTTCTATCATGTAGCAGTAATCTACAAATGAAGGAGAGTTCAAGGTCACAGCTCTTTGTGCTCTATGCGAACCCTAAGATATGATAGTAACATTGACATGGTATAGAACATGGATAGGCATCGCGAAGTGTCCTCAATAGCCCTCGGATTGCTGCTTTGTTTAGAAAACGCATTCGAATTTTCGTGTATATCATCTGGTCATTATTTGGCAGCTCTGCTGCATGCTAATTGCAGTAAAACTTAGTCCGTTTTCTGTTGAATGTCTTTTCTATCGTGTAGGAGTTATCTACTTATGAAGGAGCATTCAAGGTCACAACTCTAGTTACTGTATGCGAACGCTAAGATATGATAGTTACAATGGCCTGGTATAGAACATCGATAGGCATCGCGAAGTACCCTATATAGCCCGCGGATTGCTACTTTGCGTACAAAACGCGTTCGAATTAACGTGTATATTATTTGGGCAGTTTTTGAAAGCTCTGCTGCATACTAATTGCAGTAAAACTTAGACCGGTTTCTCTTGATTGTCTTTTCTATCATGTACGAGTTATCTACTTATGAAGGAGCTTTCAAGGTCACAACTCTAGTTACTGTATGCGAACGCTAAGATTTTATAGTTACAATGGCATGGTATAGAACGTCTATAGCCATCGCGAAGTGCCCTATTTAGCCCACGGATTGCAACTTTACGTACAAAACGCGATCGAATTAACGTGTATATTATTTGGGCACTTTTTGAAAGATCTGCTGCATGCTAATTGCAGTAAAACTAAATGAATTTTCACTTGTACGTCTTTTCTATCATGTAGCAGTAATCTACGAATGAAGGAGCGTTCAAGGTCACAGCTCTTTATGCTCTATGCGAACCCTAAGATATGATAGTAACATTGACATGGTATAGAATATGGATAGGGTTCGCGAAGTGTCCTCAATAGCCCACGGATTGCTGCTTTGTTTACAAAACGCATTCGAATTTTCGTGTATATTATCTAGGCTTTATTTGGCTGCTCTGCTGCATGCTAATTGCAGTAAAACTTAGTCCGTTTTCTCTTGTACGTCTTTTCTATCTTGTAGGAGTCTTCTACTTATGAAGGAGCGTTCAACGTCACAACTCTAGGTGCTGTATGCGAACGCTAAGAAATGGTAGTTTCAATGGCATGGTATAGAAAATGGATAGGCATCGCTAAGTGTCCTTAATAGCCCACGGATTGCTGCTTTGTTTACAAAACGCATTTGAATTAACGTGTATATTATCTGGGCATTATTTGGCAGCTCTGCTGCTTGCTAATTGCAGTAAAACTAAATGAATTTTCACTTGTACGTCTTTTCTATCATGTAACAGTAATCTACGAATGAAGGAGCGTTCAAGGTCACAGCTCTTTCTGCTTCATGCGAACCCTAAGATATGATAGTAACATTGACATGGTATAGAACATGGATAGGTATCGCTAAGTGTCCTTAATAGCCCACGGATTGCTGCTTTGTTTACAAAACGCGTTCGAATTAACGTGTATATTATCTGGGCATTATTTGGCAGCTCTGCTGCATGCTAATTGCAGTAAAACTTAGTCCGTTTTCTCTTGAACGTCATTTCTATTGTGTAGGAGTTATCTACTTATGAAGGAGCGTTCAAGGTCACAACTCTAGTTACTGTATGCGAACGCTTAGATATGATAGTTACAATGGCATGGTATAGAAAATGGATAGGCATCGCGAAGTGTCCTTAATAGCCCACGGATTGCTGCTTTGTTTACAAAACGCATACGAATTAACGTATATATTATCTGGGCATTATTTGGCAGCTCTGCTGTATGTTAATTGCAGTAAAACTAAATGAATTTTCACTTGTACGTCTTTTCTATCATGTAACAGTAATCTACGAATGAAGGAGCGTTCAAGGTCACAGCTCTTTGTGCTCTATGCGAACCCTAAGATATGATAGTAACATTGACATGGTATAGAACATGGATAGGCATCGCGAAGTGTCCTCAATAGCCCACGGATTGCTGCTTTGTTTAGAAAACGCATTCGAATTTTCGTGTATATCATCTGGGCATTATTTGGCAGCTCTGCTGCATGCTAATTGCAGTAAAATTTAGTCCGTTTTCTCTTGAATGTCTTTTCTATCGTGTAGGAGTTATCTACTTATGAAGGAGCGTTCAAGGTCACAACTCTAGTTACTGTATGCGAACGCTAAGATATGATAGTTACAATGGCCTGGTATAGAACATCGATAGGCATCGCGAAGTGCCCTATATAGCCCGCGGATTGCTACTTTGGGTACAAAACGCGTTCGAATTAACCTGTATATTATTTGGGCACTTTTTGATAGCTCTGCTGCATACTAATTGCAGTAAAACTTAGACCGGTTTCTCTTGAACGGCTTTTCTATCATGTAGGAGTTATCTACTTATGAAGGCGCGTTCAAGATCACAACTCTAGTTACTGTATGCGAACGCTAAGATATGATAGTTACAATGGCATGGTATAGAACGTCGATAGCCATCGCGAAGTGCCCTATATAGCCCACGGATTGAAACTTTACATACAAAACGCGATCGAATTAATGTGTGTATTATTTGGGCACTTTTTGAAAGTTCTGCTGCATGCTAATTGCAGTAAAACTTAATCCGTTTTCTCTTGAACGTCTTTTCTATCTTGTAGGAGTTATCTACTTATGAGGGAGCGTTCAAGGTCACCACTCTAGTTACTGTATGCGAACGCTAAGGTAAGATAGTTACAATAGCATGGTATAGAACATCGATAGGCATCGCGAAGTGCCCTATATAGCCCACGGATTGCAACTTTACGTACAAAACGCGATCGAATTAATGTGTATATTATTTGGGCAGTTTTTGAAAGCTCTGCTGCATACTAATTGCAGTAAAACTTAGACCGGTTTCTCTTGATTGTCTTTTCTATCATGTACGAGTTATCTACTTATGAAGGAGCTTTCAAGGTCACAACTCTAGTTACTGTATGCGAACGCTAAGATTTTATAGTTACAATGGCATGGTATAGAACGTCTATAGCCATCGCGAAGTGCCCTATTTAGCCCACGGATTGCAACTTTACGTACAAAACGCGATCGAATTAACGTGTATATTATTTGGGCACTTTTTGAAAGATCTGCTGCATGCTAATTGCAGTAAAACTAAATGAATTTTCACTTGTACGTCTTTTCTATCATGTAGCAGTAATCTACGAATGAAGGAGCGTTCAAGGTCACAGCTCTTTATGCTCTATGCGAACCCTAAGATATGATAGTAACATTGACATGGTATAGAATATGGATAGGGTTCGCGAAGTGTCCTCAATAGCCCACGGATTGCTGCTTTGTTTACAAAACGCATTCGAATTTTCGTGTATATTATCTAGGCTTTATTTGGCTGCTCTGCTGCATGCTAATTGCAGTAAAACTTAGTCCGTTTTCTCTTGTACGTCTTTTCTATCTTGTAGGAGTCTTCTACTTATGAAGGAGCGTTCAACGTCACAACTCTAGGTGCTGTATGCGAACGCTAAGAAATGGTAGTTTCAATGGCATGGTATAGAAAATGGATAGGCATCGCTAAGTGTCCTTAATAGCCCACGGATTGCTGCTTTGTTTACAAAACGCATTTGAATTAACGTGTATATTATCTGGGCATTATTTGGCAGCTCTGCTGCTTGCTAATTGCAGTAAAACTAAATGAATTTTCACTTGTACGTCTTTTCTATCATGTAACAGTAATCTACGAATGAAGGAGCGTTCAAGGTCACAGCTCTTTCTGCTTCATGCGAACCCTAAGATATGATAGTAACATTGACATGGTATAGAACATGGATAGGTATCGCTAAGTGTCCTTAATAGCCCACGGATTGCTGCTTTGTTTACAAAACGCGTTCGAATTAACGTGTATATTATCTGGGCATTATTTGGCAGCTCTGCTGCATGCTAATTGCAGTAAAACTTAGTCCGTTTTCTCTTGAACGTCATTTCTATTGTGTAGGAGTTATCTACTTATGAAGGAGCGTTCAAGGTCACAACTCTAGTTACTGTATGCGAACGCTTAGATATGATAGTTACAATGGCATGGTATAGAAAATGGATAGGCATCGCGAAGTGTCCTTAATAGCCCACGGATTGCTGCTTTGTTTACAAAACGCATACGAATTAACGTATATATTATCTGGGCATTATTTGGCAGCTCTGCTGTATGTTAATTGCAGTAAAACTAAATGAATTTTCACTTGTACGTCTTTTCTATCATGTAACAGTAATCTACGAATGAAGGAGCGTTCAAGGTCACAGCTCTTTGTGCTCTATGCGAACCCTAAGATATGATAGTAACATTGACATGGTATAGAACATGGATAGGCATCGCGAAGTGTCCTCAATAGCCCACGGATTGCTGCTTTGTTTAGAAAACGCATTCGAATTTTCGTGTATATCATCTGGGCATTATTTGGCAGCTCTGCTGCATGCTAATTGCAGTAAAATTTAGTCCGTTTTCTCTTGAATGTCTTTTCTATCGTGTAGGAGTTATCTACTTATGAAGGAGCGTTCAAGGTCACAACTCTAGTTACTGTATGCGAACGCTAAGATATGATAGTTACAATGGCCTGGTATAGAACATCGATAGGCATCGCGAAGTGCCCTATATAGCCCGCGGATTGCTACTTTGGGTACAAAACGCGTTCGAATTAACCTGTATATTATTTGGGCACTTTTTGATAGCTCTGCTGCATACTAATTGCAGTAAAACTTAGACCGGTTTCTCTTGAACGGCTTTTCTATCATGTAGGAGTTATCTACTTATGAAGGCGCGTTCAAGATCACAACTCTAGTTACTGTATGCGAACGCTAAGATATGATAGTTACAATGGCATGGTATAGAACGTCGATAGCCATCGCGAAGTGCCCTATATAGCCCACGGATTGAAACTTTACATACAAAACGCGATCGAATTAATGTGTGTATTATTTGGGCACTTTTTGAAAGTTCTGCTGCATGCTAATTGCAGTAAAACTTAATCCGTTTTCTCTTGAACGTCTTTTCTATCTTGTAGGAGTTATCTACTTATGAGGGAGCGTTCAAGGTCACCACTCTAGTTACTGTATGCGAACGCTAAGGTAAGATAGTTACAATAGCATGGTATAGAACATCGATAGGCATCGCGAAGTGCCCTATATAGCCCACGGATTGCAACTTTACGTACAAAACGCGATCGAATTAATGTGTGTATTATTTGGGCACTTTTTGAAAGCTCTGTTGCATACTAATTGCAGTAAAACTTAGACCGTTTTCTCTTGAACGTTTTTTCTATCGTGTAGAAGTTATCTACTTATGAAGAAGCGTTCAAGGTCAGAACTCTAGGTGCTATATGCGAACGCTAAGATATGGTAGTTTCAATGGCATGGTATAGAAAATGGATAGGCATCGCTAAGTGTCCTTAATAGCCCACGGATTGCTGCTTTGTTTACAAAACGCATTCGAATTAACGTGTATATTATCTGGGCATTATTTGGCAGCTCTGCTGCATGCTAATTGCAGTAAAACTTAGTCCGTTTTCTCTTGAACGTCTTTTCTATTGTGTAGGAGTTATCTACTTATGAAGGAGCCGTCAAGGTCACAACTCTAGTTACCGTATGCGAACGCTAAGATATGATAGTTACAATGGCATGGTATAGCAAATGGATAGGCATCGCGAAGTGTCCTTAATAGCCCACGGATTGCTGCTTTGTTTACAAAACGCATTCGAATTAACGTATATATTATCTGGGCATTATTTGGCAGCTCTGCTGCATGTTAATTGCAGTAAAACTAAATGAATTTTCACTTGTACGTCTTTTCTATCATGTAGCAGTAATCTACAAATGAAGGAGCGTTCAAGGTCACAGCTCTTTGTGCTCTATGCTAACCCTAAGATATGATAGTAACAATCACATGGTATAGAACATGGACAGGCATCGCGAAGTGTCCTCAATAGCCCACGGATTGCTGCTTAGTTTACAGAACGCATTCGAATTTTCGTGTATATTATCTAGGCATTATTTGGCAGCTCTGCTGCATGCTAATTGCAGTAAAACTTAGTCCGTTTTCTCTTGAACGTCTTTTCTATCTTGTAGGAGTTATCTACTTATGAAGGAGCGTTCAAGGTCACAACTCTAGTTACTGTATGCGAACGATAAGATATGATAGTTACAATGGCCTGGTATAGAACATCGATAGGCATCGCGAAGTGCCCTATATAGCCCGCGGATTGCTACTTTGGGTACAAAACGCGTTCGAATTAACCTGTATATTATTTGGGCACTTTTTGAAAGCTCTGCTGCATACTAATTGCAGTAAAACTTAGACCGGTTTCCCTTGAACGGCTTTTCTATCATGTAGGAGTTATCTACTTATGAAGGCGCGTTCAAGATCACAACTCTAGTTACTGTATGCGAACGCTAAGATATGATAGTTACAATGGCATGGTATAGAACGTCGATAGCCATCGCGAGTGGCCTATATAGCCCACGGATTGAAACTTTACATACAAAACGCGATCGAATTAATGTGTGTATTATTTGGGCACTTTTTGAAAGTTCTGCTGCATGCTAATTGCAGTAAAACTTAATCCGTTTTCTCTTGAACGTCTTTTCTATCTTGTAGGAGTTATCTACTTATGAAGGAGCGTTCAAGGTCACCACTCTAGTTACTGTATGCGAACGCTAAGGTAAGATAGTTACAATAGCATGGTATAGAACATCGATAGGCATCGCGAAGTGCCCTATATAGCCCACGGATTGCAACTTTACGTACAAAACGCGATCGAATTAATGTGTGTATTATTTGGGCACTTTTTGAAAGCTCTGTTGCATACTAATTGCAGTAAAACTTAGACCGTTTTCTCTTGAACGTTTCTTCTATCGTGTAGAAGTTATCTACTTATGAAGGAGCGTTCAAGGTCAGAACTCTAGGTGCTATATGCGAACGCTAAGATATGGTAGTTTCAATGGCATGGTATAGAAAATGGATAGGCATCGCTAAGTGTCCTTAATAGCCCACGGATTGCTGCTTTGTTTACAAAACGCATTCGAATTAACGTGTATATTATCTGGGCATTATTTGGCAGCTCTGCTGCATGCTAATTGCAGTAAAACTTAGTCCGTTTTCTCTTGAACGTCTTTTCTATTGTGTAGGAGTTATCTACTTATGAAGGAGCCGTCAAGGTCACAACTCTAGTTACCGTATGCGAACGCTAAGATATGATAGTTACAATGGCATGGTATAGCAAATGGATAGGCATCGCGAAGTGTCCTTAATAGCCCACGGATTGCTGCTTTGTTTACAAAACGCATACGAATTAACGTATATATTATCTGGGCATTATTTGGCAGCTCTGCTGCATGTTAATTGCAGTAAAACTAAATGAATTTTCACTTGTACGTCTTTTCTATCATGTAGCAGTAATCTACAAATGAAGGAGCGTTCAAGGTCACAGCTCTTTGTGCTCTATGCTAACCCTAAGATATGATAGTAACAATCACATGGTATTGAACATGGATAGGCATCGCGAAGTGTCCTCAATAGCCCACGGATTGCTGCTTAGTTTACAGAACGCATTCGAATTTTCGTGTATATTATCTAGGCATTATTTGGCAGCTCTGCTGCATGCTAATTGCAGTAAAACTTAGTCCGTTTTCTCTTGAACGTCTTTTCTATCTTGTAGGAGTTATCTACTTATGAAGGAGCGTTCAACGTCACAACTCTAGGTGCTGTATGCGAACGCTAAGATATGGTAGTTACAATGGCATGGAATGGAAAATGGATAGGCATCGCGAAGTGTCCTTAATAGCCCACGGATTGCTGCTTGGTTTACAAAACGCATTCGAATTAACGTGTATATTATCTGGGCACTATTTGGTAGCTCTGCTGCATGCTAATTGCAGTAAAACTAAATGAATTTTCACTTGAACGTCTTTTCTATCATGTAGCAGTAATCTACAAATGAAGGAGCGTTCAAGGTCACAGCTCTTTGTGCTCTATGCGAACCCTAAGATATGATAGTAACATTGACATGGTATAGAACATGGATAGGCATCGCGAAGTGTCCTCAATAGCCCACGGTTTGCTACTTTGCGTACAAAACGCGTTCGAATTAACGTGTATATTATTTGGGCATTTTTTTAAAGCTCTGCTGCATACTAATTGCAGTAAAACTTATTCCGTTTTCTCTTGAACGTCTTTTCTATCGTGTAGGAGTTATCTACTTATGAAGGAGCATTGAAGGACACAACTTTAGTTACTGTATGCGAACGCTAAGATATGATAGTTACAATGGCATGGTATAAAACATCGATAGGCATCGCGAAGTGTCCTTAATAGCCCACGGATTGCAGCTTTGTTTACAAAATGCATTCGAATTAACGTGTATATTATCTGGGCATTATCTGGCAGCTCTGATGCATGCTAATTGCAGTAAAATTCAGTCCATTTTCTCTTGAACGTCTTTTCTATCGTGTAGGAGTTATCTACTTATGAAGGAGCATTCAAGGTCAGAACTCTAGGTGCTATATGCGAACGCTAAGATATGGTAGTTTCAATGGCATGGTATAGGAAATGGATAGGCATCGCGAAGTGTCCTTAATAGCCCACGTATTGCTGCTTTGTTTACAAAACGCATTCGAATTAACGTGTATATTTTCTGGGCATTATTTGGCAGCCTTGCTACATGCTAATTGCAGTAAAACTAAATGAATTCTCACTTGTACGTCTTTTCTATCGTGTAGGAGTTATCTACTTATGAAGGAGCGTTCAAGGTCACAACTCTAGTTACTGTATGCGAACGCTAAGATATGAGAGTTACAATGGCCTGGTACAGAACATCGATAGGCATCGCGAAGTACCCTATATAGCCCGCGGATTGCTACTTTGCGTACAAAACGCGTTCGAATTAACGTGTATATTATTTGGGCACTTTTTTAAAGCTCTGCTGCATACTAATTGCATTGAAATTTAGTCCGTTTTCTCTTGAACGTCTTTTCTATCTTGTAGGAGTTATCTACTTATGAAGGAGCGTTCAAGGTCACCACTCTAGTTACTGTATGCGAAAGCTAAGATTTGATAGTTACAATGGACTAGTATAGAACATTGGGTACAAAACGCGTTCGAATTAACGTGTATTTTATTTGGGCACTTTTTGAAAGCTCTGCTGCATACTAATTGCAGTAAAACTTAGTCCGTTTTCTCTTGAACGTCTTTTGTATCTTGTAGGAGTTATCTACTTATGAAGGAGCGTTCAAGGTCACCACTCTAGTTACTGTATGCGAACGCTACGATATGATAGTTACAGTGGCATGGTATAGAACGTCGATAGCCATCGCGAAGTGCTCTATATAGCCCACGGATTGAAACTTTACGTACAAAACGCGATCGAATTAACGTGTATATTATTTGGGTACTTTTTGAAAGATCTGCTGCATGCTAATGCTGTAAAACTAAATGAATTTTCACTTGTACGTTATTTTTATCATGTAGCAGTAATCTACGAATGAAGGAGCGTTCAAGGTCACAGCTCTTTGTGCTCTATGCGAACCCTAAGATATAATAGTAACATTGACATGGTATAGAACATGGATAGGCTTCGCGAAGTGCCTTATATAGCCCGCGGATTGCTTCTTTGCGTACAAAACGCGTTCGAATTAACGTGTATATTATTTGGGCACTTTTTGAAAGTTCTGCTGCATGCTAATTGCAGTAAAACTTAGTCCGTTTTTTCTTGAACGTCTCTTCTATCTTGTAGGAGTTATCTACTTATGAAGGAGCGTTCAAGGTCACCACTCTAGTTACTGTATGCGAACGCTAAGATAAGATAGTTACAATAGCATGGTATAGAACATCGATAGGCATCGCGAAGTGCCCTATATAGCCCACGGATTGCAACTTTACGTTCAAAACGCGATCGAATTAATGTATGTATTATTTGGGCACTTTTTGAAAGGTCTGTTGCATACTAATTGCAGTAAAACTAAATGAATTTTCACTTGTACGTTTTTTTTATCATGTAGCAGTAATCTACGAATGAAGGAGCGTTCAAGGTCACAGCTCTTTGTGCTCTATGCGAACCCTAAGATATGATAGTAACATTGACATGGTATAGAACATGGATAGGCTTCGCGAAGTGCCTTATATAGCCCGCGGATTGCTACTTTGCGTACCAAACGCGTTCGAATTAACGTGTATATTATTTGGGCACTTTTTGAAAGTTCTGCTGCATGCTAATTGCATTGAAATTTAGTCCGTTTTCTCTTGAACGTCTTTTCTATCTTGTAGGAGTTATCTACTTATGAAGGAGCGTTCAAGGTCACCACTCTAGTTACTGAACATCGATAGGCATCGCGAAGTGCCCTATATAGTCCACGGATCGCAACTTTACGTACAAAAAGCGATCGAATTAATGTGTGTATTATTTGGGCACTTTTTTAAAGCTATGCTGCATACTAATTGCAGTAAAACTTAGACCGTTTTCTCTTGAACGTCTTTTCTATCGTGTAGAAGTTATCTACTTATGAAGGAGCGTTCAAGGTCAGAACTCTAGGTGCTATATGCGAACGCTAAGATATGGTAGTTTCAATGGCATGGTATAGAAAATGGATAGGCATCGCTAAGTGTCCTTAATAGCCCACGGATTGCTGCTTTGTTTACAAAACGCATTCGAATTAACGTGTATACTATCTGGGCATTATTTGGCAGCTCTGCTGCATGCTAATTGCAGTAAAACTTAGTCCGTTTTCTCTTGAACGTCTTTTCTATTGTGTAGGAGTTATCTACTTATGAAGGAGCGTTCAAGGTCACAACTCTAGTTACTGTATGCGAACGCTTAGATATGATAGTTACAATGGCATGGTATAGAAAATGGATAGGCATCGCGAAGTGTCCTTAATAGCCCACGGATTGCTTCTTTGTTTACAAAACGCATTCCAATTAACGTGTATATTATCTGGGCATTATTTGGCAGCCTTGCTGCTTGCTAATTGCAGTAAAATTAAATGAATTTTCACTTGTACGTCTTTTCTATCATGTAGCAGTAATCTACGAATGAAGGAGCATTCAAGGTCACAGCTCTTTGTGCTCTATGCGAACCATAAGATATAATAGTAACATTGACATGGTATAGAACATCGATAGGCTTCGCGAAGTGCCTTATATAGCCCGCGGATTGCTTCTTTGCGTACAAAACGTGTTCGAATTAACGTGTATATTATTTGGGCACTTTTTGAAAGTTCTGCTGCATGCTAATTGCAGTAAAACTTAGTCCGTTTTTTCTTGAACGTCTTTTCTATCTTGTAGGAGTTATCTACTTATGAAGGAGCGTTCAAGGTCACCACTCTAGTTACTGTATGCGAACGCTAAGATAAGATAGTTACAATAGCATTGTATAGAACATGGATAGGCTTCGCGAAGTGCCTTATATAGCCCGCGGATTGCTACTTTGCGTACCAAACGCGTTCGAATTAACGTGTATATTATCTGGGCAATATTTGGCAGCTCCGCTGCATGCTAATTGCAGTAAAACTAAATGAATTTTCACTTGTATGTCTTTTCTATCATGTAGCAGTAATCTACAAATGAAGGAGCGTTCAAGGTCACAGCTCCTTGTGCTCTATGCGAACCCTAAGATATGATAGTAACATTGACATGGTATAGAACATGGATAGCCATCGCGAAGTGTCCTCAATAGCCCTCGGATTGCAGCTTTGTTTAGAAAACGCATTCGATTTTTCGTGTATATCATCTGGGCATTATTTGGCAGATCTGCTGCATGCTAATTGCCGTAAAACTTAGTCCGTTTTCTCTTGAATGTCTTTTCTATCTTGTAGGAGTTATCTACTTATGAAGGAGCGTTCAAGGTCACCACTCTAGTTACTGTATGCGAACGCTAAAATAAGATAGTTACAATAGCATGGTATAAAACATCGATAGGCATCGCGAAGTGCCCTATATAGTCCACGGATCGCAACTTTACGTACAAAAAGCGATCGAATTAATATGTGTATTATTTGGGCACTTTTTTAAAGCTCTGCTGCATACTAATTGCAGTAAAACTTAGACCGTTTTCTCTTGAACGTCTTTTCTATCGTGTAGAAGTTATCTACTTATGAAGGAGCGTTCAAGGTCAGAACTCTAGGTGCTATATGCGAACGCTAAGATATGGTAGTTTCAATGGCATGGTATAGAAAATGGATAGGCATCGTTAAGTGTCCTTAATAGCCCACGGATTGCTGCTTTGTTTACAAAACGCATTCGAATTAACGTGTATACTATCTGGGCATTATTTGGCAGATCTGCTGCATGCTAATTGCAGTAAAACTTAGTCCGTTTTCTCTTGAACGTCTTTTCTATTGTGTAGGAGTTATCTACTTATGAAGGAGCGTTCAAGGTCACAACTCTAGTTACTGTATGCGAACGCTTAGATATGATAGTTACAATGACATGGTATAGAAAATGGATAGGCATCGCGAAGTGTCCTTAATAGCCCACGGATTGCTTCTTTGTATACAAAACGCATTCGAATTAACGTGTATATTATCTGGGCATTATTTGGCAGCCTTGCTGCTTGCTAATTGCAGTAAAACTATATGAATTTTCACTTGTACGTCTTTTCTATCATGTAACAGTAATCTACGAATGAAGGAGCGTTCAAGGTCACAGCTCTTTGTGCTTTATGCGAACCTTAAGATATGATAGTAATATTGACATGGTATAGAACATGGATAGGCATCGCGAAGTGCCCTATATAGCCCACGGATTGCAACTTTACGTACAAAACGCGTTCGAATTAACGTGTATATTATTTGGGCACTTTTTGATAGCTCTGTTGCATACTAATTGCAGTAAAACTTAGACCGGTTTCTCTTGAACGTCTTTTCTATCATGTAGGAGTTATCTACTTATGAAGGAGCCGTCAAGGTCACAACTCTAGTTACCGTATGCGAACGCTAAGATATGATAGTTACAATGGCATGGTATAGCAAATGGATAGGCATCGCGAAGTGTCCTTAATAGCCCACGGATTGCTGCTTTGTTTACAAAACGCATTCGAATTAACGTAGATTTTATCTGGGCATTATTTGGCAGCTCTGCTGCATGTTAATTGCAGTAAAACTATATGAATTTTCACTTGTACGTCTTTTCTATCATGTAGCAGTAATCTACAAATGAAGGAGCGTTCAAGGTCACAGCTCTTTGAGCTCTATGCGAACCCTAAGATATGATAGTAACAATCACATGGTATAGAACATGGACAGGCATCGCGAAGTGTCCTCAATAGCCCACGGATTGCTGCTTTGTTTATAAAACGCATTCGATTTTCGTGTATATCATCAGGGCATTATTTGGCAGCTCTGCTGCATGCTAATTGGATTAAAACTTGGACCATTTTCTCTTGTACATCTTTTCCATCGTGTGGGAGATATCTACGTATGAAAGAGCGTTCAAGGTCACAACTCTAGTTACTGTATGCGAACGCTAAGATATGATAGTTACAATGGCATGGTATAGAACATCGATAGGCATCCCGAAGTGCCCTATATAGCCCACGGATTGCAACTTTACGTACAAAACGCGATTGAATTAATGTGTGTATAATTTGAGCACTTTTTGAAAGCTCTGTTGCATACTAATTGCAGTAAAACTAAATGAATTTTCACTTGTACGTTTTTTTTATCATGTAGCAGTAATCTACGAATGAAGGAGCGTTCAAGGTCACAGCTCTTTGTGCTCTATGCGATCCCTAAGATATGATAGTAACGATCACATGGTATAGAACATGGACAGGCATCGCGAAGTGTCCTTAATAGCCCACGGATTGCTGCTTTGTTTACAAAACGCATTCGAATTAACGTGTATATTGTCTGGGCATTATTTGGCAGCTCTGCTGCATGCTAATTGCAGTAAAATTTAGTCCATTTTCTCTTGAACGTCTTTTCTATCGTGTAGGAGTTATCTACTTATGAAGGAACGTTCAAGGTCACAACTCTAATTACTGCATGCGAACGCTAAGATATGAGAGTTACAATGGCCTGGTATAGAACATCGATGGGCATCGCGAAGTACCCTATATAGCCCGCGGATTGCTACTTTGCGTACAAAACGCGTTCGAATTAACGTGTATATTATTTGGGCACTTTTTTAAAGCTCTGCTGCATACTAATTGCAGTAAAACTTAGACCGTTTTCTCTTGAACGTCTTTTCTATCGTGTAGGAGTTATCTACTTATGAAGGAGCGTTCAAGGTCACAACTCTAGGTGTTGAATGCGAACGCTAAGATATGGTAGTTACAATGTCATGTTATAGAAAATAGATAGGCATCGCAAAGTGTCCTTAATAGCCCACGGATTGCTGCTTTGTTTAAAAAACGCATTCGAATTAACGTGTATTTTATCTGGGCATTATTTGGCAGCTCTGCTGCATGCTAATTGCAGTAAAACTTAGTCCATTTTCTAATGAACGTCTTTTCTATCGTGTAGGAGTTATGTATTTATGAAGGAGCGTTCAAGGTTACAACTTTAGTTACTGTATGCGAACGCTAAGATATGATAGTTACAATGGCATGGTATAGAACGTCGATAGCCATCGCGAAGTGCCCTATATAGCCCACGGATTGCAACTTTACGTACAAAACGCGATCGAATTAATGTGTGTATTATTTGGGCACTTTTTGAAAGCTCTGTTGCATACTAATTGCAGTAAAACTAAATGAATTTTCACTTGTACCTTTTTTTATCATGTAGCAGTAATATACGAATGAAGGAGCGTTCAAGGTCACAGCTCTTTGTGCTCTATGCGAACGCGTTGAATGCGAACGCTAAGATATGGTAGTTACAATGTCATGTTATAGAAAATAGATAGGCATCGCAAAGTGTCCTTAATAGCCCACGGATTGCTGCTTTGTTTAAAAAACGCATTCGAATTAACGTGTATTTTATCTGGGCATTATTTGGCAGCTCTGCTGCATGCTAATTGCAGTAAAACTTAGTCCATTTTCTAATGAACGTCTTTTCTATCGTGTAGGAGTTATGTATTTATGAAGGAGCGTTCAAGGTTACAACTTTAGTTACTGTATGCGAACGCTAAGATATGATAGTTACAATGGCATGGTATAGAACGTCGATAGCCATCGCGAAGTGCCCTATATAGCCCACGGATTGCAACTTTACGTACAAAACGCGATCGAATTAATGTGTGTATTATTTGGGCACTTTTTGAAAGCTCTGTTGCATACTAATTGTAGTAAAACTAAATGAATTTTCACTTGTACCTTTTTTTATCATGTAGCAGTAATATACGAATGAAGGAGCGTTCAAGGTCACAGCTCTTTGTGCTCTATGCGAACCCTAAGATATGATAGTAACATTGACATGGTATAGAACATGCATAGCTTCGCGAAGTGCCTTATATAGCCCGCGGATTGCTACTTTGCGTACAAAACGCGTTCGAATTAACGTGTATATTATTTGGGCACTTTTTTAAAGCTCTGCTGCATACTAATTGCAGTAAAACTTAGACCGTTTTCTCTTGAACGTCTTTTCTATCGTGTAGAAGTTATCTACTTATGAAGGAGCGTTCAAGGTCAGAACTCTAGGTGCTATATGCGAACGCTAAGATATGGTAGTTTCAATGGCATGGTATAGAAAATGGATAGGCATCGCTAAGTGTCCTTAATAGCCCACGGATTGCTGCTTTGTTTACAAAACGCATTCGAATTAACGTATATATTATCTGGGCAATATTTGGCAGCTCTGCTGCATGTTAATTGCAGTAAAACTAAATGAATTTTCACTTGTACGTCTTTTCTATCATGTAGCAGTAATCTACAAATGAAGGAGCGTTCAAGGTCACAGCTCTTTGTGCTCTATGCGATCCCTAAGATATGATAGTAACAATCACATGGTATAGAACATGGACAGGCATCGCGAAGTGTCCTCAATAGCCCACGGATTGCTGCTTTGTTTATAAAACGCATTCGAATTTTCGTGTATATCATCAGGGCATTATTTGGCAGCTCTGCTGCATGCTAATTGAATTAAAACTTGGACCGTTTTCTCTTGTACGTCTTTTCCATCGTGTGGGAGATATCTACGTATGAAGGAGCGTTCAAGGTCACAACTCTAGTTACTGTATGCGAACGCTAAGATATGATAGTTACAATGGCATGGTATAGAACATCGATAAGCATCCCGAAGTGCCCTATATAGCCCACGGATTGCAACTTTACATACAAAACGCGATCGAATTACTGTGTGTATTATTTGGGCACTTTTTGAAAGCTCTGTTGCATACTAATTGCAGTAAAACTTAGACCGCTTTCTCTTGAACGTCTTTTCTATCTTGTAGAAGTTATCTACTTATGAAGGAGCGTTCAACGTCACAACTTTAGTTACTGTATGCGAACGCTAAGATATGATAGTTACAATGGCATGGTATAGGACATCGATTGGCATCGCGAAGTGCCCTATATAGCCCACGGATTGCAACTTTTCGTACAAAACGCGTTCGATTTAACGTGTATATTATTTGGACACTTTTTGAAAGATTTGTTGCTTACTAATTGCAGTAAAACTTAGACCGGTTTCTCTTGAACGACTTTTCTATCTTGTAGGAGTTATCTACTTATGAAGAAGCGTTCAAGGTCACAACTCTAGTGACCGTATGCGAACGCTAAGATATAATAGTTACAATGGCATGGTATAGAACATGGATAGGCATCGCGAAGTGTCCTCAATAGCCCACGGATTGCTGCTTTGTTTATAAAACGCATTCGAATTTTCGTGTATATCATCAGGGCATTATTTGGCAGCTCTGCTGCATGCTAATTGAATTAAAACTTGGACCGTTTTCTCTTGTACTCCTTTTCCATCGTGTGGGAGATATCTACGTATGAAGGAGCGTTCAAGGTCACAACTCTAGTGACCGTATGCGAACGCTAAGATATAATAGTTACAATGGCATGGTATAGAACATGGATAGGCATCGCGAAGTGTCCTCAATAGCCCACGGATTACTGTTTTGTTTAGAAAACGCATTCGAATTTTCGTGTATATCATCTGGGCATTATTTGCCAGTTCTGCTGCATGCTAATTGCAGTAAAATTTAGTCCGTTTTCTCTTGAATGTCTTTTCTATCGTGTAGGAGTTATCTACTTATGAAGGAGCGTTCAATATCACAACTCTAGTTACTGTATGCGAACGCTAAGATATGATAGTTACAATGGCATGGTATAGAACGTCGATAGCCATCGCGAAGTGCCCTATATAGCCCACGGATTGAAACTTTACGTTCAAAACGCGATCGAATTAACGTGTATATTATTTGGGTACTTTTTGAAAGATCTGCTGCATGCTAATTGCAGTAAAACTAAATGGATATTCACTTGTACGTTATTTTTATCATGTAGCAGTAATCTACGAATGAAGGAGCGTTCAAGGTCACAGCTCTTTGTGCTCTATGCGAACCCTAAGATATGATAGTAACATTGACATGGTATAGAACATGGATAGGCTTCGCGAAGTGCCTTATATAGCCCGCGGATTGCTACTTTGCGTACAAAACGCGTTCGAATTAACGTGTATATTATTTGGGCACTTTTTGAAAGTTCTGCTGCCTGCTAATTGCAGTAAAACTTAGTCCGTTTTCTCTCGAACGTATTTTCTATCTTGTAGGAGTTATCTACTTATGAAGGAGCGTTCAAGGTCACCACTCTAGTTACTGTATGCGAACGCTAAGATAAGATAGTTACAATAGCATGGTATAGAACATGGATAGGCTTCGCGAAGTGCCTTATATAGCCCGCGGATTGCTACTTTGCGTACAAAACGCGTTCGAATTAACGTGTATATTATTTGGGCACTTTTTGAAAGTTCTGCTGCCTGCTAATTGCAGTAAAACTTAGTCCGTTTTCTCTTGAACGTCTTTTCTATCGTGTAGGAGTTATCTACTTATGAAGGAGCGTTCAAGGTCACAACTTTAGTTACTGTATGCGAACGCTAAGATATGATAGTTACAATGGCATGGTATAGAACATCGATAGGCATCGCGAAGTGCCCTATATAGCCCACGGATTGCAACTTTTCGTACAAAACGCGTTCGAATTAACGTGTATATTATTTGGGCACTTTTTGAAAGATCTGCTGCATACTAATTGCAGTAAAACTTAGACCGTTTTCTCTTTAACGTCTTTTCTATCGTGTAGGAGTTATCTACTTATGAAGGAGCGTTCAAGGTCACAACTCTAGGTGCTGTATGCGAACGCTAAGATATGGTAGTTACAATGGCATGGTATAGAAAATGGATAGGCATCGCGAAGTGTCCTTAATACCCCACGGATTGCTGCTTTGTTTACAAAACGCATTCGAATTAACGTGTATATTTTCTGGGCATTATTTGGCAGCCTTGCTACATGCTAATTGCAGTAAAACTAAATGAATTTTCACTTGTACGTCTTTTCTATCATGTAGCAGTAATCTACGAATGAAGGAGCGTTCAAGGTCACAGCTCTTTGTGCTCTATGCGAACCCTAAGATATGATAGTAACATTGACATGGTATAGAACATGGATAGGTTTCGCGAAGTGCGTTATATAGCCTGCGGATTGCTACTTTGCGTACAAAACGCGTTCGAATTAACATGTATATTATTTGGGCACTTTTTGAAAGTTCTGCTGCATGCTAATTGCAGTAAAACTTAGTCCGTTTTCTATTGAACGTCTTTTCTATCGTGTAGGAGTTATCTATTTATGAAGGAGCGTTCAAGGTCACAACTTTAGTTACTGTATGCGAACTCTAAGATATGATAGTTACAATGGCATGGTATAGGATATCGATTGGCATCGCGAAGTGCCCTAAATAGCCCACGGATTGCAACTTTTCGTACAAAACGCGTTCGAATTAACGTGTATATTATTTGGGCAGTTTTTGAAAGCTCTGCTGCATACTAATTGCAGTAAAACTTAGACCGGTTTCTCTTGAATGTCTTTTCTATCATGTAGGAGATATCTACTTATGAAGGAGCGTTCAAGGTCACAGCTCTTTGTGCTCTATGCGAACCCTAAGATATGATAGTAACATTGACATGGCATAGAACATGGATAGGTTTCGCGAAGTGCCTTATATAGCCTGCGGATTGCTACTTTGCGTACAAAACGCGTTCGAATTAACATGTATATTATTTGGGCAATTTTTGAAAGTTCTGCTGCATGCTAATTGCAGTAAAACTTAGTCCGTTTTCTCTATCCATGCCTATCCATGTTCTATACCATGTCAATGTTACTATCATATCTTAGGGTTCGCATAAAGCCCAAAGAGCTGTGACCTTGAACGCTCCTTCATTCGTAGATTACTGTTACATGATAGAAAAGACGTACAAGTGAAAATTCATTTAGTTTTACTGCAATTAGCAAGCAGCAAGGCTGCCAAATAATGCCCAGATAATATACACGTTAATTCGAATGCGTATTGTAAACAAAGAAGCAATCCGTGGGTTATTAAGGACACTTCGCGATGCCTATCCATTTTCTATACCATGCCATTGTAACTATCATATCTAAGCGTTCGCATACAGTAACTAGAGTTGTGACCTTGAACGCTCCTTCATAAGTAGATAACTCCTACACAATAGAAAAGACGTTCAAGAGAAAACGGACTAAGTTTTACTGCAATTAGCATGCAGCAGAGCTGCCAAATAATGCCCAGATAATATACACGTTAATTCGAATGCGTTTTGTAAACAAAGCAGCAATCCGTGGGCTATTAAGGACACTTAGCGATACCTATCCATGTTCTATATCATGTCAATGTTACTATCATATCTTAGGGTTCGCATAGAGCACAAAGAGCTGTGACCTTGAACGCTCCTTCATTCGTAGATTACTGCTACATGTTAAAAAAAACGTATAAGTGAAAATTCATTTAGTTTTCCTTCGCTCCTTCACAAGTAGATAACTCCTACACGATAGAAAAGACATTCAAGAGAAAACGGACTAAATTTTACTGCAATTAGTATGCAGCAGAGCTGTCAAATAATGCCCAGATGATATACACGAAAATTCGAATGCGTTTTCTAAACAAAGCAGCAATCCGTGGGCTATTGAGGACACTTCGCGATGCCTATCCATGTTCTACACCATGTCAATGTTACTATCATATCTTAGGGTTCGCATAGAGCACAAAGAGCTGTGACCTTGAACGCTCCTTCATTTGTAGATTACTGCTACATGATAGAAAAGACGTACAAGTGAAAATTCATTTAGTTTTACTGCAATTAGCATGCAGCAAAGCGGCCAAATAAAGACCAGATAAAATACACGTTAATTCTAATGCGTTTTTTAAACAAAGCAGCAATCCGTGGGCTATTAAGGACACTTAGCGATGCCTATCCATTTTCTATACCATGCCATTGAAACTACCATATCTTAGCGTTCGCATACAGCACCTAGATTTGTGACCTTGAACGCTCCTTCATAAGTAGATAACTCCTACACAATAAAGAAGACGTTCAAGAGAAAACGGTCTAAG
The DNA here is from genome assembly GCA_964058915.1 of Tetropium fuscum. Taxonomy (NCBI): domain Eukaryota; kingdom Metazoa; phylum Arthropoda; class Insecta; order Coleoptera; family Cerambycidae; genus Tetropium; species Tetropium fuscum. The sequence continues at coordinate 311,252 of CAXKVY010018518.1, read as the reverse complement.
TTTTATTGCAATTAGTATGCAACAGAGCTTTCAAAAAGTGCCCAAATAATACAGACATTAATTCGATCGCGTTTTGTACGTAAAGTTGCAATCCGGGGGCTATATAGGGCACTTCGCGATGCCTATCGATGTTCTATACCATGCCATTGTAACTATCATATCTTAGCGTTCGCATACAGTAACTAGAGTTGTGACCTTGAACGCTTCTTCATACGTAGAAATCTCCCCCACGATGGAAAAGACGTACAAGAGAAAACGGACTAAGTTTTAATGCAATTAGCATGCAGCAGAGCTGCCAAATAATGCCCAGATAATATACGCGTTAATTCGAATGCGTTTTGTAAACAAAGCAGTAATCCGTGGGCTATTAAGGACACTTCGCGATGGCTATCCATTTTCTATACCATGCCATTGTAACTATCATATCTTAGCGTACGCATACGGTAACTAGAGTTGTGACCTTGAACGCTCCTTCATAAGTAGATAACTCCTACAAGATAGAAAAGACGTTCAAGAGAAACCGGTCTAAGTTTTACTGCAATTAGTATGCAGCAGAGCTATCAAAAAGTGCCCAAATAATATACACGTTAATTCGAACGCGTTTTGTACGTAAAGTTGCAATCCGTGGGCTATATAGGGCACTTCGCGATGCCTATCGATGTTCTATACCATGCCATTGTAACTATCATATCTTAGCGTTCGCATACAGTAACTAAAGTTGTGACCTTGAGCGCTCCGTCATAAGTAGATAACTACTACACGATAGAAAAGACGTTCAAGAGAAAACGGACTAAGTTTTACTGCAATTAGCATGCAGCAGATCTTTCAAAAAGTGCCCAAATAATATACACGTTAATTCGAACGCGTTTTGTACGCAAAGTAGCAATCCACGGGCTATAGAGGGTACTTCGCGATGCCTATCGATGTTCTATACCAGGCCATTGTAACTATCATATCTTAGCGTTCGCATACAGTAACTAGAGTTGTGACCTTGAACGCTCCTTCATAAGTAGATAAATCCTACACGATAGAAAAGACATTCAAGAGAAAACGGACTAAGTTTTACGGCAATTAGCATGCAGCAGAGCTGCCAAATAATGCCCAGATGATATACACGAAAAATCGAATGCGTTTTCTAAACAAAGCTGCAATCCGAGGGCTATTGAGGACACTTCGCGATGGCTATCCATGTTCTATACCATGTCAATGTTACTATCATATCTTAGGGTTCGCATAGAGCACAAGGAGCTGTGACCTTGAACGCTCCTTCATTTGTAGATTACTGCTACATGATAGAAAAGACATACAAGTGAAAATTCATTTAGTTTTACTGCAATTAGCATGCAGCGGAGCTGCCAAATAATGCCCAGATAATATACACGTTAATTCGAATGCGTTTTGTAAATAAAGCAGCAATCCGTGGGCTATTAAGGACACTTCGCGATGCCTATCCATTTTCTATACCATGCCATTGTAACTACCATTTCTTAGCGTTCGCATACAGCACCTAGAGTTGTGCCGTTGAACGCTCCTTCATAAGTAGAAAACTCCTACAAGATAGAAAAGACGTTCAAGAGAAAACAGACTAAGTTTTACTGCAATTAGCATGCAGCAGAGCAGCCAAATAAAGCCTAGATAATATACACGAAAATTCGAATGCGTTTTGTAAACAAAGCAGCAATCCGTGGGCTATTGAGGACACTCGCGATCCCTATCCATATTCTATACCATGTCAATGTTACTATCATATCTTAGGGTTCGCATAGAGCATAAAGAGCTGTGACCTTGAACGCTCCATCATTCGTAGATTACTGCTACATGATAGAAAAGACGTACAAGTGAAAATTCATTTAGTTTTACTGCAATTAGCATGCAGCAGATCTTTCAAAAAGTGCCCAAATAATATACACGTTAATTCGATCGCGTTTTGTACGTAAAGTTGCAATCCGTGGGCTGTATAGGGCACTTCGCGATGGCTATCGACGTTCTATACCATGCCATTGTAACTATCAAATCTTAGCGTTCACATACAGTAACTAGAGTTGTGACCTTGAAAGCTCCTTCATAAGTAGATAACTCGTACATGATAGAAAAGACAATCAAGAGAAACCGGTCTAAGTTTTACTGCAATTAGTATGCAGCAGAGCTTTCAAAAACTGCCCAAATAATATACACGTTAATTCGAACGCGTTTTGTACGCAAAGTAGCAATCCGCGGGTACTTCGCGATGCCTATCGATGTTCTATACCAGGCCATTGTAACTATCATATCTTAGCGTTCGCATACAGTAACTAGAGTTGTGACCTTGAATGCTCCTTCATAAGTAGATAACTCCTACACGATAGAAAAGACATTCAACAGAAAACGGACTAAGTTTTACTGCAATTAGCATGCAGCAGAGCTGCCAAATAATGACCAGATGATATACACGAAAATTCGAATGCGTTTTCTAAACAAAGCAGCAATCCGAGGGCTATTGAGGACACTTCGCGATGCCTATCCATGTTTTATACCATGTCAATGTTACTATCATATCTTAGGGTTCGCATAGAGCACAAAGAGCTGTGACCTTGAACGCTCCTTCATTTGTAGATTACTGCTACATGATAGAAAAGACGTACAAGTTCAAATTCATTTAGTTTTACTGCAATTAGCATGCAGCAGAGCTGCCAAATAATGCCCAGACAATACACACGTTAATTCGAATGCGTTTTGTAAACAAAGCAGCAATCCGTGGGCTGTTAAGGACACTTCGCGATGCCTATCCATTTTCTATACCATGCCATTGTAACTACCATATCTTAGCGTTCGCATACAGCACATAGAGTTGTGACGTTGAACGCTCCTTCATAAGTAGATAACTCCTACAAGATAGAAAAGACGTTCAAGAGAAAACGGACTAAGTTTTACTGAAATTAGCATGCAGCAGAGCTGCCAAATAATGCCCAGATAATATACACGTTAATTCGAATGAGTTTTGTAAACAAAGCAGCAATCCGTGGGCTATTAAGGACACTTCGTGATGCCTATCGATGTTCTATACCATGCCATTGTAACTATCATATCTTAGCCTTCACATACAGTAACTAAAGTTGTGACCTTGAATGCTCCTTCATAAGTAGATAACTCCTACACGATAGAAAAAACGTTCAAGAGAAAACGGACTAAGTTTTACTGCAATTAGCATGCAGCAGAACTTTCAAAAATTGCCCAAATAATATACATGTTAATTCGAACGCGTTTTGTACGCAAAGTAGCAATCCGCAGGCTATATAAGGCACTTCGCGAAACCTATCCATGTTCTATGCCATGTCAATGTTACTATCATATCTTAGGGTTCGCATAGAGCACAAAGAGCTGTGACCTTGAACGCTCCTTCATAAGTAGATATCTCCTACATGATAGAAAAGACATTCAAGAGAAACCGGTCTAAGTTTTACTGCAATTAGTATGCAGCAGAGCTTTCAAAAACTGCCCAAATAATATACACGTTAATTCGAACGCGTTTTGTACGAAAAGTTGCAATCCGTGGGCTATTTAGGGCACTTCGCGATGCCAATCGATATCCTATACCATGCCATTGTAACTATCATATCTTAGAGTTCGCATACAGTAACTAAAGTTGTGACCTTGAACGCTCCTTCATAAATAGATAACTCCTACACGATAGAAAAGACGTTCAATAGAAAACGGACTAAGTTTTACTGCAATTAGCATGCAGCAGAACTTTCAAAAAGTGCCCAAATAATATACATGTTAATTCGAACGCGTTTTGTACGCAAAGTAGCAATCCGCAGGCTATATAACGCACTTCGCGAAACCTATCCATGTTCTATACCATGTCAATGTTACTATCATATCTTAGGGTTCGCATAGAGCACAAAGAGCTGTGACCTTGAACGCTCCTTCATTCGTAGATTACTGCTACATGATAGAAAAGACGTACAAGTGAAAATTCATTTAGTTTTACTGCAATTAGCATGTAGCAAGGCTGCCAAATAATGCCCAGAAAATATACACGTTAATTCGAATGCGTTTTGTAAACAAAGCAGCAATCCGTGGGGTATTAAGGACACTTCGCGATGCCTATCCATTTTCTATACCATGCCATTGTAACTACCATATCTTAGCGTTCGCATACAGCACCTAGAGTTGTGACCTTGAACGCTCCTTCATAAGTAGATAACTCCTACACGATAGAAAAGACGTTAAAGAGAAAACGGTCTAAGTTTTACTGCAATTAGTATGCAGCAGATCTTTCAAAAAGTGCCCAAATAATATACACGTTAATTCGAACGCGTTTTGTACGAAAAGTTGCAATCCGTGGGCTATATAGGGCACTTCGCGATGCCTATCGATGTTCTATACCATGCCATTGTAACTATCATATCTTAGCGTTCGCATACAGTAACTAAAGTTGTGACCTTGAACGCTCCTTCATAAGTAGATAACTCCTACACGATAGAAAAGACGTTCAAGAGAAAACGGACTAAGTTTTACTGCAATTAGCAGGCAGCAGAACTTTCAAAAAGTGCCCAAATAATATACACGTTAATTCGAACGCGTTTTGTACGCAAAGTAGCAATCCGCGGGCTATATAAGGCACTTCGCGAAGCCTATCCATGTTCTATACCATGCTATTGTAACTATCTTATCTTAGCGTTCGCATACAGTAACTAGAGTGGTGACCTTGAACGCTCCTTCATAAGTAGATAACTCCTACAAGATAGAAAAGACGTTCGAGAGAAAACGGACTAAGTTTTACTGCAATTAGCAGGCAGCAGAACTTTCAAAAAGTGCCCAAATAATATACACGTTAATTCGAACGCGTTTTGTACGCAAAGTAGCAATCCGCGGGCTATATAAGGCACTTCGCGAAGCCTATCCATGTTCTATACCATGTCAATGTTACTATCATATCTTAGGGTTCGCATAGAGCACAAAGAGCTGTGACCTTGAACGCTCCTTCATTCGTAGATTACTGCTACATGATAAAAATAACGTACAAGTGAATATCCATTTAGTTTTACTGCAATTAGCATGCAGCAGATCTTTCAAAAAGTACCCAAATAATATACACGTTAATTCGATCGCGTTTTGAACGTAAAGTTTCAATCCGTGGGCTATATAGGGCACTTCGCGATGGCTATCGACGTTCTATACCATGCCATTGTAACTATCATATCTTAGCGTTCGCATACAGTAACTAGAGTTGTGATATTGAACGCTCCTTCATAAGTAGATAACTCCTACACGATAGAAAAGACATTCAAGAGAAAACGGACTAAATTTTACTGCAATTAGCATGCAGCAGAACTGGCAAATAATGCCCAGATGATATACACGAAAATTCGAATGCGTTTTCTAAACAAAACAGTAATCCGTGGGCTATTGAGGACACTTCGCGATGCCTATCCATGTTCTATACCATGCCATTGTAACTATTATATCTTAGCGTTCGCATACGGTCACTAGAGTTGTGACCTTGAACGCTCCTTCATACGTAGATATCTCCCACACGATGGAAAAGGAGTACAAGAGAAAACGGTCCAAGTTTTAATTCAATTAGCATGCAGCAGAGCTGCCAAATAATGCCCTGATGATATACACGAAAATTCGAATGCGTTTTATAAACAAAGCAGCAATCCGTGGGCTATTGAGGACACTTCGCGATGCCTATCCATGTTCTATACCATGCCATTGTAACTATTATATCTTAGCGTTCGCATACGGTCACTAGAGTTGTGACCTTGAACGCTTCTTCATAAGTAGATAACTCCTACAAGATAGAAAAGACGTTCAAGAGAAAACGGTCTAAGTTTTACTGCAATTAGTATGCAGCAGAGCTTTAAAAAAGTGTCCAAATAATATACACGTTAAATCGAACGCGTTTTGTACGAAAAGTTGCAATCCGTGGGCTATATAGGGCACTTCGCGATGCCAATCGATGTCCTATACCATGCCATTGTAACTATCATATCTTAGCGTTCGCATACAGTAACTAAAGTTGTGACGTTGAACGCTCCTTCATAAGTAGATAACTTCTACAAGATAGAAAAGACGTTCAAGAGAAAGCGGTCTAAGTTTTACTGCAATTAGTATGCAACAGAGCTTTCAAAAAGTGCCCAAATAATACACACAGTAATTCGATCGCGTTTTGTATGTAAAGTTGCAATCCGTGGGCTATATAGGGCACTTCGGGATGCTTATCGATGTTCTATACCATGCCATTGTAACTATCATATCTTAGCGTTCGCATACAGTAACTAGAGTTGTGACCTTGAACGCTCCTTCATACGTAGATATCTCCCACACGATGGAAAAGACGTACAAGAGAAAACGGTCCAAGTTTTAATTCAATTAGCATGCAGCAGAGCTGCCAAATAATGCCCTGATGATATACACGAAAATTCGAATGCGTTTTATAAACAAAGCAGCAATCCGTGGGCTATTGAGGACACTTCGCGATGCCTGTCCATGTTCTATACCATGTGATTGTTACTATCATATCTTAGGGATCGCATAGAGCACAAAGAGCTGTGACCTTGAACGCTCCTTCATTTGTAGATTACTGCTACATGATAGAAAAGACGTACAAGTGAAAATTCATTTAGTTTTACTGCAATTAACATGCAGCAGAGCTGCCAAATATTGCCCAGATAATATATACGTTAATTCGAATGCGTTTTGTAAACAAAGCAGCAATCCGTGGGCTATTAAGGACACTTCGCGATGCCTGTCCATGTTCTATACCATGTGATCGTTACTATCATATCTTAGGGATCGCATAGAGCACAAAGAGCTATCTGGGCATTATTTATTGGCTCAAAAATAATATCTGGGCATTATTATTGAGGAAGCTATCTGGGCATTATTATTGAGGATACTATCTGGGCATTATTTGGCAGCTCTGCTGCATGCTAATTGCAGTAAAACTTAGTCCGTTTTCTCTTGAACGTCTTTTCTATTGTGTAGGAGTTATCTACTTATGAAGGAGCGTTCAAGGTCACAACTCTAGTTACTGTATGCGAACGCTTAGATATGATAGTTACAATGGCATGGTATAGAAAATGGATAGGCATCGCGAAGTGTCCTTAATAGCCCACGGATTGCTTCTTTGTTTACAAAACGCATTCCAATTAACGTGTATATTATCTGGGCATTATTTGGCAGCCTTGCTGCTTGCTAATTGCAGTAAAATTAAATGAATTTTCACTTGTACGTCTTTTCTATCATGTAGCAGTAATCTACGAATGAAGGAGCATTCAAGGTCACAGCTCTTTGTGCTCTATGCGAACCATAAGATATAATAGTAACATTGAAATGGTATAGAACATCGATAGGCTTCGCGAAGTGCCTTATATAGCCCGCGGATTGCTTCTTTGCGTACAAAACGTGTTCGAATTAACGTGTATATTATTTGGGCACTTTTTGAAAGTTCTGCTGCATGCTAATTGCAGTAAAACTTAGTCCGTTTTTTCTTGAACGTCTTTTCTATCTTGTAGGAGTTATCTACTTATGAAGGAGCGTTCAAGGTCACCACTCTAGTTACTGTATGCGAACGCTAAGATAAGATAGTTACAATAGCATTGTATAGAACATGGATAGGCTTCGCGAAGTGCCTTATATAGCCCGCGGATTGCTACTTTGCGTACCAAACGCGTTCGAATTAACGTGTATATTATCTGGGCAATATTTGGCAGCTCCGCTGCATGCTAATTGCAGTAAAACTAAATGAATTTTCACTTGTATGTCTTTTCTATCATGTAGCAGTAATCTACAAATGAAGGAGCGTTCAAGGTCACAGCTCCTTGTGCTCTATGCGAACCCTAAGATATGATAGTAACATTGACATGGTATAGAACATGGATAGCCATCGCGAAGTGTCCTCAATAGCCCTCGGATTGCAGCTTTGTTTAGAAAACGCATTCGATTTTTCGTGTATATCATCTGGGCATTATTTGGCAGATCTGCTGCATGCTAATTGCCGTAAAACTTAGTCCGTTTTCTCTTGAATGTCTTTTCTATCTTGTAGGAGTTATCTACTTATGAAGGAGCGTTCAAGGTCACCACTCTAGTTACTGTATGCGAACGCTAAAATAAGATAGTTACAATAGCATGGTATAAAACATCGATAGGCATCGCGAAGTGCCCTATATAGTCCACGGATCGCAACTTTACGTACAAAAAGCGATCGAATTAATGTGTGTAGATCACAACTCTAGTTACTGTATGCGAACGCTAAGATATGAGAGTTACAATGGCCTGGTATAGAACATCGATAGGCATCGCGAAGTACCCTATATAGCCCGCGGATTGCTACTTTGCGTACAAAACGCGTTCGAATTAACGTGTATATTATTTGGGCACTTTTTTAAAGCTCTGCTGCATACTAATTGCAGTAAAACTTATTCCGTTTTCTCTTGAACGTCTTTTCTATCGTGTAGGAGTTATCTACTTATGAAGGAGCGTTCAAGGTCACAACTCTAGGTGCTGTATGCGAACGCTAAGATATGGTAGTTACAATGGCATGGTATAGAAAATGGATAGGCATCGCGAAGTGTCCTTAATACCCCACGGATTGCTGCTTTGTTTACAAAACGCATTCGAATTAACGTGTATATTTTCTGGGCATTATTTGGCAGCCTTGCTACATGCTAATTGCAGTAAAACTAAATGAATTTTCACTTGTACGTCTTTTCTATCATGTAGCAGTAATCTACGAATGAAGGAGCGTTCAAGGTCACAGCTCTTTGTGCTCTATGCGAACCCTAAGATATGAGAGTAACATTGACATGGTATAGAACATGGATAGGAATCGCGAAGTGTCCATAATAGCCCACGGATTGCTGCTTTGTTTACAAAACGCATTCGAATTAACGTGTATATTGTCTGGGCATTATTTGGCAGCTCTGCTGCATGCTAATTGCAGTAAAATTTAGTCCATTTTCTCTTGAACGTCTTTTCTATAGTGTAGGAGTTATCTACTTATGAAGGAGCGTTCAAGGTCACAACTCTAGGTGTTGAATGCGAACGCTAAGATATGGTAGTTACAATGTCATGTTATAGAAAATAGATAGGCATCGCAAAGTGTCCTTAATAGCCCACGGATTGCTGCTTTGTTTAAAAAACGCATTCGAATTAACGTGTATTTTATCTGGGCATTATTTGGCAGCTCTGCTGCATGCTAATTGCAGTAAAACTTAGTCCATTTTCTATTGAACGTCTTTTCTATCGTGTAGGAGTTATGTATTTATGAAGGAGCGTTCAAGGTCACAACTTTAGTTACTGTATGCGAACGCTAAGATATGATAGTTACAATGGCATGGTATAGAACGTCGATAGCCATCGCGAAGTGCAATATATAGCCCACGGATTGAAACCTTACGTACAAAACGCGATCGAATTAACGTGTATATTATTTGGGTACTTTTTGAAAGATCTGCTGCATGCTAATTGCAGTAAAACTAAATGAATTTTCACTTGTACGTTATTTTTATCATGTAGCAGTAATCTACGAATGAAGGAGCGTTCAAGGTCACAGCTCTTTGTGCACTATGCGAACCCTAAGATATGATAGTAACATTGACATGGTATAGAACATGGATAGGCTTCGCGAAGTGCCTTATATAGCTCGCGGATTGCTACTTTGCGTACAAAACGCGTTCGAATTAACGTGTATATTATTTGGGCACTTTTTGATAGCTCTGCTGCATACTAATTGCAGTAAAACTTAGACCGGTTTCTCTTGAACGTCTTTTCTATCATGTAGTAGTTATCTACTTATGAAGGAGCGTTCAAGGTCACAGCTCTTTGTGCTCTATGCGAACCCTAAGATATGATAGTAACATTGACATGGTATAGAACATGGATAGGCTTCGTGAAGTGCCTTATATAGACTGCGGATTGCTACTTTGCGTACAAAACGCGTTCGAATTAACATGTATATTATTTGGGCACTTTTTGAAAGTTCTGCTGCATGCTAATTGCAGTAAAACAGTCCTTTTTCTCTTGAACGTCTTTTCTATCGTGTAGGAGTTATCTACTTATGAAGGAGCATTCAAGGTCACAACTTTAATTACTGTATGCGAACGCTAAGAAATGATAGTTACAATGGCATGGCATGAACATCGATAGGCATCGCGAAGTGTCCTTAATAGCCCACGGATTGCTGCTTTGTTTACAAAACGCATTCGAATTAACGTGTATATTATCTGGGCATTATTTGGCAGCCATGCTGCATGCTAATTGCAGTAAAATTTAGTCCATTTTCTCTTGAACGTCTTTTCTATCGTGTAGGAGTTATCTACTTATGAAGGAGCGTTCAAGGTCACAACTTTAGTTACTGTATGCGAACGCTAAGATATGATAGTTACAATGGCATGGTATAGAACATCGATAGGCATCGCGAAGTGCCCTATATAGCCCACGGATTGCAACTTTTCGTACAAAACGCGTTCGAATTAACGTGTATATTATTTGGGCACTTTTTGAAAGATCTGCTGCATACTAATTGCAGTAAAACTTAGACCGTTTTCTCTTGAACATATTTTCTATCGTGTAGGAGTTATCTACTTATGAAGGAGCGTTCAAGGTCACAACTCTAGGTGCTGTATGCGAACGCTAAGATATGGTAGTTACAATGGCATGGTATAGAAAATGGATAGGCATCGCGAAGTGTCCTTAATAGCCCACGTATTGCTGCTTTGTTTACAAAACGCATTCGAATTAACGTGTATATTTTCTGGGCATTATTTGGCAGCCTTGCTACATGCTAATTGCAGTAAAACTAAATGAATTCTCACTTGTACGTCTTTTCTATCGTGTAGGAGTTATCTACTTATGAAGGAGCGTTCAAGGTCACAACTCTAGTTACTGTATGCGAACGCTAAGATATGAGAGTTACAATGGCCTGGTATAGAACATCGATAGGCATCGCGAAGTACCCTATATAGCCCGCGGATTGCTACTTTGCGTACAAAACGCGTTCGAATTAACGTGTATATTATTTGGGCACTTTTTTAAAGCTCTGCTGAATACTAATTGCAGTAAAACTTATTCCGTTTTCTCTTGAACGTCTTTTCTATCGTGTAGGAGTTATCTACTTATGAAGGAGCGTTCAAGGTCACAACTTTAGTTACTGTATGCGAACGCTAAGATAAGATAGTTACAATAGCATGGTATAGAACATCGATAGGCATCGCGAAGTGCCCTATATAGCCCACGGATTGCAACTTTACGTACAAAACGCGATCGAATTAATGTGTGTATTATTTGGGCACTTTTTGAAAGCTCTGTTGCATACTAATTGCAGTAAAACTTAGACCGTTTTCTCTTGAACGTTTTTTCTATCGTGTAGAAGTTATCTACTTATGAAGGAGCGTTCAAGGTCAGAAATCTAGGTGCTATATGCGAACGCTAAGATATGGTAGTTTCAATGGCATGGTATAGAAAATGGATAGGCATCGCTAAGTGTCCTTAATAGCCCACGGATTGCTGCTTTGTTTACAAAACGCATTCGAATTAACGTGTATATTATCTGGGCATTATTTGGCAGCTCTGCTGCATGCTAATTGCAGTAAAACTTAGTCCGTTTTCTCTTGAACGTCTTTTCTATCGCGTAGGAGTTATCTACTTATGAAGGAGCGTTCAAGGTCACAACTCTAGTTACTGTATGCGAACGCTAAGATATGATAGTTACAATGGCCTGGTATGCCTGGTATAGAACATCGATAGGCATCGCGAAGTGCCCTATATAGCCCGCGGATTGCTACTTTGGGTACAAAACGCGTTCGAATTAACCTGTATATTATTTGGGCACTTTTTGAAAGCTCTGCTGCATACTAATTGCAGTAAAACTTAGACCGGTTTCTCTTGAACGGCTTTTCTATCATGTAGGAGTTATCTACTTATGAAGGCGCGTTCAAGATCACAACTCTAGTTACTGTATGCGAACGCTAAGATATGATAGTTACAATGGCATGGTATAGAACGTCGATAGCCATCGCGAAGTGCCCTATATAGCCCACGGATTGAAACTTTACATACAAAACGCGATCGAATTAATGTGTGTATTATTTGGGCACTTTTTGAAAGCTAATTGCAGTAAAACTTAGACCGTTTTCTCTTGAACGTCTTTTCTATCTTGTAGGAGTTATCTACTTATGAAGGAGCGTTCAACGTCACAACTCTAGGCGCTGTATGCGAACGCTAAGATATGAGAGTTACAATGGCCTGGTATAGAACATCGATAGGCATCGCGAAGTGCCCTATATAGCCCACGGATTGCAACTTTTCGTTCAAAACGCGTTCGAATTAACGTGTATATTAATTGGGCACTTTTTGAAAGATCTGCTGCATACTAATTGCAGTAAAACTTAGACCGTTTTCTCTTGAACGTCTTTTCTATCGTGTAGGAGTTATCTACTTATGAAGGAGCGTTCAAGGTCACAACTCTAGGTATTGAATGCGAACGCTAAGATATGGTAGTTACAATGTCATGTGATAGAAAATAGATAAGCATCGCAAAGTGTCCTTAATAGCCCACGGATTGCTGCTTTGTTTAAAAAACGCATTCGAATTAACGTGTATTTTATCTGGGCATTATTTGGCAGCTCTGCTGCATGCTAATTGCAGTAAAACTTAGTCCATTCTCTATTGAACGTCTTTTCTATCGTGTAGGAGTTATGTATTTATGAAGGAGCGTTCAAGGTCACAACTTTAGATACTGTATACGAACGCTAAGATATGATAGTTACAATGGCATGGTATAGAACGTCGATAGCCATCGCGAAGTGCCCTATATAGCCCACGGATTGCAACTTTACGTACAAAACGCGATCGAATTAACGTGTATATTATTTGAGCAGTTTTTGAAAGGTCTGCTGCATACTAATTGCAGTAAAACTTAGACCGGTTTCTCTTGAATGTCTTTTCTATCATGTAGGAGTTATCTACTTATGAAGGAGCGTTCAAGGTCACAGCTCTTTGTGCTCTATGCGAACCCTAAGATATGATAGTAACATTGACATGGTATAGAACATGGATAGGCTTCGTGAAGTGTCTTATATAGCCTGCGGATTGCTACTTTGCGTACAAAACGCGTTCGAATTAACATGTATATTATTTGGGCACTTTTTGAAAGTTCTGCTGCATGCTAATTGCAGTAAAACTTAGTCCGTTTTCTCTTGAACGTCTTTTCTATCGTGTAGGAGTTATCTACTTATGAAGGAGCATTCAAGGTCACAACTTTAGTTACTGTATGCGAACGCTAAGATATGATAGTTACAATGGCATGGTATAGAACATCGATAGGCATCGCGAAGTGTCCTTAATAGCCCACGGATTGCAGCTTTGTTTACAAAACGCATTCGAATTAACGTGTATATTATCTGGGCATTATTTGGCAGCTCTGATGCATGCTAATTGCAGTAAAATTTAGTCAATTTTCTCTTGAACGTCTTTTCTATCGTGTAGGAGTTATCTACTTATGAAGGAGCTTTCAAGGTCACAACTTTAGTTACTGTATGCGAACGGTAAGATATGATAGTTACAATGGCATGGTATAGAACATCGATAGGCATCGCGAAGTGCCCTATATAGCCCACGGATTGCAACTTTTCGTACAAAACGCGTTCGAATTAACGTGTATATTATTTGGGCACTTTTTGAAAGATCTGCTGCATACTAATTGCAGTAAAATTTAGACCGATTTCTCTTGAACGTCTTTTCTATCGTGTAGGAGTTATCTACTTATGAAGGAGCGTTCAAGGTCACAACTCAAGGTGTTGTATGCGAACGCTAAGATATGGTAGTTACAATGGCATTGTATAGAAAATGGATAGGCATCGCGAAGTGTCCTTAATAGCCCACGGATTGCTGCTTTGTTTACAAAACGCATTCGAATTAACGTGTATATTTTCTGGGCATTATTTGGCAGCCTTGCTACAGCTAATTGCAGTAAAACTAAATGAATTTTCACTTGTACGTCTTTTCTATCATGTAGCAGTAATCTACGAATGAAGGAGCGTTCAAGGTCACAGATCTTTGTGCTCTATGCGAACCCTAAGATATGATAGTAACATTGACATGGTATAGAACATGGATAGGCATCGCGAAGTGTCCTTAATAGCCCACGGATTGCTGCTTTGTTTACAAAACGCATTCGAATTAACGTGTATATTATCTGGGCATTATTTGGCAGCTCTGCTGCATGCTAATTGCAGTAAAACTTAGTCCATTTTCTCTTGAACGTCTTTTCTATCGTGTAGGAGTTATCTACTTATGAAGGAGCATTCAAGGTCACAACTCTAGTTACCGTGTGCGAACGCTAAGATATGATAGTTACAATGGCATGGTATAGAAAATGGATAGGCATCGCGAAGTGTCCTTAATAGCCCACGGATTGCTGCTTTGTTTACAAAACGCATTCGAATTAACGTATATATTATCTGGGCATTATTTGGCAGCTCTGCTGCATGTTAATTGCAGAAAAACTAAATGAATTTTCACTTGTACGTCTTTTCTATCATGTAGCAGTAATCTACAAATGAAGGAGCGTTCAAGGTCACAGCTCTTTGTGCTCTATGCGAACCCTAAGATATGATAGTAACAATCACATGGTATAGAACATGGACAGGCACCGCAAAGTGTCCTCAATAGCCCACGGATTGCTGCTTTGTTTATAAAACGCATTCGAATTTTCGTGTATATCATCAGGGCATTATTTGGCAGCTCTGCTGCATGCTAATTGAATTAAAACTTGGACCGTTTTCTCTTGTACTTCTTTCCATCGTGTGGGAGATATCTACGTATGAAGGAGCGTTCAAGGTCACAACTCTAGTTACTGTGTGCGAACGCTAAGATATGATAGTTACAATGGCATGGTATAGAACATCGATAGGCATCCCGAAGTGCCCTATATAGCCCACGGATTGCAACTTTACGTACAAAACGCGATCGAATTAATGTGTGTATTATTTGGGCACTTTTTGAAAGCTCTGTTGCATACTAATTGCAGTAAAACTTAGACCGTTTTCTCTTGAACGTCTTTTCTATCTTGTAGGAGTTATCTACTTATGAAGGAGCGTTCAACGTCACAACTCTAGGTGCTGTATGCGAACGCTAAGATATGAGAGTTACAATGGCCTGGTATAGAACATCGATAGGCATCGCGAAGTGCCCTATATAGCCCACGGATTGCAACTTTTGTGTATATTATTTGGGCACTTTTTGAAAGATCTGCTGCATACTAATTGCAGTAAAACTTAGACCGTTTTCTCTTGAACGTCTTTTCTATCGTGTAGGAGTTATCTACTTATGAAGGAGCGTTCAAGGTCACAACTCTAGGTGTTGAATGCGAACGCTAAGATATGGTAGTTACAATGTCATGTTATAGAAAATAGATAGGCATCGCAAAGTGTCCTTAATGGCCCACGGATTGCTGCTTTGTTTAAAAAACTCATTCGAATTAACGTGTACTTTATCTCGGCATTATTTGGAAGCTCTGCTGCATGCTAATTGCAGTAAAACTTAGTTTGTTTTCTCTTGAATGTCTTTTCCATTGTGTAGGAGTTATCTACTTATGAAGGAGCGTTCAAGGTCACAACTCTAGTTACTGTATGCGAACGCTAAGATATGATAGTTACAATGGCATGGTATAGAAAATGGATAGGCATCGCGAAGTGTCCTTAATAGCCCACGGATTGCTGCTTGGTTTACAAAACGCATTCGAATTAACGTGTATATTATCTGGGCACTATTTGGTAGCTCTGCTGCATGCTAATTGCAGTAAAACTAAATGAATTTTCACTTGTACGTCTTTTCTATCATGTAGCAGTAATCTACAAATGAAGGAGCGTTCAAGGTCACAGCTCTTTGTGCTCTATGCGAACCCTAAGATATGATAGTAACATTGACATGGTATAGAACATGGATAGGCATCGCGAAGTGTCCTCAATAGCCCACGGATTGCTGCTTTGTTTAGAAAACGCATTCGAATTTTCGTGTATATCATCTGGGCATTATTTGGCAGCTCTGCTGCATGCTAATTGCAGTAAAATTTAGTCCGTTTTCTCTTGAATGTCTTTTCTATCGCGTAGGAGTTATCTACTTATGAAGGAGCATTCAAGGTGACAACTCTAGTTACCGTATGCGAACGCTAAGATATGATAGTTACAATGGCATGGTATAGAAAATGGATAGGCATCGCGAAGTGTCCTTAATAGCCCACGGATTGCTGCTTTGTTTACAAAACGCATTCGAATTAACGTGTATATTTTCTGGGCATTATTTGGCAGCCTTGCTACATGCTAATTGCAGTAAAACTAAATGAATTTTCACTTGTACGTCTTTTCTATCATGTAGCAGTAATCTACGAATGAAGGAGCGTTCAAGGTCACAGCTCTTTGTGCTCTATGCGAACCCTAAGATATGATAGTAACATTGACATGGTATAGAACATGGATAGCCATCGCGAAGTGTCCTTAATAGCCCACGGATTGCTGCTTTGTTTACAAAACGCATTCGAATTAACGTGTATATTATCTGGGCATTATTTGGCAGCTCTGCTGCATGCTAATTGCAGTAAAACTTAGTCCGTTTTCTCTTGAACATCTTTTCTATTGTGTAGGAGTTATCTACTTATGAAGGAGCCGTCAAGGTCACAACTCTAGTTACCGTATGCGAACGCTAAGATATGATAGTTACAATGGCATGGTATAGCAAATGGATAGGCATCGCGAAGTGTCCTTAATAGCCCACGGATTGCTGCTTTGTTTACAAAACGCATTCGAATTAACGTCTATATTATCTGGGCATTATTTGGCAGCTCTGCTGCATGTTAATTGCAGTAAAACTGAATTAATTTTCAAATGTACGTCTTTTCTATCATGTAGCAGTAATCTACAAATGAAGGAGCGTTCAAGGTCACAGCTCTTTGTGCTCTATGCGAACCCTAAGATATGATAGTAACAATCACATGGTATAGAACATGGACAGGCATCGCGAAGTGTCCTCAATAGCCCACGGATTGCTGCTTTGTTTATAAAACGCATTCGAATTTTCGTGTATATCATCAGGGCATTATTTGGCAGCTCTGCTGCATGCTAATTGAATTAAAACTTGGACAGTTTTCTCTTGTACGTCTTTTCCATCGTGTGGGAGATATCTACGTATGAAGGAGCGTTCAAGGTCACAACTCTAGTTACTGTATGCGAACGCTAAGATATGAGAGTTACAATGGACTGGTATAGAACATCGATAGGCATCGCGAAGTACCCTATATAGCCCGCGGATTGCTACTTTGCGTACAAAACGCGATCGAATTAATGTGTGTATTATTTGGGCACTTTTTGAATGCTCTGTTGCATACTAATTGCAGTAAAACTTAGACCGTTTTCTCTTGAACGTTTTTTCTATCGTGTAGAAGTTATCTACTTATGAAGGAGCGTTCAAGGTCAGAACTCTAGGTGCTATATGCGAACGCTAAGATATGGTAGTTTCAATGGCATGGTTTAGAAAATGGATAGGCATCGCTAAGTGTCCTTTATAGCCCACGGATTGCTGCTTTGTTTACAAAACGCATTCGAATTAACGTGTATATTATCTGGGCATTATTTGGCAGCTCTGCTGCATGCTAATTGCAGTAAAACTTAGTCCGTTTTCACTTGAACATCTTTTCTATTGTGTAGGAGTTATCTACTTATGAAGGAGCCGTCAAGGTCACAACTCTAGTTACCGTATGCGAACGCTAAGATATGATAGTTACAATGGCATGGTATAGCAAATGGATAGGCATCGCGAAGTGTCCTTAATAGCCCACGGATTGCTGCTTTGTTTACAAAACGCATTCGAATTAACGTCTATATTATCTGGGCATTATTTGGCAGCTCTGCTGCATGTTAATTGCAGTAAAACTGAATTAATTTTCACATGTACGTCTTTTCTATCATGTAGCAGTAATCTACAAATGAAGGAGCGTTCAAGGTCACAGCTCTTTGTGCTCTATGCGAACCCTAAGATATGATAGTAACAATCACATGGTATAGAACATGGACAGGCATCGCGAAGTGTCCTCAATAGCCCACGGATTGCTGCTTTGTTTATAAAACGCATTCGAATTTTCGTGTATATCATCAGGGCATTATTTGGCAGCTCTGCTGCATGCTAATTGAATTAAAACTTGGACAGTTTTCTCTTGTACGTCTTTTCCATCGTGTGGGAGATATCTACGTATGAAGGAGCGTTCAAGGTCACAACTCTAGTTACTGTATGCGAACGCTAAGATATGAGAGTTACAATGGACTGGTATAGAACATCGATAGGCATCGCGAAGTACCCTATATAGCCCGCGGATTGCTACTTTGCGTACAAAACGCGATCGAATTAATGTGTGTATTATTTGGGCACTTTTTGAATGCTCTGTTGCATACTAATTGCAGTAAAACTTAGACCGTTTTCTCTTGAACGTTTTTTCTATCGTGTAGAAGTTATCTACTTATGAAGGAGCGTTCAAGGTCAGAACTCTAGGTGCTATATGCGAACGCTAAGATATGGTAGTTTCAATGGCATGGTTTAGAAAATGGATAGGCATCGCTAAGTGTCCTTTATAGCCCACGGATTGCTGCTTTGTTTACAAAACGCATTCGAATTAACGTGTATATTATCTGGGCATTATTTGGCAGCTCTGCTGCATGCTAATTGCAGTAAAACTTAGTCCGTTTTCTCTTGAACGTCTTCTCTATTGTGTAGGAGTTATCTACTTATGAAGGAGCCGTCAAGGTCACAACTCTAGTTACTGTATGCGAACGCTAAGATATGAGAGTTACAATGGCCTGGTATAGAACATCGATAGGCATCGCGAAGTACCCTATATAGCCCGCGGATTGCTAGGATTGCAGTAAAACTGAATTAATTTTCACATGTACGTCTTTTCTATCATGTAGCAGTAATCTACAAATGAAGGAGCGTTCAAGGTCACAGCTCTTTGTGCTCTATGCGAACCCTAAGATATGATAGTAACAATCACATGGTATAGAACATGGACAGGCATCGCGAAGTGTCCTCAATAGCCCACGGATTGCTGCTTTGTTTATAAAACGCATTCGAATTTTCGTGTATATCATCAGGGCATTATTTGGCAGCTCTGCTGCATGCTAATTGAATTAAAACTTGGACAGTTTTCTCTTGTACGTCTTTTCCATCGTGTGGGAGATATCTACGTATGAAGGAGCGTTCAAGGTCACAACTCTAGTTACTGTATGCGAACGCTAAGATATGAGAGTTACAATGGACTGGTATAGAACATCGATAGGCATCGCGAAGTACCCTATATAGCCCGCGGATTGCTACTTTGCGTACAAAACGCGATCGAATTAATGTGTGTATTATTTGGGCACTTTTTGAATGCTCTGTTGCATACTAATTGCAGTAAAACTTAGACCGTTTTCTCTTGAACGTTTTTTCTATCGTGTAGAAGTTATCTACTTATGAAGGAGCGTTCAAGGTCAGAACTCTAGGTGCTATATGCGAACGCTAAGATATGGTAGTTTCAATGGCATGGTTTAGAAAATGGATAGGCATCGCTAAGTGTCCTTTATAGCCCACGGATTGCTGCTTTGTTTACAAAACGCATTCGAATTAACGTGTATATTATCTGGGCATTATTTGGCAGCTCTGCTGCATGCTAATTGCAGTAAAACTTAGTCCGTTTTCTCTTGAACGTCTTCTCTATTGTGTAGGAGTTATCTACTTATGAAGGAGCCGTCAAGGTCACAACTCTAGTTACTGTATGCGAACGCTAAGATATGAGAGTTACAATGGCCTGGTATAGAACATCGATAGGCATCGCGAAGTACCCTATATAGCCCGCGGATTGCTACTTTGCGTACAAAACGCGTTCGAATTAACGTGTGTATTATTTGGGCATTTTTTTAAAGCTCTGCTGCATACTAATTGCAGTAAAACTTATTCCGTTTTCTCTTGAACGTCTTTTCTATCGTGTAGGAGTTATCTACTTATGAAGGAGCATTCAAGGTCACAACTTTAGTTACTGTATGCGAACGCTAAGATATGATAGTTACAATGGCATGGTATAGAACATCGATAGGCATCGCGAAGTGTCCATCCCACGGATTGCAGCTTTGTTTACAAAACGCATTCGAATTAACGTGTATATTATCTTGGCATTATTTGGCAGCTCTGATGCATGCTAATTGCAGTAAAATTTAGTCCATTTTCTCTTGAACGTCTTTTCTATCGTGTAGGAGTTATCTACTTATGAAGGAGCGTTCAAGGTCACAACTTCAGTTACTGTATGCGAACGCTCAGATATGATAGTTACAATGGCATGGTATAGAACATCGATAGGCATCGCGAAGTGCCCTATATAGCCGACGGATTGCAACTTTTCGTTCAAAACGCGTTCGAATTAACGTGTATATTATTTGGGCACTTTTTGAAAGATCTGCTGCATACTAATTGCAGTAAAACTAAGACCGTTTTCTCTTGAACGTCTTTTATATCGTGTAGGAGTTATCTACTTATGAAGGAGCGTTCAAGGTCACAACTCTAGGTGTTGTATGCGAACGCTAAGATATGATAGTTACAATGGCATGGTATAGAAAATGGATAGGCATCGCGAAGTGTCCTTAATACCCCACGGATTGCTGCTTTGTTTACAAAACGCATTCGAATTAACGTGTATATTTTCTGGGCATTATTTGGCAGCCTTGCTACATGCTAATTGCAGTAAAACTAAATGAATTTTCACTTGTACGTCTTTTCTATCATGTAGCAGTAATCTACGAATGAAGGAGCGTTCAAGGTCACAGCTCTTTGTGCTCTATGCGAACCCTAAGATATGATAGTAACATTGACATGGTATAGAACATGGATAGACATCGCGAAGTGTCCTCAATAGCCCACGGATTGCTGCTTAGTTTACAGAACGCATTCGAATTTTCGTGTATATTATCTAGGCATTATTTGGCAGCTCTGCTGCATGCTAATTGCAGTAAAACTTAGTCCGTTTTCTCTTGAACGTCTTTTCTATCTTGTAGGAGTTATCTACTTATGAAGGAGCGTTCAACGTCACAACTCTAGGTGCTGTATGCGAACGCTAAGATATGGTAGTTACAATGGCATGGTATGGAAAATGGATAGGCATCGCGAAGTGTCCTTAATAGCCCACGGATTGCTGCTTGGTTTACAAAACGCATTCGAATTAACGTGTATATTATCTGGGCACTATTTGGTAGCTCTGCTGCATGCTAATTGCAGTAAAACTAAATGAATTTTCACTTGTACGTCTTTTCTATCATGTAGCAGTAATCTACAAATGAAGGAGCGTTCAAGGTCACAGCTCTTTGTGCTCTATGCGCACCCTAAGATATGATAGTAACATTGACATGGTATAGAACATGGATAGGCATCGCGAAGTGTCCTCAATAGCCCACGGATTGCTGCTTAGTTTACAGAACGCATTCGAATTTTCGTGTATATTATCTAGGCATTATTTGGCAGCTCTGCTGCATGCTAATTGCAGTAAAACTTAGTCCGTTTTCTCTTGAACGTCTTTTCTATCTTGTAGGAGTTATCTACTTATGAAGGAGCGTTCAACGTCACAACTCTAGGTGCTGTATGCGAACGCTAAGATATGGTAGTTACAATGGCATGGTATGGAAAATGGATAGGCATCGCGAAGTGTCCTTAATAGCCCACGGATTGCTGCTTGGTTTACAAAACGCATTCGAATTAACGTGTATATTATCTGGGCACTATTTGGTAGCTCTGCTGCATGCTAATTGCAGTAAAACTAAATGAATTTTCACTTGTACGTCTTTTCTATCATGTAGCAGTAATCTACAAATGAAGGAGCGTTCAAGGTCACAGCTCTTTGTGCTCTATGCGAACCCTAAGATATGATAGTAACATTGACATGGTATAGAACATGGATAGGCATCGCGAAGTGTCCTCAATAGCCCACGGATTGCTGCTTTGTTTAGAAAACGCATTCGAATTTTCGTGTATATCATCTGGGCATTATTTGGCAGCTCTGCTGCATGCTAATTGCAGTAAAATTTAGTCCGTTTTCTCTTGAATGTCTTTTCTATCGCGTAGGAGTTATCTACTTATGAAGGAGCATTCAAGGTCACAACTCTAGTTACCGTATGCGAACGCTAAGATATGATAGTTACAATGGCATGGTATAGAAAATGGATAGGCATCGCGAAGTGTCCTTAATAGCCCACGGATTGCTGCTTTGTTTACAAAACGCATTCGAATTAACGTGTATATTTTCTGGGCATTATTTGGCAGCCTTGCTACATGCTAATTGCAGTAAAACTAAATGAATTTTCACTTGTACGTCTTTTCTATCATGTAGCAGTAATCTACGAATGAAGGAGCGTTCAAGGTCACAGCTCTTTGTGCTCTATGCGAACCCTAAGATATGATAGTAACATTGACATGGTATAGAACATGGATAGCCATCGCGAAGTGTCCTTAATAGCCCACGGATTGCTGCTTTGTTTACAAAACGCATTCGAATTAACGTGTATATTATCTGGGCATTATTTGGCAGCTCTGCTGCATGCTAATTGCAGTAAAACTTAGTCCGTTTTCTCTTGAACATCTTTTCTATTGTGTAGGAGTTATCTACTTATGAAGGAGCCGTCAAGGTCACAACTCTAGTTACCGTATGCGAACGCTAAGATATGATAGTTACAATGGCATGGTATAGCAAATGGATAGGCATCGCGAAGTGTCCTTAATAGCCCACGGATTGCTGCTTTGTTTAGAAAACGCATTCGAATTTTCGTGTATATCATCTGGGCATTATTTGGCAGCTCTGCTGCATGCTAATTGCAGTAAAATTTAGTCCGTTTTCTCTTGAATGTCTTTTCTATCGTGTAGGAGTTATCTACTTATGAAGGAGCGTTCAAGGTCACAACTCTAGTTACTGTATGCGAACGCTAAGATATGATAGTTACAATGGCCTGGTATAGAACATCGATAGGCATCGCGAAGTGCCCTATATAGCCCGCGGATTGCTACTTTGGGTACAAAACGCGTTCGAATTAACCTGTATATTATTTGGGCACTTTTTGAAAGCTCTGCTGCATACTAATTGCAGTAAAACTTAGACCGGTTTCTCTTGAACGGCTTTTCTATCATGTAGGAGTTATCTACTTATGAAGGCGCGTTCAAGATCACAACTCTAGTTACTGTATGCGAACGCTAAGATATGATAGTTACAATGGCATGGTATAGAACGTCGATAGCCATCGCGAAGTGCCCTATATAGCCCACGGATTGAAACTTTACATACCAAACGCGATCGAATTAATGTGTGTATTATTTGGGCACTTTTTGAAAGTTCTGCTGCATGCTAATTGCAGTAAAACTTAATCCGTTTTCTCTTGAACGTCTTTTCTATCTTGTAGGAGTTATCTACTTATGAAGGAGCGTTCAAGGTCACCACTCTAGTTACTGTATGCGAACGCTAAGATAAGATAGTTACAATAGCATGGTATAGAACATCGATAGGCATCGCGAAGTGCCCTATATAGCCCACGGATTGCAACTTTACGTACAAAACGCGATCGAATTAATGTGTGTATTATTTGGGCACTTTTTGAAAGCTCTGTTGCATACTAATTGCAGTAAATCTTAGACCGTTTTCTCTTGAACGTTTTTTCTATCGTGTAGAAGTTATCTACTTATGAAGGAGCGTTCAAGGTCAGAACTCTAGTTACCGTATGCGAACGCTAAGATATGATAGTTACAATGGCATGGTATAGCAAATGGATAGGCATCGCGAAGTGTCCTTAATAGCCCACGGATTGCTGCTTTGTTTACAAAACGCATTCGAATTAACGTATATATTATCTGGGCATTATTTGGCAGCTCTGCTGCATGTTAATTGCAGTAAAACTAAATGATTTTCACTTGTACGTCTTTTCTATCATGTAGCAGTAATCTACAAATGAAGGAGCGTTCAAGGTCACAGCTCTTTGTGCTCTATGCTAACCCTAAGATATGATAGTAACAATCACATGGTATAGAACATGGACAGGCATCGCGAAGTGTCTTCAATAGCCCACGGATTGCTGCTTTCTTTATAAAACGCATTCGAGTTTTCGTGTATATCATCAGGGCATTATTTGGCAGCTCTGCTACATGCTAATTGAATTAAAACTTGGACCGTTTTCTCTTGTACGTCTTTTCCATCGTGTGGGAGATATCTACGTATGAAGGAGCGTTCAAGGTCACAACTCTAGTTACTGTATGCGAACGCTAAGATATGATATTTACAATGGCATGGTGTAGAACATCGATAGGCATCCCGAAGTGCCCTATATAGCCCACGGATTGCAACATTACGTACAAAACGCGATCGAATTAATGTTTGTATTTTTTGGGCACTTTTTGAAAGCTCTGTTGCATACTAATTGCAGTAAAACTTAGACCGTTTTCTCTTGAACGTCTTTTCTATCTTGTAGGAGTTATCTACTTATGAAGGAGCGTTCAACGTCACAACTCTAGGTGCTGTATGCGAACGCTAAGATATGAGAGTTACAATGGGCTGGTATAGAACATCGATAGGCATCGCGAAGTGCCCTATATAGCCCACGGATTGCAACTTTACGTACAAAACGCGATCGAATTAATGTGTGTATTATTTGGGCACTTCTTGAAAGCTCTGTTGCATACTAATTGCAGTAAATCTTAGACCGTTTTCTCTTGAACGTTTTTTCTATCGTGTAGAAGTTATCTACTTATGAAGGAGCGTTCAAGGTCAGAACTCTAGTTACCGTATGCGAACGCTAAGATATGATAGTTACAATGGCATGGTATAGCAAATGGATAGGCATCGCGAAGTGTCCTTAATAGCCCACGGATTGCTGCTTTGTTTACAAAACGCATTCGAATTAACGTATATATTATCTGGGCATTATTTGGCAGCTCTGCTGCATGTTAATTGCAGTAAAACTAAATGAATATTCACTTGTACGTCTTTTCTATCATGTAGCAGTAATCTACAAATGAAGGAGCGTTCAAGGTCACAGCTCTTTGTGCTCTATGCTAACCCTAAGATATGATAGTAACAATCACATGGTATAGAACATGGACAGGCATCGCGAAGTGTCTTCAATAGCCCACGGATTGCTGCTTTCTTTATAAAACGCATTCGAATTTTCGTGTATATCATCAGGGCATTATTTGGCAGCTCTGCTGCATGCTAATTGAATTAAAACTTGGACAGTTTTCTCTTGTACGTCTTTTCCATCGTGTGGGAGATATCTACGTATGAAGGAGCGTTCAAGGTCACAACTCTAGTTACTGTATGCGAACGCTAAGATATGAGAGTTACAATGGACTGGTATAGAACATCGATAGGCATCGCGAAGTACCCTATATAGCCCGCGGATTGCTACTTTGCGTACAAAACGCGATCGAATTAATGTGTGTATTATTTGGGCACTTTTTGAATGCTCTGTTGCATACTAATTGCAGTAAAACTTAGACCGTTTTCTCTTGAACGTTTTTTCTATCGTGTAGAAGTTATCTACTTATGAAGGAGCGTTCAAGGTCAGAACTCTAGGTGCTATATGCGAACGCTAAGATATGGTAGTTTCAATGGCATGGTTTAGAAAATGGATAGGCATCGCTAAGTGTCCTTTATAGCCCACGGATTGCTGCTTTGTTTACAAAACGCATTCGAATTAACGTGTATATTATCTGGGCATTATTTGGCAGCTCTGCTGCATGCTAATTGCAGTAAAACTTAGTCCGTTTTCTCTTGAACGTCTTCTCTATTGTGTAGGAGTTATCTACTTATGAAGGAGCCGTCAAGGTCACAACTCTAGTTACTGTATGCGAACGCTAAGATATGAGAGTTACAATGGCCTGGTATAGAACATCGATAGGCATCGCGAAGTGCCCTATATAGCCCACGGATTGCAACTTTTCGTTCAAAACGCGTTCGAATTAACGTGTGTATTATTTGGGCACTTTTTGAAAGATCTGCTGCATAATAATTGCAGTAAAACTTAGACCGTTTTCTCTTGAACGTCTTTTCTATCGTGTAGGAGTTATCTACTTATGAAGGAGCGTTCAAGGTCACAACTCTAGGTGTTGAATGCGAACGCTAAGATATGGTAGTTACAATGTCATGTTATAGAAAATAGATAGGCATCGCAAAGTGTCCTTAATAGCCCACGGATTGCTGCTTTGTTTAAAAAACGCATTCGAATTAACGTGTATTTTATCTGGGCATTATTTGGCAGCTCTGCTGCATGCTAATTGCAGTAAAACGTAGTCCATTTTCTATTTAACGTCTTTTCTATCGTGTAGGAGTTATCTACTTATGAAGGAGCGTTCAAGGTCACAACTCTAGGTGTTGAATGCGAACGCTAAGATATGGTAGTTTCAATGGCATGGTATAGAAAATGGATAGGCATCGCTAAGTGTCCTTAATAGCCCACGGATTGCTGCTTTGTTTACAAAACGCATTCGAATTAACGTGTATACTATCTGGGCATTATTTGGCAGCTCTGCTGCATGCTAATTGCAGTAAAACTTAGTCCGTTTTCTCTTGAACGTCTTTTTTATTGTGTAGGAGTTATCTACTTATGAAGGAGCGTTCAAGGTCACAACTTTAGTTACTGTATGCGAACGCTTAGATATGATAGTTACAATGGCATGGTATAGAAAATGGATAGGCATCGCGAAGTGTCCTTAATAGCCCACGGATTGCTTCTTTGTTTACAAAACGCATTCGAATTAACGTGTATATTATCTGGGCATTATTTGGCAGCCTTGCTGCTTGCTAATTGCAGTAAAACTAAATGAATTTTCACTTGTACGTCTTTTCTATCATGTAACAGTAATCTACGAATGAAGGAGCGTTCAAGGTCACAGCTCTTTGTGCTTTATGCGAACCCTAAGATATGATAGTAACATTGACATGGTATAGAACATGGATAGGCATCGCGAAGTGCCCTATATAGCCCACGGATTGCAACTTTACGTACAAAACGCGTTCGAATTAACGTGTATATTATTTGGGCACTTTTTGATAGCTCTGTTGCACACTAATTGCAGTAAAACTTAGACCGGATTCTCTTGAACGTGTTTTCTATCATGTAGGAGTTATCTACTTATGAAGGAGCCGTCAAGGTCACAACTCTAGTTACCGTATGCGAACGATAAGATATGATAGTTACAATGGCATGGTATAGCAATTGGATAGGCATCGCGAAGTGTCCTTAATAGCCCACGGATTGCTGCTTTGTTTACAAAACGCATTCGAATTAACGTGTATATTGTCTGGGCATTATTTGGCAGCTCTGCTGCATGCTAATTGCAGTAAAATTTAGTCCACTTTCTCTTGAACGTCTTTTCTATCGTGTAGGACTTATCTACTTATGAAGGAGCGTTCAAGGTCACAACTCTAGTTACTGTATGCGAACGCTAAGATATGAGAGTTACAATGGCCTGGTATAGAACATCGATAGGCATCGCGAAGTACCCTATATAGCCCGCGGATTGCTACTTTGCGTACAAAACGCGTTCGAATTAACGTGTATATTATTTGGGCACTTTTTTAAAGCTCTGCTGCATACTAATTGCAGTAAAACTTAGACCGTTTTCTCTTGAACGTCTTTTCTATCGTGTAGGAGTTATCTTCTTATGAAGGAGCGTTCAAAGTCACAACTCTAGGTGTTGAATGCGAACGGTAAGATATGGTAGTTACAATGTCCTGTTATAGAAAATAGATAGGCATCGCAAAGTGTCCTAAATAGCCCACGTATTGCTGCTTTGTTTAAAAAACGCATTCGAATTAACGTGAACGTATCTACGTATGAAAAAGCGTTCAAGGTCACAACTCTAGTGACCGTATGCGAATGCTAAGATATGATAGTTACAATGGCATGGTATAGAAAATGGATAGGCATCGCGAAGTGTCCTTAATAGCCCACGGATTGCTGCTTTGTTTACAAAACGCATTCGAATTAACGTATATATTATCTGGGCATTATTTGGCAGCTCTGCTGCATGCTAATTGCAGTAAAACTTGATCCGTTTTCTCTTGAACGTCTTTTCTATTGTGTAGGAGTTATCTACTTATGAAGGAGCGTTCAAGGTCACAACTCTAGTTACTGTATGCGAACGCTTAGATATGATAGTTACAATGGCATGGTATAGAAAATGGATAGGCATCGCGAAGTGTCCTTAATAGCCCACGGATTGCTGCTTTGTTTACAAAACGCATTCGAATTAACGTATATATTATCTGGGCATTATTTGGCAGCTCTGCTGCATGTTAATTGCAGTAAAACTAAATGAATTTTCACTTGTACGTTTTTTCTATCATGTAGCAGTAATCTACAAATGAAGGAGCGTTCAAGGTCACAACTCTAGTTACTGTATGCGAACGCTAAGATTTGATAGTTACAATGGCATTGTATAGAACGTCGATAGCCATCGCGAAGTGCCCTATATAGCCCACGGATTGCAACTTTACGTACAAAACGCGATCGAATTAACGTGAATATTATTTGGGCACTTTTTGAAAGATCTGCTGCATGCTAATTGCAGTAAAACTAAATGAATTTTCACTTGTACGTCTTTTCTATCATGTAGCAGTAATCTACGAATGATGGAGCGTTCAAGGTCACAGCTCTCTGTGCTCTATGCGAACCCTAAGATATGATAGTAACATTGACATGGTATAGAACATGGATAGGCTTCGCGAAGTGCCTTATGTAGCCTGCGGATTGCTACTTTGCGTACAAAACGCGTTCGAATTAACGTGTATATAATTTAGGCACTTTTTGAAAGTTCTGCTGCATGCTAATTGCAGTAAAACTTAGTCCGTATTCTCTTGAACGTCTTTTCTATCGTGTAGGAGTTATCTACTTATGAAGGAGCATTCAAGGTCACAACTTTAGTTACTGTATGCGAACGCTAAGATATGATAGTTACAATGGCATGATATAGAACATCGATAGGCGTCGCGAAGTGTCCTTAATAGCCCACGGATTGCTGCTTTGTTTACAAAACGCATTCGAATTTTCGTGTATATCATCTGGGCATTATTTGGCAGCTCTGCTGCATGCTAATTGCAGTAAAACTTAGTCCGTTTTCTCTTGAATGTCTTTTCTATCGTGTATGAGTTATCTACTTATGAAGGAGCGTTCAAGGTCACAACTCTAGTTACTGTATGCGAACGCTAAGATATGATAGTTACAATGGCCTGGTATAGAACATCGATAGGCATAGCGAAGTACCCTATAAAGTCCGCGGATTGCTACTTTGCGTACAAAACGGGTTCGAATTAACGTGTATATTATTTGGGCAGTTTTTGAAAGCTCTGCTGCATACTAATTGCAGTAAAACTTAGATCGGTTTCTCTTGAATGTCTTTTCTATCATGTAGGAGTTATCTACTTATGAAGGAGCGTTCAAGGTCACAGCTCTTTGTGCTCTATGCGAACCCTAAGATATGATAGTAACATTGACATGGTATAGAACATGGATAGGCATCGCCAAGTGTCCTCAATAGCCCACGGATTGCTGCTTTGTTTACAAAACGCAATCGAATTTTCGTGTATATTATCTGGGCATTATTTGGCAGCTCTGCTGCATGCTAATTGCAGTAAAACTTAGTCCGTTTTCTCTTGAACGTCTTTTCTATCTTGTAGGAGTTATCTACTTATGAAGGAGCGTTCAAGGTCACAACTCTAGTTACTGTATCCGAACGCTAAGATAAGATAGTTACAATAGCATGGTATAGAACATCGATAGGCATCGCGAAGTGCCCTATATAGCCCACGGATTGCAACTTTACGAACAAAACGCGATTGAATTAATGTGTGTATTATTTGGGCACTTTTTGAAAGCTCTGTTGCATACTAATTGCAGTAAAACTTAGACCGTTTTCTCTTGAACGTCTTTTCTATCGTGTAGGAGTTATCTACTTATGAAGGAGCGTTCAAGGTCACATCTCTAGGTGCTGTATGCGAACGCTAAGATATGGTAGTTTCAATGGCATGGTATAGAAAATGGATAGACATCGCTAAGTGTCCTTAATAGCCCACGGATTGCTGCTTTGTTTAAAAAACGCATTCGAATTAACGTGTATTTTATCTGGGCATTATTTGGCAGCTCTGCTGCATGCTAATTGCAGTAAAACTTAGTCCATTTTCTATTGAACGTCTTTTCTATCGTGTAGGAGTAATCTATTTATGAAGGAGCGTTCAAGGTCACAACTTTAGTTACTGTATGCGAACTCTAAGATATGATAGTTACAATGGCATGGTATAGGATATCGATTGGCATCGCGAAGTGCCCTATATAGCCCGAGGATTGCTACTTTGCGTACAAAACGCGTTCGAATTAACGTGTATATTATTTGGGCAGTTTTTGAAAGCTCTGCTGCATACTAATTGCAGTAAAACTTAGACCGGTTTCTCTTGAATGTCTTTTCTATCATGTAGGAGTTATCTACTTATGAAGGAGCGTTCAAGGTCACAGCTCTTTGTGCTCTATGCGAACCCTAAGATATGATAGTAACATTGACATGGTATAGAACATGGATAGGTTTCGCGAAGTGCCCTATATAGCCCACGGATTGCAACTTTACGAACAAAACGCGATTGAATTAATGTGTGTATTATTTGGGCACTTTTTGAAAGCTCTGTTGCATACTAATTGCAGTAAAACTTAGACCGTTTTCTCTTGAACGTCTTTTCTATCGTGTAGGAGTTATCTACTTATGAAGGAGCATTCAAGGTCACAACTTTAGTTACTGTATGCGAACGCTAAGAAATGATAGTTACAATGGCATGGCATGAACATCGATAGGCATCGCGAAGTGTCCTTAATAGCCCACGGATTGCTGCTTTGTTTACAAAACGCATTCGAATTAACGTGTATATTATCTGGGTATTATTTGGCAGCCATGCTGCATGCTAATTGCAGTAAAATTTAGTCCATTTTCTCTTGAACGTCTTTTCTATCGTGTAGGAGTTATCTACTTATGAAGGAGCGTTCAAGGTCACAACTTTAGTTACTGTATGCGAACGCTAAGATATGATAGTTACAATGGCATGGTATAGAACATCGATAGGCATCGCGAAGTGCCCTATATAGCCCACGGATTGCAACTTTTCGTACAAAACGCGTTCGAATTAACGTGTATATTATTTGGGCACTTTTTGAAAGATCTGCTGCATACTAATTGCAGTAAAACTTAGACCGTTTTCTCTTGAACGTATTTTCTATCGTGTAGGAGTTATCTACTTATGAAGGAGCGTTCAAGGTCACAACTCTAGGTGCTGTATGCGAACGCTAAGATATGCTAGTTACAATGGCATGGTATAGAAAATGGATAGGCATCGCGAAGTGTCCTTAATAGCCCACGTATTGCTGCTTTGTTTACAAAACGCATTCGAATTAACGTGTATATTTTCTGGGCATTATTTGGCAGCCTTGCTACATGCTAATTGCAGTAAAACTAAATGAATTCTCACTTGTACGTCTTTTCTATCGTGTAGGAGTTATCTACTTATGAAGGAGCGTTCAAGGTCACAACTCTAGTTACTGTATGCGAACGCTAAGATATGAGAGTTACAATGGCCTGGTATAGAACATCGATAGGCATCGCGAAGTACCCTATATAGCCCGCGGATTGCTACTTTGCGTACAAAACGCGTTCGAATTAACGTGTATATTATTTGGGCACTTTTTTAAAGCTCTGCTGAATACTAATTGCAGTAAAACTTATTCCGTTTTCTCTTGAACGTCTTTTCTATCGTGTAGGAGTTATCTACTTATGAAGGAGCGTTCAAGGTCACAACTTTAGTTACTGTATGCGATCGCTAAGATAAGATAGTTACAATAGCATGGTATAGAACATCGATAGGCATCACGAAGTGCCCTATATAGCCCACGGATTGCAACTTTACGTACAAAACGCGATCGAATTAATGTGTGTATTATTTGGGCACTTTTTGAAAGCTCTGTTGCATACTAATTGCAGTAAAACTTAGACCGTTTTCTCTTGAACGTTTTTTCTATCGTGTAGAAGTTATCTACTTATGAAGGAGCGTTCAAGGTCAGAACTCTAGGTGCTATATGCGAACGCTAAGATATGGTAGTTTCAATGGCATGGTATAGAAAATGGATAGGCATCGCTAAGTGTCCTTAATAGCCCACGGATTGCTGCTTTGTTTACAAAACGCATTCGAATTAACGTGTATATTATCTGGGCATTATTTGGCAGCTCTGCTGCATGCTAATTGCAGTAAAACTTAGTCCGTTTTCTCTTGAACGTCTTTTCTATTGTGTAGGAGTTATCTACCTATGAAGGAGCCGTCAAGGTCACAACTCTAGTTACCGTATGCGAACGCTAAGATATGATAGTTACAATGGCATGGTATAGCAAATGGATAGGCATCGCGAAGTGTCCTTAATAGCCCACGGATTGCTGCTTTGTTTACAAAACGCATTCGAATTAACGTATATATTATCTGGGCATTATTTGGCAGCTCTGCTGCATGTTAATTGCAGTAAAACTAAATGAATTTTCACTTGTACGTCTTTTCTATCATGTAGCAGTAATCTGCAAATGAAGGAGCGTTCAAGGTCACAGCTCTTTGTGCTCTATGCGAACCCTAAGATATGATAGTAACAATCACATGGTATAGAACATGGACAGGCACCGCAAAGTGTCCTCAATAGCCCACGGATTGCTGCTTTGTTTATAAAACGCATTCGAATTTTCGTGTATATCATCAGGGCATTATTTGGCAGCTCTGCTGCATGCTAATTGAATTAAAACTTGGACCGTTTTCTCTTGTACGTCTTTTCCATCGTGTGGGAGATATCTACGTATGAAGGAGCGTTCAAGGTCACAACTCTAGTTACTGTATGCGAACGCTAAGATATGATAGTTACAATGGCATGGTATAGAACATCGATAGGCATCCCGAAGTGCCCTATATAGCCCACGGATTGCAACTTTACGTACAAAACGCGTTCGAATTAACGTGTATATTATTTGGGCACTTTTTGAAAGATCTGCTGCATACTAATTGCAGTAAAACTTAGACCGTTTTCTCTTGAACGTCTTTTCTATCGTGTAGGAGTTATCTACTTATGAAGGAGCGTTCAAGGTCACAACTCTAGGTGCTGTATGCGAACGCTAAGATATGGTAGTTACAATGGCATGGTATAGAAAATGGATAGGCATCGCGAAGTGTCCTTAATAGCCCACGTATTGCTGCTTTGTTTACAAAACGCATTCGAATTAACGTGTATATTTTCTGGGCATTATTTGGCAGCCTTGCTACATGCTAATTGCAGTAAAACTAAATGAATTCTCACTTGTACGTCTTTTCTATCGTGTAGGAGTTATCTACTTATGAAGGAGCGTTCAAGGTCACAACTCTAGTTACTGTATGCGAACGCTAAGATATGAGAGTTACAATGGCCTGGTATAGAACATCGATAGGCATCGCGAAGTACCCTATATAGCCCGCGGATTGCTACTTTGCGTACAAAACGCGTTCGAATTAACGTGTATATTATTTGGGCACTTTTTTAAAGCTCTGCTGCATACTAATTGCAGTAAAACTTATTCCGTTTTCTCTTGAACGTCTTTTCTATCGTGTAGGAGTTATCTACTTATGAAGGAGCGTTCAAGGTCACAACTTTAGTTACTGTATGCGAACGCTAAGATAAGATAGTTACAATAGCATGGTATAGAACATCGATAGGCATCGCGAAGTGCCCTATATAGCCCACGGATTGCAACTTTACGTACAAAACGCGATCGAATTAATGTGTGTATTATTTGGGCACTTTTTGAAAGCTCTGTTGCATACTAATTGTAGTAAAACTTAGACCGTTTTCTCTTGAACGTTTTTTCTATCGTGTAGAAGTTATCTACTTATGAAGGAGCGTTCAAGGTCAGAACTCTAGGTGCTATATGCGAACGCTAAGATATGGTAGTTTCAATGACATGGTATAGAAAATGGATAGGCATCGCTAAGTGTCCTTAATAGCCCACGGATTGCTGCTTTGTTTACAAAACGCATTCGAATTAACGTGTATATTATCTGGGCATTATTTGGCAGCTCTGCTGCATGCTAATTGCAGTAAAACTTAGTCCGTTTTCTCTTGAACGTCTTTTCTATTGTGTAGGAGTTATCTACCTATGAAGGAGCCGTCAAGGTCACAACTCTAGTTACCGTATGCGAACGCTAAGATATGATAGTTACAATGGCATGGTATAGCAAATGGATAGGCATCGCTAAGTGTCCTTAATAGCCCACGGATTGCTGCTTTGTTTACAAAACGCATTCGAATTAACGTATATATTATCTGGGCATTATTTGGCAGCTCTGTTGCATGTTAATTGCAGTAAAACTAAATGAATTTTCACTTGTACGTCTTTTCTATCATGTAGCAGTAATCTACAAATGAAATAGCGTTCAAGGTCACAGCTCTTTGTGCTCTATGCGAACCCTAAGATATGATAGTAACAATCACATGGTATAGAACATGGACAGGCACCGCAAAGTGTCCTCAATAGCCCACGGATTGCTGCTTTGTTTATAAAACGCATTCGAATTTTCGTGTATATCATCAGGGCATTATTTGGCAGCTCTGCTGCATGCTAATTGAATTAAAACTTGGACCGTTTTCTCTTGTACGTCTTTTCCATCGTGTGGGAGATATCTACGTATGAAGGAGCGTTCAAGGTCACAACTCTAGTTACTGTATGCGAACGCTAAGAAATGATAGTTACAATGGCATGGTATAGTACATCGATAGGCATCCCGAAGTGCCCTATATAGCCCACGGATTGCAACTTTACGTACAAAACGCGATCGAATTAATGTGTGTATTATTTGGGCACTTTTTGAAAGCTCTGTTGCATACTAATTGCAGTAAAACTTAGACCGTTTTCTCTTGAACGTCTTTTCTATCTTGTAGGAGTTATCTACTTATGAAGGAGCGTTCAACGTCACAACTCTAGGTGCTGTATGCGAACGCTAAGATATGAGAGTTACAATGGCCTGGTATAGAACATCGATAGGCATCGCGAAGTGCCCTATATAGCCCACGGATTGCAACTTTTGTGTATATTATTTGGGAACTTTTTGAAAGATCTGCTGCATACTAATTGCAGTAAAACTTAGACCGTTTTCTCTTGAACGTCTTTTCTATCGTGTAGGAGTTATCTACTTATGAAGGAGCGTTCAAGGTCACAACTCTAGGTGTTGAATGCGAACGCTAAGATATGGTAGTTACAATGTCATGTTATAGAAAATAGATAGGCATCGCAAAGTGTCCTTAATGGCCCACGGATTGCTGCTTTGTTTAAAAAACGCATTCGAATTAACGTGTACTTTATCTGGGCATTATTTGGCAGCTCTGCTGCATGCTAATTGCAGTAAAACTTGGTTCGTTTTCTCTTGAACGTCTTTTCCATTGTGTAGGAGTTATCTACTTATGAAGGAGCGTTCAAGGTCACAACTCTAGTTACTGTGTGCGAACGCTAAGATATGATAGTTACAATGGCATGGTATAGAAAATGGATAGGCATCGCGAAGTGTCCTTAATAGCCCACGGATTGCTTCTTTGTTTACAAAACGCATTCGAATTAACGTGTATATTATCTGGGCATTATTTGGCAGACTTGCTGCTTGCTAATTGCAGTAAAACTAAATGAATTTTCACTTGTACGTCTTTTCTATCATGTAACAGTAATCTACGAATGAAGGAGCGTTCAAGGTCACAGCTCTTTGTGCTTTATGCGAACCCTAAGATATGATAGTAACATTGACATGGTATAGAACATGGATAGGCATCGCGAAGTGCCCTATATAGCCCACGGATTGCAACTTTACGTACAAAACGCGTTCGAATTAATGTGTATATTATTTGGGCACTTTTTGATAGCTCTGCTGCATACTAATTGCAGTAAAACTTAGACCGGTTTCTCTTGAACGTCTTTTCTATCATGTAGGAGTTATCTACTTATGAAGGAGCCGTCAAGGTCACAACTCTAGTTACCGTATGCGAACGCTAAGATATGATAGTTACAATGGCATGGTATAGAAAATGGATAGGCATCGCGAAGTGTCCTTAATAGCCCACGGATTGCTGCTTTGTTTACAAAACGCATTCGAATTAACGTATATATTATCTGGGCATTATTTGGCAGCTCTGCTGCATGCTAATTGCAGTAAAACTAAATCAATTTTCACTTGTACGTCTTTTCTATCATGTAGCAGTAATCTACAAATGAAGGAGCGTTCAAGGTCACAGCTCTTTGTTCTCTATGCGAACCCTAAGATATGATAGTAACAATCACATGGTATAGAACATGGATAGGCATCGCCAAGTGTCCTCAATAGCCCACGGATTGCTGCTTTGTTTATAAAACGCATTTGAATTTTCGTGTATCTTATCTAGGCATTATTTGGCAGCTCTGCTGCATGCTAATTGCAGTAAAACTTAGTCCGTTTTCTCTTGAACGTCTTTTCTATCTTGTAGGAGTTATCTACTTATGAAGGAGCGTTCAACGTCACAACTCTAGGTGCTGCATGCGAACGCTAAGATATGGTAGTTACAATGGCATGGTATGGAAAATGGATAGGCATCGCGAAGTGTCCTTAATAGCCCACGGATTGCTGCTTGGTTTACAAAACGCATTCGAATTAACGTGTATATTATCTGGGCACTATTTGGTAGCTCTGCTGCATGCTAATTGCAGTAAAACTAAATGAATTTTCACTTGTACGTCTTTTCTATCATGTAGCAGTAATCTACAAATGAAGGAGCGTTCAAGGTCACAGCTCTTTGTGCTCTATGCGAACCCTAAGATATGATAGTAACATTGACATGGTATAGAACATGGATAGGC
This sequence comes from Tetropium fuscum, assembly GCA_964058915.1. Taxonomy (NCBI): domain Eukaryota; kingdom Metazoa; phylum Arthropoda; class Insecta; order Coleoptera; family Cerambycidae; genus Tetropium; species Tetropium fuscum. Next base: position 274,307 of record CAXKVY010018518.1, on the reverse strand, counting down.
ATCGCGAAGTGTCCTCAATAGCCCACGGATTGCTGCTTTGTTTAGAAAACGCATTCGAATTTTCGTGTATATCATCAGGGCATTATTTGGCAGCTCTGCTGCATGCTAATTGCAGTAAAATTTAGTCCGTTTTCTCTTGAATGTCTTTTCTATCGCGTAGGAGTTATCTACTTATGAAGGAGCGTTCAAGGTCACAACTCTAGTTACTGTATGCGAACGCTAAGATATGATAGTTACAATGGCCTGGTATGCCTGGTATAGAACATCGATAGGCATCGCGAAGTGCCCTATATAGCCCGCGGATTGCTACTTTGGGTACAAAACGCGTTCGAATTAACCTGTATATTATTTGGGCACTTTTTGAAAGCTCTGCTGCATACTAATTGCAGTAAAACTTAGACCGGTTTCTCTTGAACGGCTTTTCTATCATGTAGGAGTTATCTACTTATGAAGGCGCGTTCAAGATCACAACTCTAGTTACTGTATGCGAACGCTAAGATATGATAGTTACAATGGCATGGTATAGAACGTCGATAGCCATCGCGAAGTGCCCTATATAGCCTACGGATTGAAACTTTACATACAAAACGCGATCGAATTAATGTGTGTATTATTTGGGCACTTTTTGAAAGCTAATTGCAGTAAAACTTAGACCGTTTTCTCTTGAACGTCTTTTCTATCTTGTAGGAGTTATCTACTTATGAAGGAGCGTTCAACGTCACAACTCTAGGTGCTGTATGCGAACGCTAAGATATGAGAGTTACAATGGCCTGGTATAGAACATCGATAGGCATCGCGAAGTGCCCTATATAGCCCACGGATTGCAACTTTTCGTTCAAAACGCGTTCGAATTAACGTGTATATTAATTGGGCACTTTTTGAAAGATCTGCTGCATACTAATTGCAGTAAAACTTAGACCGTTTTCTCTTGAACGTCTTTTCTATCGTGTAGGAGTTATCTACTTATGAAGGAGCGTTCAAGGTCACAACTCTAGGTATTGAATGCGAACGCTAAGATATGGTAGTTACAATGTCATGTGATAGAAAATAGATAAGCATCGCAAAGTGTCCTTAATAGCCCACGGATTGCTGCTTTGTTTAAAAAACGCATTCGAATTAACGTGTATTTTATCTGGGCATTATTTGGCAGCTCTGCTGCATGCTAATTGCAGTAAAACTTAGTCCATTCTCTATTGAACGTCTTTTCTATCGTGTAGGAGTTATGTATTTATGAAGGAGCGTTCAAGGTCACAACTTTAGATACTGTATACGAACGCTAAGATATGATAGTTACAATGGCATGGTATAGAACGTCGATAGCCATCGCGAAGTGCCCTATATAGCCCACGGATTGCAACTTTACGTACAAAACGCGATCGAATTAACGTGTATATTATTTGAGCAGTTTTTGAAAGGTCTGCTGCATACTAATTGCAGTAAAACTTAGACCGGTTTCTCTTGAATGTCTTTTCTATCATGTAGGAGTTATCTACTTATGAAGGAGCGTTCAAGGTCACAGCTCTTTGTGCTCTATGCGAACCCTAAGATATGATAGTAACATTGACATGGTATAGAACATGGATAGGCTTCGTGAAGTGTCTTATATAGCCTGCGGATTGCTACTTTGCGTACAAAACGCGTTCGAATTAACATGTATATTATTTGGGCACTTTTTGAAAGTTCTGCTGCATGCTAATTGCAGTAAAACTTAGTCCGTTTTCTCTTGAACGTCTTTTCTATCGTGTAGGAGTTATCTACTTATGAAGGAGCATTCAAGGTCACAACTTTAGTTACTGTATGCGAACGCTAAGATATGATAGTTACAATGGCATGGTATAGAACATCGATAGGCATCGCGAAGTGTCCTTAATAGCCCACGGATTGCAGCTTTGTTTACAAAACGCATTCGAATTAACGTGTATATTATCTGGGCATTATTTGGCAGCTCTGATGCATGCTAATTGCAGTAAAATTTAGTCAATTTTCTCTTGAACGTCTTTTCTATCGTGTAGGAGTTATCTACTTATGAAGGAGCTTTCAAGGTCACAACTTTAGTTACTGTATGCGAACGCTAAGATATGATAGTTACAATGGCATGGTATAGAACATCGATAGGCATCGCGAAGTGCCCTATATAGCCCACGGATTGCAACTTTTCGTACAAAACGCGTTCGAATTAACGTGTATATTATTTGGGCACTTTTTGAAAGATCTGCTGCATACTAATTGCAGTAAAATTTAGACCGATTTCTCTTGAACGTCTTTTCTATCGTGTAGGAGTTATCTACTTATGAAGGAGCGTTCAAGGTCACAACTCTAGGTGTTGTATGCGAACGCTAAGATATGGTAGTTACAATGGCATTGTATAGAAAATGGATAGGCATCGCGAAGTGTCCTTAATAGCCCACGGATTGCTGCTTTGTTTACAAAACGCATTCGAATTAACGTGTATATTTTCTGGGCATTATTTGGCAGCCTTGCTACAGCTAATTGCAGTAAAACTAAATGAATTTTCACTTGTACGTCTTTTCTATCATGTAGCAGTAATCTACGAATGAAGGAGCGTTCAAGGTCACAGATCTTTGTGCTCTATGCGAACCCTAAGATATGATAGTAACATTGACATGGTATAGAACATGGATAGGCATCGCGAAGTGCCCTATATAGCCCACGGATTGCAACTTTTCGTACAAAACGCGTTCGAATTAACGTGTATATTATTTGGGCACTTTTTGAAAGATCTGCTGCATGCTAATTGCAGTAAAACTTAGTCCATTTTCTCTTGAACGTCTTTTCTATCGTGTAGGAGTTATCTACTTATGAAGGAGCATTCAAGGTCACAACTCTAGTTACCGTGTGCGAACGCTAAGATATGATAGTTACAATGGCATGGTATAGAAAATGGATAGGCATCGCGAAGTGTCCTTAATAGCCCACGGATTGCTGCTTTGTTTACAAAACGCATTCGAATTAACGTATATATTATCTGGGCATTATTTGGCAGCTCTGCTGCATGTTAATTGCAGAAAAACTAAATGAATTTTCACTTGTACGTCTTTTCTATCATGTAGCAGTAATCTACAAATGAAGGAGCGTTCAAGGTCACAGCTCTTTGTGCTCTATGCGAACCCTAAGATATGATAGTAACAATCACATGGTATAGAACATGGACAGGCACCGCAAAGTGTCCTCAATAGCCCACGGATTGCTGCTTTGTTTATAAAACGCATTCGAATTTTCGTGTATATCATCAGGGCATTATTTGGCAGCTCTGCTGCATGCTAATTGAATTAAAACTTGGACCGTTTTCTCTTGTACGTCTTTTCCATCATGTGGGAGATATCTACGTATGAAGGAGCGTTCAAGGTCACAACTCTAGTTACTGTATGCGAAAGCTAAGATATGATAGTTACAATGGCATGGTATAGAACATCGATAGGCATCCCGAAGTGCCCTATATAGCCCACGGATTGCAACTTTACGTACAAAACGCGATCGAATTAATGTGTGTATTATTTGGGCACTTTTTGAAAGCTCTGTTGCATACTAATTGCAGTAAAACTTAGACCGTTTTCTCTTGAACGTCTTTTCTATCTTGTAGGAGTTATCTACTTATGAAGGAGCGTTCAACGTCACAACTCTAGGTGCTGTATGCGAACGCTAAGATATGAGAGTTACAATGGCCTGGTATAGAACATCGATAGGCATCGCGAAGTGCCCTATATAGCCCACGGATTGCAACTTTTGTGTATATTATTTGGGCACTTTTTGAAAGATCTGCTGCATACTAATTGCAGTAAAACTTAGACCGTTTTCTCTTGAACGTCTTTTCTATCGTGTAGGAGTTATCTACTTATGAAGGAGCGTTCAAGGTCACAACTCTAGGTGTTGAATGCGAACGCTAAGATATGGTAGTTACAATGTCATGTTATAGAAAATAGATAGGCATCGCAAAGTGTCCTTAATGGCCCACGGATTGCTGCTTTGTTTAAAAAAACTCATTCGAATTAACGTGTACTTTATCTGGGCATTATTTGGCAGCTCTGCTGCATGCTAATTGCAGTAAAACTTAGTTCGTTTTCTCTTGAATGTCTTTTCCATTGTGTAGGAGTTATCTACTTATGAAGGAGCGTTCAAGGTCACAACTCTAGTTACTGTATGCGAACGCTAAGATATGATAGTTACAATGGCATGGTATAGAAAATGGATAGGCATCGCGAAGTGTCCTTAATAGCCCACGGATTGCTGCTTGGTTTACAAAACGCATTCGAATTAACGTGTATATTATCTGGGCACTATTTGGTAGCTCTGCTGCATGCTAATTGCAGTAAAACTAAATGAATTTTCACTTGTACGTCTTTTCTATCATGTAGCAGTAATCTACAAATGAAGGAGCGTTCAAGGTTACAGCTCTTTGTGCTCTATGCGAACCCTAAGATATGATAGTAACATTGACATGGTATAGAACATGGATAGGCATCGCAAAGTGTCCTCAATAGCCCACGGATTGCTGCTTTGTTTAGAAAACGCATTCGAATTTTCGTGTATATCATCTGGGCATTATTTGGCAGCTCTGCTGCATGCTAATTGCAGTAAAATTTAGTCCGTTTTCTCTTGAATGTCTTTTCTATCGCGTAGGAGTTATCTACTTATGAAGGAGCATTCAAGGTCACAACTCTAGTTACCGTATGCGAACGCTAAGATATGATAGTTACAATGGCATGGTATAGAAAATGGATAGGCATCGCGAAGTGTCCTTAATAGCCCACGGATTGCTGCTTTGTTTACAAAACGCATTCGAATTAACGTGTATATTTTCTGGGCATTATTTGGCAGCCTTGCTACATGCTAATTGCAGTAAAACTAAATGAATTTTCACTTGTACGTCTTTTCTATCATGTAGCAGTAATCTACGAATGAAGGAGCGTTCAAGGTCACAGCTCTTTGTGCTCTATGCGAACCCTAAGATATGATAGTAACATTGACATGGTATAGAACATGGATAGCCATCGCGAAGTGTCCTTAATAGCCCACGGATTGCTGCTTTGTTTACAAAACGCATTCGAATTAACGTGTATATTATCTGGGCATTATTTGGCAGCTCTGCTGCATGCTAATTGCAGTAAAACTTAGTCCGTTTTCTCTTGAACATCTTTTCTATTGTGTAGGAGTTATCTACTTATGAAGGAGCCGTCAAGGTCACAACTCTAGTTACCGTATGCGAACGCTAAGATATGATAGTTACAATGGCATGGTATAGCAAATGGATAGGCATCGCGAAGTGTCCTTAATAGCCCACGGATTGCTGCTTTGTTTACAAAACGCATTCGAATTAACGTCTATATTATCTGGGCATTATTTGGCAGCTCTGCTGCATGTTAATTGCAGTAAAACTGAATTAATTTTCACATGTACGTCTTTTCTATCATGTAGCAGTAATCTACAAATGAAGGAGCGTTCAAGGTCACAGCTCTTTGTGCTCTATGCGAACCCTAAGATATGATAGTAACAATCACATGGTATAGAACATGGACAGGCATCGCGAAGTGTCCTCAATAGCCCACGGATTGCTGCTTTGTTTATAAAACGCATTCGAATTTTCGTGTATATCATCAGGGCATTATTTGGCAGCTCTGCTGCATGCTAATTGAATTAAAACTTGGACAGTTTTCTCTTGTACGTCTTTTCCATCGTGTGGGAGATATCTACGTATGAAGGAGCGTTCAAGGTCACAACTCTAGTTACTGTATGCGAACGCTAAGATATGAGAGTTACAATGGACTGGTATAGAACATCGATAGGCATCGCGAAGTACCCTATATAGCCCGCGGATTGCTACTTTGCGTACAAAACGCGATCGAATTAATGTGTGTATTATTTGGGCACTTTTTGAATGCTCTGTTGCATACTAATTGCAGTAAAACTTAGACCGTTTTCTCTTGAACGTTTTTTCTATCGTGTAGAAGTTATCTACTTATGAAGGAGCGTTCAAGGTCAGAACTCTAGGTGCTATATGCGAACGCTAAGATATGGTAGTTTCAATGGCATGGTTTAGAAAATGGATAGGCATCGCTAAGTGTCCTTTATAGCCCACGGATTGCTGCTTTGTTTACAAAACGCATTCGAATTAACGTGTATATTATCTGGGCATTATTTGGCAGCTCTGCTGCATGCTAATTGCAGTAAAACTTAGTCCGTTTTCTCTTGAACATCTTTTCTATTGTGTAGGAGTTATCTACTTATGAAGGAGCCGTCAAGGTCACAACTCTAGTTACCGTATGCGAACGCTAAGATATGATAGTTACAATGGCATGGTATAGCAAATGGATAGGCATCGAGAAGTGTCCTTAATAGCCCACGGATTGCTGCTTTGTTTACAAAACGCATTCGAATTAACGTCTATATTATCTGGGCATTATTTGGCAGCTCTGCTGCATGTTAATTGCAGTAAAACTGAATTAATTTTCACATGTACGTCTTTTCTATCATGTAGCAGTAATCTACAAATGAAGGAGCGTTCAAGGTCACAGCTCTTTGTGCTCTATGCGAACCCTAAGATATGATAGTAACAATCACATGGTATAGAACATGGACAGGCATCGCGAAGTGTCCTCAATAGCCCACGGATTGCTGCTTTGTTTTTAAAACGCATTCGAATTTTCGTGTATATCATCAGGGCATTATTTGGCAGCTCTGCTGCATGCTAATTGAATTAAAACTTGGACAGTTTTCTCTTGTACGTCTTTTCCATCGTGTGGGAGATATCTACGTATGAAGGAGCGTTCAAGGTCACAACTCTAGTTACTGTATGCGAACGCTAAGATATGAGAGTTACAATGGACTGGTATAGAACATCGATAGGCATCGCGAAGTACCCTATATAGCCCGCGGATTGCTACTTTGCGTACAAAACGCGATCGAATTAATGTGTGTATTATTTGGGCACTTTTTGAATGCTCTGTTGCATACTAATTGCAGTAAAACTTAGACCGTTTTCTCTTGAACGTTTTTTCTATCGTGTAGAAGTTATCTACTTATGAAGGAGCGTTCAAGGTCAGAACTCTAGGTGCTATATGCGAACGCTAAGATATGGTAGTTTCAATGGCATGGTTTAGAAAATGGATAGGCATCGCTAAGTGTCCTTTATAGCCCACGGATTGCTGCTTTGTTTACAAAACGCATTCGAATTAACGTGTATATTATCTGGGCATTATTTGGCAGCTCTGCTGCATGCTAATTGCAGTAAAACTTAGTCCGTTTTCTCTTGAACGTCTTCTCTATTGTGTAGGAGTTATCTACTTATGAAGGAGCCGTCAAGGTCACAACTCTAGTTACTGTATGCGAACGCTAAGATATGAGAGTTACAATGGCCTGGTATAGAACATCGATAGGCATCGCGAAGTACCCTATATAGCCCGCGGATTGCTACTTTGCGTACAAAACGCGTTCGAATTAACGTGTATATTATTTGGGCATTTTTTTAAAGCTCTGCTGCATACTAATTGCAGTAAAACTTATTCCGTTTTCTCTTGAACGTCTTTTCTATCGTGTAGGAGTTATCTACTTATGAAGGAGCATTCAAGGTCACAACTTTAGTTACTGTATGCGAACGCTAAGATATGATAGTTACAATGGCATGGTATAGAACATCGATAGGCATCGCGAAGTGTCCTTCCCACGGATTGCAGCTTTGTTTACAAAACGCATTCGAATTAACGTGTATATTATCTTGGCATTATTTGGCAGCTCTGATGCATGCTAATTGCAGTAAAATTTAGTCCATTTTCTCTTGAACGTCTTTTCTATCGTGTAGGAGTTATCTACTTATGAAGGAGAGTTCAAGGTCACAACTTCAGTTACTGTATGCGAACGCTCAGATATGATAGTTACAATGGCATGGTATAGAACATCGATAGGCATCGCGAAGTGCCCTATATAGCCGACGGATTGCAACTTTTCGTTCAAAACGCGTTCGAATTAACGTGTATATTATTTGGGCACTTTTTGAAAGATCTGCTGCATACTAATTGCAGTAAAACTAAGACCGTTTTCTCTTGAACGTCTTTTCTATCGTGTAGGAGTTATCTACTTATGAAGGAGCGTTCAAGGTCACAACTCTAGGTGTTGTATGCGAACGCTAAGATATGATAGTTACAATGGCATGGTATAGAAAATGGATAGGCATCGCGAAGTGTCCTTAATACCCCACGGATTGCTGCTTTGTTTACAAAACGCATTCGAATTAACGTGTATATTTTCTGGGCATTATTTGGCAGCCTTGCTACATGCTAATTGCAGTAAAACTAAATGAATTTTCACTTGTACGTCTTTTCTATCATGTAGCAGTAATCTACGAATGAAGGAGCGTTCAAGGTCACAGCTCTTTGTGCTCTATGCGAACCCTAAGATATGATAGTAACATTGACATGGTATAGAACATGGATAGGCATCGCGAAGTGTCCTCAATAGCCCACGGATTGCTGCTTAGTTTACAGAACGCATTCGAATTTTCGTGTATATTATCTAGGCATTATTTGGCAGCTCTGCTGCATGCTAATTGCAGTAAAACTTAGTCCGTTTTCTCTTGAACGTCTTTTCTATCTTGTAGGAGTTATCTACTTATGAAGGAGCGTTCAACGTCACAACTCTAGGTGCTGTATGCGAACGCTAAGATATGGTAGTTACAATGGCATGGTATGGAAAATGGATAGGCATCGCGAAGTGTCCTTAATAGCCCACGGATTGCTGCTTGGTTTACAAAACGCATTAGAATTAACGTGTATATTATCTGGGCACTATTTGGTAGCTCTGCTGCATGCTAATTGCAGTAAAACTAAATGAATTTTCACTTGTACGTCTTTTCTATCATGTAGCAGTAATCTACAAATGAAGGAGCGTTCAAGGTCACAGCTCTTTGTGCTCTATGCGAACCCTAAGATGTGATAGTAACATTGACATGGTATAGAACATGGATAGGCATCGCGAAGTGTCCTCAATAGCCCACGGATTGCTGCTTTGTTTAGAAAACGCATTCGAATTTTCGTGTATATCATCTGGGCATTATTTGGCAGCTCTGCTGCATGCTAATTGCAGTAAAATTTAGTCCGTTTTCTCTTGAATGTCTTTTCTATCGTGTAGGAGTTATCTACTTATGAAGGAGCGTTCAAGGTCACAACTCTAGTTACTGTATGCGAACGCTAAGATATGATAGTTACAATGGCCTGGTATAGAACATCGATAGGCATCGCGAAGTGCCCTATATAGCCCGCGGATTGCTACTTTGGGTACAAAACGCGTTCGAATTAACCTGTATATTATTTGGGCACTTTTTGAAAGCTCTGCTGCATACTAATTGCAGTAAAACTTAGACCGGTTTCTCTTGAACGGCTTTTCTATCATGTAGGAGTTATCTACTTATGAAGGCGCGTTCAAGATCACAACTCTAGTTACTGTATGCGAACGCTAAGATATGATAGTTACAATGGCATGGTATAGAACGTCGATAGCCATCGCGAAGTGCCCTATATAGCCCACGGATTGAAACTTTACATACCAAACGCGATCGAATTAATGTGTGTATTATTTGGGCACTTTTTGAAAGTTCTGCTGCATGCTAATTGCAGTAAAACTTAATCCGTTTTCTCTTGAACGTCTTTTCTATCTTGTAGGAGTTATCTACTTATGAAGGAGCGTTCAAGGTCACCACTCTAGTTACTGTATGCGAACGCTAAGATAAGATAGTTACAATAGCATGGTATAGAACATCGATAGGCATCGCGAAGTGCCCTATATAGCCCACGGATTGCAACTTTACGTACAAAACGCGATCGAATTAATGTGTGTATTATTTGGGCACTTTTTGAAAGCTCTGTTGCATACTAATTGCAGTAAATCTTAGACCGTTTTCTCTTGAACGTTTTTTCTATCGTGTAGAAGTTATCTACTTATGAAGGAGCGTTCAAGGTCAGAACTCTAGTTACCGTATGCGAACGCTAAGATATGATAGTTACAATGGCATGGTATAGCAAATGGATAGGCATCGCGAAGTGTCCTTAATAGCCCACGGATTGCTGCTTTGTTTACAAAACGCATTCGAATTAACGTATATATTATCTGGGCATTATTTGGCAGCTCTGCTGCATGTTAATTGCAGTAAAACTAAATGAATTTTCACTTGTACGTCTTTTCTATCATGTAGCAGTAATCTACAAATGAAGGAGCGTTCAAGGTCACAGCTCTTTGTGCTCTATGCTAACCCTAAGATATGATAGTAACAATCACATGGTATAGAACATGGACAGGCATCGCGAAGTGTCTTCAATAGCCCACGGATTGCTGCTTTCTTTATAAAACGCATTCGAATTTTCGTGTATATCATCAGGGCATTATTTGGCAGCTCTGCTGCATGCTAATTGAATTAAAACTTGGACCGTTTTCTCTTGTACGTCTTTTCCATCGTGAGGGAGATATCTACGTATGAAGGAGCGTTCAAGGTCACAACTCTAGTTACTGTATGCGAACGCTAAGATATGATAGTTACAATGGCATGGTGTAGAACATCGATAGGCATCCCGAAGTGCCCTATATAGCCCACGGATTGCAACTTTACGTACAAAACGCGATCGAATTAATGTGTGTATTATTTGGGCACTTTTTGAAAGCTCTGTTGCATACTAATTGCAGTAAAACTTAGACCGTTTTCTCTTGAACGTCTTTTCTATCTTGTAGGAGTTATCTACTTATGAAGGAGCGTTCAACGTCACAACTCTAGGTGCTGTATGCGAACGCTAAGATATGAGAGTTACAATGGGCTGGTATAGAACATCGATAGGCATCGCGAAGTGCCCTATATAGCCCACGGATTGCAACTTTTCGTTCAAAACGCGTTCGAATTAACGTGTGTATTATTTGGGCACTTTTTGAAAGATCTGCTGCATAATAATTGCAGTAAAACTTAGACCGTTTTCTCTTGAACGTCTTTTCTATCGTGTAGGAGTTATCTACTTATGAAGGAGCGTTCAAGGTCACAACTCTAGGTGTTGAATGCGAACGCTAAGATATGGTAGTTACAATGTCATGTTTTAGAAAATAGATAGGCATCGCAAAGTGTCCTTAATAGCCCACGGATTGCTGCTTTGTTTAAAAAACGCATTCGAATTAACGTGTATTTTATCTGGGCATTATTTGGCAGCTCTGCTGCATGCTAATTGCAGTAAAACGTAGTCCATTTTCTATTGAACGTCTTTTCTATCGTGTAGGAGTTATGTATTTATGAAGGAGCGTTCAAGGTCACAACTTTAGTTACTGTATGCGAACGCTAAGATATGATAGTTACAATGGCATGGTATAGGACATCGATTGGCATCGCGAAGTGCCCTATATAGCCCACGGATTGCAACTTTTCGTACAAAACGCGTTCGAATTAACGTGTATATTATTTGGGCACTTTTTGAAAGATTTGTTGCATACTAATTGCAGTAAAATTTAGACCGGTTTCTCTTGAACGTCTTTTCTATCATGTAGGAGTTATCTACTTATGAAGAAGCGTTCAAGGTCACAACTCTAGTGACCGTATGCGAACGCTAAGATATGATAGTTACAATGGCATGGTATAGAAAATGGATAGGCATCGCGAAGTGTCCTTAATAGCCGACGGATTGCTGCTTTGTTTAAAAAACGCGTTCGAATTAACGTGTATTTAATCTGGGCATTATTTGGCCGCTTTGCTGCATGCTAATTGCAGTAAAACTAAATCCATTTTCACTTGTACGTCTTTTATATCGTATAGTAGTAATCTACGAATGAAGGAGCGTTCAAGGTCACAGCTCTTTGTGCTCTATGCGAACCCTAAGATATGATAGTAACATTGACATGGTATAGAACATGGATAGGCATCGCGAAGTGTCCTCAATAGCCCACGGATTGCTGCTTTGTTTAGAAAACGCATTCGAATTTTCGTGTATATCATCTGGGCATTATTTGGCAGCTCTGCTGCATGCTAATTGCTAATTGCAGTAAAATTTATTCCGTTTTCTCTTGAATGTCTTTTCTATCGTGTAGGAGTTATCTACTTATGAAGGAGCGTTCAAGGTCACAACTCTAGTTACTGTATGCGAACTCTAAGATTTGATAGTTACAATGGACTGGTATAGAACATTGGGTACAAAACGCGTTCGAATTAACGTGTATTTTATTTGGGCACTTTTTGAAAGCTCTGCTGCATACTAATTGCAGTAAAACAGACCGGTTTCTCTTGCACGTCTTTTCTATCATGTAGGAGTTATCTACTTATGAAGGAGCGTTCAAGATCACAACTCTTGTTACTGTATGCGAACGCTAAGATATGATAGTTACAATGGCATGGTATAGAACGTCGATAGCCATCGCGAAGTGCCCTATATAGCCCACGGATTGAAACTTTACGTACAAAACGCGATCGAATTAACGTGTATATTATTTGGGTACTTTTTGAAAGATCTGCTGCATGCTAATTGCAGTAAAACTAAATGAATTTTCACTTGTACGTTATTTTTATCGTTCAAGGTCACAGCTCTTTGTGCTCTATGCGAACCCTAAGATATAATAGTAACATTGACATGGTATAGAACATGGATAGGCTTCGCGAAGTGCCTTATATAGCCCGCGGATTGCTTCTTTGCGTACAAAATATTTGGGCACTTTTTTAAAGTTCTGCTGCATGCTAATTGCAGTAAAACTTAGTCCGTTTTTTCTTGAACGTCTTTTCTATCTTGTAGGAGTTATCTACTTATGAAGGAGCGCTCAAGGTCACCACTCTAGTTACTGTATGCGAACGCTAAAATAAGATAGTTACAATAGCATGGTATAGAACATCGATAGGCATCGCGAAGTGCCCTATATAGTCCACGGATCGCAACTTTACTTACAAAACGCGATCGAATTAATGTGTGTATTATTTGGGCACTTTTTTAAAGCTCTGCTGCATACTAATTGCAGTAAAACTTAGACCGTTTTCTCTTGAACGTCTTTTCTATCGTGTAGAAGTATTCTACTTATGAAGGAGCGTTCAAGGTCAGAACTCTAGGTGCTATATGCGAACGCTAAGATATGGTAGTTTCAATGGCATGGTATAGAAAATGGATAGGCATCGCTAAGTGTCCTTAATAGCCCACGGATTGCTGCTTTGTTTACAAAACGCATTCGAATTAACGTGTATACTATCTGGGCATTATTTGGCAGCTCTGCTGCATGCTAATTGCAGTAAAACTTAGTCCGTTTTCTCTTGAACGTCTTTTTTATTGTGTAGGAGTTATCTACTTATGAAGGAGCGTTCAAGGTCACAACTTTAGTTACTGTATGCGAACGCTTAGATATGATAGTTACAATGGCATGGTATAGAAAATGGATAGGCATCGCGAAGTGTCCTTAATAGCCCACGGATTGCTTCTTTGTTTACAAAACGCATTCGAATTAACGTGTATATTATCTGGGCATTATTTGGCAGCCTTGCTGCTTGCTAATTGCAGTAAAACTAAATGAATTTTCACTTGTACGTCTTTTCTATCATGTAACAGTAATCTACGAATGAAGGAGCGTTCAAGGTCACAGCTCTTTGTGCTTTATGCGAACCCTAAGATATGATAGTAACATTGACATGGTATAGAACATGGATAGGCATCGCGAAGTGCCCTATATAGCCCACGGATTGCAACTTTACGTACAAAACGCGTTCGAATTAACGTGTATATTATTTGGGCACATTTTGATAGCTCTGTTGCACACTAATTGCAGTAAAACTTAGACCGGATTCTCTTGAACGTGTTTTCTATCATGTAGGAGTTATCTACTTATGAAGGAGCCGTCAAGGTCACAACTCTAGTTACCGTATGCGAACGATAAGATATGATAGTTACAATGGCATGGTATAGCAATTGGATAGGCATCGCGAAGTGTCCTTAATAGCCCACGGATTGCTGCTTTGTTTACAAAACGCATTCGAATTAACGTGTATATTGTCTGGGCATTATTTGGCAGCTCTGCTGCATGCTAATTGCAGTAAAATTTAGTCCACTTTCTCTTGAACGTCTTTTCTATCGTGTAGGACTTATCTACTTATGAAGGAGCGTTCAAGGTCACAACTCTAGTTACTGTATGCGAACGCTAAGATATGAGAGTTACAATGGCCTGGTATAGAACATCGATAGGCATCGCGAAGTACCCTATATAGCCCGCGGATTGCTACTTTGCGTACAAAACGCGTTCGAATTAACGTGTATATTATTTGGGCACTTTTTTAAAGCTCTGCTGCATACTAATTGCAGTAAAACTTAGACCGTTTTCTCTTGAACGTCTTTTCTATCGTGTAGGAGTTATCTTCTTATGAAGGAGCGTTCAAAGTCACAACTCTAGGTGTTGAATGCGAACGGTAAGATATGGTAGTTACAATGTCCTGTTATAGAAAATAGATAGGCATCGCAAAGTGTCCTAAATAGCCCACGTATTGCTGCTTTGTTTAAAAAACGCATTCGAATTAACGTGAACGTATCTACGTATGAAAAAGCGTTCAAGGTCACAACTCTAGTGACCGTATGCGAATGCTAAGATATGATAGTTACAATGGCATGGTATAGAACATCGATAGGCATCGTGAAGTGCCCTATATAGCCCACGGATTGCAACTTTACGAACAAAACGCGATTGAATTAATGTGTGTATTATTTGGGCACTTTTTGAAAGCTCTGTTGCATACTAATTGCAGTAAAACTTAGACCGGTTTCTCTTGAACGTCTTTTCTATCGTGTAGGAGTTATCTACTTATGAAGGAGCGTTCAAGGTCACAACTCTAGGTGTTGAATGCGAACGCTAAGATATGGTAGTTACAATGTCATGGTTATAGAAAATAGATAGGCATCGCGAAGTGTCCTTAATAGCCCACGGATTGCTGCTTTATTTAAAAAACGCATTCGAATTAACGTGTATTTTATCTGGGCATTATTTGGCCGCTTTGCTGCATGAAAATTGCAGTAAAACTAAATCCATTTTCACTTGTACGTCTTTTATATCGTATAGTAGTAATCCACGAATGAAGGAGCGTTCAAGGTCACAGCTCTTTGTGCTCTATGCGAACCCTAAGATATGATAGTAACATTGACATGGTATAGAACATGGATAGGCAACGCTAAGTGTCCTTAATAGCCCACGGATTGCTGCTTTGTTTACAAAACGCATTCGAATTAACGTGTTGGCAATTATTTGGCAGCTCTGCTGCATCCTAATTGCAGTAAAACTAAATGAATTTTCACTTGTACGTCTTTTCTATCATGTAGCAGTAGTCTACGAATGAAGGAGCGTTCAAGGTCACAGCTCTTTGTGCTCTATGCGAACCCTAAGATATGATAGTAACATTGACATGGTATAGAAAATGGATAGGAATCGCGAAGTGAACATGTATATTATTTGGGCACTTTTTGAAAGATCTGCTGCATACTAATTGCAGTAAAACTTAGACCGTTTTCTCTTGAACGTCTTTTCTATCGTGTAGGATTTATCTACTTATGAAGGAGCGTTCAAGGTCACAACTCTAGTTACTGTATGCGAACGCTAAGATATGATAGTTATAATGGCATGGTATAGAACATCGATAGGCATCGCGAAGTGCCCTATATAGCCCACGGATTGCAACTTTACGTACAAAACGCATTAGAATTAACGTGTATTTTATCTGGGCATTATTTGGCCGCTTTGCTGCAAGCTAATTGCAGTAAAACTAAATGAATTTTCACTTGTACGTCTTTTCTATCATATAGCAGTAATCCACAAATGAAGGAGCGTTCAAGGTCACAGCTCTTTGTGCTCTATGCGAACCCTAAGATATGATAGTAACATTGACATGGTGTAGAACATGGATAGGCATCGCGAAGTGTAATCAATAGCCCACGGATTGCTGATTTGTTTAGAAAACGCATTCGAATTTTCGTGTATATCATCTGGGCATTATTTGACAGCTCTGCTGCATACTAATTGCAGTAAAATTTTGTCCGTTTTCTCTTGAATGTCTTTTCTATCGTGTAGGAGTTATCTACTTATGAAGGAGCGTTCAAGGTCACAACTCTAGTTACTATGTGCGAACGCTAAGATATGATAGTTACAATGGCATGGTATAGGATATCGATTGGCATCGCGAAGTGCCCTATATAGCCCGAGGATTGCTACTTTGCGTACAAAACGCGTTCGAATTAACGTGTATATTATTTGGGCAGTTTTTGAAAGCTCTGCTGCATACTAATTGCAGTAAAACTTAGACCGGTTTCTCTTGAATGTCTTTTCTATCATGTAGGAGTTATCTACTTATGAAGGAGCGTTCAAGGTCACAGCTCTTTGTGCTCTATGCGAACCTTAAGATATGATAGTAACATTGACATGGTATAGAACATGGATAGGTTTCGCGAAGTGCCTTATATAGCCTGCGGATTGCTACTTTGCGTACAAAACGCGTTCGAATTAACATGTATATTATTTGGGCACTTTTTGAAAGATCTGCTGCATACTAATTGCAGTAAAACTTAGACCGTTTTCTCTTGAACGTCTTTTCTATCGTGTAGGAGTTATCTACTTATGAAGGAGCGTTCAAGGTCACAACTCTAGTTACTGTATGCGAACGCTAAGATATGATAGTTATAATGGCATGGTATAGAACATCGATAGGCATCGCGAAGTGCCCTATATAGCCCGAGGATTGCTACTTTGCGTACAAAACGCGTTCGAATTAACGTGTATATTATTTGGGCACTTTTTGAAAGCTCTGCTGCATACTAATTGCAGTAAAACTTAGACCGTTTTCTCTTGAACGTATTTTCTATCGTGTAGGAGTTATCTACTTATGAAGGAGCGTTCAAGGTCACAACTCTAGGTGTTGTATGCGAACGCTAAGATATGGTAGTTACAATGGTATAGAAAATGGATAGGCATCGCGAAGTTTCCTTAATAGCCCACGGATTGCTGCTTTGTTTAAAAACCGCATTCAAATTAACGCGTATATTATCTGGGCATTGTTTGGCAGCTCTGCTGCATGCTAATTGCAGAAAAACTTAGTCCGTTTTCTCTTGAACGTCTTTTATATCGTGTAGGAGTTATCCACTTATGAAGGAGCGTTCAAGGTCACAACTCTAGTTACTGTATGCGAACGCTAAGATATGATAGTTATAATGGCATGGTATAGAACATCGATAGGCATCGCGAAGTGCCCTATATAGCCCACGGATTGCAACTTTACGTACAAAACGCATTCGAATTAACGTGTATTTTATCTGGGCATTATTTGGCCGCTTTGCTGCAAGCTAATTGCAGTAAAACTAAATGAATTTTCACTTGTACGTCTTTTCTATCATATAGCAGTAATCCACAAATGAAGGAGCGTTCAAGGTCACAGCTCTTTGTGCTCTATGCGAACCCTAAGATATGATAGTAACATTGACATGGTGTAGAACATGGATAGGCATCGCGAAGTGTAATCAATAGCCCACGGATTGCTGCTTTGTTTAGAAAACGCATTCGAATTTTCGTGTATATCATCTGGGCATTATTTGACAGCTCTGCTGCATACTAATTGCAGTAAAATTTAGTCCGTTTTCTCTTGAATGTCTTTTCTATCGTGTAGGAGTTATCTACTTATGAAGGAGCGTTCAAGGTCACAACTCTAGTTACTGTGTGCGAACGCTAAGATATGATAGTTACAATGGCCTGGTATAGAACATCGATAGGCATCGCGAAGTGCCCTATATAGCCCGAGGATTGCTTCTTTGCGTACAAAACGCGTTCGAATTAACGTGTATATTATTTGGGCACTTTTTGAAAGCTCTGCTGCATACTAATTGCAGTAAAACTTAGACCGTTTTCTCTTGAACGTCTTTTCTATCGTGTAGGAGTTATCTACTTATGAAGGAGCGTTCAAGGTCACAACTCTAGGTGTTGTATGCGAACGCTAAGATATGGTAGTTACAATGGTATAGAAAATGGATAGGCATCGCGAAGTTTCCTTAATAGCCCACGGATTGCTGCTTTGTTTAAAAAACGCATTCAAATTAACGCGTATATTATCTGGGCATTATTTGGCAGCTCTGCTGCATGCTAATTGCAGAAAAACTTAGTCCGTTTTCTCTTGAACGTCTTTTATATCGTGTAGGAGTTATCCACTTATGAAGGAGCGTTTAAGGTCACAACTCACTAGTTACTGTATGCGAACGCTAATATATGATATTTACAATGGCATGCTATAGAACATCGATAGGCATCGCGAAGTGCCCTATATTGCCCACGGATTGCAACTTTACGTACAAAACGGGTTCGAATTAACATGTATATTATTTGGGCACTTTTTGATAGCGCTGCTGCATACTAATTGCAGTAAAACTTATACCGTTTTCTCTTGAACGCCTTGTCTATCGTGTAGGAGTTATCTACTTATTAAGGAGCGTTGAAGGTCACAACTCTAGGTGTTGAATGCGAACTCTAAGATATGGTAGTTACAATGTCATGTTATAGAAAATGGATAGACATCGCGAAGTGTCCTTAATAGCCCACGGATTGCTGCTTTGTTTAAAAAACGCATTCGAATTAACGTGTATTTTATCTGGGCATTATTTGGCCGCTTTGCTGCATGCTTATTGCCGTAAAACTTAGTCCGTTTTCTCTTGGACGTCTTTTCTATCGTGTAGGAGTTATCTACTTATGAAGGAGCGTTCAAGGTCACAACTCTAGGTGCTGTATGCGAACGCTAAGATATGGTAGTTACAATGGCATGATATAGAAAATGGATAGGCATCGCGAAGTGTCCTTAATAGCCCACGGATTGCTGCTTTGTTTACAAAACGCATTCGAAATAACGTGTATATTATCTGGGCATTATTTGGCAGCTCTGCTGCATGCTAATTGCAGTAAAACTAAATGAATTTTCACTTGTACGTCTTTTCTATCATGTAGCAGTAATTTACAAATGAAGGAGCGTTCAAGGTCCGCATACAGTAACTAGAGTTGTGAATCTAGTTACTGTATGCGAACGCTAAGATATGATAGTTGCCATGGCCTGGTATAGAACATCGATAGGCATCGTGAAGTGCCCTATATAGCCCACGGATTGCAACTTTACTTACAAAACGCGTTCGAATTAACGTGTATATTATTTGGGCACTTTTTGATAGCTCTGCTGCATACTAATTGCAGTAAAACTTAGACCGTTTTCTCTTGAACGTCTTTTCTATCGTGTAGGAGTTATCTACTTATGAAGGAGCGTTCAAGGTCACAACTCTAGGTGTTGAATGCGAACGCTAAGATATGGTAGTTACAATGTCATGGTTATAGATAATAGATAGGCATCGCGAAGTGTCCTTAATAGCCCACGGATTGCTGCTTTATTTAAAAAACGCATTCGAATTAACGTGTATTTTATCTGGGCATTATTTGGCCGCTTTGCTGCATGCTAATTGCAGTAAAACTAAATCCATTTTCACTTGTCCGTCTTTTATATCGTATAGTAGTAATCCACGAATGAAGGAGCGTTCAAGGTCACAGCTCTTTGTGCTCTATGCGAACCCTAAGATATGATAGTAACATTGACATGGTATAGAACATGGATAGGCATCGCTAAGTGTCCTTAATAGCCCACGGATTGCTGCTTTGTTTACAAGACGCATTAGAATTAACGTGTTGGCAATTATTTGGCAGCTCTGCTGCATCCTAATTGCAGTAAAACTAAATGAATTTTCACTTGTACGTCTTTTCTATCATGTAGCAGTAATCTACGAATGAAGGAGCGTTCAAGGTCACAGCTCTTTGTGCTCTATGCGAACCCTAAGATATGATAGTAACATTGACATGGTATAGAAAATGGATAGGAATCGCGAAGTGTCCTTAATAGCCCACGGATTGCTGCTTTGTTTACAAAACGCATTCGAATTAATGTGTATATTATCTGGGCATTATTTGGCAGCCTTCCTGCATGCTAATTGCAGTAAAACTAAATTAATTTTCACTTGTACGTCTTTTCTATCATGTAGCAGTAATCTACGAATGAAGGAGCGTTCAAGGTCACAACTCTAGTGACCGTATGCGAACCCTAAGATATGATAGTAACATTGACATGGTATAGAACATGGATAGGCTTCGCGAAGTGCTTTATATAGCCCGCGGATTGCTACTTTGCGTACAAAACGCGTTCGAATTAACGTGTATATTATTTGGGCACTTTTTGAAAGTTCTGCTGCATGCTAATTGCAGAAAAACTTAGTCCGTTTTCTCTTGAACGTCTTTTCTATCGTGTAGGAGTTATCTACTTATGAAGGAGCGTTCAACGTCACAACTCTAGGTGCTGTATGCGAACGCTAAGATATGGTAGTTACAATGTCATGTTATAGAAAATTGATAGGCATCGCAAAGTGTCCTTAATAGCCCACGGATTGCTGCTTTGTTTAAAAAACGCATTCGAATTAACGTGTATTTTATCTGGGCATTATTTGGCCGCTTTGCTGCATGCTAATTGCAGTAAAACTAAATCCATTTTCACTTGTACGTCTTTTATATGGTATAGTAGTAATCCGCGAATGAAGGAGCGTTTAAGGTCACAGCTCTTTGTGCCCTATGCGAACCCTAAGATATGATAGTAACATTGACATGGATAGGCATCGCGAAGTGTCCTCAATAGCCAACGGATTGCTGCTTTGTTTATAAAACGCATTCTAATTTTCGTGTATATTATCTGGGCATTATTTGGCAGCTCTGCTGCATGCTAATTGCAGTAAAACTTAGTCCGTTTACTCTTGAACGTCTTTTCTATCGTGTAGGAGTTATCTACTTATGAAGGAGCGTTCAAGGTCACAACTTTAGTTATTGTATGCGAACGCTAAGATATGATAGTTACAATGGCATGGTATAGAACATCGATAGGCATCCCGAAGTGCCCTATATAGCCCATGGATTGCAACTTTTCGTACAAAACGCGTTCGAATTAACGTGTATATTATTTAGGCACTTTTTGAAAGATCTGCTGCATACTAATTGCAGTAAAACTTAGACCGTTTTCTCTTGAACGTCTTTTCTATCGTCTAGGAGTCATCTACTTATGAAGGTGCGTTCAAGGTCACAACTCTAGGTGTTGTATGCACTTGTACGTCTTTTATATCGTATAGAAGTAATCTACGAATGAAGGAGCGTTCAAGGTCACAGCTCTTTGTGCTCTATGCGAACCCTACGATATGATAGTATCATTGACATGGTATAGAACATGGAAAGGCATCGCGAAGTGCCCTATATAGCCCACGGATTGCAACTTTACGTACAAAACGCGTTCGAATTAACGTGTATATTATTTGGGCACTTTTTGATAGCTCTGCTGCATACTAATTGCAGTAAAACTTAGACCGGTTTCTCTTGAACGTCTTTTCTATCATGTAGGAGTTATCTACTTATAAAGGAGCGTTCAAGATCACAACTCTAGTTACCGTATCCGAACGCTAAGATATGATAGTTACAATGCCATGTTATAGAAAATGGATAGGCATCGCGAAGTGTCCTTAATAGCCCACGGATTGCTGCTTTGTTTACAAAACGCATTCGAATTAACATGTATATTATCTGGGCATTATTTGGCAGCCTTGCTGCTTGCTAATTGCAATAAAACTAAATGAATTTTCACTTGTACGTCTTTTCTGTAATGTAACAGTAATCTACGAATGAAGGAGCGTTCAAGGTCACAGCTCTTTGTGCTCTATGCGAACCTTAAGATATGATAGTAACATTAACACGGTATAGAACATGGATAGGCATCGCGAAGTATCCTCAATAGCCCACGGATTGCTGCCTTGTTTGGAAAACGCATTCTAATTTTCGTGTATATTATCTGGGCATTATTTGGCAGCTCTGCTGCATGCTAATTGCAGTAAAACTTAGTCCGTTTTCTCTTGAATGTCTTTTCTATCGTGTAGGAGTTATCTACTTATGAAGGAGCGTTCAAGGTCACAACTCTAGTTACTGTATGCGAACGCTAAGATATGATAGTTACAATGGCCTGGTATAGAACATCGATAGGCTTCGCGAAGTGCCCTATATAGCCCGCCGATTGCTACTTTGCGTACAAAACGCGTTCGAATTAACGTGTATATTATTTGGGCAATTTTTGAAAGCTCTGCTGCATACTAATTGCAGTAAAACTTAGACCGTTTTCTCTTGAACGTCTTTTCTATCGTGTAGGAGTTATCTACTTATGAAGGAGCATTCAAGGTCACAACTCTAGGTGTTGAATGCGAACTCTAAGATATGGTAGTTACAATGCCATGTTATAGAAAATGGATAGGCATCGCGAAGTGTCCTTAATAGCCCACGGATTGCTGCTTTGTTTAAAAAACGCATTCGAATTAACGTGTATTTTATCTGAGCATTATTTGGCCGCTTTGCTGCATGCTAATTGCAGTAAAACTAAATCCATTTTCACTTGTACGTCTTTTATATCGTATAGTAGTAATCTACGAATGAAGGAGCGTTCAAGGTCACAGCTCTTTGTGCTCTATGCGAACCCTAAGATATGATAGTAACATTGACATGGTATAGAGCATGGATAGGCATCGCGAAGTGTCCTCAATAGCCCACGGATTGCTGCTTTGTTTACAAAACGCATTCGAATTTTCGTGTATATTATCTAGGCATTATTTGGCAGCTCTGCTGCATGCTAATTGCAGTAAAACTTAGTCCGTTTTCTCTTGAACGTCTTTTCTATCTTGTAGGAGTTATCTACTTATGAAGGAGCGTTCAACGTCACAACTCTAGGTGCTGTATGCGAACGCTAAGATATGGTAGTTACAATGGCATGGTATAGAAAATGGATAGGCATCGCGAAGTGTCCTTAATAGCCCACGGATTGCTGCTTTGTTTACAAAACGCATTCGAATTAACGTGTATATTATCTGGGCATTATTTGGCAGCACTGCTGCATGCTAATTGCAGTAAAACTAAATGAATTTTCACTTGTACGTCTTTTCTATCATGTAGCAGTAATCTGCAAATGAAGGAGCGTTCAAGGTCACAGCTCTTTGTGCTCTATTCGAGTAAGACAAGAAAGACGAAAAAAACGAGAGAGACGAGAAAAACGGGAAAGACGGGAAAGGCTGGAAAGACGACAATGACGGAAGAGACGGGAAAAGCGGAAGAGACGGGAAAGGAGCGAGAGACGGAATAGGCGGGAGAGACGGGGAAGACGGGAAAGACGAGGTAGGCGAGAAAGTCAGGAGAGACGAGAAAGACGAGAAATACGAGAAAGATTAGAATGACGGGGAAAGACGGGAAAGACCTGAAAGACGAGAAATACGAGAGTCTAGATACATGAGAAAGACGGGAAAGACGAGAGAGACGAGAAAGACGCGAAGTTTTACTGCAATTAGCATGCAGCAGAGCAGCCAAATAAAGCCCAGGCGATATGCACTTTAATGCGAACGCGTTTTGCAGCTAAAGTAGCAATCCGTGGGATATATAGGGCACTTCGCGATGTCTATCCATGTTCTATACCATGCCATTGTAACTACCATATCTTAGGGTTCGCATACAGCACTTAGAGCTGTAACCTTGAACGCTCCTTCATAAGTAGATTGCTCCTACACGATAGAAAAGACGTTCAAGAGAAAACGGTCTAAGTTCTACTGCAATTAGTATGCAGCAGAGCTTTCAAAAAGTGCTCAAATAATATACACATTAATTCGAACGCGTGTAGTACGCAATGTAGCAGTCCGCGGGGTATATAAGGTACTTCGCGATGTCTATCCATGTTCTATACGATGCCAATGTAACGATCATATCTTAGCGTTCGCATAGCGCACCTAGAGCTGTGACCTTGAACGCTCCTTCATAAGTAGATTACTCCTACATGATAGAAAAGACGTAGAAGTGAAAATGAACTAAGTTTTACTTCAATTCGCATGCAGTAGAGCTGCTAAATAGTGCCCAAATAATATACACGTGAATCGAACGCGTTTTGTACGCAAAGTAGAAATCCGCGGGCTATATGAGGCACTTCGCGATGTCTATCCATGTTCTATACCATGCCAATGTAACTATCATATCTTGACGTTCGCATAGAGCACCTAGAGTTGTGACCTTGAACGCTCCTTCATACGTGGATATCTCCCACACGATAGAAAAGACGTACAAGTGAAAACGGACTAAGTTTTCCTGCAATTAGCATGCAGCAGAGCTGCCAAATAATGCCCAGGCGATATGCACTTTAATGCGAACGCGTTTTGTAGGTAAAGCAGGTTGTAGGTTCGCGATGCCTATCGATGTTCTATACCATGCCAATGTAACTTGAACGTATTTTCTATCGTGTAGGAGTTATCTGCTTATGAAGGAGCGTTCAAGGTCACAACTCTAGGTGCTGTATGAGAACGCTAAGGTATGATAGTTACATGTTCATGGTATAGAACATGGATAGACATCACGAAGTGCCTTATATAGCCCGCGGATTGCTACTTTGCGTACAAAACGCGTTCGAACGCACTTTTTGAAAGCTCTGCTGCATACTAATTGCATGGAGTTATCTACTTATGGAGTTATCTACTTATGAAGGAGCGTACAAGGTCACAACTCTAGGTGCTGTATCCGAACGCTAAGATATGATAGTTACATTGACATTGTATAGAACATGGATAGGCATCGCGAAGTGTCCTCAATAGCCCACGGATTGTTGCTTTGTTTACAAAACGCATTCGAATTTTCGTGTATATCATCTGGGCATTATTTGGCAGTTCTGCTGCATGCTAATTGCAGTAAAACTTAGTCCGTTTTCTCTTGTACGTTTTTTCTATCGTGTAGGAGATATCTACTTATGAAGGAGCGTTCAAGGTCACAACTCTAGGTCTGTATGCGAACGCTAAGACATGATAGTTGCATTGGCATGGTATAGAACATGGATAGACATCGCGAAGTGTCCTGAATAGCCCACGGATTGCTTGCTGCTTTGCGTACAAAACGCGTTCGAATTAACACACGTTAATTCATGATACACACGTATCATCTGGGCCCTATCTGAATGCTCTGTTGCATGCTAATTGCAGTAAAACTTAGTCTGTTTTCACTTGTATGTCTTTTCTATCGTGTATGAGTAATCTACTTATGAAGGAGCGTTCAAGGTCACAGCTCTAAGTGCTGTATGCGAACCCTAAGATATGATAGTTACATTGACATGGTATAGAAAATGGTCCTTAATAGCCCACGGATTGCTGCTTTGTTTACAAAACGCATTCGAATAAACGTGTATATTATCTGGGCATTATTTGGCAGCTTTGCTGCATGAGAATGGCAGTAAAACTTAGATCGTTTTCTCTTGTACGTCTTTTCTATCGTGTAGGAGATATCTACGTATGAAGGATAGTTCAAGGTCACAGCTTTAGGTACTGTATGCGAACGCTAATATATGATAGTTACATTGGCATGGTATAGAACATGGATAGACATCACGAAGTGCCCTATATAGGCCACGGATTGTTGCTTTACGTACAAAACGCGTTCGCATTAACGTGTATTTCGCCCGGGCACTATTTGGAAGCTCTGCTGCATGCGAATTGCAGTAAAACTTAGTCCGTTTTCACTTGTACATCTTTTCTGTCGTGTGGGAGATATCTACGTATGAAGGAGCGTTCAAGGTCACAACTCTAGTTGCTGTATGCGAACGCTAAGATATGATAGTAACATTAGCATGGTATAGAACATGGATAGGCACCTCGAAGTGTCATGAATAGCCCACGGATTGTTGCTTTGCGTACAAAACGCGTTCCAATTAACGTATGTATCATGTAGGCACTATCTGGCTGCTCTGCTGCATGCTAATTGCAGTAAAACTAAGTCTGTTTTCACTTGTACGTATTTTCTATCGTGTGAGAGATATCTACGTATGAAGGAGCGTTCAAGGTCACAACTCTAGGTGCTGTATGCGAACGCTAAGATATGGTAGTTACAATGGCATGGTATAGAACATGGATAGACATCGCGAAGTGCCCTATATATCCCACGGATAGCTACTTTACGTACAAAACGCGTTCGCATTAAAGCGCATATCGCCTGGGCATTATTTGGCTGCTCTGCTGCATGCTAATTGCAGTAAAACTAAATCCATTTTCACTTGTACGTCTTTTCTATCGTGTAGCAGTAATCTACGAATGAAGGAGCGTTCAAGGTCACAACTCTAAGTGCTCTATGCGAACCCTAAGATATGATAGTAACATTGACATTGTATAGAACATGGATAGGCATCGCGAAGTGTCTTCAATAGCCCACGGATTGCTGCTTTGTTTACAAAACGCATATCATCTGGGCATTATTTGGCAGCTCTGTTGCATGCTAATTGCAGTAAAACTTAGTTCGTTTTCTCTTGAACGTCTTTTCTATCGTGTAGGAGTTATCTACTTATGAAGGAGCATTCAAGGTCACAAGTCTAGGTGCTGTATGCGAACGCTAAGATATGGTAGTTACAATAGCATGGTATAGAACATGGATAGACATCGCGAAGTGCCCTATATATCCCACGGATAGCTACTTTACGTACAAAGCGCGTTCGCATTAAAGCGCATATCGCCTGGGCATTATTTGGCAGCTCTGCTGCATGCTAATTGCAGTAAAACTAAATCCATTTTCACTTGTACGTCTTTTCTATCGTGTATCTACGAATGAAGGAGCGTTCAAGGTCCCAACGATATCGGTAGGTAGGGAGATCACGCGCCAACGCGAAAAAACCATCCGAAATCATTTAAATCCAGCTCCACAGCGCTGTAAAATCAGTTAGCATTCTTCGCTAACCACGAGCGCCTGCTCACTCTGCCCACCGTCTTCGCCTGCTGTTTTCTCGAATCAGACAAGTTGTGACTTGCCGTGATTGTCGCTACCGTTCCCCGTCACAAAAGGAAAATGTACTAATACACGCGTAGTATTATTGCTTCCTCCGCCTGCTAAAGTAGTACCATTTGTTTTGCACTCACCGCCATTTCACATCCCGCATGACTTAACTCGCTATAGGCAGACTGAATAACCTCTGTGTATATATGTAAATACCTGTGTGACCGATATAATTACGTCTAAATAAAAACTGTTGTAATCATAAACCTGTGTTCTTCTTGAAGATAGGGTAATACCACAGACGAAATAAATACAGACCCCACAGTAAGACGAAGAACTCGATTATAGAGAGAGATCAATGTTAACAACAATTTAAAGAGGCTGCTACGTCACCTGTGATGTCACGGTAAGAGCAATTAAATATACTACTTGCTCGGTAATCTCCGGGAGTGAAAACCAGATTGAAAGAAACTTTTTAAATGTTACCTACTAATAATTACCGTAATCCCCTTTTTTAGATACCTACCACCTACCTAGCACTTTAATTTGTAGAAAAAAAAAGCATAAACCACTGTTCAATCTTTTAAAATATCTTATTTGGTGCATAAAATTAGACATTTCCTAGCTCAGTAAATATTAAATAATTTAAAGTAATATATAAAATAATAATGTATAAAATTTTCCTTATATTCTTTTGTGAACTTGTGGCAATTGTTTAACTTTAAATTCAAGGAAAGCCGTTATTTCTTTTTGTAAAATATTTTTATAAAGTATTTCTTGTATGATTTTCATCAATCATAGTTGGTTTAATCGCTTTTTATATAATAGCATTATTTCTATTGTTTATAAGTGTTTATACACATTCTAGTTACACGTACGTACTGAAACGTGAATTTTTATTACAAAATGCACAATGTTTTGGTAAAAACTATGCTTTCTGTAAAAATAGGGAAATCTGGTAAATCCGGCAACGCTTACAACCGATTTAAAGGGCCGAGGTCACCGAGCCGCGGCGGCGAAACTCAAAGCATTTTGCCCATGTGTCGTATCTGTATTTATTAAATCTGTGGTAATACAAGGCCTATCGATGTATCACGTGACCTGGCTTCCGCCCTTCTCCACTAGAAGTTATTCGTGGCTCCTACAGATACTGCCAGTAGGGAAAAGTGGTCTGTCTGCACTCTAAACAGACAGTGGCGCTCGAGATAGAACCTCCGCACCGAAGCTAAGAGCGTCACAAAATGGCGCCCAAGAGCAGGGACTTTAAGTGTGTAAAAGAACACCGTCTCGCGTGGAAATCACGCCACGCGTGAAAATCTCCGCCGCAATAGAAAAGTGCTTGAGGAGTGTCATATTCGAAGTACCTGGAGCTCAGGAATCGATTGCGACCATTGCTGAACCTCTCCGAACACACCCGAAGCCGTTTTAAGCATTTTTATGATCGACCGACATTTTGGACTAAAAGAAGTGACTTTCAGGCGAGTTAACAGTCAAAGAGGCTACATCCCAAGTCACAAGGCCGAAGCTTGACCGAACACTTCCGAAGGTGTCCGAGGAAGCCCGAACCCGTAATTTCGATGTGGGATGTCGTTTTCTACTAAACGAGACCCAAGGAAGCGATTGCCACCATTGGCAGTGCTCTCCGACCTGCCGATCACGGAAAACCTACGTTGTCCGCGAGGCGAGAACCAAAAAGCGTTAGAAACCACTTACCATCAATAATCGAACTGGCCGGTATGATATCTGCCATATTTCATCGTTGAAATAGATAGTGTCCAACATACCTGACCGCCAACGCAACCCAGTAGACCCATCGTGTGACACCTCATTTGATAGGAAGTCAGGGGTCAGGAATCGATTGCCACCATCAAAGTTCCATTCGGACAAATGGTTGCAGAGATAGGTCTACAAGACCGGAGTGGAAATTCGGAGTCCGGCAAACCCGACGTAAAACGAAACAATCTGCCCTCCTCGACCATATATTGAGGACCCGCCTCAGACCGACTGTTTGGTAGTACGCAGCATACTTGACCGAGAGAGAGCTCGGTTAGACCCGTCGTGTGGCGTGTCATTTACTAGTAAATCGAGGGTCAGGAATAGATTGCCACCGTCAAAAATTTATTCTGACCAGCCGTTGTGAAGATCGGTCTACCAGATCGAAGTGGAAAGATCGCTTCCTCCAAACCTCAGTTAGGCATCATAGTAGAGACCACGTGGACTGTAGTTTGAGGACCCAGCCCGCCACACCGAAATTCGCCCGAATTACGACAGATTTTCTGGTCCCAAAGCGATATTTCCCCGTAACCCGTCTCGTTTCAAGCGACAGCACCCAAGATGGCTAATGAAATTTGAGAATAAGAGTTGAAAGTTACGATCCCTGTCCTGGCCGAGGAAAGTAGCGGTACTGATACTGAAGACCAAAGGTTAAGCTGGATATATAAACTGAGGAAAGAAATGGAACATAAATATAGATTTTAACTGGGACGCCTTGTACGTATAATATTTACGTTAATATTAATATTATAATATAATATTATGTTATATATATATAATATTAATATTATATATTAATATTTGTTATTCTTAATAGAGAATTAACGAAAAAATATAAAATGTGAAATATTCTATAGGATACTCTTTGCAGATTCCGGTATTTAATATAAAAGACAAAGTATGTAGTCAGAACTTGTAAATATCAAATAGATTACGAATTACGATTATTGGGACAAGGATAATGTTTTATGAACGTTAGGTAGGATAATAATGGTATTTTCGTATCCTAGATACGTATTAGAAACAAATAACGGTAGTAAGTATATAGTATTTAGAAAGAAAAATAAATCTTTGTAGACGCCATCTTATATTTGTTACGATAAAAATTCGTGATATGATACTTTAAAAAAACTTGGGAAATATTTTGGGTATAATCAGACCGTAGCGTAGTAGATTTGGAATATTTGATTTGACATTATATTTTGTGATCTGCGAATCCGAAAACACCGATATACCTAGTTTGCGTCGAATGAGAGCATAAATGACGAAAACGTCCGTAATATTAAATTCGCCATTTTGAATATTTATTTTGGCAATAAATTCGTGATATGCGACCTCAAAATGTTCATGATACCGATTTTAAGTCGATTCGCACCATATACGGCAAAATTGTCCGCCATCTTCGAGTCCCACCTTGAATTTTGACAAAATATTCGTGATCTGTGACCACAAGTATCCCCGGGACACCGATTTTGAGTTGATATGACGATAAATTGCAAAAATGTCCGCCATGTTGAATATTTATTTGTACAAAAAATTCGTGATCAGCGACTTCAAAATTCCCGGGACACCGATTTTGAGTTGATTCTGATAATAAATGAAAAAAATGTCCGCCATCTTGAATATTTATTTGGACAAAAAAATTCGTGATCAGCGACTTCAAAATTCTCGGGACACCGATTTTGAGTTGATTCTGATAATAAATGGAGAAAATGTCCGCCATCTTGAATATTTATTGGCACAAAAAAATTCGTGATCAGCGACTTCAAAATTTTCGGGACACCGAGTTTGAGTTGATTCTGATGATAAATGGAAAAAATGTCCGCCATCTTGAATGTTTATTGGGACAAAAAAATCGTGATCAGCGGCTTGAAAATTCCCGGGACACCGATTTTGAGTTGATTCTGATGATATATGGCAAAAATGTCCGCCATCTTGAATATTTATTGGGACAAAAAAATCGTGATCAACGACTTGAAAATTCCCGGGACACAGATTTCGAGTAGATTCTGATGGTATATGGCAAAAATGTCCGCCATCTTGAATATTAATTTGGACAAAAAATTCGTGATCGGCGACCTCAAAATTCCCGGGAAACCGATTTTGAGATGAATCTGATAATAAATGGAAAAAATGTCCGCCATCTTGAATATTTATTTGGACAAAAAATTCGTGATCAGTGACTTCAAAATTCCCGGGACGCTGATTTTGAGTTGATTCTGATGATAAATGACAAAAATGTCCGCCATCTTGAATATTTATTGGGACAAAAAATTCGTGATCAGCGACTTCAAAATTCCCGGGACATCGATTTTTAGTTGATTCTGATGATAAATATCAAAAATGTCCGCCATCTTGAACATTTATTTTGACAAAAAAAATCGTGTTCGGCGACCTCATAACTCCCAAAACACCGATTTTAAGTCGATTGGGACTATAATAAACTGCAAAAATCTCCGCCATCTTGATTATTAATTTTGACAAAAAATACTACCCCAAGGGGATCGAGATATAGATATTAAGTCCCTTGGGCCTCAATATATGCAATAAAGCATTACAAAATGGATTACAAAATACTTTTAAAAATTAATAAATACCTTATTTATTATTAGTAGTTTTTCGGGTTTTCTAGTACCTGGAAGCACAAATTGTTAAGTTTCCATATTAGTATTAAAATTAGCCTTTATTAATTTCTGCTATTGAAAAGTTATTTATTTTCAAGATTAAAATTTATATTTAGATTTTAGATGAACTGGTGAAGTCCATTGAACAAAATATAATGATTTGAAAAATAATGACATACCAAAGATATTTTACCAATTTTATACATACCAATTATTAAATTTATTATACATACCAAATATTAAGGCGGGGATTTAGTACAAAAAATTTAGCCTCGCATGAGTCATCGAAACGGCGAATCGGTATGTCCCAGCAGGTGCTGGTACCTTTGACACATCGTTAGAACCTTTCGTTTTTTAGCAGAGCGACAGACATAGTTTTGTTGTTTGCGCGAGTTACATCATTGTATATTTTATTAATTATATTTATTTTAACTTTGTTTACAGTTCGTAACATAAACTACACGTTATGTTACTTAAGTGCTTGAGTGAAGGCATAAAAACGGTGACACAGCAAATGCTTATTCTGTATTTATTTTATATAAAAGGCCAGCTGCGCTGACCAACTTTTAACATTACATTTGTATACGTCTTGCTGTACGAAATAAAGTTTGTTCCTGTGTGAATAGTTATTTTTGGCAGTTCTTCTGTGAAGACACTTAATTGGCGCGATCGGTAGGATATCAAGCAACTGATAGACTTTTTGTTAAAGAACTAGGTGAATTTCAATTCTTCGTGCTCAAGAATCCAACAACCCAGTGTTCCAGAAGAAGCCCGTACACGCCAAAGCAAGTGAGTATCAAGTATTGTTCAATCTCGATCCCGAGGACCCCCGTACTATTGCAGTACATCCAATTTTCAGTGTTAGTTTTAAGAAATCAACGTGAAACGAAATTATTCTATTAATCCTTGAACCACTTCTATAAAGACCCAGTCGACTAACCAGTCATATACCGTTTAGGTAGGCTGTGAGCAAGACAACTGGTTGTTGCTGAAACAAGTGATTGAAATAGAAATAATTTCACAAACATTAATTTGATCTGTTAATCCTTGGACCACTTCTATAAAAACCCCAGTCGACTATCCAGTCATATACCTTTTAGGTAGGCTGTGAGCAAGACAACTGGTCGTTGCTGAAAAGAGTGATTAAAACAGAACAGTTAATGAATAACGAAACAAATTTAGAAAGTTTAGAAAGTAACTACGAAACCTCAAATAACTCAAACCCTATTATAAGACCAGCTCGTTTAAGTTTGCAACCAACAACAATGAATTACCAACTAGTAAAAATGTACGTAGATTCCATCAGAATCTTCGACGGTAATACCTTTGCATTAAATGACTATATATCAGGATGTGATACATTGATAAATACCTTCACAGACCCTAGCAATACTCCTCAAGCCATTGCTTTAAATACTTATTTATTCAGGTCTATTTGTTCAATATTACAGGGACAAGCCCTAATGAGAATTAGTTCTAGATTCGATCTAGACGATTGGCAAAAAGTTTTTTATTATCCACTTTTGGTGATACTAGAGATTTAGCTTATCTTCAACAAGATTTATTACATTTAACAATAAATAAAAACAGAGAAAGTGTGCAGTCATTTGGACAAAGAATTTCAGAATTTCAAAGTTTATTATTATCAAAATTAAAACAATCCGAACATGACATGACATGACATGGAGACTTAAACTTGAAGAGTATGACTATGAAATTAAATATAAAAAAGGTAAACATAATACCAACGCTGATGCACTTTCTCGTATTAAGTTAGAAAACGAATTAAATGCACTTGAGACTTGATCAATCGATTATAAATAATCCAGGTGATATTACCTCAGATATTGACAACTTTGATTTAGACAACATACCTTCCCCTGACCCTGATGCACTAAGAGAAGTAATAGACGATTTGCAAACAATTCCTTCAAACGAAGAAGACCCTATATTAGATATTCGTTATACAGATAATCCTTTAAATATCTATAAAAATCAACTTGTATTTTATGAAACCCAAAATGCAATTTCTAACTTTGGAAATACCCAAGGTATATTTGATAAAACCAGAACCACCCTAACTTTTACAATATCTAGCTCGGATGACGAAATAATAAAACTGCTTAAACAATTTATTAATTCTCCCGAACTACACTGTATGTTTTTCAATTCCGATAGCATAGAAAAGAAAATTACGAGAATATTATAAACCAATATAAGACCAATATAAACAAATTAAATATTATCACGAAACAAAAACTTGCCATCGTGGAATAAATGAAACCAGAATAGCACTAATGAAAAGATGATATTGGCCTAACATAACAGAAACTATTACAACTTATATAAATAATTGTAATACATGCCAACTTGCTAAATATGAAAGACACCCTAACAAAATTAAATTACAAATAACACCAAGAGCTAAACAACCCTTTGATATAAACCATTTGGATACGTTCTTTGCAGAAAGAGAAATGTTTCTCACATTACTAGACCCATTCTCTAAATACGGACAAGCCTATCTACTACCCAATAAAAATGGTATAACTATACAACAGTTAATACTTACTTTTATTTCTCACTTCGGAATTCCAGAGCAAATAACTGCCGATTCAGGAAAAGAATTCGACAAGTGTTGGAGTATTAATATTTTAAATTCAAGTTTAAATGATCAATGAAACAGGTCGTACGCCGCTCTGAAGATCCTCAATAAAGGTGAAAGAACTTGTACAACTTCTAAGTGGTTCTTTTCCATGTGTATGTCCAGATATAGCACTGGTAAGTGTATCTTCCTTATTATTCGTCTATTTGCTTATTTCTCTATGTAATGAAATGCTACAAACCCAAGATTACTTTTCACAAAACAAATATGAATAGCAAAGAACCTCAAAGCTAATATATATATATATATATATATATATATATATATATATATATATATATATATATATATATATATATATATATATATACAGGGTGAGTCAGTTTTTTGTAGACAAACTTTAACAGGGGATAGAACGCACGTTTTTAAAAAGAAAAGTGCCTATAAAGAAATGGCCGATCTAGCTTCCTAAGGAAGATACAGGGTGTTAAAATTAATTTTTTTTTTACATTAATGTGTAATATTTTCTGAACGGAATGATATATTCACTAAATATTTTACACATATCTTAACCTGCATAGGATCAACATGTTGTATTGTTCCTGTCGAAAATACTATAGTGGATGTTACTTTTTTCGGGTACTTCGACTATTCTGCATAATAGAACTTTTTTTTCGTACGCCACTGACATTATCTGATACATATTTCTAAAATAACGGCCCCTTAGTAACAATTTTGATCTCTTGTAATTTTGCTCTAACTATGACAGTTTTCGAGATATTGGCCGTTGTTTCTCTGACAGTGTAATGTCGTTATTATAATTTTTTTTCTCGAATTTTCTTTATGACTTATAAACGAACGCTTAGATTTTTTCATGTTTGGGGGATAATGCCTATTAATTAAGGCGCATAAAACAAGCGGTAAGAATGTTCAAAAACTTGCACAGTGGCGGGGTGGAAGGGGTGCTCCACCCCTTTCGTAAACAGAACTTCTACGCCAAAGACTATTTAAAAAAAAACTGTTATTTTCATTATCTACATACAGTTTAACAAAAATAATGTCCCTTCTTCTGTTTCGAAATTCCTGTGCGTTTCCTAGTTATTTTGATTTTTAGTGTTTGATGTGGTACTAAATTAAGTAATTTATTTATTAGCAATAATAATTATCGGCTAAATATTTAATTCTTTCAACGAAACCTACCTAAATATGGTTTGTTAAGGATTCTAAAAAGCCGAAATCTCTTTATCTCTTTCCAAGTAATTACAATTACAAAAAAAAAACATTAGATGAATATTTAATTAACAATAATAATTGTGGAATAAATAACAATTGTTAGCAATAATGATTTATAAATAACAATTACAAGAATTAATAACAATAACACTAGTACCTACATACATAAAATTAGATACTTTGTCCAAAATGTAAACCGTTCCATAGAACGTCTTAAGTTAACTAAATGATGCACCCTTATTTCATTGCAAGCATCTCTAATGCGATTTTGAAGTTCCTCAAGTGTCAAGTGAAGTTCCTCAAGTTCGTTTATAAGTCATAAAGAAAATTTGAGAAAAAAAATATAATAACGACATTACACTGTCAGAGAAACAACGGCCAATATCTCTAAAACTGTCGTAGTTAGAGCAAAATTACAAGAGATCAAAATTGTTAATAAGGGGCCGTTATTTTAGAAATATGTATCAGATAATGTCAGTGGCGTACGAAAAAAAAGTTCCATTATGCAGAATATCCGAAGTACCCGAAAAAAGTAACATCCACTATAGTATTTTCGACAGGAACAATACAACATGTTGATCCTATTCAGGTTAAGATATGTGTAAAATATTTAGTGAATATATCATTCCGTTCAGAAAATATTACACATTAATGTAAAAAAAATGAAACTTTAACACCTTGTATCTTCCTTAGGAAGCTAGATCGGCCATATATTTATAGGCACTTTTCTTTTTAAAAACGTGCGTTCTATCCCCTGTTAAAGTTTGTCTACAAAAAACTGACTCACCCTGTATATATATATATATATATATATATATATATATATATATATATATATATATATATATATATATATATATATATATATATATATATATATATATATATATATATATATATATATATATATAATATTACCTAAATAAATATCCTATAGGTACCTATTAAAATGTCATTAAATTTCGAAGCTATTTGGAAAAACACAAGCAGAAAATCAGTGCGTAATGATAAAAATAGGTAAGTTAAGTGAATTACCTACCCACATTTCTACTTCCGTTATAATTCATAATATTTTTAATTTAACAACACAAAACAATTGTATATAAAGTGATAAATAAATTCAGTTTACATTTGAACTATTTTAAATATTACACTGATTATAGAAGACCCATATTTCATGGAGGCTGATAATACCGAAGATTAGTTCTTTATAAGTACGAGTAATTTGTTATCTATTTTGGTGTAAAGTCATTCAACTGTATTTGTATTCTCCTGTCTCCGTGGTAAGTACATAATGTCTATACATATTATTTATTGCGTTTTTTTTACATCTTCAATCCTTCATCCTATTTGATATTACGAAAAAATTTCAATCAAGACATATTTCTTATTGAACTTTCAATAATCGACTTCACAATGCTTTGTGAATTACAATTATATTAATGCATCTTTTTTGATAAAAGTTGATTCTTTGAGTACAAGGTTAATTTTATATGTAATTTTTAAGCAAAATTCTGGTAAATCTGTTCGCTGGAAAGAAAATTGAAAATATCTCACACCCCGCTAAAAAATACAGGGTATTTCGTTAGAAAAAAAAAGTTTTCGCAGTTTGAAATTAGCTAAATGTGGCATGGAAAATGTAACACTTGGTATATTATTGTCGATTATATTTTGATTGCGGAACTTAGACCACTCTATGTTCTTACGTAAATATCTCCGAAATTATAACACTCGGAGTAATTTCCACAAACACTTTCATTCGCTCGACGCGCGTTTCGCCAACCAAGTTGGCATCATCCGGAGACGATTAAAAAAAATTTCCGACGGTTAAAAAAAACGAAAAAAAAAATATTTTTTTTCCGAGACGATTAACAAAAGCGAAAAAAAAATATTTTTTTTTTCGAAAATATTTTTTTTTTCGGTTTTTTTTAATCGTCTCGGAAACAAATTGTTTTCTTTTTTTTAAGTATTTTATAAACGTCTCGAAAAAAAAAATTTTTTCTTTATTTTTTTCGTCTTTTTTTAATCGTAGATATACCATGTGAAAAAAGTTATAAAGCTCCTTCCAGACCTTTCCATCTGTCACTTTTTTCTTAAAATTGTAAATATCTCCGAAACCTGAGGGTTTAGCCTAGGGTGCGAAACATGTTTTTGACTCACTCTTGATTTTTGAAAATATATAGCGTATTCCATTTAAAATAAGAAAGTTAGTTGCTGTCCAGGAGATATGGAACACCCTGTACATTCACCGATATTTTTAAAAACGCCAAAATAGGAAAACAACAACCTGGGATAACACTACAGAGCAAATACGCACTAAAAACTCACCCTGTATACATACATAAATGTAAAATTTAATTATTTTTTTTTATTAATTTAGGCATAATACTCCAGTCAATAGGTAATATTACTTGGAAAAAAATAAGAGGATTTAGTTTCCTAAGCTTACCTTATGTTTTTTGGGTCGCTGATTCTGAATTTTTCACTTTCCACCCAAATTTACTACCGGAAATCCCGCAATTTTCGAAAAAATGGCACCAAAAAACGAGTATTTTACAACAATTCTCTGAACCTCCATCGATTTTCATGAAAATTTTGAATTAAGCTCATCTTACCCTTAACTTCAAAAGTGACATATTCTCGAATTGTGCTTTTTGCTTTTAAGGGGAAAAAATTACCCCTAAAAAAATCAAAAAAGAAAAATACGTATGCTAACCCTGCCAAACTTTTGGATTACGTGAGTAGTACTAAAATAAAGTAACTTCTAAAGGGATAACGATCAATATTCATTCTGATGGCGGAATGGCGGGGGTTCGAACGAAATTTTTTTTTCTCAAAAATGCGAGCAGTCCACCGTTTCTCCATCGTATCTCGCTTAGTTATAACGCAATATTAAAGTAACCGTGCTCATTTTAAATGCATTTTCAAGCACTACAAAAAATGTTCTATAAGTTTTTCTCGAAAAATACATCAGTTTTCCGTTATTTAACGTTGAATACTTTGAAAAAAAAGTCTTCAACGAGCCATAACTCCCTCTATTATGGACCTTTATCCCTCTATCCATTTCCGGGGTTATCTTGACTGAACAATTTCTACCCCCGAGAAGGGGTGGCATCCACCCTCAGGATAAAAACAAACAGCGGCGTTGTCATTTTTGCTCATTTCCTATAAAAATTGACAAAAATGGAGTTATTTTGAAAAAAAAATCATTTTTGGCGCCATTTATTTCAAACAGAGGTATTTCCGTGAGGATTTTTTGTGGGGAGCGAAAAACTCAAGAATTACAGCCAGTTCCATAAATATGAACAGAAACGTCCTTTCAGAAAAGTGAACTTTTTGCAAAAGTAGACTTTTAATTCTCTGTAAAGTCCGTTCTGTTCCATAAAGTGGACCGATAGGAAAAGTTTCAATTTGTGAATATTTATTATGTTTACGGGCCTGATAGTTACGTGTGAAGTTAGTAGAGAGGCAAAATGAGTGACAATTATGACAATTTTATGTAATCATAACCTAATATTTTCGAAGTTAGTTGTTTTGTGATGGAGCGGAAAACCTTCATTGACTGCAATGTCTCAGGACGCCTTTAAGATTGATCTGTCAAAAAAGTGTTTAGAAGCCTTTTTTGTTTCTTTTTTTTGTATATTTCAAGCCATTTTCCTATAAAAATTGACAAAAATTGAGTTAATTTGAAATTTTTGCCACCATTTATTTCAAAATAGAGGTATTTCCGGTGAGGTTTTTTGTGGGGAGTGAAAATCTCGAGAATTAGCGATCCAAAAAACATAACGTTAGCCTATAAAACATGTCCGTAAAGCTGGAAGAGCAAAGTCAGCGGAATCATAAAAAAATAAGTGGACAATTAAAGGCTAATTAAATGCCCTAATCCAAAATTTTCCGCTCCAGTCGTTTTCCGGGAAATGCATGTTCTGCCAGCTTAACGTTAACCTGGCAGAAAAATGCTCGTAAAAGTAATTAAAGGCTCTCGGAAAATATAATTCGCTAAGATATTGCTGAAAATAAGGTGAGGGCATTATGCCATCAAGGTTAAGCTGCAGTAAGGAGATGGGGGCGATGTGAGCATGGGCAGCGGTGTCAGCGTGGTTTGATTAAATAGCAGGTACACTAAGTGTACTAGAAAGCGTATATCTCGCGTTGTGGGGGAGATATCGCTGCAGGGGAAAAAGGGGCATCATTGAGGGATCACATATCACATGGGACCTCCTGGTTCCCATGGGTGCATTCCTTGGCGTCCTGAGGCGTCGCTATGGCGTCGGGAGGACACCGCGAAGGGCCAATCACGGCGCAAGGATCGCGTAAAAGCGTGAGGAACAGAGGAATGTTGTCGTCTCGACGCTATGGGACGCACATTAAAGGCTGCTATTAAACACTAATTTCCTATTTTCGGCTCCAGCCATTTCCCGGGAAATCCATGTTCTGTCAGCTTTATCGTGAACTAGCAGAGCATGACGAAAAAAATAGTTTTAACAATTACTACAAAAAATTACCTAGCACAGTAATTAAAGGCTCTCGGAAAATATCATTCGCTAAGAGTTTGCTGAATTTTTTCATTCTTATAGCATAGCAGGCATTAGCATTTTATATTTCAGCAACGGCTTGGTATCTCAGCCTCAAAAATTCAGGCTATTTAGTAGTTATAGGTAGGTGTCTTGAGGTGAAACTGTAGCCATGTGCGAGGCATGGGGGCGGCTACAGGGGGTGATGATTGTAATATACTCTAGATATCACCGCGATCACCGTGGTGATATCGGTGATATCGACACGAAAATGATATGAGGGCATTAGGCCATCAAAGGTAAGCTGTAGTAAAAAGTAGAAAGTGACATGAGCATGTGGAGCGGCGTCAGCGAGGTTTGAGCTGATAGTAGGTATACTAAGCACTTAAAGGCTTATATCTCGGGTTGTGGATGAGATATCGCCTTGAGTTTTGAAGGGGAACATTCAGGGGATCACATGGGACCTCCTGGTTCCCATGGGTGCGTCCCATAGCGTCGAGACGACAACACTTCTCTGTTCCTCACCCTTCTACGCGATCCTTGCGCCGTGATTGGCCCTTCGCGATGTCTTTATCGCAGTGCTTGTTTATATAAATATGAAGCTCTGTTGTCGTTCCGACGCCATAGCGACGCCTCAGGACGCCAAGGAATGCACCCATGGGAACCAGGAGGTCCCATGTGATATGTGATCCCTCAATGATGCCCCTTTTTCCCCTGCAGCGATATCTCCCCCACAACGCGAGATATACGCTTTCTAGTACACTTAGTGTACCTGCTATTTAATCAAACCACGCTGACACCGCTGCCCATGCTCACATCGCCCCTATCTCCTTACTGCAGCTTAACCTTGATGGCCTAATGCCCTCACCTTATTTTCAGCAATATCTTAGCGAATGATATTTTCCGAGAGCCTTTAATTACTGTGCTAATTAAATTACTGTAATTGTTGTGTAAACCACTTTTACGAGCATGCTCTGCCAGGTTAACGTTAAGCTGGCAGAACATGCATTTCCCGGAAAACGACTGGAGCGGAAAATTTTGGATTAGGGCATTTAATTAGCCTTTAATTGTCCACTTATTTTTTTATGATTCTGCTGACTTTGCTCTTCCAGCTTTAGGGACATCTATAAAACTAAATCCTCCTATTTTTCCAGGTATCTTTTTAGTCTCTAGTCACTGGAGTATAAGATGTGAATCCATAAAGTGCTTAAACATTAATTTTTTCTATTTTCTCACGAAGGGGTAGTTTTCACCCCCTAAACGCAGAAAGCAGACGTGGGACATATCGTTCATTTGGAAGAATAGGGTTACATCTCGAATTTTTTTATTTTTGGTTTTTGTGAATTAATAATTCAAGTACTTTTATGTGGAAAAAAGTTACATGTTTAATTACAGTTGTGTCCGAGAGATGGTAGATGTAACTCTTTGATTCTCCTTGAGTAAACAAGTTGGCTCTGACGAAAACGGTTACATCTCAGTTATACATTTCTTCTTCCATAGGTAAGACGAAAAGTCGACATAAGAAAAGCTTTTACGAAAAAAGGGGGTATAAAAGACGCAAACAAAGAGGAATTGTTGCTCTCCTAATTAAAAAAACAAAGCGTTCTATTACTTGACTCTATTAGCGGCTATTACTTGACTTTTTACGAAAATTTAGCTCTAATTTTTCATTTGATGTTTTCAGTTTCATTTGATTGGTTTTATTTTGGGTTTACAACATAAACCACATTTTTTAGATTCAAATATTTTAAAAATTATTTGAATACAAAAATTTAAAAAAATAATTGTATACCTACACGTAAAAAAATTAGATTTTTAAAAATTTCGAAAAAAATTTGGATTAAAAAATTTTGAGAAAAATTTGAATCTTACAATTAATTCCACCTGCGCTTAAATGTTGCGCCATTTGAAAAAAAAATTGAATTAAAAATTTTTGAAAAAATATTTAAAAAATATCAAGAAAAATTTTTATTTGTTCTAAATAAAATTTGGATTCAAATATTT
Source organism: Tetropium fuscum (assembly GCA_964058915.1). Taxonomy (NCBI): domain Eukaryota; kingdom Metazoa; phylum Arthropoda; class Insecta; order Coleoptera; family Cerambycidae; genus Tetropium; species Tetropium fuscum. The sequence goes on along the minus strand of CAXKVY010018518.1, from coordinate 232,713 downwards.
TGAAAATTATTTGAATTCAAAATTTTTTCAAAATAATTGTATACCTACATGTAAATAATTAATTTTTAAAAATTTCGAAAAAAATTTGGATTCAAAAATTTTGAGAAAAATTTGTATCTAAAAATTAATTCCACCTGCGCATAAATGTTGCGCAGTTTTGAAAAAAATTGGAATTAAAAATTTTGAAATAAATTTGATTGAATGACAAAAATTTGAATAAAAAATTTTTGAAAAAATATTTCAAAAATATTAACAAAAAATTTGATTTAAACAATTATTTCGAAATAAAATTTGGATTAAAATATTTTGAAAATTATTAAATACGTAAATAATTAGATTTTAAAAATTAATTCCACCTGCGCATAAATGTTGCGCCGTTTTGAAAAAAATTTCAAAAATTTAATTTTAAAAATTTTTTATTAAAAATTTTTGAAAAAATAATTCAAAAATATCAACAAAAAATTTGATTTAAACAATTATTTCGAAATAAAATTTGGATTAAAATATTTTGAAAATTATTAAATACGTGAATAATTAGATTTTTAAAAATTTAAAAAAAAATTGGATTAAAAAATTTTGAGAAAAATTTGAATCTAAAAATGTATTCCACCTGCGCATAAATGTTGCGCCGTTTTGAAAAAATTTGAATTAAAAATTTTGAAATAAATAAACAAATATGACAAAAAATAAACAAACATGTTATTTTTAAAAGTGTCGGTTATTATTATTTTGGTTATAAAATGTAAAAAAAGGCAACCATTATAAAAAATTTATTTATTTTACTACATTAAATACAAACTTAAGGCTACTGACTTAAAAGACAGTATATAATAAAACTTTTTTAAAATTTTTTGAATTCAAATAATTTTTTTATACAAATTTCATTTGGAAATAATTAATTTTCTAAATCAATTTTTTTATTTTTGAAATATTTTTTCAAAAATTTTCATTTGAAATTTTTTTCAAAACGGCGCAACATTTATGCGCATTTTTCAAAATATTTGAATCCAAATTTTATTTCGAAATAATTGTTTAAATCAAATTTTTTGTTGATATTTTTGAAATATATTTTCAAAAATTTTTAATTCAAATTTTTGTCATTCAAAAAACAATTTAGGCAAGACGGTTACATCTCACTTTTTTTCCTAAAACTGAGCTCTTAAGAAAAAATCTCTGTTAATGCTTTTAGTACATCCAAAATCCTTCATACAGAACCATCAAACAGAATCTCAGTTTTAAACACTTCGTAAATATGATAAAATTAAATTACAGCCAATTTTCAAACTGCTCTACTGGAAGAAGTATTTTTTTAAGATATAACTCTTCTTCCCAATGAACGATATGTCACTTTTACCTTCAAGTTTTATTTTTACCTTCAATGACTGGACACTGAGGTAGGTATATAAAGTGTACTCGAGTATATTTTCTTATAGATATGATGGATGAATGTCATCTGCAAGTGGTACCAGACGCAGTGATAGAAAACATGACATGCAATAAGTGTTGCAAGTATCTAACAGTCAGTCCAATTGGAGTGCACCAAGACGGCGGTATAATTTGTGGGAGATGCCTGTATGGAAAAAGCACGACCGCACCAACATGTCTTTTCGAATACACGGGCAACTTTAATCTTTGCTCCGATGCCGAATCAATTCCTTTGGCTCTGCTGGGATATGCTGCTCACTCAAAAAATCTATTTCCCTGCGTGAATCGGTTCGAAGGATGTAATACGCTTCTTCCATTTTCCAGCATCAGGGCCCATGAATACGCATGCGTTTATAATAAATACAAGTGTCCCCTGTGCAAATTCGAGGGCGTTGGTAGCCAGTTGATACAGCATTTTAAAGCAGGTCACAAAAGATACTTAACAGCAGAAGAATCGCTGTTTACGTTACATTTGGACACTGATTTCTGTGACACGTATTTATACAGATCGGAAAACATTTTGTTTTTGATCAACGTGCAGTTTATTAAAGACATAACCCAATTTGTGTTCGATACTTTATGCTTGAGGTCAAAGATAGCAAGAACCGGAAAGATAAAGCTGGTATTTAGAATACCGATGCACGCAGAATATATCTTCGTATCGAATTGTTTACAAATATGTGAAAATAGTAGCTTTAATATGTCGTTTACAGTGAATAATTTTCATTTCATTGAAGCAAAAGCAATTACGTGTATTTACAAAATCGATTTTATACAATAAAATATTAGTTTTGAGGCATCAGGTAACTATTAATTTATTCAACAACGAAACAATAATTACTCCTACGATAAAGACCAATCAAATCGACGACAACAATAACGCGAATAGCTAATTATACTGGGTGGGCCAAAAACTGTTGCACATTTACGTTTGCCCTTCACCTTACAGAACAGATAGAATAATGGACTATAGATATAACGTTTCAAAATGGCTGATTTAAAAAAATCAAGATGGCAGCGACGGCGTTTGAAAATAGCCACTTCTTTGGTAGACCAAAGAAAGAACAAGAGTTTTTTTGAAGCAAAAAATGTCGAAATGACTCATCCAACACAAAAAAGCAATAAAATGGACCTTTCCCTACATTTTATCACATTCGATGAGGAAAATCGGTTCATCGGAAGCGGACGAGCTATAAATAGCCCAATCATTTAAGCAAAAAAGAGTCAACTTCGGAATGGGAAATAATCTGTAAACTTGTATAAACCTTTATTTTGCCGTTCTAAAAGTTGCCTCAAAAGTCTCATTAAATCTCGTGTCCGCGTTTTAAGATATTCAAGGTCAAAGGTCACAAAAATCTTCTCTGTTTCATGAAGTGTTTTATTCAGGTAGAAATTTTACACCGTAGTATCAATAGGTAAGATGTATAGGAAATATAGTGTTTGCCTGACCTACGTGGGTATGCGCAGTACCTGTGCGCATATAACCGCTGGATCCGATGACGGTCTCAGATTCGATGCCGAAACTTTCGTTTTCGAGTTATCACCGGAAAGTAACGATACCCCTAAAAATATGAATTTTCTAAAATTCGTTTTATGAAACCCAAAACGACGCTACGCACCTAAAATGACGCGAATATTACATATTCGACGTTGAAATTTCCATTAAAGGATCAGGGGCGTAGTAACATTGATTTTTTTGAGGGTAAAAACGTGACATTTAATATCAAAAATAACAAAACAATCGCGAGAATGCGCGCGCGAGACACTGGACGAAATCATTCTCGATCGAAAATAATATTGCCCCGCTCACCCCATAATTTCAAAATTTTACCCCACTCCCCCCCCCCCAAAAAAATAAAATATTTTTTTCCCGACCCATTCGTCCTCCGATCATGATGCTGTTCGCATATGGTCTCCAGCCCCCCCCCTCGTTACGGAGATACATCCCCCCTTCCCCACCCCATTTAGAAATTAAAAAAAAAATTTCATTTGTCATTCTCTATACGACTATATATAATTTGACTAATTTTTAAACGTTTCCTCGCGCTTAAACGAAAAATATTTCCAACCACCCCCTCCACCCCCACGGAAAGAGCGGGTACGACCGAAAAACTATAGACCTTAACCCTCGGAAAAACTAACGAAAAATTGACGTTTGGACCGTTTTTTAAAATTTGCCCCACTCTCCCTCACCGTATCCGGGAGAAAGCGGAACAGCACGAATCGCCCCACTCTAATAGACCAAACTACCGAAACTCGTTCCAACATCTCCGTCCCATCCCCCCCCCACAAACAAAAGTACCAAAATCACGTTTTTCAAAATTTTTCCCCACTTGCCCCCAAAAAAATCGAACATATCTCGACGGATAGCACTGCACACGGGCTCGATAAACCTAACCCCCGACGGACGCTCGGATCCGTTCGGCCGATTTGGCTATTTAGTCGGCAGACTGAAATTTAACGTGTCCCACCCGCACCCACGCGAAAAGGGAAAATGGAATCAAAAATTTTATTTCACTTTTCGAAGCGAATAATCGACTATAACGGGTAACCAACGAAACTTTTAAAATTTTTCAATTTTTTGTCCCACTTCCCCCTAAAAAGTGCGGGATATTCTGCGACACTGCACTCCGTACGCAGCAAAGGAACCTAACACCCAAAGGGTGTCCGGATCCCGAATCCGTTCGGCCGGTATGGCTATTTAGTCGGAAGACTGAAATTTAACGTGGTCCACTCCACCCACGCGAAAAGGGAAAATGGAATCAAAAAATTTTATTTGACTTTTCGAAGCGAATAATCGACAATAACGGGTAACCAACGAAAAATTTCCAAAATTTTCTATTTTTTGCCCCACTTCCCCTTAAAACACCCAAAGGGTGTCCGGATCCATTCGGCCGATTCTCTGGCTATTTAGTGTGGCAACTGAAAAGTACAGCCAACTCGCCCCCAAAAGTACCGGAAAGACCGATAGGGGGCGGGCGCAGACCGTGTTCCCTTCGAGAATCCATCGGACACGCGTTTCGGCCCCAGTTCCCCCGTTAGTTCGGAAAATTTCGCTCCCGCTTCCCCCTACCCCCAAACCGACTCGAGAACTTTTGCCCCTATTTTTCTTTAATCAAAGCGTTCTGAACATGATAGATGTCAAATTAATAAATCAGAAAAGTCGAATTAACTAACAGGCATTAAACGTTGAAGTCAGGGCGTTATAGGATAATAACGTCATTGACGCCCTCTGTCGACCCAAATTCGGGAATTACACTGCCGATCTCGATGCGTTATTATAATATTTATAACACCTGTTAATTCTTCAATCCACGCTTAATTACTAAATTAGACGCACATAAGAAAGTTGCCAGAGATACATTATATTTTTTTACTACTCCATACTTACTTCTTACTTCTTAATAATAGTCTACAAGTCAATTCGTCAAATGCAAATTATTGACGAAACTAAAAACCGTTGTTATGGAAATATTTATCTGATGTATCCATGTATACGATCTGAAGTATTTTAAAAACTTGAAAAATTATTGTAGAAATTGATATAAACAATGAAATAAAATGGATGACGATGAGGAAATAGAAATTCCAGGTAAGTAAATATTACGTATACCAGTAGCTATGATGTAGTAACATTATCTCATTATTAGAGTATTATTTACTTTCACTGTAGTGCCAATCAATAATGACCTTGAGAGAAGAATTGCAGATGCTTTTGAAGTTTTTGACTTTGGAGGAAATAAAACTATTGATCTACGAGAAGTGTCCACTGTAATCAGAGGACTTGGCTGTTGTCCTTCAGAGGCTGAAATCCAAGAGATAATAGTAGCAATAGAAGATCCCCATTTTCCAGGGTGTGTACATTTGTCCAAGTTTTTACCTTACGTGGCTCAAATAATCACTGAACATAAGTAAGTATATTTTAATTTACCGTACATATATTGAAAAGGGGACATTATTTTAAATACAATGACCACATTGGCTTTGAGCATTATAATAAGTAGGTATTTTGTCAATTAATAATCAAATTAAGTATTTAAAAGAATTAATTACTAATAAATTAATTTAGTCAGAAACAATTTAATCATTTTAACACTAATAAATATTAACTCGCATTTAAAAAATCCTTGTGATGTTGAATAAAAATAAATGTCCTTATATTTAAATAGAAGTGATCCACAATTATTAAACTAACATTATGTTAGTTAAATGAAAAAAATTAATGCATAATAGGAAAAAAAAAATCAGCATTGTAGCGGAACGCATCCTAGACCGCAGGGAAAGAGGCCGGAAGTCAGACGACGAGTGAACTAGCCTGCCGCGGCGTAGTCTAATTGATAGCTATCCGAGCTGGGTAGGCTGTTAATAAGATTGACAATAATTGACAATTAGTTTGCTGAGTTAAAGTTTAGTTGATTAATCATCGTGTTAAGGCGGGGATTTAGTAGAAAAAATTTAGCCTAGCCTGAGTCATCGAAACGGCGAATCGGTACGTTCCAGCAGGTGCTGGGACTCTATGAGACACCGTTCGTAACTATTGTAATATAGCCAAGCTACAAACATATGTCTTATTTACGGCGGCCGATGTTTTTTTACCAGGCCTCGCCAACTTTACAGGACCGGCTTCAATTTCTGTATACAATGTTATAAGAAACGATTTTATTAATCTTACGACGGTCTACAAATCTACAAATGATTAATAAAATCGTATATTAATCATTTGTAGATTATCGAGAACAATAATTTTTTTTTTCCTTAGTAGGTAATAATGTTCAGTTAATAAACTTAAACAATATTATAATTACCAATCCTTTATTATAGAAGCAGATACACGCTTTTTAAAATTCCATGTAGTTTCTTCTTCAAAAGTTACCTTTTTGAGAATCAGATTACATAAAACATATGAAATGCGTCAAATAAGAACCGTATAAATAACATGGAATCATAAACAGTCTATTGTTTACAGTTTCACGTTAACAATCAGATACCTTCAATCAACTACTATTTTCAGTAAAAATTATATTACCTGTATTTTTTTTACTTTGGCGAGTCTTATTCAATTAAAAAGCCTAATTACTAAAATATATAGAAACTTGCATTGCTAATTACATTTTGAGTATATAAAAAATATATAAAAAATGCATGCAAAAAAAGATAATAATATACTCGTACATTCATATAATTTCCGAGATAATTTCATAAGGGCGCATTTACAGAACCAATAAAGACGGAGTCAGACAATAAATACCTACCCTTTGCCCTTTGTTTAGTAAGTAATGAATAGGTATTTTGTTGAGGATTTTTCGGTCCTTTATGATTTGAGGTAGTTTCACAGTGCATAGTTCTTTCACACCTGTTTTTCATTATTTGTGGTTTTTGGGGTTTTAGCCCAGCATTTATTGAATTTAGTACCTAGTGTTGGCGAATTAGTTCATGTGATTGAGACAATAAATTTTTTAGAGGGCTTATTTTTGTGATAGGGGAGTATTTTTTTCTATAGATATTTACATAATGAAAGCGTGGCATTTAATCGTAATCGTCCGGGTGCAAGCCGCAAAAATGTAACAATTTTATTACATTTTGCCGCCGGGTGAGAAATAATAATTGTATGGACGAAATATTTTGCATGATTTTGGAATTAGAAATCACTAAAATTCAAATGACTGAAAGTCAAATCTGTAATTTACCCATTTCAAACCTCAAACCAATTGCCAGATCGTAGTTAATTGTTTTTGTTAAATTCAAAATAAAAAATGTGCTGAGTTTGGTTTCCGAAAAAACAAGAATAGTGAATATAAATACCTACATACACATTGTATAACTTAAAAATATTTATTGTTTTTATTCCAATTATTAAAATCTTTTGGATATAATATGTACCTACAAAGTGGTAATTTAATATTTTATGTTGGCAATTTAAAAAATGTTTTTAGCCAGGGCCGCCGCGTCCTATTGTGCAATGTGTGCAAAGCACACGGGCGGCCGAAATAATGGGGCGGCCAAATGGATAACATGTCAAAAAAATCAAACGTTACATTTTCTGGAGTTTGTCTACAATAATTTATTATGAATAAAAAATATTGCCTTTCCATTCTGCGGGCACGCCGTCACCCGTCAAACGTCATCATAAAATATTCAAATTTGTTTTGTCTTTGTATCTGTCGCCGCCGCTGCCTTTGTTTACAAGATTAGTACATGATTTACGATACCGACAGAAGTTCGAAGTTTAACAATACAAGCCGGCGTACGGCGTATCAGGGCGGCGCCTTTTAATTTGCGGTGCGCGGTGCATCTCAGCTGCAGGTGTTCTTTTTGCGATATTATTGGTTCTCCGTGATTTTTTATACTTTATAAAAAAATGTGCTTTGGGTCATTGTCTTTGGATTTCATTCTGAATTTCAGTTTATTTTAAGACGCGTACGGGATTGGTATTATATTACTTTCTTAACATTTGAACATTTATTTCTAACCTGAACAATGTCCGATGATAGAAAAACTAAACGTTTGTCAGGTTTCCAATATAGACAAAAAAAGAAACTTAAAATAGAACAGCAGCAGCAATTATCGGGTGCTTTCGAAAAATTTTTGACTAGTAGGAGTGCAGGACCGGGGCTGGGGCAAACAGGTGCTGCAGGTGCAAGTACATCGGACAATGCGATAGCAGCTATTGCAAGTACAAGTGATGATGGTGTAAGTGTAAGTGTAAGCGATGACATAAATTTGGCTTCGGAATCCGAATCCCCTCAATCCCCAAATCAGGACAAGAATGCGAGCGACAGCGATAATGTAGAAGATAATTTTGCAGAACCACTTGAAGAAGCAGAAAGTCATAGTAGTGTAAGTCTGAGTTTGAGTTTAAACAATGGGATATATTCAAATGATCCTGGAAAATGGCCCGAAATAATGAGTATAAAAGATATTGAATTTTTGACTGAAAATTTCCCCTCTCAAATTCTAAACTTAAATTTTCCGAAAGATACTCAGCAAAGAAGATTTGGAGAGTCTTATTACTACCGGAAATTAGACAACGGAGAAAAAATTCATCGACAGTGGTTACTATATTCTGTCTCTTTGGACAGTGTCTTTTGTGGAGCATGTAAACTTTTCGGGTCAGAAGACAAATTGGAACATTTGGCAGGAGCACGCGGGGTGAATGATTGGCAACATTTATCTTTTATTCTTAAAAGGCACGAATCTAGTTTAAGTCACATTAAAAATATTAAAAAAATGGCTGAACTCAGCTCTGCTTTAAAAAAAGGGTCAACTATAAATTCAGCCGAGCTGCGCATATATGAATTAGAAAAAAATCATTGGAACGCGGTTATTGAAAGACTAATGTCTATTGTGAAATTCCTTTCGAAGCAGTGTTTAGCATTCAGAGGATCTTCTCAAAAACTATTCACACATAATAATGGAAACTTTCTTCAGTTGGCTCAGTTACTTTCTCAATTTGATGCTGTATTATCGGAGCATCTTCGTCGAATACAATCTTCCCAGCATAAGAATATGCCACACTATCTTGGTATGCAAATTCAAAATGAGATGATTTCATTGTTGGCAGACGCCATTCAGTCTGAAATTCTTGAAAGGGTAAGGCGCGCAAAATATTTTTCTGTTATTCTTGATTGCACCCCAGATGTAACACACACCGAACAAATAACAATGATTATTCGATTTGTATCATCTTCAGCACCAATTGAAATTTATGAACATTTTTTATGTTTCTGTCCTGTAACAGATACTACAGGTAAAGGGCTGTTTGATTTTTTAATTAACAAATTGAAAGAATTCGATTTAGATATACATAATTTACGAGGCCAAGGATATGACAATGGCGCTAACATGCGCGGAAAACACATTGGTCTTCAGAAACGAATTTTAGACTTATATCCAAGAGCATTTTACGTTCCGTGTTCCGCACACAGTTTAAACTTAGTTGTCAACGATGCTGTGAAAATTAGTTTTGAATCTGTGGAATTTTTCAATTTGGTTCAAGAATTGTACGTATTTTTCTCTGCGTTGTCGGAAACCCGATGGGAGAGTCGAATTGATGCTATCACCCCTCTAAAAACTCAATTAACTGAAATTTATGATGCCTTGGTTGAACTGACTGACGACGCAAATAGAGATATGAATACCAGGAGTATGGCAAATAATCTGGGCCATAAAATTAAATCGTTTAAATTCATTTGCTCAGTTTTAAATTGGCACGACATTTTAAATAAAGTTAATGTTGTCAGCAAAATGATGCAAAATCCTAAATTGAATATTGGAAACTGTGTAGATGCATTAGAAAATTTAAAAACGTTCTTCAGAGAAATGAGAACAGATGCAACATTCGAAATTATTATAGAAAACGCAAGAAAAATAGCAGTAGAAATTGGCGCAGAAGAACAATTTCCAATAATCGGAGTAACGCGTATTAGAAAACGAAAACGACTTTTTGACTATGAACATGAAGATCAACCCATTCAAGATCCAAAGCGGAATTACAAGGTGGATTTCTTTTACAAGATTTTGGATTGCACACAGGCTGTAATAGAAGACAGATTTCAATTGTTGAAGGAACACACATCAACATTTAAGATTTTTCACAATTTTTCAGAACTAAAAAATATTAATGACAATCATTTGAAAAACACATGTGCCGTTCTGGAAGAAGCACTTAATGATACGTCGCAAAATCCCTCAGATATTAACGGATTAGAGTTATTCGAAGAAATCAAGTCATTGCAACCGTCATCAACCGAAATCAAGTCATTCTTTTCCGAACGTGGTAGTGATTCTGAGAATTTTTTTGACGATACCTGTAACAGTGGCCTCGGGCGAACGATCGTTTTCGAAGTTAAAAATTATAAAAAACTATTTGAGGTCGGCCATGACCCAGGATAGACTATCAGCATTAGCAACAATTTCCATTGAACATGAAATAAGTGACGCTCTTGACATAAAATTACTAATCAAGAAATTTGCGGAAGCCAAAACCCGAAGGGCCACTTTTTAACTCATAATGACGATTCCATCTCCATCATTGTTTATGTAAGTGCGTTTTTTTCTTTTTCTCTTTCTTTCTGTTTTCGCTGCCTATGCAATGCACCGGACCGGATATATTATTTTGGTGTGGGGGGGCGGCAAAATTGTTACTTGCGCACGGGCGGCCAATGGATGCGCGGCGGCCCTGTTTTTAGCCATCCTTGTTACTCAAAACTATTATTTTCCTCTAAGATCATTCTGTATTTGACCTTCCACCGCCAGGACTTTTGACTTTTTATAAGAGTTAAGCCAACTTACGTTAAAATATAAACTTTCAAAAAATATGAGATTATATATATATATATATATATATATATATATATATATATATATATATATATATATATATATATATATATATATATATATATATATATATCTGTGTGTGTGTGTTATTTTTTCTATGGACTCATTTCTCTTGATCTATATACTAACAAATGGTGTCAAATAAAAAGTATGTGTGACTTAAACCCTTACAACAAATAAAAACAGCTTCAAACATTTTGCTGAGCCAAAACAAAAAGATACAAATCTATGTTAAGACGAACTGGTAACAGGCAACGTACATATAACATATAATAGAATCACTTCCCCGAGTTCCATGCAATTTTGTAGATCAAAGTGATGCCGACAGCCGCTGAGAATAGAGCACGTGTTTACCTCGTAATTTACAGCTCAAATGATTTGTCTCATTAAATGACAAATAAAAAATAAAACAAAATATACCTACTTATTTTTATATTATCGGACTACCTCTGTAATAAGAACACTCACTGTCAACGGTCCGAATCATATATAAGACTAGTAATAATTCCCAATAACACTAGTTCTAGTTAGCTTTCTTTCAGGGGGCGCGAGATATAAGGGGAATAATCGGTCGTCCGCGCCGGGTATTCTGCGTGGAGTGACTCTACTCTGTTACATGTACGCTGATGGACCGTTAAGATTTAAATATGCTGTTTCGATTAAAATAAAGCTAGAAAAAATTAATTAGATTTTCATGTTTTGAAACGAGTTCATAAGGAGGACATAAGGAGCATATTTGAAAAATACTATGTCCTGGAATTCCATTTTTGTAATGAAATACACTTTATTTTCATTTTAGCTTATTTTTACGACTCCCAATAATATAGATAATAGTGCTTTGCTAGTTTGTATAGGGTACCTATTTATATCCATAGATATGACCACTTTAATCTTCTTTGTGAAAATATATTACATGAAACACTTCTTTGGCTCACTCAATATGGTCCATGATTATTGCCTTGATAGAAAATACAAATGTAATAACCTTAGTAATTATTGCCAACTATTATCATGTAGGTACTTACCAAAAACATGTCTCACTATTTTACTTTTATTACTTATTCCAAAATCATTCACCTAGGCATTTTAATATTATATAACTGCTTATTATGTTTTTGATCTATCAACTATCGATCACAAAAGCAAATACGTGCTATTTTGTGATATACAGTGGTGATCATAAACAAGACTGCGGAGCGACGGCTATTTTTTAATGCGCCGCGCCGTTCACAAACGACTAAGAACTCGCAATTAGCGGCAAACCAGTGATACGAACAAAACATGTAATACCTATTTGAATGCGGAAATTAAAAAGTTTTTAAAAAGCTTATTACGTCGAAGTTTTAATTTTTTTGATCCTAGTATCTACTAAAATTTTACAAAATATATAATATAACAAATGAGTTGCTATATTTATTATTAAACATAGTATTTGAAGAGGTTATTTATAGAACCAAGTCTGGGTATTATTCGTCTATATCTCTAGGTTTCTCAAGCTGTCAAATGAGGTATCAGTATATATTCGATTTCTTTGTTAATAATTATACAACATACAAAGATACATTTTCATTACATTTAAGAAATTAGTTTTTTCAGTAATTATCACCCGATCCAATGATAGTTCTAATATAATGACGTTATTACACTTTTTCTACAGTCACTACACACTGCAACCTACTTGTGTATCTTATTGGGGGCAATCTAGTTAAATTTATCTAAAAACAATTATTATCTAAAGATAACAATATATAGGGTAACTAATGAATGTTAGGCGTTGCGTCATCACTGGTAATGACGCGGTTCATGTTATTTCGATGTAGGCATTACTACGTCTTCATAAACACAGTGCGAATGCAACGCAGACAGTAGTTGATTGCACGGTCTGTGATTAATTCCGTTAGTGATGACGCAACGCCTAACATTCATTAGTTACCCTATATCTCTACACATCTAAATATCTAAAACATATTTGAATGTTTTTGTTTTAATTTACTTGTGTTTATGATTATTCACTCACTGTAATAATTATTATTACTCGCTCAGTGTAATGTTATTTGCGAATTTATTATTTTTGTAATTAGGCTGGCTGTTTGGATGCGAAATAAATAAATAGGGCGAAAACCTCTATCTACTTTTGGTAAATACATAATTTTATTGTATTGTATTTATACTTCAGAGTAACATTTTTTGTCATTATTAGGCATCTTATTAGAGTAAAGTGATCGGAAAATTTGGATTTGTAAATTTTGCAATAATTCTCCATTTCGCTTGATTACCTAATAACAAATACTACATATTCGCTAACACAGTAAACTTAGTAATTTACATTTAACAAAACAATTAAACAAAACAAAAGAATAGTTAAATCTTTGCTATTCCAGTTACACCCCTGGCAACAGCGCATGCGGGCCTCCGAAGTTGCCGTCGCTTCGCAGTCTTGTGTGATCATAATGACTTATTTACTTATTTATCGGTAAAATATTTAACCAAAATTGGTAAGATTTTATGTGGACTGTTTAGTACCAGAAATAATAGTGAATAGAGGAACGCAAAAAAGGAAATGTCAAGAAAAAGTCAAAATATATATTTGATATGATAAAAAAATCGTGTTATGCTACTCTAAAAAAACCTGAGAAAGATTTTGAGTCTATCAGACCGTAGCGTAAATGGCAAAATTCATCTTAGAGTCGCCATTTGGAATACCTACTTGATCTGACACAAAAAAATTCGTGATTGTTTGAGTCGAATGAGAGAATAAGTGAGGAAAACGTCATATTATTTAATCTGCCATTTTGATATTTAATTGTACGCCATATTGAATATATATTTTGACAAAATATTCGTGATCAGCGCTTCAGAATTCGCGAGACACTGATTTTGAGTTGATTCTGATGATAAATGGCAAAAATGTCCGCCATATTGAATATTTATTGGGACATAAAATTCGTGATCAGTGACTTCAAAATTTCCGGGACACCGACTTTGAGTTGATTCTGATTATAAATGACAAAAATGTCTGCCATCTTGAATATTTATTGGGATAAAAAATTCGTGATCAGTGACTTCAAAATTCCCGGGACACTGATTTTGAGTTGATTCTGATGATAAATGGCAAAAATGTCCGCCATCTTGAATATTTATTGGGACAAAAAATTCGTGATCAGCGACTTCAAAATTCCCCGGACACCGATTTTGAGTTGATTCTGTTGATAAATGGTAAAAATGCCCGCCATCTTGAATATTTATTGGGACAAAAAATTCGTGATCAGCGATTTCAAAATTTCCGGGACACCGACTTTGAATTGCTTCTGATGATAAATGGTAAAAATGTCCGCCATCTTGAATATTTATTGGGGCAAAAAAAATCGTATTCGGTTACCCCAAAACTCTCAAAACACCGATTTTAAGTCGATTGGGACTATAATAAACTGCAAAAATGTCCGCCATCTTGATTAATTTTGACAAAAAATACTACGCCAAGGGGACTGAGATATACCTAGATAATATATTAAGTATTAAATCGCTTGCGCCTCAATATATGCAAGAAAGCATTACAAAATGTTCTTATTTTTAAAAATTAATACCTTATTTATTATTAGTACTTTTTTTTTGCGTTTTCTAGTACCTGGAGGCACAAACTGTTTAGTTTCCATATTGGTATTAGAATTAGCCTTTATTAATTTTTGCTATTGAAAAGTTATTTATTTTCAAGATTAAAATTTATCTTTAGATTTTAGATGAACTGGTGAAGTCCGTTGAATAAAAAATAATTATTTGAAAAGTAATGACATACCAAAGATATCATACCAATTTTATACATACCAATTATTAAATTTATTATACATACCAAATATTAAACCACTATGCTTTATTTATCACACATTACTCATATGCCAACTCTGTACTATCGGGTACTATGCTAGTCATGAATTCCACGTTCAAGGGTGGCGACGCCTGTGATAGGGTATCCAAACTAATTCATTGTGAAGGTTCCCTGTGCTTCGACATCAGCTACCTACGGTCCCTGCACCCCACGGCCCCTTCGCCTAAGTTCGTATTTTCACAAGTTTAAACATCGAGAATATGTTAGATTTTACGTTAGCACACACCGTGGAGAATTATCAATAAATATTAATCTGAAAGTTAAACAGAAGTGTTCCCAAATGTTTTGGCTATCCCGTCCCTAATTTTTGTTATTGTGCCTAGCTTAGTTCCGTCGTAAATGCGACATATTGAAACACCAACAGTAGGGTTAAAATTGAGGTACTTTAGCATTTATTTATATTATTCTCCTGTACTTATGGGCATTGAAAATTATCGCATGCTATAGCGGGAACCATTGTGAATACGTTGATATATAATAATATGCGATTATGCCATTTGTCCTAGTGATATGTGTGCTTTTATGAACCTCTGTTAGGCGGTAAAAATATACATATAAAATCCCCGCCTTAAGGTTTGAATACACATTAAAACATATTTCCTTATTTTATTCGAGAGAACCTCACTCAAACTTCTACAGCATTATTTAAAATAAAATTGTAATTTTAATTTCATTACCCTCACTCAGTAGGTATATACAATTTGATCTAAGCAAAAACTTTTATGAGCAACTGAAAAAATATTTTAGTCCTAAAATTAATAAATGCGCATTAAAAACGGTGAAATGTTTTGGATCCTTAAGTGGATTTGGATCTTTAAGCGGATTGGGACCCTTAAGTGGATATACAGTAAATAAAAAATTTGTAAAAATCTGAAATTTTCCGTGGAATTCAATAAACCAAAATACAAACAACTGACATCTCCAGACCCATAGTCAATTGAGCCCAAAGTTGGCAAAAACGGTTTTTTCCATTTTGCTCTGTCGTGGTGCCATAAAATGAAAAAAAATGTATACAAAAGTTGTAGAACTATTAAATACGGAAATTATTTTCGAATTTTTTTTTTTTAAAATCTCGATAGCTCACACAATTTCATATTTTAAGCTCAAAATTGAGTAAAATTTTGAGCTTAAAATTTTCTTGAAATGTACTAACATTATTGCGCGTTTTTTAAATTGAACGTTAATATGCGAAAAATCAGTTGAAACATCGTTTTTTTAACAAAAAAAAACGATTTTTTTCAACAAAAAAATCGATTTTTTTTCCTTTTTTGTTAGCAGCATTGAATAACAGGTATTTTTTATAAATTTACTTCCACCAATAAAAAACTACGGGTAATTACACTAGATTTTTACACTAGGGACTCAAAAAAAAAATTATCTCAGATAAAATTTATTTTTTGTAAATTAAAAAAAAAATACCAGCAATGCTGCTAACAAAAGAAAAAAAAATCATGAAAAAATAACTTTTTTTGTTGTTAAAAAACCCCGATTTTTCGCATATTAACGATCAATTTAATAAGCGCGCAATAAATAAAAATGTTAGTACATTTCAAGAAAATGTTAAGCTCAAAATTGACCCAAAATATGAAAGCGTGTATGAGCTATCGAGATTTAAAAAACGTGATTTTTTCGAAAAAATCAATTATTGCAAAAAGTTAATATTTTTAAATTTTTTGAAAATGATCTTTTTCAGTTAGTAGAGAGACGCTTTCACCAAGTTTTTGTCAAAAAATTATTTGTTGTTACGAAGATATGAGCGTTAAAAAAAATTAAAAAACGTTAAAAAAACTAAAAAACGTTTAAAAAGTATTGAACTACAAACTGTAAATTTGAGCCCTTAATATTAAAAGAGCGATAATTTTTTTTCAAAAAAAAATTATCAGCTCCAAAGGGTCGTAGATAAAATTTTGTTTGTAAATTTATGAAAAAATACCAGCAATGCTACTAACAAAAAGAAAAAAATGTTCTTGAAAAAAATCCTTTTTTTTTGTTAAAAAACCCCGATTTTTCGCATATTAACGATCAATTTAATAAGCGCGCAATAAATAAAAATGTTAGTACAACATTTCAAGAAAATGTTAAGCTCAAAATTGACCCTAAATATGAAAGCGTGTATGAGCTATCGAGATTTAAAAAAACCGTGATTTTTTCGAAAAAATAAATTTTTGCAAAAAGTTTATATTTTTAAATTTTTTGAAAATGATCTTTTTCAGTTAGTATAGAGACACTTTCACCAAGTTTTTGTCAAAAAATTATTTGTTGTCACGAAGATATGAGCGTTAAAAAAAATTAAAAAACGTTAAAAAAACCAAAAAACGTTTAAAAAGTATTGAACTACAAACTGTAAATTTGAGCCCTTAATATTAAAAGATAGCGATAATTTTTTTTCAAAAAAAAATTATCAGCTCCAAAGGGTCGTAGATAAAATTTTGTTTGTAAATTTATGAAAAAATACCAGCAATGCTACTAACAAAAAGAAAAAAATGTTCTTGAAAAAAATCCTTTTTTTTGTTAAAAGAACCCCGATTTTTCGCATATAACGATCAATTTAAAAAGCGCGCAATAAATAAAAATGTTAGTACAACATTTCAAGAAAATGATAAGCTCAAAATTGAGCCTAAATATGAAAGCGTGTATGAGCTATCGAGATTTAAAAAAACCGTGATTTTTTCGAAAAAATAAATTTTTGCAAAAAGTTTATATTTTTAAATTTTTTGAAAATGATCTTTTTCAGTTAGTAGAGAGACACTTTCACCAAGTTTTTGTCAACAAATTATTTGTTGTCACGAAGATATGAGCGAACTGTAAATTTGAGCTTTAATATTAAAAGATAGACACTAGATTCTTTTCGAAAAAAATTTATCTCGGCTCCAAAGGGTTGTAGATAAAATTTGTTTTTTGTAAATTTATAAAAACAAATACCAGCAATGCTGCTAACAAAAAGAAAAAAAAATCTTGAAAAAAAATCTTTTTTTTGTCGTTAGAAAAACCCCCATTTTTCCCAGCATCTTCTTTTCTCAATCCTCGCCTTGTCCTTCGCAGCCACAAATTTAAACCCGTAAATTATAACTTCGCGAATAGTCTTCTTAGTTGTAGGGCTTGTTGTAATTCGTCATCTCTTACTCCATCGTTGAAACTTTGTACGGAAATCTGGTCGATAAAATCTTCTGCAGCTTCTGCAATCTTCTTGGGTAAGCAGATCCCACAATTCGTTCGATGTCCGCTCCAAATTCTTGTAAGGTCTTATGACCGTTGAACTCTGCTCTTTAGTTGGTTTTGGTATACCTGGGTGAGATATTTGTTGCTGCACCTTAATTCTCCTTGTTTATCCTCCGGAACATTCTGAGGAATTTCTAGCGCTTTTCCCCTTATATCTAACACCAAAGCAACAGCTTTTTGTTGGTCATTACATCCGTTGTTGAGTGCTGCTGCCTCAAATTGCTGCCCTCCCGCCCTCAAATACTGATGGTTTCCAGTATCCTTTGCCAGGGGATGTTGGACATATTTCCGATTTCTTGTTATGCGCCAAGATGGCTGGTTATACCAGTCTGCATTTTTACTTTACTGTTCCAAGTTTCTGATTCGTTCATTTATCGTATGGACTTCTGTCTGAATTCCTTCTGTCACTGCGTTGTGCTTTGTTTGATTTCCTTCTTTCATTACGTTGAGTTCGACTTCAATCGTTTCTTTAACTGCTTTAATTTCTTGTTTTCGTCTCTCCTCATCTTCCTCTCTTTGTTTTGCCACCACGTTAATTAATCCCTTCATTTGTTCCTTTTGGACTTCTCTCTCTCTGCCTCTTTTTCCGCTCTTCGTCATCTTTCTTCCTCTTCTTTTTCTGTCATCCGTCTCATTTCATCTTCCTCTTCTTTTTCTGTTTTTCGATTGATTTCATCTTTCTCTCTTCGTCTTTCTTGTTCCTCATTCTGTTTTCTTAACATCCCCATTAATCCCCCGAGTTCTGCCATCTCGTCGTAATCCTATTTCGCCATAAAGTTGTCTCTATTTTACTCACTTATTCCCCTTCTGACACCAATTGTTACGCCACTGAGTTCGTAAAATAAGTGCATGTAATTTGAGACCAACAGTTGCTGCACGAACTCCAGCTTTAAATATAAATCACCGGAAGTCTATGCTAAATTTTTCCACAGAGCATGTTAACTGGACCGTGACTCAATGGTAACGTGTGTTATTTACGGATGAGTCCCGATTCCGTCTTTCTAATAATGATGGGATGTCTCCATCTATACAGGTTGAGTTGTTTTAATCTTCGGATGAAAATGTCTCCTCCGGACAAAGAAAAATCGACAAATGACCCAGACGAAAGCTGTTTGGTTTGAGGAGGGACATTTGTTGCCCTTAAACCCTTTTACCTTGGGTCAAGGGTTCAAGATCATTCAAGGTCAGCTTTGTTTCTTTAAATGCAACCCCCCATTATTTACATTGGCAATCGATTGTACGTAAAAAAACATGAAACTTTTGTCCGAACAATTTTTTTCCAAAACGCACATGTCCCGGAATAATTCAGTTACCAAGATTTTAATTTTCAAATTTTCTTGTTCTTTTTAATGGCGAATCGTAAGCTTATAAGAAAAACTATAGAAGACAAAAAGTCTGCAGAATTTTTCAAGGAATCAATTACCATTCTTCATTAATTGATTAATTAATTATTCAAAATTAATTAATTAATTTTGAATAATTAATTAATTAAATAATAGAATAATTACATAATAGAAGACAAAAAGTTTGCAGAATTTTTCAAGGAATCAATTACCATTCTTAATTAATTGATTAATTAATTATTCAAAATCAATTAATTAATTAATTTTAAATAATTAATTAATTAAATAATAGAATAATTAAATAATAGAAGACAAAAAGTCTGCAGAATTTTTCAAGGAATCAATTACCATTCTTAATTAATTGAATAATTAAATAATAGAAGACAAAAAGTTTGCAGAATTTTTCAAGGAATCAATTACCATTCTTCATTAATTGATTAATTAATTATTCAGAATTAATTAATTAATTAATTTTGAATAATTAATTAATTAAATAATAGAATAATTACATAATAGAAGACAAAAAGTTTGCAGAATTTTTCAAGGAATCAATTACCATTCTTAATTAATTGATTAATTAATTATTCAAAATCAATTAATTAATTAATTTTAAATAATTAATTAATTAAATAATAGAATAATTAAATAATAGAAGACAAAAAGTCTGCAGAATTTTTCAAGGAATCAATTACCATTCTTAATTAATTGAATAATTAAATAATAGAAGACAAAAAGTTTGCAGAATTTTTCAAGGAATCAATTACCATTCTTAATTAATTGATTAATTAATTATTCAAAATTAATTAATTAATTAATTTTGAATAATTAATTAAATAAATAATAGAATAATTAAATAATAGAAGACAAAAAGTCTGCAGAATTTTTCAAGGAATCAATTACCATTCTTAATTAATTGATTAATTAACTATTCAAAATTAATTATTAAATTTTGAATAATTAATTAATTAAATAAAAAAAATTAAATAATGGAAGACAAAAAGTCTGCAGAATTTTTCAAGGAATCAATTACCATTCTTAATTAATTGATTAATTAACTATTCAAAATTAATTATTAAATTTTGAATAATTAATTAATTAAATTAAAAAAATTAAATAATAGAAGACAAAAAGTCTGCAGAATTTTTCAAGGAATGAATTACCATTCTTAATTAATTGATTAATTAATTATTCAAAATTAATTAATTAATTTTGAATAATTAATTAATTAAATAATAGAATAATTAAATAATAGAAGACAAAAAGTCTGCAGAATTTTTCAAGGAATCAATTACCATTCTTAATTAATTGAATAATTAAATAATAGAAGACAAAAATTTTGCAGAATTTTTCAAGGAATCAATTACCATTCTTAATTAATTGATTAATTAATTATTCAAAATTAATTAATTAATTAATTTTGAATAATTAATTAAATAAATAATAGAATAATTAAATAATAGAAGACAAAAAGTCTGCAGAATTTTTCAAGGAATCAATTACCATTCTTAATTAATTGATTAATTAACTATTCAAAATTAATTATTAAATTTTGAATAATTAATTAATTAAATAAAAAAAATTAAATAATGGAAGACAAAAAGTCTGCAGAATTTTTCAAGGAATGAATTACCATTCTTAATTAATTGATTAATTAATTGTTCAAAATTAATTAATTAATTAATTTTGAATAATTAATTAATTAAATAATAGAATAATTAAATAATAGAAGACAAAAAGTCTGCAGAATTTTTCAAGGAATCAATTACCATTCTTAATTAATTGATTAATTAACTATTCAAAATTAATTATTAAATTTTGAATAATTAATTAATTAAATTAAAAAAATTAAATAATAGAAGACAAAAAGTCTGCAGAATTTTTCAAGGAATGAATTACCATTCTTAATTAATTGATTAATTAATTATTCAAAATTAATTAATTAATTTTGAATAATTAATTAATTAAATAATAGAATAATTAAATAATAGAAGACAAAAAGTCTGCAGAATTTTTCAAGGAATCTATTACCATTCTTAATTAAAATTAAAATTAATTAATTAATTAATTTTAAATAATTAATTAATTAATTAATTTTGAATAATTAATTAATTATTTAAGAATGACAATTGATTCCTTGAAAATTCTGCAGACTTTTTGTCTTCTATAGTTTTTCGTATAAGCTTACGATTCGCCATTAAAAAGAACAAGAAAATTTGAAAATTCAAATCTTGGTAACTGAATTATTCCGGGACATGTGCGTTCTGGAAAAAAATTGTTCGGACAAAAGTTTCATGTTTTTTTTACGTACAATCGATTGCCAATGTAAAAAATGGGGGGTTGCATTTAAAGAAACAAAGTTGACCTTGAATGACCTTGAACCCTTGACCCAAGGTCAAAGGGGTTGGGGGCAACAAATGTCCCCCTTCAAACCAAACAACTTTCGTCTGGGCCATTTGTCGATTTTTCATTGTCCGGAGGAGACATTTTCATCCGAAGATTAAAATTACTCAACCTGTATATACGTCCCAAAGAACGGTATGCACAGTGTACTTTCTCCATTACAACATTATTTGGAGGCGGATCTGCGGATGGTGTGGGCAGGAATCTCTTTATTTACCGGTCGCATGGAACTTAATGGAAGTCTTAGCTCGTCCAGCTAATAGCCCGGACTTAAACCTGATGGAAAGCCTCTGGGATGAACTTGGTAGAAAATTGCAAGAGACGTTGCACGGAAATTGGTTGAAATTTGGGAAGAATTGGTCCAAAATGAAGTAAGGTCGCCACCATGTTAATTAATCCCTTCATTTGTTCCTTTTGGGCTTCTCTCTCTGCCTCATTTTCCGCTCGTCGTCGTCTTTCTTCCTCTTCTCTTTCATCCTCCTTTCTCTTCTTTTTCTGTCTTTCATCTTCCTCTCTTCGTCTTTCTTGTTCCTCATTCTTTGTTCGTTTTCTTAACATCCCCATTAATTCACCGAGTTCTGCCATCTCGTCGTAATCCGTTTTCGCCATAAAGTTGTCCCTATTTTACTCACTTATTCCCCTTCTGACACCAATTGTTACGCCACTGAGTTCGTAAAATAAGTGCATGTAATTTTAGACGAACAATTGCTCCAGCTTTAAATAAAAATCACCGGAAGTCTATGCTAAATTTTGCCGCAGAGCATGTTAACTGGACGTTGTGCGTAAATTGGTTGAAATTCGGGAAGAATTGGACCAAAATGAAGTAAGGTCGCTTATTTCAATTGTTTAACTGTGGAAATCCACAATGCGTTAGACAATTTAATGGAAAAAGCACGTCACAATTGTTACATCCTGTAGTGATTGTAACAAAATTTCTTTGAAAAAACAATATAACATTCACATTATTACATAAAGAGGTTATCATAGAAATAAAAATCATCGAAATCTGACAGGAGGTGTAGGCAAAAATTAACCTCAAACATTTGGTTATTTTTCGGCGCTGCGTTAATTTCTTGCATAAAACTGTCTTCTAGAATGTACGTTTTCATTTAAATTTACAATTTCCTGTACACTATAACATTGTAGGTATCAGCCTGCAAGTCCGGAGCAACTTTTAGAAGCTTTCCAAGTGCTAGATCATGAAAAACATGGGTTTTTAACCAAGGATCATATATCAACATTAATGACTCAAGACGGCGAACCATTTACACAAGATGAATTGGATGAAATGCTTGAAATAGCTATTGACCCACAGGTTGAAACTGTGCCTTATGAATACTATATTAATCAGTTGATGGTAAGTTGTTCCTAGTAGAATATTTGGAAGCTGGATGATATTTGGCATCCTATCAGTGGCGTAGCTATAGCAGGGCAAACACTGGGTGTCCCTGGGTGCCACATGAAGCCCTGCTTTGAAGTTCGTACCACTCCTGCGTCCGCTTCATTTACGCGTACTGCCTTTTCAATTACTCCGGTCCTTGAAGGTGAAAATAAGCTATTACCTCCGAATTCCTTGCACCTTCATCGAGTTTCATGAACATTTGGAATTAAGCTCATCTTATCCTTAACCTTAAAAGTGATATATGCCCGACTTTGCGGCCTTTAAAAATGTAGCAATTAATTATTTAAAATTGCGTCTAACCCTGCCCACCCGTATCGTGAGTCGCAGTGCCGCTCCGACGTGACGTCACAAAGCGAACAGGAATAGGCGGCAGCCAGCCGGGCTTTAACACAGTTTTGCTGTTATTGCTTTGTGATACACGTAGATATGCTGTGCATGGGCGCCGGAAGGATCAAATATAGGGGGGGGAAGTAAAATAAATTAAAAAAATTACATTTTTATTATTGAAAATAAATATAAACGCTTATAAAAGAACGAGTTATTTTTCTACCCAGAAAAAGTAATAACAGATTTCTTCTCTTTTGAGAAAATCGGTTAATTACTTTTTCAATAAATCCGTCTTTATTTATGTTCACAAATTCTCTGTGAACGCCAAGCAAACAAAGACCAGAAAGTCTCTCTTGAGACACGGTTGATCTCAGCCAGGCTTTTACCCGTCGGAGTGTACTGAAAGACCTTTCAATTGTTGTTGTGGTAGGAGGTAAGGCTAAAAAAATTTGTAACGCTTTCTTGATGCCTGGAAAGAACTGGCAATGTTTATCTATTAATTCAGCAACCTCGAGCTCACTATCGTTATTTTGGATTTTTTTAAAAATATTTACTATTTTCAGTTTTGTTGTTTTATGATCTCCAACTGAAAATTTGAATAGGTACTTTTATTTTATGACATAGTTATAAACAAAAAACGGATGTTCAATTTTCCAGGGGGGTGCAAGTGCCCTGCTTTGCCCCCCCCCTTCCGGCGCCCATGGTGCTGTGTATAATACACAGTTAGTGCTTTAACATTTTGCCGGTGTTTTATAAACGGATACCAGTAAATGAAGGAATAAAGGTAACATGGATTGTCATGATAATTATGTCAAACGGTAAACGGTTTTAAAAGGAATAACGAGGAATTACTTTAGTTACATTATGTCAAGAGGGTCGAGTGAATTTATATTGTGACTGTGATAGCTTGAAGTAGCCTCAGATATGCGACGAAACGTTGCTAAACATAGTGTGTCCCGCATAAGAAAGAACTACCTCTATAAAGTTAGCACTACCACATGCGAGATGAAAGGTGGCATAATGTGATTAATTTGTCGCTATTTTGTCGTGCAAAAAAAATATTTGTCACGATATTATTTTTTTTAAAACCAATGGTAGTGCTAACTTAATATCAAGTTAGCACTACCACCTCTGGAAAACGGTCTTCCAATGATCGGACAAATGTCGCATCTGGTGCATAATTTGTCGCTATTTTGTCGTGCAAAAAAAATTTTGTCGCAAATTGTTTTTTCCTTAAACCGATGATAGTACTAATTTGGTATCAAGTTAGTTAGCACTACCAACCATCTTCTGATATTCTGATGAAAGTCTCGTCTCGCGCATAATTTGTCGTTTATTTGTCGGGCAAAAAAAAATTTGTCGCGAAATTATTTTTTTTTTAAACCAATGGTAGTGCTAACTTGATATTAAGTTAGCACTACCACCTCTGGAAAACGGTCTTCTAATGATCGGACAAATGTTGCATCTGGTGCATAATTTGTCGCTATTTTGTCGTGCAAAAAAAAATTTTGTCGCATTGTTTTTTCCTTAAATCGATGATAGTGCTAATTTGGTATCAAGTTAGCACTACCAACCATCTTCTGATATTCTGATGAGAGTCTCGTCTCGCGCATAATTTGTCGTTTATTTGTCGTGCAAAAAAAAATTTGTCGCGAAATTATTTTTTTTTTAAACCAATGGTAGTGCTAACTTGATATTAAGTTAGCACTACCACCTCTGGAAAACGGTCTTCTAATGATCGGACAAATGTTGCATCTGGTGCATAATTTGTCGCTATTTTGTCATGCAAAAAAAAATTTTGTCGCAAATTGTTTTTTTTTAAATCGATGATAGTGCTAATTTGGTATCAAGTTAGCACTACCAACCATCTTCTGATATCATGATGAAAGTCTCGTCTCGCGCATAATTTGTCGTTTATTTGTTGTGCAAAAAAAAATTTGTCGCGAAATTATTTGTTTTAAAACCAATGGTAGTGCTAACTTGATATTAAGTTAGCACTACCACCTCTGGAAAACGGTCTTCCAATGATCGGACAAATGTCGCATCTGGTGCATACTTTGTCGCTATTTTGTCGTCCAAAAAAAATTTTTGACGCAAATTGTTTTTTCCTTAAATCGATGATAGTGCTAATTTGGTATCAAGTTAGCACTACCAACCATCTTCTGATATTCTGATTAGTCTCGTCTCGCGCATAATTTGTCGTTTATTTGTCGTGCAAAAAAAAATTTGTCGCGAAAATATTTTTTTTTAAACCAATGGTAGTGCTAACTTGATATTAAGTTAGCACTACCACCTCTGGAAAACGGTCTTCCAATGATCGGACAAATGTCGCATCTGTTGCATAATGCTATTTTGTCTTGAAAAAAAAGTTTTTGTCCAAATTGTTTTTTCCTTAAATCGATGATAGTGCTAATTTGGTAACAAGTTAGCACTATCAACCATCTTCTGATATTCTGATGAAAGTCTCGTCTCGCGCATAATTTGTCGTTTATGTGTCGTGCAAAAAAAAATTTGTCGCGAAATTATTTTTTTTAAAACCAATGGTAGTGCTAACTTGATATTAAGTTAGCACTACCACCTCTGGAAAACGGTCTTCCAATGATCGGACAAATGTCGCATCTGGTGCATAATTTGTCGCTATTTTGTCGTGCAAAAAAAAAATTTTGATGCAAATTATTTTTTCCTTAAATCGATGATAGTGCTAATTTGGTATCAAGTTAGCACTACCAACCATCTTCTGATATTCTGATGAGAGTCTCGTCTCGCGCATAATTTGTCGTTTATTTGTCGTGCAAAAAAAATTTGTCGCGAAATTATTTTTTTTAAAACCAATGGTAGTGCTAACTTGATATTAAGTTAGCACTACCACCTCTGGAAAACGGTCTTCCAATGATCGGACAAATCTGCATCTGCTGCATAATTTGTCGCTATTTTGTCGTGCAAAAAAAATTTTTGTCGCAAATTGTTTTTTCCTTAAATCGATGATGGTGCGACTTTGGTATCAAGTTAATACTACCAACCATCTTCTGATATTCTGATGAAAGTCTCGTCTCGCGCCTAATTTGTCGTGCAAAAAACAAATTTTGACGCAAATTGTTTTATCCTTAAATCGATGATAGTGCTAATTTGGTATCAAGTTAGCACTACCAACCATCTTCTGTTATTCTGATGAAAGTCTCGTCTCGCGCATAATTTGACGTTTATTTGTCGTGATTTTGTCGTGCAAAAAAAAATTGTCGCGAAATATTTTTTTTTTAAAACCAATGGTAGTGCTAAGTTGATATTAAGTTAGCACTACCACCTCTGGAAAACGGTCTTCCAATGATCGGACAAATGTCGCATCTGGTGCATAATTTGTCGCTATTTTGTCGTGCAAAAAAAAATTTTGACGCAAATTGTTTTTTCCTTAAATCGATGATAGTGCTAATTTGGTATCAAGTTAGCACTACCAACCATCTTCTGATATTCTGATTAGTCTCGTGTCGCGCATAATTTGTCGTTTATTTGTCGTGCAAAAAAAAATTTGTCGCGAAATTATTTTTTTTTAAACCAATGGTAGTGCTAATTTGATATTAAGTTAGCACTACCACCTCTGGAAAACGGTCTTCCAATGATCGGACAAATGTCGCATCTGTTGCATAATTTGTCGCTATTTTGTCTTGAAAAAAAATTTTTGTCTTGAAAAAAAAGTTTTTGTCCAAATTGTTTTTTCCTTAAATCGATGATAGTGCTAATTTGGTAACAAGTTAGCACTATCAACCATCTTCTGATATTCTGATGAAAGTCTCGTCTCGCGCATAATTTGTCGTTTATTTGTCGTGCAAAAAAAAAATTGTAGCGAAATTTTTTTTTAAACCAATGGTAGTGCTAACTTGATATTAAGTTAGCACTACCACCTCTGGAAAACGGTCTTCCCATGATCGGACAAATGTCGCATCTGGTGCATAATTTGGCGCTATTTTGTCGTGAAAAAAAAATTTTTGTCGCAAATTGTTTTTTCTTAAATCGATGATAGTGCTAATTTGGTATCAAGTTAGCACTACCAACCATCTTCTGATATTCTGATGAAAGTCTCGTCTCGCGCATAATTTGTCGTTTATTTGTCGTGCAAAAAAAAATTTGTCGCGAAATTATTTTTTTTAAAACCAATGGTAGTGCTAACTTGATATTAAGTTAGCACTACCACCTCTGGAAAACGGTCTTCCAATGATCGGACAAATGTCGCATCTGGTGCATACTTTGTCGCTATTTTGTCGTGCAAAAAAAATTTTTGACGCAAATTGTTTTTTCCTTAAATCGATGATAGTGCTAATTTGGTATCAAGTTAGCACTACCAACCATCTTCTGATATTCTGATTAGTCTCGTCTCGCGCATAATTTGTCGTGCAAAAAAAAATTTGTCGCGAAATTATTTTTTTTTAAACCAATGGTAGTGCTAACTTGATATTAAGTTAGCACTACCACCTCTGGAAAACGGTCTTCCAATGATCGGACAAATGTCGCATCTGTTGCATAATTTGTCGCTAATTTGTCTTGAAAAAAAATTTTTGTCGCAAATTGTTTTTTCCTTAAATCGATGATAGTGCTAATTTGGTATCAAGTTAGCACTATCAACCATCTTCTGATATTCTGATGAAAGTCTCGTCTCGCGCATAATTTGTCGTTTATGTGTCGTGCAAAAAAAAATTTGTCGCGAAATTATTTTTTTTAAAACCAATGGTAGTGCTAACTTGATATTAAGTTAGCACTACCACCTCTGGAAAACGGTCTTCCAATGATCGGACAAATGTCGCATCTGGTGCATAATTTGTCGCTTTTTTGTTGTGATTATGTCATGCAAAGAAAAATTTTGTCGCAAAATTATTTTTTTTAAAATCAGTGGTAGTGCTAACTTGATATCAAGTTAGCACTACCACAAGCGAAAGTGAAACTTTATTTGGCATGCTATACATATTTATAATGAAATTATTTACAGTCCACATAAAACTTTTTTTCCACATAAAGTGAAGTTTCTCATGTTTTATGATGAATTTAAAATTTCCATAGTTGACCATAAAGTGAAACCATTGATGGGTCACCATACAATGCATATTCTTAAGGCTCAATATAAATCAATTGATAATGGCTGTTTTTTATAAAAACTTAATTAAATTTATTCCAAAGTGGTAGTGCTAACTTGATGTCAAGTTAGCACACTCATCGATTTATTGTAAAATAATTTCGCGACAAAAATGTTTTTTGCACGACAAAAAAGCGACAAATTATGCACCAGATGCGACATTTGTCCGATCATAGGAAGACCGTTTTCCAGAGGTGGTAGTGCTAACTTAATATCAGGATAGCACTACCATTGGTTTTAAAAAAAAATAATTTCGCGACAAATTTTTTGCACGACAAAATCACGACAAATAAACGACAAATTATGCGCGAGACGAGACTTTCATTAGAATATCAGAAGATATGTGCTAACTTAATATCAAGTTAGCACTACCATTGGTTTAAAAAAAAAATAATTTCGCGACAAATTTTTTTTTGCACGCCAAAATCACGACAAATAAACGACAAATTATACGCGAGACGAGACTTTCATCAGAATATCCGAAGATGGTTGGTAGTGCTAACTTGATACCAAATTAGCACTATCATCGATTTAAGGAAAAAACAATTTGCGTCAAAAATTTTTTTTTGCACGACAACATAGCGACAAATTATGCACCAGATGCGACATTTGTCCGATCATTGGAAGACCGTTTTCCAGAGGTGGTAGTGCTAACTTAATATCAAGTTAGCACTACCATTGGTTAAAAAAAAAATAATTTCGCGACAAATTTTTTTTTGCACGACAAAATCACGACAAATTATACGCGAGACGAGACTTTCATCAGAATACCAGAAGATGGTTGGTAGTGCTAACTTGATACCAAATTAGCACTATCATCGATTTAAGGAAAAAACAATTTGCGACAAATTTTTTTTTTTGCACGACAAAAAAGCGACAAATTATGCACCAGATGCGACATTTGTCCGATCATTAGAAGACCGTTTTCCAGAGGTGGTAGTGCTAACTTGATATCAAGTTAGCACTACCATTGGTTTAAAAAAAAATAATTTCGCGACAAATTTTTTTTTGCCCGACAAATTATGCGCGCGACGAGACTTTCATCAGAATATCAGAAGATGGTTGGTAGTGCCAACTTGATACCAAATTAGCACTATCATCGATTTAAGGAAAAAACAATTTGCGACAAATTTTTTTTTTTGCACGACAAAAAAGCGACAAATTATGCACCAGATGCGACATTTGTCCGATCATTAGAAGACCGTTTTCCAGAGGTGGTAGTGCTAACTTGATATCAAGTTAGCACTACCATTGGTTTAAAAAAAATAATATCGCGACAAATTTTTTTTTGCACGACAAAATCACGACAAAAAAGCGACAAATTAGTCACATTATGCCACCTTTCATCTCGCATGTGGTAGTGCTAACTTTATAGAGGTGAAAGAACTGTATGGGGATCTCGTAAATGTAAAATGTAGAATGAGAGTTCGCCTTATTGAACCCCTTAAAATTGTGAAGTTTATCTCCTCAATTATCCTTAGTATACAAAAATGTTGATAAATCATTCCAATATTATTAGAAATGCCATAATACCGCCCTAGCGTGGTTTTTCACAAAACGCTCTCTTTTAGCGCGTATAACTCGGGAACCATTGGAAATACGAGAAAAATGTAGGTATATAATCATTTTTGTAGCAAATTTGACAAGCCTTAATTATGTATATAGTCAACTTTTGCCTCCGACCAACGGTTCTCGGATACACTGGCGAACAAAATTAACGTAACACAAAAAATTTTGCCCAACTTTGGAATACATTATTTTTTGAACCTGTCGCTTTTAGATCATCTTTTTTTTAAATCGTAGGAAATTTTGTAGTGAATTTGTTGTTTAATCAGAAAATTACATACATATAGGCTGTATCAATGACAATAGTTTTTTTCTCAAACATTGAAACTCTATGGGACATATCATGTTATCAGACACAAATACTGTAAACCATAATTATTATTATGGCATAGCCTAATGCTTTCTTAACATTTCCTTTTTTTTATTCGCTTTGATATCTCCATTTTTAATTAAAATATAGAGATTTTAAAATAATCATGTTTTCAAGTTTATCAAAGCTGGTAAAAAATTTGGTAGAAAATTAAAAGTAGGCTTAGAGTAAAAACAATGAAAATTGATAAGTTGTCAAAACGTTGCTATACAGAATTTAT
Source organism: Tetropium fuscum (assembly GCA_964058915.1). Taxonomy (NCBI): domain Eukaryota; kingdom Metazoa; phylum Arthropoda; class Insecta; order Coleoptera; family Cerambycidae; genus Tetropium; species Tetropium fuscum. The sequence continues at coordinate 202,100 of CAXKVY010018518.1, read as the reverse complement.
GTTTTGAATATGGAACAAGGTAGAAGAAATCTTAACCATGATGATTGTGTTAAAGCAGTGACATTAATAAATGAAGGGTTGAGTAGCGGGTAGTAGCTGATAGACTAGGAGTATTCTGTTTCAACCATATGAAGAGTCGTACAGCGGTTTCGACATAGAGGGGCCGCATATGTATTTTCGTGGGCTTGGAATGAATAAAGCAAGCGACTAATTGCACCTGTTAGTACATGTAATATGGAACATTGACCCACTTCTTGGCCGGCTCGGACACGCGTCGTTCACCCCCTCAAAGGGTGAAATTTTGAAATGACTGTATCTCGGTAACCGTTTGAGATAGCGAGGCCGTTCAAACGTCAAACTGTTTGTATTTAAGAGGCGGATAAAAATTACAATATATACTCGTTTTTAGTATTTACCGAGATAATTTTAAAAAATTAATATTTTTAGAGCAACCCATTTAAATGTTGTGGAATAACTTCAAAACGCACGGGCCTAATAAAAATATGCTTAGAATAAAAATCATTGCCTACACTTTTACGTTTATTTTGATGTAGACAAATCTGCACTTGCAGTCATGCAAAGTGGTTTAAATAATATACCGTAGATGGCCGTTACTTGCAACACATTCTAGATATAAACGTGATTTTGGATACGAATTTTTCATTTTTTTGTTGTTTTAAAAATATCTTCACGTCAGTCTCTACTGGTACTATAATCCTACGTATATTTTGTTTATCTACAGGATCAAAATATTAAGAAAAAAAATAAAATATGGTTGTTGCAAGTCAGGGACAGGGTGCGCCCTACTTGAAACGCCATACATTTTCAGTGAAAATCAAGTCATATTCGTTTAAACTTAGCTTGCAACAGGTAAAATATAAAAATATGAACGTCGTCCTTTCGATCTGTACAAAAACAATTTCTTTATCTTCAAAAATAAACTTTATTCTTAAAAAAACATAAATATATTCATACATTGCATACTAAAATTAAATAAATAAGTAAAAAACACAAATAAAACAAAATAAATGAACTTTTCTTAACTTAAAAATAAAAACAATTTCTAAAATTATGATTATTACAAATAATCATTTCAGATTATATTTCTCACAGCCTTTTAGATTAAATGTATATCGGCCTCTTGCAACTTCTGGAGTGTCTAACTTTTGTATTACTTGCTGGGAGTCAATCACCGAGAGAGTCTCTACATCAGGAAATGTAAAAGTACCCAGACATTTTAAATCTTTGCTTTTTCGCATAAATTTACAATAGTACTGAGGTTGTAGATCAGTCGGCAGTACTTCCTGCACACAGCCCACATAAAAAATATCACAGTCTTTAGAGGCTTTTTTAAAAGAGAATTTCACAATTAAATAATCTCCCACAGAATACTGATTTAAAAGTTTGTCGTACGGTATCTCTAAACTTGTGGAAAGATCTTCATAGTTCTGGTCTAAAGTTTTCTCTGGTAATTGTTCAAAATCGCTTGCTTCAGTTTCTAAAATATCTGCTAATGAGTTATAATCAGAGCTTGAATCATGTAAAGAATATCGACTTTCTTCCGAGTCGCTATTTTCATTCATTTCTTTTTGCACCATACGTTGGCTTTGTCTCTTTTGTGAATTTGCCGCCTTACCCGTTGAAGATGATTTTTTTGCCTGTTCGTTCGGTTCCGGATTGGTGCTTGGCAAAGTGTTTGGGTCAATATTTTCTTGTTCCAAAAATTCAGTGGCACTTTTTCCGGGCGGTCCGTTCAACCGCTTCTTTCTTTTCTGTTGGCGTTTTTCTTCGGGATAGCGATATTTTTCTAAAACATCGTGTAATGAATTAATCCAACAGTCATTATCATTGTCTCGCTTAATCCACGAAGGCAGTCGTTTCAAAACTTCTGACGGGTTACACGGATATATACCAGTGGCCCTAAAGCCATTTTTCAGGTTTGTTGGTACATTTGCGTCTACGGATTCCAAGGTAGTTCTTAATATAGATGGAAATATATCCTTTGGTACGGTACCTCTATTTTTCTCTTTCCAATTGCCTAGCGCCCTCCTCCATGCTGCTTTTAGGGGCCTAAAGTACGCCACATCTAATGGCTGGCACAGGTGCGTGCTATTTGGTGGCAAGAAAACAAAACGAATGTTATGTTTCTGACACTCTCTTATTACAAATATAGAAAGGTGGCTGGAAAGGTTGTCTCCCACTAAAACTTTAGGACCATCATCTAGTCTTTTAACGAAGGGAACAACTATGGTATTAAACTAGTCTTCAAACGTCTGTGTATCAAACCACCCTCGTTTGGTTCTTCCATATCGACAACCTGGTGGTCCATGTTCCTTCCAGGTATCGTAAAGATGCTCACTTCTATATACTACGTATGGAGGTAACATAACACCAGCAGCTGATCCAGCCATCATTACAGAAATAGAAGACTTGCTAGTGTCTATGCAGCGTTCTGCATGTTTTACTCCTCTCTTTACAATGACCTGTTTTTTACCAGGATCATCGGTAAAGTTGGTTTCATTGTAATTAATGACGTGGGTAGAAGGGACATCTTTTAAGGATACTTCTAATTCCTTGAAATAATTTGTTATTGTCTCTTCAGAAACCTGTGCTCGACTTCGTTTAATATTTTCACAGTACCTCTTTGTCAGTATTCTTCTGTGCTCGTTCAAAAATCTGTCAACCCACTTGCGCCCAGGTAAATTATTAGTCAGTCTTGGCTCTCTAACCCCTTTTCTATCCAAATAATTCTTGACGATATATTTTATGTCGTAGATTGTGAATGGGTAGCCCCAATTAGAGGCCGCCAATATTCCGTCAACCAGACTTTGTTCTTCCTCCGTCGTTAAAATTGTTTGGCCTCCAAATTTTTTAGAGAACAACCCTCTGTTTTTGCGGGAGAGAGTACTAGCTTGAATATTATATATTCTGCTAGCTTCTCGTATGTTGTGTTGTCCACTCTTTATTGCCTGAAGGGCTTTTTCTAACGTTTCGTCACTAAAATTTCGGTATGTTCTAGCGCCTAGTTTTCTTTTTATAGATTTCGGCATGTTGCAAGTCAGGTACAACGTTGTTCCAAGTCAGGTACAATACCGTAAAACGGGGTTATTTGGGAATTGGAGCGGTAACTAGGGAATTCTCCAATTATTATATATTTGGCAACACTGTAAGGAACTAAGCCGTCTCGCAACAGCTGAATCGCTAGCAGCGTGTGAGCAACATATAGCAGATAGTGTTGTGCAATAAAGGTAAGCATATCACGTGTAAGTAACGTCACACAATAATTTCAAAATGTATGTATAAAATTGTCCCAATAATTTGGGTGTCCAACTTTCACATGTAGAGCCGTTTAAGTGAACATGAGACATAACTTTAGTATAGTAGGAAAAAGTTATATGTTAGGTTATGTCAAGTTACAAGTTTTATTGTTTTTTTTAAATACGTTATTTTTTCGCGATTTTTTTTTGAAAAAGGGGCTATTTGGGACACCAATTCGGGGTTACTTGGGAACTTTTTTAAATTTGCTAAAAACCTGTTTTAGGTAGCCAGTATGGTGCGTAAATACAAAAGAACGCTCACAAATTGTCGAAATGGGAAAAACTATCGACCTTATATGTCTTAAAAATTAGAGCAGGCTGTCCAAGCGGTAAAGCAAAAGAGACTAACTATTTTACAAGCTGCCGAGCAATATTCGGTACCAAAATCCACTATTGGCCGACGAGTCCTAGATCAAAATATTAACTACAAACAACCTGGACGCCCCACTCTATTTTCAGAGGATGAAGAGCAAATAATAATTCATCATCTTAATATGGTGGCATCATGGGGCTTTCCCTTTGAGTCACTGGATCTACGACTGTTGATGAAAACTTACCTTGACAAGAAGGGAGTTCAGGAAGGGCGTCTAAGGGATAATTTACCAGGGAAGGATTGGGTTGCAGGATTTCTTAATCGTCATAAGGATCAAGTATCTAATAGACTATCTGCGAATATATCTTCAAAACGGGCTGCACTCTCCCATTACACCATTGATCGTTTTTTTGGAAATGCTGAACAAGTTTTAAAAACAGCAGATTCTTCTTTACTGATAAACTACGACGAGACGAATCTAACAGAAAATCCTGGAGCCAAAAAATATATTGTGAAACGCGGCAGTAAATATCCAGAACGTGTAATCAATTCGACAAAAACTGCCATCAGCCTGATGTATGCCGGCACAGCAGATGGTCAACTGTTGCTTATCTATGTAGTATATAAGGCAGAGCATCTGTGGGATAGTTGGACCACGGGAGGTCCTTCCGGTACCAGGTACAATCGCTCACGAAGTGGCTGGTTCGACTCCGTTTGTTTTGAGGACTGGTTTTTTTCCATAGTTGTTCCATTTTGCAAAAGCAAAGAAGGTCAGAAAATATTAGTGGGTGATAATTTGTCGTCGCATTTCTCACAAAAAGTCCTGAATGCCTGTGAAGACCTGAATATAAAGTTTATTTGCTTACCAAGCAATGCGACCCACGTCTTACAACCTCTCGACGTAGCGTTTTACGCCCCTTTGAAAAAATATTGGAGATCAATCCTTACCAATTGGAAAAAACAGCAGAAAGACGCTCGACACTAACTAAAGATGCATTTCCAAAATTGTTGACGGAACTTCAGCAAGCACTAGATGAAAATGGAAAGGGTTCCCAAAACATAATTTCTGGTTTTAACAAAACTGGTCTTTATCCATTAAATCCAAATAGACCCAAGGAACGACTGCCTCAAAAGGAAACAGGAGACAACGCATCTCTAGTGTCAGATTCTGTTATATCACTGCTCAGTGAAATGAGGGGCAATACTCCTGACCTCGCTAGACTTCAAAACCAGCCAGGCGCAAAAGGATCTCCGTAGAGCCAGGAAAAAGTATCGAAGCCGAAGATATTGCTTCACCATCAACTTTGAAGCAAACGAAAGGAAACAGAGCAAAAAAGAGACGGGTGATCGATGATTCTTCTTCAAGTGAAGCTGAAGAAAACAACGACCCTAATATATTCACCCTTGATGACGACACTGATTCACTTGAAGAAGGTATAGAACGTTACCCAATAGAACTTGAAGATGATGGATTTGAAGCAGAAGAACGAGAAGTTGGGGAGTCTCAATTCGACTCTGATAGTAGCGACGACTTACCCTTGGCCCAGCTAGATATGAACAGGTTGCCTGAAGAAATCCCAGCGGTTGGTCAGTGGGTCGTAGTAGAGTACCAAACGAAGAAGAAAACTCGCCACTACGTGGGACAAATTGAGGCCGTCGAAGAAGGCGAGGAAGGCCAAACGTTCCTAGTCGATTTTTTGAAGAAATCAAGTAAGACTGATAATTTTAAAAAACCTCCATCCAAAGATACCGATGTGATTTCATTAGACATGATTGTTAAGAAATTACAAGAACCCAAAGTAGATGGATCTGATAGCCGACGATTTTATGTGTTTCGTGAAAATTTGTCACGATTTACGTTCATTTGAGTTTTTCTTAAGTTTTTAGGTGCTTAAAAAGTGCAATAATTTTTTTAGTTTTTTTTCTACCAAAAGAATTGTTTTAATTTTCCCAAAAAACGTTTATATGTATTTCTTTTATAAAGAATGATGGTAAATAGAAAACCATCGAGTATTTTGTTTTTTTAAAAGTTCAATTTGCTTCCCAAATATCCCAACAGACAGCGTTATTTGGTTAATGCATGTTTTAGAGGCAATTCCCAAATATCACCACGGCATGGGGTTATTTGGGAAAATACTTTTAAAAAATATATAGACCCCCACCGTGATAGTAGGGGTGTCATAGGTAGCCTATACCTATGTCCAAAATAAATCAGAAAATCAGAAAGCAAATATCGCTGCATGCACCTGGAATCTACAACCAAAAAACCTTAAAAAAATTCCCAAATAACCCCGTTTTACGGTATGTAATATTCTAGAAAAAAAAATTGTTCTTACATTAATGTTCAACGTAAAAACAATATGTATGTGACATATTATCAAGAAGACATGTTGTTATCATTATAATGCATCAGAAAATATGAAATGGCTACAACATTGCCTCTACAAAAGAAGTTTTCAAGACTTTATTTACATAACATTATTTACTTAAAATAAAAGTAGCTGGAAAAAAAACCTCAACGTACCTTATTCACCACCAAAACGACGACAACACTTGCTCGCGCGATGGCTGAGTAGGAACTAACGCGCGGGACGCGGTGCAATCAAGGTTATAGCAAAGTACAGGGTCGGCTCTGCATTGCTGCATATTGTTGCAAGATATAGGCGCGTTCCAAGTAACGGCCATCTACGGTATATAACGGAAGAGTGCATGGTTACAGATCTACTTGGATGTTGAAATAGTGTGCAGTGTATGTATTGAGTCGGCGCGGCCCGTCCTAGACTTGTACGAACAAGATTGTGTATCGATTAGTCAATTTGTTCTTCTTGTGGTATATGTAGCTTTAATTTGTTAAAAGTGCAATTATTTGAAATAGACAATAATAGACATATGCCATATTTCCAGTAATGGAATCTCGCGCCAAACTGAACTTTGCTTTGTGCATTATTTGCCAGACAGAAATTAACTCAAAACTCGTGACTAAACCTGCGGGATATGATAGAATGTAATGAAAACGAGAATTAACCTGGTAGATCCTGATTACATTAATATGAGGCAGATATTTGACAAAATAACATCGGCAGAAATAAAAAATAATTCGGGATCTTGGCATTCAGCATGCTACAGCAAACTCACTCACAAGAAAAGTTTACAACGTTTGCAAAACTCACAGGCGGTGACTCAGTCAACCTCTGGTTCTCAGGTTAAAAATATTTTGAGATCAAATATACCAAAACTGAACAATAGTTATTGTTTCTTTTGTAACAAAAAAGATACCAAAAAACATCCCCTACATAATATCTCAACTGATATTGATATCAACTGATGAATGGGGGAGAAGGTTACGAGATGCAGTCCGTTTGGGAAACAATGATGATTTCAAAGTCAAGTTATCGGTATTTATATCTGAAATAGATGCTCACGCATATGACATAAAATATTCACTGTGTTGTGATGGGTCAGCTATGAGGGTATCTCTATAAAAGGAAGGTATTTTCTATAAAAGAAAATCTCGAGATTATCCATTAGAAACGGCGGTTGGGATTATTACATTTCACTCAACTAGAAGTAAAATTCTTGTGCAGCTTTTAAATAAACTGGGGTGTTCTATAAATTATGATAAAATGCTGCGAATAGAAACTCGAATCGAATTATCCGTTTTAAATAAGATGTCGGAGAATAATAATATGTACATTCCTCCTGATTTGGTCGAAAATAGATTTATTTACGAGATGCAGTCCGTTTGGGAAACAATGATGATTTCAAAGTCAAGTTATCGGGATTTATATCTGAAATAGATGCTCACGCATATGACATAAAATATCATAGACAGTGCTGGTTGACAAATGTGGTGAATATTCTTAAAAAATTTGACAATATACCAGTAGTAACTTTGAACACAGAGCAGCTGCAACGGAAGTGGAATTTTTAAGTAAGTTAAGAAATATTTTGTCTACTGGTATTGTCAGTAATATGCAGGATATTGAAAAATTATACAATGACGTGTGTGATTCGAATGATTTGCCCACTGACATTCGAAGGAAAAGGAAATATTTGAAAGCTTCGATAACAGATGAATTTCAGGAAGATGTATGCTTTATCAATGCAACAAATCCTTCTAAACCCCAAAATGTATGCCTACAGAGTGTAAAAGACAAGACCTCCAACTCTATGGTTGAAACAGAATCAGATATAATGACTGAAGACTTGAAGACTCTTTATAACGCTTCTGTTATTTTAAGAAGACTCGCAACAAATGCAGAATCCTGGAAATTTGATGGATCTCTAACTTCGTCAAAAACTGAAAACGTCATTCCCGAAAATATGATACAATTTTTTAAGTGGTGCATTAAAGGTGACTATGAAAATGATTCACTGTGTTGTGATGGGTCAGCTATGAAGGTATCTCAGATTTTATTGTACAAAATGCTGTCAAACAGGCAAGTTAAATACAAATCTGCTCTTAAAAGAAAATCTCGAGATTATCCATTACAAACGGCGGTTGGGATTATTACATTTCACTTAACTAGAAGTAAATTTCTTGTGCAGCTTTTAAATAAATTGGGGTGTTCTATAAATTATGATAAAATGCTGCAAATAGAAACTCAAATCGAATTATCCGTTTTAAATAAGATGTCGGAGAATAATAATATGTACATTCCACCTGATTTACATTTATCTATTACTACATTTATCTATTGCGCAGCTGACAACATAGATTTCCTAGAGGACACCATAGATGGTAAAAATACCTTACACGGTACTGTAATGGTAGTTTACCGCTTATCCAACAGATGAACAAAAACCACTGAAATTATTAGAAACAACAAACGAACGGACTTTAAAATCAATTCCTCCAGAACTTTTGAACGGTTGGTCTTGCAATGTTCCAAAAAAAGTTAAACCAGCTATCCCATTACTGACAAAAGTATCAAATACAGAAATAATTAGCCCAATTAAAGATAACGATCTTGTCTGGATCTTAATGAAACATTTCGAAATCAAATCAAATGCTGAGGCAACGCCTTCATGGTCAGCTTATAACTCTTTAGTTTCAAAAAATATCCCTCAACAGCTAACCAGGGTTTGTCTTTTACCGCTTCTTAATGAGAATTCTACTAGCACATCGACACAGCTTACATTTTTTCATGAATGTTGGAAACTCTGAATACCAGAATTAATGGCCCTGAGAAAAAAATTGTTGTGACATTAGATATGGGACTATATAAGCCAGTTAAACTTATGTCAATGTTTAAGACTGAAGAGGCAAAGATGTGGGTTACAAAGCCAGGGGAACTTCACATTCTAATGGCTGAACTACATGCAATCGGTATTTTTATTGATGGAACTGGCATACCCGAAATTTGGCATGAATTGTGCAGTGACTCTGTCATTAATCAAATTTTAAATGGCAAGCGTGTTCGCCGGGCAATAAGAGCTCATACAGCCACACTAACAGCCTTATATAGTTTATATATGGAACAATTTTTAAGTAAATACACAGAATTATCTTCCTCTCTCTCTGAGTGTTTTTCTTTCATACATGAACCGGTAAATATAGACAATATCAAAAATCTTCATGAAGACATTGTAGTAAAATTGAATGATTTGGGATTTCTAGATAAAATGGAAAAATTTAACAGAGAGCTGGAAACGACAAATGTAACGTTTAAAATGATTCGACAATACATGGACATGGTTGAGACCCTACTTCTTCAAATAAGAGCCATTCGATTAGGCGATTGGGAGTTACATTTATCGGCTCTCGACTTGTTCACGAAGTACTTCTTTTCGATGGACTTGATTAATTACTCGGTATTAAGAGGTACCAGTATCTGGGAGGAGTTTTTAAAGGGAAATTGGGTTGTGAATAAGTCGAATAAGATTTTCAGTTGTCTGGGTTCAGACGAAGCATTAGAACATAAGAACAGGGCATTGAAAGTTACTGGCGGTCTGGTCGGATTAACACAACAGCCAGAGGCTATGGCAAAATTTTTTTTAACATCGTCTGAACTTGACAGAATCTCCAATGAAGGACTTAATATGATTGGAAGTACTATGAAAAACAATCAACAAAAGCATAATGATTTACGAAAAACTACATCCGAAAAAATGAACAAAACCATAAGAACAATTGTAGAATCTTTAAGGTCCTCGATTAATCCATTTACCTATAAGGGAGGTAACCTAGTGAATATTTATACGGGATCAATATTTCCCCCCGAAATCGAAAATGATGTATGTAATATGTGTGTAAAAGGCCTGAAAGAGTATGAAAATTTTTAACAAAAATATGAACCTGTGGGATCCTACCAAAAAGCTTCAGTTAAAATTATGCAAGACTGCTAATAAAAAAATTAAAACCAAGACTGAAAATGCTGTTCTAGTGTTAAAAGCTGACCGATCCTTGTTTTCAAGATTATTAATAAACTGATCAACAAAATAAACGTTACACTGCCAAATTTGCTCTGATTTTGGAACAGAATAAATATGGATTGCCGCCGCCTATTTAGTTTCTGTTTGAAGTGTTAGCTAGTACTATGTTTTGTCTGCCGGTCCTTGTTTGTACCAAGGATATATGTTTAATATAAAGTTTCTACAGGGCGGAAAATAAAACTGTGCTAAATTTCTAAAATTTCGGCTTCGTCCCATTTCAACAAAATTTTTTTTTCTGGATTTCAACATGAATGTCATAAATTAGAACCTCATATCTCGAAACTGTTTTTGCGATTTTCATTGATTTGCCTTAAATAAGGCAAATCACAGTGACCGCAAAAACATCCATTTTTGGCCTTGCATTGATAACTTTTTTACTCGTGAACCGACTCTCAAAATCCAGGCCTCATGTTGAAGCTAAAACTGCAGTTAATAAAGCACGATAAAGATAATCGACTCCAGGCAAAGTTTCAATATACAGGGTTGCATCAAAGTTGAACCAAATCTGCATAACTCGCAAAACCTAGTATTCTGAGAGACTTCAATTAAAGACAATTTGCTTTCGAACAAATTGTATAATCTGAACACTTTAATGTTTTTCTTACTTGCATGAGTTAGGAATTGTTGGGGTAGGAAGGAATTAATGATGGCCTGCTTTTGAAGAAGAAACATAGCTCTTGCTTATCTGATATTTTTGTTGCCATGCAACGATAACTGTCACTAGCTGTCACTTTTATGTTGTTTTCTTGATTGCAAAGTTAGTGAGTGCAATCAAGTTTTCTTGATAGCAAAGTTAGTTGATTGCTAAGTTAGTGCCTCTTTATCAAAAAATTCCAACTTTAAATGACGACCAATTGGCCATAGTAGGCAGAATGCGTGATGAAGGCTTTGCAGTTACAGTAATCGATTTTTTTAACACTTCAAGGCAAAGCATTTATCGAGCTCTACGTCGGCGCCTAGCTGGCGATATTAATTATAACAGACGGGGAGGCAGAAGGCGAAAAACCACAGCAGCACAAGACAGACTCATCAGGAGAAACGTTCTGCGACATAACCGTACCGCAAATTCAGTAAGCAATATTCTCAGGAACGCTACTGAAATTCATCTTTCCAACCAAACAGTAAGACGAAGGTTCCATGAAAGCGGACTTCATGCCAGAAGACGAGCAACTTGCCCTTTGTTACCACCTCAACACCGGGCTGCTCGACTGCAACGGGCCAGAGATCACCAACACTGGGGAATAGCCGAGTGGAGTAGGTGTTTGTTTACATATTATGAAAGTAGGTTTTGTTTGTTTAGGTCGGATGGGCGAGTTTTGGTATGGAGAAGAATAAATGAAAGATTTATGGAAGAACACATGGAGGCAAGGGTGGCTTTTGGAGGTGGAGGAGTGACTGTTTGGGGTGGAATAGGAATGAATGTGAAGACTGAAATAGTGATATTGAGAGGGGAAAGCATGAATGGTGAACGGTATAGAGATTTGTGTATTAGGGATATTGTGGTGTCCTATGCTGAAAATATCGGTCGCGATTTAATTTTAGTCGATGACAATGCAAGACCTCATCGCGCTAGAGTCGTCACCGTGTTTCTGGAGGCCCACAATATTGAAAGAATGGAGTGCCACCCTTGTCTCCGGATATGAATCCGATCGAGCATGTCTGGAGTACAATGAAAATAAATATGAAAGAAAGGGAAGGACAAATGAACAATTTGGATGATTTGGTGAATGCGGTTCAGGAAGAATGGGAAGCTATTCCCCAGCAGTTTCTGCGCAACTTAGCCAGAAACAAGGCCAAAAATGGATGTTTTTGCGGTCACTGTGTAAATAAGGCAAATCAACGAAAATCGCAAAAACCGTTTCGAGATATGAGGTTCTAATTTATGACATTCATGTTGAAGTCCAGAAAAAAACATTTTGTTGAAATGGGACGATGCCGAAATTTCAGAAATTTAGCACTGTTTTATTTTCCGCCCTGTAGAAACTATATGAAACATATGTCCTTGGTACAAACAAGGACCGGCAGACAAAACATAGTACTAGCTAACACTTCAAACAGAAACTAAATAGGCGGCGGCAATCCAGATTTATTCTGTTCCAAAATCAGAGCAAATTTGGCAGTGTAACGTTTATTTTGTTGATCAGTTTAGTTAGCCGTTCAAGAAAAGATATTAATTTGAAAGACATTTTGGGGACATATGAATATTCAAGTGTTTCGCGAGCTCTTTTTAATTACGATGGTAGTATGCATATGCACTCTGACAAATCGAAAGTCGTGGGGGTACTAGAGGGTCTATCTCCGGAAATTCAGGTTACAGGTAATTCATAAAATATACCATTGGATAGGGCTGGAACCTTTGATGTAACTATAACACTCGGAGTAGTTTCCACAAACACCAAAACACTTTCACTTCGCTCGACGCGCGTTTCGCCAACCAAGTTGGCATGATCCGGAGACGATTAAAACTAATCTTAAACTAAAAATCTACCCTATTTATACTATTTATGGTGAAATTATTAGTCACGCTTCAATGATTAGTTGCTAAGCAACGCGTAAAGCGGGCTATACGGTATAGGTCCCTTGTCGCTATTCATACTACTTTTACATTTTACAATTTCTATGCTCTCAAATGCAGCAATTGTCTATTTTTGGTAACATTTCTGACTAATCTTAAATTACTAATATCTATTCTATTTGATTGTTGTCAAAAGCATGTTGTGCAACACTAGACTTATCTGTTCTTCCATATTTTAGATGAGCCATATGTTCTTTAAATCTGGTGTTAATTGATCGTTTCGTTTGTCCAACATATTTTTGATCACAATCATTACAACTAATTTCGTAAATACCAGACCTCTCATTTGAAACAATTTTATCCTTTGGATTGTCTAAAATTTGTTGTAATTTATTACTCGATGAATGGATCGCTGTTATACCCACGTTTTTGAAGACCTTACTCAAACCACGAGTAAACCGGGGTTCGTAAGGGATGGATACATATTTTGGAGTCTCTATATCCTTTTGAAAGGTCGTAGAATTACAAAGTGTGTCCTTAAATGTACGCTTCCTAATTAGTTTTTCAACTATATCTCTCGGATAACCATTACTCACAGCTATATCTTTAATTAATATTTTTTCTTTTTCAAACCTCTCATTACTGAGAGGGAAACTTAGTAAACGATGGACAAGAAAATTAAAACTTGCCATTTTATGTTGATAGCAGTGGTGAGAGTCATTAGGGATATATCTGATCGTACTGGTATCTTTTCTATATATATCAAATTCTAACCTATTGTCACTATTTTTAATTACTAATACATCTAAAAATGGTTTTCCATTATTTTCTAGTTCATATGTAAACTTTACAGAAGTGAAACGACTATTTAATTTGGAAATGAAGTTCTCTACATCCGCAATTTTAGTGTCAAACACGGCAAAAATGTCATCCACATACCTTAGCCAAATCCTAGGAAAATACTCGAATTCTTCTTTTGCTTCAGTTTCAAATCGACTCATGAAGACATCAGCAATGAAAGGCAATAAACAGTTACCCATTGCGGTTCCTTCATGTTGTTCATAGAACTTGTCATTGAAACGGAAGCAATTTTGTTTCATACAAAGTTTTGTAAGGTTTAGATATTCTTCTATTACTTCTTTTCTATAGTTGTTTAATTCGAGTAAATCCTCAAGATAGTCCAAGGTCTATGGAATTGGTACACTCGGAAATAATGAACAAACATCAAAGGAAATCAAAATTTCACCCTCTTACAATTGAATATTCTTGACCTTATCAATGAAATCATTCGAATTTTTAACTGAAAACTAGGCTGTGCAATGGGTAAACTTTCAAATTCCTTAGTTTTTTGAGCATGACCTAATGAATAACGTAGACAATAAAAAGTCATGCTCAAAGAATCCTAGAAATATTATCAAAACATTGCGCGAGAAATATTGTTTTGATTTAAAAGCAGATAAAGGTAATAAGGTTGTTATTTTAGATAAAGAGGACTATTATGAACGGGTAAACAAACTAATTAGTAATGGTCCTTATAAAGAACTTACTAGAAACCCTTTACCAAGAATGACCAGTGAAATAAAAAATTTCCTCAAATCATGTAACAACCTTATTACTCCACCTGTTAAGAATAGGTTACGTGTATCTAACCCTACTGTACCTAGATTGTATTGTCTACCAAAAATTCATAAGCCGGGGAAGTCGGTGCGTCCAATAATATCGTCTATTGGATCTCCGGCTTACCACTTATCAAAATGGTTGACTAAGGAATTTGAAAGTTTACCCATTGCACAGCCTAGTTTTTCAGTTAAAAATTCGAGTGATTTCATTGATAAGGTCAAGAATATTCAATTGCAAGAGGGTGAAATTTTGAATTCCTTTGATGTTTGTTCATTATTTCCGAGTGTACCAATTCCACAGACCTTGGACTATCTAGAGGATTTACTCGAATTAAACAACTATAGAAAAGAAGTAATAGAAGAATATATAGCTGTGAGTAATGGTTATCCGAGAGATATAGTTGAAAAACTAATTAGGAAGCGTACATTTAAGGACACACTTCGTAATTCTACGACCTTTCAAAAGGATATAGAGACTCCAAAATATGTATCCATCCCTTACGAACCCCGGTTTACTCGTGGTTTGAGTAAGGTCTTCAAAAACGTGGGTATAACAGCGATTCATTCATCGAGTAATAAATTACAACAACTTTTAGACAATCCAAAGGATAAAATTGTTCCAAATGAGAGGTCTGGTATTTACGAAATTAGTTGTAATGATTGTGATCAAAAATATGTTGGACAAACGAAACGATCAATTAACACCAGATTTAAAGAACATATGGCTCATCTAAAATATGGAAGAACAGATAAGTCTAGTGTTGCACAACATGCTTTTGACAACAATCAAATAGAATAGATATTAGTAATTTAAGATTAGTCAGAAATGTTACCAAAAATAGACAATTGGATGCATTTGAGAGCATAGAAATTGTAAAATGTAAAAGTAGTATGAATAGCGACAAGGGACCTATACCGTATAGCCCGCTTTACGCGTTGCTTAGCAACTAATCATTGAAGCGTGACTAATGATTTCACCATAAATAGTATAAATTAATATGGTAGATTTTTAGTTTAAGATTAGTTTTAATCGTCTCCGGGTGATGCCAACTTGGTTGGCGAAACGCGCGTCGAGCGAAGTGAAAGTGTTTTGGTGTTTGTGGAAACTACTCAGTGTTAAAATATATCATGTTGGCACAATTTTTCTGTACAGCTCTGTTTTAAAAACATTTTTAGATGCTTCCGATAAATTAAAAGATTATAATGTCGCCATTGTAGCATATATTTCAAAAAGCTAAGATGGTGCAAACATGTTTAGATCTATGGAAGAGCTTTGAAACCAATATACTCCAAAAATATTCTCATTTTGACGAGTTACATTTAATTTTTGATACATATAGAGATAGATCTATCAAAGAACTAACAAGACAAAAACGCTCAAGCACTTCCATATTGAGGACTGTACTAACATTTCAAATATACAAATGAGAGATCTTTTATCAAATAATAAAACCAAAGAAGCGCTAATCAATTACTTCTCCCAAAAATTTATAGAAAGCAACTTATTCGTCAAGCAAACTCTAAGAATTGCTTGGGAAGATACTTGCTATTGTAATGATACTGGATACGTGAACGAATTAGCTAGCACACAAGAAGAGGCCGCCGGCCGGCCGATGCGAAAATTATTCTACATTGTATTTATGCCTCTAAAAAACATTGTTCCGAAGGATCGGTCTCGCTAAACATATTTTCGTCCGACACCGGCGTATTAATATTGTTAATAAAATATTATAAATCAATGGTCCCCGATACTTTATGTATTATTGGTAGTGGTGTGCACAAGAGACCGCTTGATGTTAGTATTTTATGGAAAAATCTAACTGAACTGCACAGAGAAGCTCTTCCGGCATTGCATGCAATTTCTGGATGCGACAGTACTGGTGGATTTTCTAAAAAATGTAAACAAACCGCGTCCTTAATTGGTTCTTAAATTTGACATTAAATTCCGCAGGTAAACTGACATTTTGGAAAGTTTTTCAACAGGCAGATGGTAAGGTCCTTAAAGCGCTTATTTCTTTAGGCGACAGAATAATTGATATGAATACAATCATAGACGATTTAGAAAAATTCATTTGTAATGTCTACGTACCTGCCTCAAATATTTCCACATTGGCCGAGTTAAGGTGGTGGTGTTTTGCAAAGATGCAACAACAAAATGATCACCCAGGCAGCATGGTGTCGTTATTATGACGTATTTATTTCGTCAGTTTTTAGGACATAAATACGTTAAAAGAACTACAAGAGAGACGTCAAAATGACGAGAAAAAGTCACAGCCAAACGACGTTTATGTGACGTTTAAACGACGTCATTAACTGACGTTTAAATGACGTCATTAACTGATTATTGTAATAATGCTATATGCTATTAACTTATTGTAATAATGCTATATGCCACAAGTAAAAAAAATAGTTAACGGTCTTTTGAAGTTTTGAAAAAATTTTCTAAATTTTTTCAAAGAATTTTGAAAAATTTTTTAGAATTTTTTCAACAAATTTGGAAAAATTTCTGAATTTTTTCAAAAAATTTTGAAAAAATTTTCAAAGAAATTGCTTTTGAGTCTTGTTTCCAGGATATAAAATTCTATTCTAATTCTGTAGTTAAAAGAACTACAAGAGAGACGTCAAAATGACGAGAAAAAGTCACAGCCAAATGACGTTTATTTGACGTTTAAACAACGTCATTAACTGACGTTTAAATAACGTCATTAACTGATTATTGTAATAATGCTATATGCTATTAACTTATTGTAATAATGCTATATGCCACAAGTAAAAAAAATAGTTAATGGTCTTTTGAAGTTTTGAAAAAATTTTCTAAATATTTTGAAAAAAGAATTTTTTCAAAAAATTTTGAAAAATTTTTTAGAATTTTTTCAACAAATTTGGAAAAAATTTTAAATTTTTTCAAAAAATTTTTAAAAAATTAAAAAAATTAAATTCTATTCTAATTCTGTAGTTAAAAGAACTACAAGAGAGACGTCAAAATGACGAGAAAAAGTCACCGCCAAATGACGTTTATTTGATGTTTAAACGACGTCATTACCTGACGTTTAAATGACGTCATTAACTGATTACTGTAATAATGCTATATGCTATTAACTTATTGTAATAATGCTATATGTCACAAGTAAAAAAATAGTTAATGGTCTTTTGAAGTTTTGAAAAAAATTTCAAAATTTTTTCAAAAATTTTTGAAAAAACAGAATTTTTAGAATTTTTTCAACAAATTTGGAAACATTTTTCAGAATTTTTTCAAAAAATTTCGAAAAAATAAAAAAAAATGGCTTTTGAGTCTTGTTTCCAGGATATAAAATTCTATTCTAATTCTGTAATTAAAAGAACTACAAGAGAGACGTCAAAATGACGAGAAAGTCACAGCCAAATGACGTTTATTTGACGTTTAAACGACGTCATTAACTGACGTTTAAATGACGTCATTAACTGATTATTGTAATACTGATATATGCTATTAACTTATTGTAATAATGCTATATGCCACAAGTAAAAAAAAATAGTTAATGGTCTTTTGAAGTTTTAAAAAAATTTTATAAATTTTTTCAAAAATTTTTGAAAAAAGAATTTTTTTTTCAAAAATTTTGAAAATTTTTTTACAATTTTTTCAACAAATTTGGAAAAATTTTTCAGAATTTTTTCAAAAAATTTTAAAAAAATTAAAAAAAAAAAATTGCTTTTGAGTCTTGTTTCCAGGATATAACATTCTATTCTAATTCTGTAGTTAAAAGAACCACAAGAGAGACGTCAAAATGACGAGAAAAAGTCACAGCTAAATGATTTGAATTTTTTCAAAAAATTTTGAAAAAAATTTTAGAATTTTTCACAAAATTTTTTGAATTCTTTCAAAAAATTCAAAAAATTTGGCTGTGGTGGCCTTTATGTTTTAAATTTTGTAATGCCTCAAACTTAACATAACATTAATTATTGTAGACAAATAAGAAATAAGTATAACGAAAGGGAGGAAAAATGATCGTCGATAATATGACGTCAAGTTGACGTCAAATTCTTGACGTCCTAAGGATTAGTAACGTTAGATTAAAAAGGTACGTCTGAATGACGAGAAAAAAGTGAGGTTTTAAAGACGACATAGAAATGACGTCATATGTTCGGCCTCATATTGGTCACTTGACGTCTTGGACCTAAAATCACCTTAAAAGAACGTAATAATGACGTCACCATGCTGCTTGGGCAGTTACCACCCACTAAGGGAAGTTTGTATCCAGCGTTGCAAAGAGCAAGACTACAACTTTTAATCTGGAATAGTTCTCACATTGCAAAAAGCAAAGTGTTGAACCCTACTGATTTTGGATGGAAAAGTAACGAAACAGAACATCTGGTGCCTATTTTTTTCGCACAAGATTGCGCACCACCAGAAATTTTAAATTTAGTTCGATGCGGCTGCAAAAAAATAAATGCAACACTAAACATTGCAAATGTGTCACTGTATAGATGTGGACTGTATATGCTTTTGTTTACTATTATATATTTATTATATTATAGTGATAGAGATACACATGTTACAATGTTATTTATTCTTACAACATGCTACTTGTCTGTTGCTCTAGTTCATAACAACTGCTAACTACCCCACTTGTGACTTGTCTTTTCCGTCCACTCCCCTAGTCCCTCACTCGGGCTAGCTTAGGCTGCGTGCGGCGGTAGACTCTTCCATGCAAAATGTTACACATACATACATGAACTTAAATATAAATTATTTTTATAATAGGAAAGGCATATATGCCGCAACATGCCGGCCGCCTTGAAATGTGTTAATCAAATACACTTTCAAAAAAAAATAAAAATTTACATTAAATATAGGTACATAAACATACTTCAATATTAGTAATACTCATTGTTCCTTGAAAATAGAGTCATATCTAGTTAATCCCTTTGAAATGGAAAAATGCACAATTTTCCAACCGCTCGTTTCACTTCTTTATTATTAACTCTTACACTACACACTCTCACAACACCATCTCGTCCTGGATGCAGTTGTGTTACCATACCCATAGGCCATGAAAGAGGGGGCGTGTTATCTTCCTTCATTAAAACAATAGTTCCCACCTTGAGGTAGTTTTGTGCATTAGACTTCCATCGCACTCTTGATTGTAACTCGGACAAATATTCCTTGTGCCACCTGGACCAGAAATGTTGCACCAATCGTTGGAATAATTGATAATGTCTGAGACTGTTTTCAGGAATTTGCATTAGGTTCCGCTCGGGTAATGCTGTCAAACTTCTGCCCACCAGAAAATGAGCTGGGGTTAATGGATTTAATTGATCGGGGTTAGATGGTAATTGACATAATGGTCTGGAATTGAGGATAGATTCAATCTGATACAACACGGTAGTCATACCCTCATAGGTTAAATGTGCATTACCTATTGTACGTTTCAAATGGTGTTTAATACTTTTAACACCAGCTTCCCAAATTCCTCCAAAATTGGGAGCTCGCGCAGGAATAAAATGCCAAGTAATATTGTCATTGGCAAGAAATTCAGTTATATTGTCTGTTTGAGTTTTAATAAATTTTGAAATCTCATCTAGTTTTCTACTTGCACCTACATATGATTTTCCATTGTCTGAAAATACATTCGCAGGTTTACCTCTTCTGGCTATAAATCGTTTAAGACAAGCTAAGAAACATTCAGTGGTTAGATCAGAAACGAGCTCAATATGGATGGCCTTTGTTGCCATGCAAATGAATAAACAAACATAAACCTTAATTAACTTAGCTCCTCTCGTGTGTCTATCCTTCATTAGAAAAGGACCTGCAAAATCCGTCCCTGTATTGTGAAAAGGTAAATATTGATTGACTCTGTAATTAGGTAAATTACCCATTAAGTACTCGTCGGGTTTAGGATTATTTTTGAAACACGTTACACACTTCCGCACTATTTCTTTGCATAAGTTGCGTCCAGAAATCGGCCAAAATTGTTCTCTTATTGACGAAAGCAATAAAGTTGGACCGCAATGCAATAAACGCAGATGCTCTTGTTCTAAAATTAAAATAGTGAATTTATGTTTAGCTGGAAGTATAATAGGGTGTAATTAGTTAATACACGAAATTAGTAATATATCTTCCGACAGTATGCAAAAACTCTGTAATTTCCGAAAAGAAGAATATTTACTAAACCAATCTAGTTTATTGGTTAGCGCTACTACCCCGGAAATAATTCTTTGTTCAGGTACCACTTCTAAAGTATAGTCAATACTGTCAACTTGAACTTGCAGATCGTTATTTGTATGGAGGAAGGCCGGACCTGTCCACTATAAATCTGAAACTAATAAATCGGATGCACTTACACCGCGCGATATCAAATCCGCCGGGTTCTGTTGCGATCTTACATGATACCAACTGTTAATGTCCGTTAAACGTTGTACTTCACTCACCCTATTCGCTACGAAGGTTTTCCACCTTGTAGGACTTGCTTTAATCCATGACAGGGTTATTGTTGAATCTGACCACAGATATATCTTATCAAAATTGGTTTTAATGGACAATTTGGTTTTTTCTACTAATTGAGCTAATAAGACTGCGCTGCATAGCTCCAAACGTGGCAACGTTAATTGTTTTATAGGTGCTACCCTTGATTTTGCACACAATAGCTTACTCGAATATAACGCAGCTGAGGTTATACAACGGACATAAATACAACAACCATAAGCTCGCTCGCTCGTATCTGCGAACCCATGTAATTCAACAGATACATAATTTGATAGCATTACGTGTCTCGGTATAGAAATACTGTTAATAGCCTTTAAATCAGTACAAAATTGATTCCAAATAGTTTGTAAGTATTGGGGAATAGCTTCGTCCCACGTAATTTTTGCTTGCCACAATTGTTGCAATAGTATTTTAGCCACTATAATAATAGGTCCGAGTAACCCTAATGGATCGAATATCTGAGATATGAGTGACAAGATAATTCGTTTACTGACTGATTTATGTTCAGAAATTGAAATTGCATATTGAATACTATCTTGACTTGCATTCCATAAAATTCCTAAAGTTTTATTAGCCTCGTTTTCGCCTATTTGAATTATTTTCGAATCTAGACTTTCATTGATGTAAAATTTACTGCACAGATCCCGTTTATTGGTAAGCCACTTACGCAACTCGAATCCTGCGCTTGCTAATATTTTTGTAACTTCATATTGTAATTGCAAAAGATCATCCTCGGTATCTGCACCCGTTAAACAATCATCGACGTAGAAATCGTTTTTAATAACATTAGAAGCTAGAGGATAATTCTCTTCATTTTCTACGGCTAATTGTAACAGACATCTAGTTGCCAAATAAGGCGCTGATGCCATACCGTATGTCACTGTAGACAATTCGTAACATTTTATATCGTGTGATGTATTATTACGCCAAAATATACGCTGAAACCTTCTCTGATTTGGATTTATAAGAACCATGCGATACATCTTTGAAATGTCTGCAGTCATTACATAATTGTGTTTTCTAAATCTTAAAATAATAGAAAATAAATCGTCTTGTACCGGAAAACCACTATACTGTATATCCTTCAATGATACGCCACTGTCTGACTTCATCGACGCGTCAAATACTACGCGAACACGTGTAGTACTGCTCGACTCTTTTACGACCGAATGATGCGGTAAATAGTAATTAGAATCATTCTCTAAACTTGTTTCTTGTATTTCATACATGTGACCCAAATTTTCGTATTCCGACATAAATTTTCTGTACTCCTCGTATAAGGAAGAGCTTTTAATTAGTTTGCGTTCTTGTACCAAAAAACGTTTCAGCGCTAGGTCCCTTGTCTGACCTAATTTATTGACATCATTTTTAAATGGCATTGATACTATGAATCGACCGTCATTGTTGCGTTCAGAGCTGTTTAAAAAATGATTCTCACAGTATTGTTCCGATTGAGATAGAGCAGGTTTAAAATCAACATCTTCAACTTGCCAAAACTTAATAAGTTGATTGTCAAGATTGTTATTATCTATTACTGTCGTAAAACAACTAATTGAATTGTTATCTAGATTAACATTATAAGCATTTATACTGCCTGAAATAATCCAACCTAGTGTTGTTTTCTGCAGCGTTAATCGTGTATTGTTTACTCGAATCTGCCCTACGCATAATAATTCCCAGAAATTAGTTGCTCCTATCAGCATATCTATATTTCCCGGTTGATTGAATGTCGAATCTGCCAATTGAATATTTTCAGGTAATTTTAAATTGTATTTCTCGAAAAATAGTGTAGGCAATTTTCCTGTTATTGTTGGTAGAACTATGCACGAAAGTGTCATGTTATACGAATTATTATTAGAAAATAGTTGAATATTACCAATGTAACTTGTATTTGACGTGACTTGACCTACGCCTGTAATTGAATAGTTTGCTGGTATTAATTGAATATTTAATTTCTTACACATTTGTTCCGTAATAAAATTGCTCTGAGATCCGCTATCAAGCAGCGCGCGACATTTATGGAAATTACCACGCGAATCCTTTACTCGTACGATAGCCGTTGACAACAAAACCTGCGAAGCTTCGACACCGCTGTCTTGAACCGCGTGCGCCGAGAGGCCTGCAACAGTTTGGGCGATTGCCCACAGGACGGTAACGGGGCGATTGCCCACAGGACGGTAACGGCACGATTTGCCACGCGCGACACATCGCGCCGCATCCCCTAAATGCTAGCCCACTACACGGTATATCGTGCGAAACTTGATTAGATATAATATTCCGAGTTGCCAGATCGATTTTAGTCAGTTGTTGCTGTGAATTTGGAAGTGATGGATCGAAGAAAAGTTATTTTAATAGCGGTGGTTTTACGTAGGCGCCGAAGAAGGCAAGTTATCAAGAATCGAAGGCAATATTGGGTCCATCCCATTTTGAGGGTCAGATATGTGGAAGGGGCGTTTTATACATTATTTGAAAAACTTACAGAAAATCCTGGGAAGTTCTTTAATTATTTTCGCATGAGTAAAGAGACGTTTGATTATTTAGTCGACCGATTGAAAGATTCTATAAGTCTTCAAGATACACATATGAGAAAATGTATACCTCCAACCGAAATGATAGCAGTAACATTAAGGTACGAATATATTATTTTATTTTCAAAACTACATAGCATATTATGTAATTATATAGTAATTATTCCAACAAATCATTAGGGCTTCGAAGTTGCGTGTATGTTTGTTGAGGATATCCTGGTGTGCTTTGATAGACATACTGGGGAGAAGAAGAAGAATCATAGTTTGAATGCGTGGTAATTGAATGAAGTGATGGCTGTGGCGAGGGTAATGGCGGATGATAATGTTGTTGATTTAGTTTTTTTTGTCTTATTTTCTGAACGATGCTTAGAACTTCCATGCGAAATTGTAATTTTTCATCCACGTTCAGTGTTCTTACAGTTGATAACAACGATTTGAAAAATAAGTCATCTTCGTCTGGAGGAAGTTCATATTTCGGCTCTGATTTTTCTAATGCTTTAATTAGGGCTCTATCAACCTCAGTATCAAACATTGTCTTTGCTTTTTTCCTTCGCTGTTGAATTCCTTGACCTCCAATAACCTTAGCATTTCTTGGTTCTTCCGAAAACTCTCCTTCTGTTTGCATTTCTTCAGAAGCACCATCATCCTCAGTAACTAGCAAAGTATCCTCTGTCAAGCTAGAATCGGTGTTATCTTTTTGAAAAATACTTAACATCAACAGCAAATTATCATGGTATAAATATTTCTTTTTCGCTGAATCTCCAGTTGTCTTTTTCAAAGATTTATTAAACGCATCCCTTACGTTTTTCCATTTCTCGATAATCATGAGTTCTGAAACAAAGATAATATTATATTTTAGTAAGCGGCCCATTTTAAGTTTTTAAAATTACTACATATTTATACATGAGTGGCAAAAAATTGCGCAGAATGGCTGTAACATTCTAGCTGCTCTTTCTTTTGGAGGAATTGTAAAAATGAATAAAAATCGCATAATTTAATGGTATTCAGGTTTTACAAGTAATGATGGTATTTAGTAGAAAACATTCTTTTATTTCAGATACTTAGCAAGTGGAAACACTTTTACGGATCTTCACTATACATATCGTTTGGGAATAACAACAATTCGCCGAATTGTCCGAAAAGTTTGTCGTAGCATTTGGTCAATTTTACATGAGCAGTACATACCCACACCGAACAAAGATAGATGGATATCAATTGCTGAGGAGTTTAGGAGAAAGGCTCATTTTCCTCACTGCATTGGTGCTGTGGACGGCAAACATATACGTGTACGTAACTTTCCAGGTAGCGGATCTATGAATCTTAATTATAAAAGTTTTTTTTCAATTGTCCTTTTGGCAATAGTGGATGCGGATTACCGTTTTGTTTACATTGACGTTGGTGCCTATGGAAAAGACGCTGATTCTTCAATTTTTCAGCAAACTGATTTTTTGACAAAACTTCAGGATCGCACACTGAACATTCCATTGGCAAGTCCGGTAACGCCTACAATTTCATTACCGTATGTTTTAGTAGGTGATGAGGCTTTTAGTCAAACTACATTTCTGTTACGCCCTTATGGTAGACGAACAGATCTCGAAGTTAAGAAAAAAATTTTTAACTACCGTTTATGTCGAGCTCGTAGATACGTGGAATGTGGATTTGGAATACTTAGTAATAAGTGGAGAATTTTTCACAGACCTTTAAACGTAGAAAAGTCTTTCTCAAAAGATATCGTCAAGGCTTGTGTAGTCCTTCATAATTTAGTGCGGGATAGAGACGGACAAACAAGTGATTTCGATTATTATGTTAATAACAAAGGATTTCAGGATTTACCCCAAACTGCACCACCTCGGGGAGGAAGACGCGCCAACGATTTAAGAGACCTCTTTTCAGATTATTTTGTTAGCACTGAGGTTTCATTACCATGGCAGATGTCGAAAATATAAAATAACCAAATAATATAATCAAATCATGATGTGCTGAAAAGTTACTTTTCCGTATGATTTTTTAATACAGGGAAACAATAAACGTAACAAAATAAAATAAAATAAATAAAAAGTAATAAACTTACCTATTTCTTTTTGTTCTCCTTTTTCGATACCATCAAATTTGGGCTCTAATAAACGGCACACTTCTTTCCATTCTCGGTCTTTTAAATTCCTGTCCTTATATTCCTCACATCTTTTATCCCACAAGCACTTCTTGCTTTCTACTGATTCAATTAAATCAATTATTTCGAAGGTAATTTTTTTCTTCGGTGGCATATTTTTCATGCAAACACAACCTGTATCTATGGACTACACGTACTGAATGACAACACAGGATTGAAAATATCGTTGGTGAATTCGTCGTGTCGGCTAGAACTCATTTAACCCTATTGGCGTTCACAAGTCAGGCGACACGAATTCGCGCGTCTTTTGACCGCCAAATCGCGAGTTTGTGCGGTAACGTCCTGCCGCGACGGTATTAAATATCGTCGCGGCATTTTTTAACCAGTGGGCGAACACTGCATTTAATCGTATGACAAGTTTAGGAATTTTGGTCGTTGCGATATCGCGTACGATTTATCGCGCGCGGCAAATCGTGCCGTTACCGTCCTGTGGGCAATCGCCCTTTGCCGGTTTTCGGACTCGTCGGATTGTTTGTCCTCGCCCGTAGATTGGCTGGCGCTCGACTCCGTTGCCGCCTTCTTGGTTATATGCAGCAGAGAATTGTGCTTTTTGCCACATGTTTTGCAGGTCGATGCACTGCATTCTAGAGCAGCATGGCCTGGTCGTAAACAATTGATACACAACTTGAGCTTTTTACACTCGGATGATCTCATTGACGGTGAATGTTTCATAAAGGCGTCGCAATTATGAATCATGTGTGGTTTTTTACAATAATAGCAGCTAAATTTATTACTTGTATTGACATACGCATTTGATTCAAGTTTATTGTGATCTCGATTGTAATTTTCAGTTTTATTTAACTGGAGTTTTTCTAATAATTCACATCTTTGCTTTAGAAATTTATTCATATCATCCATTTGCGGCAGTTCATTTTTTAGTTCAAATGATTCCCATTCACGCAGTGTAATGTGATCTAGTTTGCTTGTAATTATATGAATAATTAACGTGTCCCACTGTTCTGTAGGTTCACCTAACACCCTTAATGAACGTAAATGTTTAGTTATATTGTCAAATAAATTTCTTAAACCTATGTGTGACTCTTTGTGTAAACTCGGTAAGTCGAAAATGGCCTTGACGTGATTATGAACAATGAGCCGTTTGTTTTCGAATCGGTCTTTTAATAATTGCCAAGCTATAGCGTAATGAGCCTCCGAGACTTTTATAGACTGAATAATTTTGCAAGCATCCCCCTCTAATGAAGACTGCAAATAATAGAATTTTTGTACTTCGGAAATGGAATTGTTATCATGTATTAACGCATTGAACGAGTCTCTGAATTCCAACCACTGATCGTAGTGCCCATTGAAAGTTGGCAACTTAATTGTCGGTAATTTTATTTGTGAATCGTGATTTATCGAACTTGAATTGTGATTTGAATTAGCTAAACTTGCATTGATTGTATTGTTAGACATTGTACTTGTAAAAATAGTTTTCTTAATTTTTACCAATTTATTTAATTTAACCAATTTATAATATATTTTCTCGAACTCATCGCGGTCTTTTTCTTCTAAATCAGATTCTGCTAGAATCTCTATTTCTGATTGCAATAAATTGTATTCATCGATAACCGGTATAATTTTCCCTAATCGTATTTCTAGTTCTGAAATCGTTATATCATCGAGTTCTTGCAAATTAATAGAATTGTAAAAGGTTTTAAGCCTAGTGATTTGAGCCTTTAATTGGCCACGTTGCACTTTTAACTTTGCCAAGTCGGCCATCGTGTCAACACAAATTGAATCGTAAATAGGAAAATAGATAAATTAATGAGTAAATGGAACAAACTCACTTTCTGGTTACGTTATCGTCTTCCCGCTAATAATTGATGCAGGTGCTCGCCGTCCGCCCTTGTTGCCGACCGGCCTGGGTGCCTCGACCTTGGTCGTCTAATTTGAAATATTGTTCTTGATCCTTGTAAATTCATCCATAGGCGGATTTTTCCTAACACTGACACTGATTATCAGGCTCTGAGGCCCATTTTTATGTATAGATGTGGACTGTATATGCTTTTGTTTACTATTATATATTTATTATGCAATATAAGGTTTGCAATTAATTAATATAATATATAATTAATATAATTTAAAATTCCGAGTTATAACTCGGAATTTTAAAATTTCGAGATATAACTCAGAATTTTACATTGATTCCGAGTTATAGCTCGGAACTTTAATGTAAAATTCTGAATTATCTCGGAATTTTATATTAAAATTCCGAGACGGTACCGAGACAGAATTTTACATTAAAGTTCATCAACTTGGAATTTTAATGTAAAATTCTAAGATATCAGAATTTTAATTAAAATTCCGAGTTATAACGCGGAATTTTAAAATTCCGAAATCTCGGAATTTCAAAATTCCGAGATATAACTCGAAATTTTACATTAAAATTCCGAGTTATAACTCAGAATTTTAAAATTCCGAGTTATAAGTCGAAATTTTGAAATAAAATTCGGAGTTATATTTCAGAATTTTACGTCATAATTCCGAGTTATAACACGGAATTTTAGAAACCGAAATTATTATTAATTATTATTATAAATTATATAACTCGAAATTTTACATTAAAATTCCGAGTTATAACTCAGAATTTTAAAATTCCGAGTTATAAGTCGAAATTTTGAAATAAAATTCGGAGTTATATTTCAGAATTTTACGTCACAATTCCGAGTTATAACACGGAATTTTAGAAACCGAAATTATTTTATTTTAGGTGTCCCTTCCAGAGCTCTTAAAATTCAGTTATAACTCGGAATTTTAATGTAAAATTCTGAGTTATATCTCGGAATTTTGAAATATCTCGGAATTTTACATTAAAATTTTAAATGTAAAATTCCGAGTTATAACGTGTCAAACGAAAAAAAGTAAGGAGCCCTTTTCCGTTGTAAATTGAACAAAGATTCTAGAAATAGTTTTTGTTTCTAAAAAAGCATTGGCGTACCATTTTTTTCATTAAAATTTCCCGAAGATCTGTTCGTACGCACGCCACTGGTGGAAGAAAAATAATATTTTTTACGTAATATGTATCCAGATTACCTCCTCGAAGGTTCCAAATCTCATTTAAATCTCTAAAGTGGTTTTAAAAATATTAATAAATTTGGAACTTTTGATCAAAATTTTGACTCTTTGTAACGAAGCATTTTTCGAATATATCAAGCCCTATTTCAACAGGTTTCATCCAAAATCCAAATCCATTTTTTTTCTGACATCCCTAGTATAATGACTATAAATAGCAATAACTTAATTATCTCACTCTTTCAATCAGAGCTTTGTCGAATTGTGACGTAAAATTCTGAGACGTGTTGTCTCAGAATTTTAAAGTTCTCAGGATTTTAAAGTTCTGAGTTATAACTCGGAATTTTACATTAAAATTCCGAGTTATAACTCGGAATTTTAAAATTCCAATATATAACTCGGAATTTTAAAATTCAGTTATAAGTCGAAATTTTGGAATAGAATTCCGAGTTATAATACGGAATTTTAAAATTCCGAGACATTACTCAGAATTTTACATTTAAATTCCGAGTTATATATCGGAATTTTAAAATTCCGATATATAACTCGGAATTTTAAAATACCGAGATATAACTCGGAATTTTAGTATAAAATTCCGAGTTATAACTCAGAATTTTAAAATCCGAGTTATAACTCAGAATTTTAAAATTCAGAGTTATGTCGAAATTTTGAAATAAAATTCGGAGTTATATCTCAGAATTTTACGTCACAATTCCGAGACATAACTCAGAATTTTACATTAAAATTATAACTCGGAATTTTAAAATTCCATTATATAACTCGTATTTTTAAAATTCCGAGTTATAAGTCGAAATTTTGCAATAGAATTCCGAGTTATAATACGGAATTTTAAAATTCCGTGTTATAGCTAGGAACTTTAATGTAAAATTCCGAGTTATAACTCGGAACTTTAATGTGAAATTCTGAGTTATATCTCGAAATTTTAAAATTCCGAGTTATAACTCGGAATTTTAAAATTCCATTATATTCCGAGTTTAGTGAACTTTAATGTAAAATTCTGAGTTGTCTCGGAATTTTAATATAAAATTCCGAGTTATAACTCGGAATTTTAAAATTCCATTATATAACTCGTATTTTTAAAATTCCGAGTTATAAGTCGAAATTTTGCAATAGAATTCCGAGTTATAATACGGAATTTTAAAATTCCGAGACATTACTCAGAATTTTACATTTAAATTCCGAGTTATATATGGGAATTTTAAATTTCCGATATATAACTCGGAGTTTTAAAATACCGAGATATAACTCGGAATTTTAATATAAAATTCCGAGTTATAACTCAGAATTTTTAAATTCCGAGTTATAAGTCGAAATTTTGAAATAAAATTCGGTTATATCTCAGAATTTTACGTCACAATTCCGAGACATTCCGAGTTATAGTTCGGAACTTTAATGTAAAATTCCGAGTTATAACTCGGAACTTTAATGTGAAATTCTGAGTTATATCTCGGAATTTTAAAATTCCGAGTTATAACTCGGAATTTTATATTATAATTCCGAGACATAACTCAGAATTTTACATTAAAGTTCATTAAACTCGGAATTTTTATGTAAAATTCTAAGATATCACAGAATTTTAATTTAATTTTAATTAAAATTCCGAGTTATAACGCGGAATTTATTCCATGACTCTAGCATGAACCGGAAGGAGAAGAAAATGTTTATAATTTAGCTGATCGAATAGAATCAGAAAAGCCCCCCCCTCCCCCCCCACCTAAAACTATGGCCGACTTCTTAAAAGCTGCTGAAGGGTTGATGTGAAATATATAATTTGAAATATCACTGTAGTATCGTAACATATAAAAATTATTGTGTATAAAATGTGTATCAAAGAAAATATAACCAAAAACCTTTTTAGTATGTGTGTATATTAAAATATTATAAAATGCGTTTCATAATTTTAGAGCTTCGAAAATTTTACGTCACTTTCCTTGCTGAGCTGCCCCATGGTAGCTTGTGCGAAATCGTCACTTTGCAGCATCATTTGGTTCCACAGGGCCTAAAAAATAAGATGCGTTTTGAACTACTTTATAAACTACCGGACACTATAGAGCAAGGGCTGAGGCATTTGAAAATGGTAAAAAGTGAAAAAAAATAATAGTAGGATGAAACGCGTTGGAAAAGGATTATAACAAAAATGAAAGACAACATTATTCACGGGCGATCTGAGGTCGGGAAGTGGACGGGGGTGAGTTTTTAAGGGTATAAAACGGTTTTTCTCGATTTCCGGCAAAACTACAAGTCATATGGGAAAAAGTTACACGGCAAAGTTGTAGGTAATAAGAAGATCTATAATTTCTGTGTTTATACTTTTTTCACATAACCTCAAAATTTCGGTGAAAAATTCAAATAACCAAGTTTTTGGTTTTTCATTTCTTTTACAGGAAAAAAATTTTTTTCAAAAAAAATTTGGTTAAAACCTTTTTATGTCCCAAACACACTGTAATTTTTTTTGATTAAAAATATTTATTTTTTCACCTTATTTTGACTTAATATCGAAAAAGCTATGTAAAAAAGTTAAATGGCAAAATTGTAGGTAATTAAAAGATCTACAACTTTTGTATTCACACTTTTTTCACATAACCTCAAAATTTCAGTGAAATATTCAAATAACCAAGTTTTTGGTTTTTTATTTTTCTTTTACAAAAAAAAAGTTTAAAGAAAATTTTTTTAAAGAAAGTTGGTGAAAACACGTTTTTGGTATTTTATTTTTCTTTTACAAAAATTTTACATCCCACACACTGTAATTTTTTTGATTTAAAATATTTATTTTTTCACCTTATTTTGACTTCATATCGAAAAAGAACCCTATGTAAAAAAGTTGAAGGGCAAAATTGTAGGTAATTAAAAGATCTACAACTATTGTATTTTCACATAACCTCAAAATTTATGTGAAATATTCAAATAACCAAGTTTTTGGTTTTTTATTTTTCTTTTACAAAAAAAAAAGTTTAAAGAAAATTTTTTTAAAGAAAGTTGGTGAAAACACGTTTTTGGTATTTTATTTTTCTTTTACAAAAATTTTTGTTTTAAAATAAATTTGGTGAAAACTTTTTCCCTTTTTATGTCCCATCCCAAACACACTGTAATTTTTTTGGATTTAAAATATTTTTTTTTTACCTTATTTTGACTTAATATAGAAAAAGAACCCTATGTAAAAAAGTTGCAGGGCAAAATTTTAGGTAATTAAAAGATCTACAACTTTTGTATTCACAGTTTTTTCACATAACCTCAAAATTTATGTGAAATATTCAAATAACCAAATTAAGTTTTTGGTTTTTATTTTTCTTTTACAAAAAAAAAGTAAAGAAAATTTTTTTAAAGGTGAAAACACGTTTTTGGTTTTTTATTTTTCTTTTACAATTTTTTTTTGTTTGACATAAAAAGGCCAGTTCTCACCAAATTTCTTAAAAAAATATAAAATATTTTATTTTGTATCCAAAATAAAAAACTGGTTATTTAAATTTTTGAGGTATGTGAAAAAAGTGTAAATACAAAAATTGTAGATCTTTTTATTACCTACAACTTTGGCGTTTAACTTTTTTCCATAGGACTTGTAGTTTCGCCGGAAATCGAGATAAACCGTTTTTTACCCTTAAAAACTACTTGTTATATTGCCCTTTCCAATGGGTTCCATCGTACTATTATTTTTTTTGGTTTCAAAAATTATCGACCCTGGTCAACTACCTATATATTTTTTGTTTAAAAAAAATATTACAAAATTGATCATTTGACGAAAATATTTTGTAAAAAACTAAAGAGAAAACATCTTTATGGCATTTATTATGTATTAGCCCGATCAAATGATAGTTTTTCGGTAACATGACTCCGATAGAAGGTTTCTCAACGGAATTATCAACGGAAAACGCAAGAAAACTGTTATTTTCAGGTTTTCCGCTCATATGTTGCAAACGACGGAATCGTCAGGGTTGTTAAAAAACATGTTTTATTTAAAAAAAACCGTTTTTTTTTTAATTTAACTTTTTTTTGTTTAAAACGTTTTAAACCTCCAGTGGAAAAATAACGCGTTTAAAACGTTTTAAACAATGTTTAAAACTTTTAAAACAATGTTAAAAACACTTAAGAATTGTACCGAGTTATATGATACGCTGCGCCATCTAGTATTCGGTAAACTTACTTAAAGAAACTGTGGCAATATCTTTGCACAACTTAAAATACAGAGGCGTTGAGAATTTGATTTTATTTCACTTTTTAAGAACTGTACTGTTTATTTTTGTTTTGTATGCTTCGTTTTACTTTTACGTTTTACCACAGTTTAATTTTATTTTTTAAATAAAACTTGGACTTGAGACTATTTTCTTTTAATCTTTTAATATGATCATTTCTCGTTTCATTATTCATTACACACAAAGTCACAAACACAACCCAAGAACAGTAAAGACTAAAGACTGCGGAAAAAATGAACGTTTAAAACAACCTGTTTAAAAAACGTTTTAAACGTAAATATTTAAAACTACTTCGTTTGTTTAAAACGTTTAAAACAGTTTGTTTTAAACATAACAACCCTGTATATATGCACAATCGAGACACAAGCGACCACACCCTACTGACGATGGCGACCTTATATTATCTATCGGTATAATTTGGAAGTTAAACACGTCATTCGACGCAAAATTCAGTGCTCTTCAATTTTTAATACGGTGATATTCTCCTTACGATCGTAGCGCCGTTTGCAAGATATGACCGGAAAACCTGAAAAACTCCGAAAATTTCGAATCTTTTCGCGTTTTTCGACCCGAGACAGCAATCTTCATATTCGTGTTCCTATGTTCCTAACCCCAAAAAATATATAATTCCGTTGAAAAATTACGTTTTTCACAAAACAGTTTTTACAAAAGTTGAAAAAATTGCCTTTTTTTCTACTGACGAGGCGACCTTATAAATCGGTCTAATTTGGAAGTTAATTAAGCACGTCATTCGACGCAGAATTTAATGATTTTCAATTTTGAATACAGTATTGCCTCAAGCATTTTTTGCTATTTAAAAATGAATTGACAATTATTTTGGCTGAAAACATTATTTTTTCACATAATCAACAGATGATGATGTTCATTAAAATTCATAATTATTGTGAATTTTTTGAATTATAAAACTACTGCAGGGAGACGATAGCGATATTTCATTTGCATGCACTATAGTTAAATAATCCCAATACTCTAATTATTGTTCAACATAGTTAATTACAGAGAAATATTTTTTTGTTGCAGGTTGATGACCAATCATGAATATTTGCTAAATCTAAACTAATAATCCATTCTTATAATATAGAGCTTCTTAAGCGAAAAAATATTGCCCCTTAAAAAATTATAAAAATTTGGATTGTGCTTGCTAAATATCGTAATTAATTCTTTATAATTTCCCCGATTAAAAGATCCGTCAGGACCATGCAGGAGAAGCTAATTTCTTCCAGTTTATCCATATTTAAATATGGCGGCACATCAATCGCAACACAGCAAGAAAAAAGAAAATATTAAAATTTACATTTTACATTTCCCTTTCACTTGTCTAGTGCTGGACATGACCTACTTACGGCCCGTCCATCGCCTTTAAGTGTCTCGACTGTCCCGAAGGTCGACGGTGCATATTCCCCGATTAGCAAAGCAGGCTGGCCTAGAACTACGTCATAAATCGCCGAGTTGACACAGAGCGCTGATGTATCCGTTTGCATTTCATGGTAATTCCGACGTAATATCGGATAAGGGATGGTGGGCCGAGCTATGATTTCAGACTTTTACGCTTACAAAACAAAAATAAAAAGTAGAGTTCTTAAACAAGTTAACTAAAATCAAATTTTCAACGTCTCTGTATTTTAAGTTGTGCAAAGATATTGCTACAGTTTCTTTAAGTAAGTTAACCGAATACTAGATGGCGCAGCATATCATATAACTCGGTACAATTCTAAGGTGTTTTAAACATTGTTTTAAACGTTTTAAACATTGCTTTAAATGTTTTAAACATTGTTTTAAAAGTTTCAAACAGTGTTTTAAACATTGTATTAAACACGTTATTTTTCCACTGGAGGTTTAAAACGTTTTAAACAAAAAACAGTTAAATTGAAAAAAACGGTTTTTTTAATAAAACAAACAATACTAGATGGCGCAGCATGTCATATAACTCGATACAATTCTTAAGTGTTTTAAACGTTTTAAACATTGTTTTAAACGTTTTAAACATTGTTTTAAACGTTTTAAACATTGTTTTAAACGTTTCAAACAGTGTTTTAAACATTGTTTAAAACGCGTTATTTTTCCACTGGATGTTTAAAACGTTTTAAACAAAAAAAACAGTTAAATTGAAAAAAAAAAACGCTTTTTGTTTTTTTAATAAAACATATTTCTTTTGACAACCCTGCTCAGAACCATGGAAAAATTGGGATTTGGTCTCTCTAAGAGAGAACTTAAACGTTTTAAATATTGTTTTAAACGTTTTAAACATTGTTTTAAACGTTTTAAACGCGTTATTTTTCCGCTGGGGGTTTAAAACTTTTAAACAAAAAAAAGTTAGATTGAAAAAACCGTTTTTTTTGGTTTTTTTTTAATAAAACATGTTTTTTAACAATATATATATACCACATTTTTATGTAATTTGAATTCTTTTTTTATGTATCACCAGCTAAATTTGACATTTGCACATTAAACCTAGTAATAAGTCTAGTGTGTATTACTTTTCTTTTCCCCAACAATTACAATTACAGCGGCAACGCTGCGTTGCCGCTTATACCGTGCAAATCACTTGCACAGATTTGTAACATAACCCTATTTTATTATAATGGCGATAAACGGTCGACCGTGAAGCACTTTCCAGGTAGTATAAAACAATAAAAATCCAATTAACAACCTCTAGATCCACTTTACCCCATTTGTTATAATTTTAATATATTCAATGTAATAAACACTTACAATGTAATTGAGACCTTCTTGTACTGTATGATCCCGTCCGTATACAAGATTATTTTTGGTGACCTGGATGGCAACTGGACTTTTTCTGGCTATCTCTGCAGCGGTCTTTAATACTTCCTCGAGCATTCTGAAAGAAAATTATGCAGAATTATGTTGGAAAACATAGCCATATATCTCACTGAAATTTATTAGAGGTCAGAATATGTAGTCAAAGTTAAAAACTTTTCAATTTGATGGCGCTCTAAAAGCTCTTAAAAGTACTCTCAAAGCTCCCTTTGACCTTGACTGGTCCATTGACCTGAACATAAACATGCTCATTTGCTCTTCCCATTACCTATCTACTACATTTAAGCCCATTACTATCTAATATTTATGCGCAGGTGGAATTAATTTTTAATTAATTTAATCTATAGTTATTTTAAATTCTTTTAAATAATTTCCAAAATGTTTGTACAAATTTCATTTCAAAATAATGGTTTAAATAAATTTTTTTTTTGAAATTTTTTTAAAAAATTTTCAATTCAAATTTTTCTCGACCATCAAATTTATTTAAAACATTTTGAATCCAAATTTTATTTCGAAATAATTGTTCAAATCAAATTTTTTGAAATCATATTTTATTTAAATATTAATCGAATTAATCGAGATTAATCGAAATATTAATAAATCAATTTTTTTTACATCGATACAATTATTTTAAAAAATTTTTAACTAATTTTCAAAATGTTTGACTCCAAATTTCATTTCAAAATAATTGTTTAAAGTTTAAATAACATTTTTTGTTGCTATTTTTGAAATGTTTTTAAAAAATTTTCAATTCAAATTTTTCTCGACAATCAAATTTATTTCAAAAATTTTGCTAACAATTTTTTTTAAAAATTTTTTAATTCAAATTTTATTTCAAAATAATTGTTCAAATCAAATTTTTTGCTGATATTTTTGAAATCATATTTTATTTAAAAATTTTTGAAATCAAATTTAATTTTTCATTAAATTTTTTTCAAAACGCATTTTATTTTATGCGCAGGTGGAATTAATTTTTAGATCCAAATTTTTCCCAAAATCTTCACATTTTTTTCGAAATATAAAAAAATCAATTTTTTTACATCGATACAATTATTTTTAATAATTTTTAACTAATTTTCAAAATGTTTGACTCCAAATTTCATTTCAAAATAATTACTGGATAGGGCTAGAACCTTTGATGTATCTGTAACACTTGGAGTAGTTTCCATAAACACCAAAACACTTTCACTTCGCTCGACGCGCGTTTCGCCAACCAAGTTGGCATCATCCGGAGACGATTAAAACTAATCTTAAACTACAAAATCTACCATATTTATAATATTTTCATGGTGACGTCACTAATGATATCACCCTGAAATTTACGCGTGACTAATCACGCTTCGATGATCGGTTGCTAAGCAACGCGTAAAGCGGGCTACGGTATGATATCACCGTGAAATTTACGCGTGACTAATCACGGTTCAATCATCGGTTGCTAAGCAACGCGTAAAGCGGGCTGTACGGTATAGCTCCCTTGTCGCTATTCATACTACTATTACATTTTACAATTTCTATGCTCTCAAATGCATCCAACTGTCTATTATTGGTCACATTTCTAACTAATCTTAAATTACTAATATCTATTCTATGATTGTTTTCAAAAGCATGTTGTGCAACACTAGACTTATCTGTTCTTCCATATTTTAGATGAGCCATATGCTCTTTAAATCTGGTGTTAATTGATCGTCTCGTTTGTCCAACATATTTTCGATCACAATCATTACAACTAATTTCGTAAATCCCAAACCTTTCATTTGGAACAATTTTATCCTTTGGATTGCCTAAAAGTTGTTGTAATTTGTTGCTCGACGAATGAATCGCTGTATACCCACGTTTTTGAAAATAGCGA
Source organism: Tetropium fuscum (assembly GCA_964058915.1). Classification (NCBI taxonomy): domain Eukaryota; kingdom Metazoa; phylum Arthropoda; class Insecta; order Coleoptera; family Cerambycidae; genus Tetropium; species Tetropium fuscum. Next base: position 164,872 of record CAXKVY010018518.1, on the reverse strand, counting down.
CAAGGGACCTATACCGTACAGCCCGCTTTACGCGTTTCTTAGCAACCGATGATTGAACCGTGATTAGTCACGCGTAAATTTCACGGTGATATCATACCGTAGCCCGCTTTATGCGTTGCTTAGCAACCGATCATTGAAGCGTGATTAGTCACGCGTAAATTTCACGGTGATATCATACCGTAGCCCGCTTTACGCGTTGCTTAGCAACCGATCATTGAAGCGTGATTAGTCACGCGTAAATTTCACGGTGATATCATACCGTAGCCCGCTTTACGCGTTGCTTAGCAACCGATCATTGAGCGTGATTAGTCACGCGTAAATTTCACGGTGATATCATTAGTGACGTCACCATGAAAATAGTATAAATATGGTAGATTTTGTCGTTTAAGATTAGTTTTAATCGTCTCCGGATGATGCCAACTTGGTTGGCGAAACGCGCGTCGAGCGAAGTGAAAGTGTTTTGGTGTTTGTGGAAACTACTCCGAGTGTTTCAAAATAATTGTTTAAAGTTTAAATAACATTTTTTGTTGATATTTATAATATTTATAATTTTCAATTTAAATTTTTTTCCACTTTTAATCAAATTTATTTAAAAAAATTTGCTATCAAATTTATTTCAAAATTTTTGTATCCAAATTTTATTTCGAAATAATTGTTCAAATCAATTTTTTTGTTGATATTTTTGAAATTTTATTTAAAAATTTTTGCAATCAAATTTAATTTTTAATTCAATTTTTATCAAAACGCATTTTATTTTATGCGCAGGTGGAATTAATTTTTAGATTCAAATTTTTCTCAAAATCCTCAAATTTTTTTCGAAATATTAAAAAATCAATTTTTTTTACATCGATACAATTATTTTTCAAAATTTTTAACTAATTTTCAAAATGTTTGTCTCCAAATTTCATTTCAAAATAATTGTTTAAAGTTAAAATAACATTTTTTGTTGATATTTTTGAAGTTTTTAAAAAATTTTCAATTCAAATTTTTCTCGACAAACAAATTTAGGTATTTCAAAATTTTTGAATCCAAATTTTATTTCAAAATAATTGTTCAAATCAAATTTTTTGTTGATATTTTTGAAATCATTTTATTTAAAAATCAAATTTTTAACTAATTTTCAAAATTTTTGACCAAATTTCATTTCAAAATAATTGTTTAAAGTTTAAATAACATTTTTTGTTGATATTTTTAAAATGTTTTTAAAAAATTTTCAATTCAAATTTTTCTCGACAACAAATTAATTTCAAAAATTTTGATACCAAATTTATTTAAAAATTTTTGAATCCAAATTTTATTTCAAAATATTATTAAAAAATGTTCAATCAAATTTCTTGTTGATATTTTTGAAATCATTTTATTTAAAAATTTTTGAAATCAAATTTAATTTTTAATTCAATTTTTTTCAAAATCCATTTTATTTTATGCGCAGGTGGAATTAATTTTTAGATTCAAATTTTTTCCAAAATTTTTTCCAAAACAACTTGATAAAATTACAGAAAACCACACACTGGTAACATTTTTTAAAATTATCAAATCAAAATAGAAATTGAAGAAAATAAGCTGGGTGAAAAGTTTTAAAATGAAACATAAATGATATATAAATATACTATACTTTGAGGTTTGGCATTTGAAATCCAAATCGGAAATAAATATTAATAGGTATTAAAAAATATTTTTTTTACAATACAATTATTTTTAAAATTTTTTAGGTAATTTTCAAAATGTTTGATTCCAAATTTCATTTGAAAATAATTGTTTAAATAACATTTTTCATTGATATTTTTGAAATTTTTTAAACAAATTTTCAATTTAAATTTTTTTCCACTTTTAATCAAATTTATTAAAAAAAAATTGATATCAAATTTATTTCAAAATTTTTGAATCCAAATTTTATTTCGAAATAATTGTTCAAATCAAATTTTTTGTTGTTATTTTTGAAATCATATTTTATTTAAAAATTTTTGAAATCAAATTTATTTCAAATTTTTAATTAATTTTTTTTTCAAAACGCAAATTTATTAAGAGTACATTATTCAGTATCAGCATCAACTGATGTATCTTGTTCTTGGTTGCCCTGACCTGAACGTGAACAGAGTATGCATATGATAGGAATAAGTACAGAACATCTATTCGATCGAAAGGTATAAAGCACAATACCGTTGTTTTTCCAAGGCTTTTCCATTAGTATAATCAAGTTTGCTGTGCGGTATCTGTTTAGTTAGTTAATGAAAAACCTTGCATAAAAAAATGTCCGGATTATTATTTATATGGAGAAATCCACATTTGGGCCCATTTTTTCCATTATTCTTTCATAAAAGTGTACATATATATGGACAGTATTACATAATTAATGTAAAAAACCGATAAAACACTGACCAAAATAGTAATAAACAAATAAACAACCCACCGGCAATATCATACCATAACCCTTAACCTTACTTTTACAGCTGGCCTGGCGCTCTTGCATAAGAAATGTTAATAATTAATAATAATTCCCTTAATAATTACTAAAGAATTAAATTAAAGTAGCTGCTTTTGTAGTGCACTGAAAGTTACTTACTTTTCTTTAGTTTCATATACATTCGAGACAAGCCCCGAGCTAAGTGCCTGATCCGCCTGCATTTTCCTGGCGGTGTAACACAGTTCTCTTGCTAAACTGTCTGACCCTATAACTTTAGGTAACCTCTGGAGAGTGCCCACATCTGCGGCCATACCAATATCTACCTATGAAGAATACAAGGATGAAGATACTTTTTGCTTGCTATGCATTTATAAACATCAGTTCAGTTCAGCTCGTTGCGCCAAAGTAGTCGAAGTACGCTCGAATTCGCTGAGCGACAGCGACGTTTAAAAGGTGACCGTCTTTTATCTTTTGCCGTTGAAGTTCGCTGGCGTTTGACATCGCAACTCGCAACCAATAATATACGAATATTACAATCGCGCGGTGTTTTGTTTTGAGTTGTGGTTAGGCTACGTTTTATGTACGAAGCACATAAAATTACTCCAAACCCAAGTAAATTGCTACCCAGTTCCATATTTCAGCTATTTGTACACAAACGACAAACACTTTCAACTGTCACAAAACAAGTCAAAAAGTAGGGTTAGTGGTTAAGTTATTTCACAATTAGACAGACAACGATCAACTGAACTACAACTGAACGAGACCTCAACGGAACTGAACTGAACTCAACGTCAAGTTTATAAATCCAACTTTATAAGTCATAGTGCCGATTCACAATGTACGCAATTCGTAATACGCACGTAAAAAATCCGTTATCGCTAAAAATAAACTACGTGTAGTTATATGTACTTATCCACAATGAACGGACGTAAAATTTACATTTACGTATGAAATACGGTCAAACGTAAAGTTAGAAATAGTTCAACTTTACGTATGAAATCTGGTAAATTTTGAATTTCTGTTATGGTAGCCCAGTTATTTGTGTGTAGTGGCAGCACAAAACTTGAACTCGTTGTATCCAGCAGGTTGCAGGTGTTTAACCTTAAAAAGCAAAAGTAAACAGTCAGTTTCTTTTCAAACAATTATCAGATGGTAGGTATGTACGCAGTATAAATCTTTAATTTCATTCTATATTGTCTACACTTTCGGAATTGAATTGTTTAAACAATACTCCGGTTCCAGGTATTGGGTCCTTTATCAAGCCACTCTCTTCAATAACAAACTGTCACTTGTCACATAAGAAACAGAAAATGACAAAACCGGCGTTTAGAGAGAGAAAATGCGTTTAGTTTGGCACGAATGTCCATTATACTTTTACTTGTGTTAGTGTGGCTTGAATAAAAGTTGATTTGTGCATCGGAGTGTTTATAATCGCGTTTTAAGGATCATTTACGTTCATTGTGAATTGGCACATAGGCTAGTAGTGTAAAACCAAAAAAATTAGACGAATCGAAAATAATCGCTGCAAAGAGTTTCATTGTTTTAATTAGAGTGTCCAATTTACGGGATCGAGATCCCGATTTCGGGACGCATGGAAAAAGTTTAGGGATTTCGGGACTAATCCCGATATTCAAGTAAATCACTCTCTAGTCCACACTTCACAGGTTAATTATCAATTAATAAATTAAAAGGAACAATAACTCCAAAAACATTAATTATTTTGTAGTTAAAAAACTTTAAATAAAATATTTTAAGAAAAAAAAACGACTTCAAAAAATCTATTCTAGAAAACTGCACTAAAAAGTAAAAAATAATTACGTTATTCATTCTTAGAATACAATCAATTTAACAGGCCTATAATATACAATTATTATTTTTGGACTCGGTGCCAGCCAAGGGTTACAAACGTATAGCGAAGTAGCGTAGGTATACCCAGGGTTGTTAAAAAACATATTTTATTTTAAAAAAAACTCCAATGGAAAAATAACGCGTTTAAAACAATGTTTAAAACGTTTAAAACATTGTTTTAAACGCGTTATTTTTCCACTGTTTTAAACCTCTAAAACGTTTTAAACAAAAAAAAAGTTAAATTGCAAAAAAAAAAAAAACAAAAAAAAAACATTGGTTCTGAGCAGGGTTGTCAAAAAACATTTTTATTAAAAAAACAAAAAAACCGTTTTTTTTTCAATTTAACTGTTTTTTTTGTTTAAAACGTTTCAAACCTCCAGTGGAAAAATAACGCGTTTAAAACATTTATAACAATGTTTCAAACACTTAAGAATTGTATCGAGTTATATGATATGCTGCGTCATCTAGTATTCGGTTAACTTCGACCTATCGTTTCTAGAAGTTCTCTCTTAGCGAGACCAAATACCAATTTTTCCATGGTTCTGAGCAGGGTTGTTAAAAAACATATTTTATTAAAAAAAACAAAAAAACCGTTTTTTTTCAATTTAACTTTTTTTTTGTTTAAAACGTTTTAAACCTCCAGTGGAAAAATAACGCGTTTAAAACGTTTAAAAACAATGTTTAAAACGCTGTTAAAACACTTAAGAATTGTATCGAGTTATTTGATATGCTGCGCCATCTAGTATTCGGTTAACTTCGATCTATCGTCTCTAGAAGTTCTCTCTTAGCGAGACCAAATACCAATTTTTCCATGGTTCTGAGCAGGGTTGTTAAAAAAACAATTTTATTAAAAAAAACAAAAAAACCGTTTTTTTTTCAATTTAACTGTTTTTTTTGTTTAAAACGTTTTAAACCTCCAGTGGAAAAATAACGCGTTTAAAACATTTATAACAATGTTTCAAACACTTAAGAATTGTATCGAGTTATATGATATGCTGCGCCATCTAGTATTCGGTTAACTTCGACCTATCGTTTCTAGAAGTTCTCTCTTAGCGAGACCAAATACCATTTTTTCCATGGTTCTGAGCAGGGTTGTTAAAAAACATATTTTATTAAAAAAAACCGTTTTTTTTCAATTTAACTTTTTTTTTGTGTAAAACGTTTTAAACCTCCAGTGGAAAAATAACGCGTTTAAAACGTTTAAAAACAATGTTTAAAACGCTGTTTAAAACACTTAAGAATTGTATCGAGTTATTTGATATGCTGCGCCATCTAGTATTCGGTTAACTTCGATCTATCGTCTCTAGAAGTTCTCTCTTAGCGAGACCAAATACCAATTTTTCCATGGTCTGAGCAGGGTTGTTAAAAAAACAATTTTATTAAAAAAAACAAAAAAACCGTTTTTTTTCAATTTAACTGTTTTTTTTGTTTAAAACGTTTTAAACCTCCAGTGGAAAAATAACGCGTTTAAAACATTTATAACAATGTTTCAAACACTTAAGAATTGTATCGAGTTGTATGATATGCTGCGCCATCTAGTATTCGGTTAACTTCGACCTATCGTTTCTAGAAGTTCTCTCTTAGCGAGACCAAATACCAATTTTTCCATGGTTCTGAGCAGGGTTGTTAAAAAAACAATTTTATTAAAAAAAACAAAAAAACCGTTTTTTTTTCAATTTAACTTTTTTTTTGTTTAAAATGTTTTAAACCTCCAGTGGAAAAATAACGCGTTTAAAACATTTATAACAATGTTTAAAACACTTAAGAATTGTATCTAGTTATATGATATGCTGCGCCATCTAGTATTCCGTTAACTTCGACCTATCGTCTCTAGAAGTTCTCTCTTAGAGAGACCAAATCCCAATATTTCCATGGTTCTGAGCAGGATTGTCATGTTGTCAAAAAAACGTGTTTTATTAAAAAAAACAAAAAAAACGTTTTTTTGCAATTTAACTTTTTTTTTGTTTAAAACGTTTTAAACCTCCAGTGGAAAAATAACGCGTTTAAAACAATGTTTAAAACGTTTAAAACATTGTTTTAAACGCGTTATTTTTCCACTGGAGGTTTAAAACGTTTTAAACAAAAAAAAAGTTAAATTGCAAAAACAAACGTTTTTTTTGTTTTTTTTAATAAAACATGTTTTTTTTGACAACATGACAATCCTGCTCAGAACCATGGAAATATTGGGATTTGGTCTCTCTAAGAGAGAACTTCTAGAGACGATAGGTCGAAGTTAACGGAATACTAGATGGCGCAGCATATCATATAACTAGATACAATTCTTAAGCGTTTTAAACATTGTTTTAAACGTTTTAAACATTGTTATAAATGTTTTAAACGCGTTATTTTTCCACTGGACGTTTAAAACGTTTTAAACAAAAAAAACAGTTAAATTGAAAAAAAACCGTTTTTTTTGTTTTTTTTAAATAAAACATGTTTTTTTGACAACCCTGCTCAGAACCATGGAAAATTGGGATTTGGTCTCTCTAAGAGAGAACTTCTAGAGACGATAGGTCGAAGTTAACCGAATACTAGATGGCGCAGCATATCATATAACTCGATACAATTCTTAAGTGTTTTAAACAGCGTTTTAAACATTGTTTTTAAACGTTTTAAACGCGTTATTTTTCCACTGGAGGTTTAAAACGTTTTAAACAAAAAAAAAGTTAAATTGAAAAAAAAACGGTTTTTTTGTTTTTTTAATAAAATATGTTTTTTAACAACCCTGCTCAGAACCATGGAAAAATTGGTATTTGGTCTCGCTAAGAGATAACTTCTAGAAACGATAGGTCGAAATTAACCGAATACTAGATGGCGCAGCATATCATATAACTCGATACAGTTCTTAAGTGTTTGAAACATTGTTATAAATGTTTTAAACGCGTTATTTTTCCACTGGAGGTTTAAAACGTTTTAAACAAAAAAAACAGTTAAATTGAAAAAAAAAACCGGTTTTTTTGTTTTTTTTTAAAAATGTTTTTTGACAACCCTGCTCAGAACCAAGGAAAAATTGGGTTTTGGTCTCTCTAAGAGAGAACTTCTAGAGACGATAGGTCGAAGTTAACCGAATACTAGATGGCGCAGCATATCATATAACTCTATACAATTCTTAAGTGTTTTAAACATTGTTTTAAACCTCCAGTGGAAAAATAACGCGTTTAAAACGTTTAAAACAATGTTTAAAACGTTTAAAACACTTAAGAATTGTACCGAGTTATATGATATGCTGCGCCATCTAGTATTCGATGAATTTCTACCTATCGTCTCTAGAAGTTCTCTCTTAGAGAGACCAAATCCCAATTTTAACATGGTTCTACGCAGGATTGTAAAAAAACATGTTTTATTAAAAAAAACCGTTTTTTTTCGATTTAACTGTTTTTTTTTTGTTTAAAATGTTTTAAACCTCCAGTGGAAAAACTCGTTTAAAACATTTAAAACAATGTTTAAAACATTTAAAACACTGTTTAAAACGTTTAAAAACACTTAAGAATTGTATCGAGTTATATGATATGCTGCGCCATCTAGTATTCGGTAAACCTACTTAAAGAAACTGTAGCAATATCTGTGCACAACTTAAAATACAGAGGCGTTGAGAATTTGATTTTAGTTCACTTGTTTAAGAACTCTACTGTTTATTTTTCTTTTGTTTCATTCGTTTTGCTTCGTTTTACTTTTACGTTTTACCACAGTTTAATTTTATTTTTTAAATAAAACGGACTTGAGACTATCTTCTTTTAATCTTTTAATATGATCATTTCTCATTTCATTACACGCAAAGTCACAAACACAACAACAGTAAAGAGCAAAGTGTGCGGGAAAAATCAACGTTTAAAACAACCTGTTTAAAACAACGTTTTAAACGTAAATGTTTAAAACTACTTCGTTTGTTTAAAAGGTTTAAAACAGTTTGTTTTAAACATAATAACTCTGGTTAAAACCGGTATGGTGTAACATACTGGACAGCAAATTCCTCATATTGCAGAGGATACAAAATAAAATCTTGAGACTGTGCACCGGTTCTGACAGGTACACAAATATCAACCACTTGCATGATATAAGTCACATCAATAGAATAAAAGACTACATTGAAGAGGTGTCCCAAAAATTTTATGTGTGGGCCGATAGCAATTCTAGCCTAGCAAAAGACTTAACGAACATAAGACACGAGCCCACACCGTACATCTCAAACATAAACTCCCTTAGCAAACCCTCCCCATATTCTATACTCCACGACCTTACCCCAATCGTCCTCCATACCTCACAGACATAGACTAAAGACTAATGACAAAATGTAGGTCCGAAGGTGGCCAAATAACAGCGACATTATTAAGAAGCAAAATAAGGAGAGCGGGTTTTTTCCAGTGATTTTTCCCGTGAAAGGCACTAAATTAAATCAACTACACTGTAAACTATGACAGGAGAGCAGAAAATCTCTGGATAATAGTAACCGAACACGGATATCGCCGTCACATCTCCTCTAGAAGCGATGAGCGGAGAGAGGGCAGTTCGCCGGTAGGCGTATTAATAAACGAAATGGAGGAGCAGTACCTACAAGCACATGGCGAACACAGCTGAAAGCAGAAGACATGAAATTAAATAATTTAGTTTAAAATGATTGTCAATACCATCTGCTGCTTGCAATGTATTGTAAGCAGGGTTGTTATGTTTCCAACAAAAATGTTTAAAACAAACTGTTTTAAACGTTTTAAACAAAGGAAGTAGTTTTAAACACTTACGTTTAAAACGTTGTTTTAAACAGGTTGTTTTGAACGTTGATTTTTTCCGCAGTCTTTAGTCTTTACTGTTGTTTGGGTTGTGTTTGTGACTTTCTGTGTAATGAATAATGAAATGAGAAATGATCATATTAAAACGTTAAAAGAAAATAGTCTCGAGTGCAAGTTTTATTTAAAAAATAAAATTAAACTGTGGTAAAACGTAAAAGAAAAACGAAGAATACAAAACAAAAATAAACAGTAGAGTTCTTAAACAAGTTAACTAAAATCAAATTCTCAACGCCTCTGTATTTTCTGTTGTGCAAAGATATTGCTACAGTTTCTTTAAGTAAGTTAACCGAATACTAGATGGCGCAGCATATCATATAACTTGATACAATTCTTAAGTGTTTTAAACAGTGTTTTAAACGTTTTAAACGCGTTATTTTTCCACTGGATGTTTAAAACGTTTTTAACAAAAAAAACCGGTTAAATTGAAAAAAAACGTTTTTTGTTTTTTTTTAATAAAACATGTTTTTTTAACAACCCTGCTCAGAACCATGGAAAAATTGGGATTTGGTCTCTCTAAGAGAGAACTTCTAGAGACGATAGGTCGAAGTTAACCGAATACTAGATGGCGCAGCATGTCATATAAGTCGATACAATTCTTAAATGTTTTAAACGTTTTAAACAGTGTTTTAAACGTTTTAAACGCGTTATTTTTCCACTTGATGTTTAAAACGTTTTAAACAAAAAAAACAGTTAAATTGAAAAAAAACCGTTTTTTTGTTTTTTTTAAATAAAACATGTTTTTCTAACAACCCTGCTCAGAACCATGGAAAAATTGGGATTTGGTCTCTCCAAGAGAGAACTTCTAGAGACGATAGGTCGAAGTTAACCGAATACTAGATGGCGCAGCATATCATATAACTCGATACAATTCTTAAGTGTTTTAAACGTTTTAAACAGTGTTTTAAACGCGTTATTTTTCCACTGGATGTTTAAAACGTTTTAAACAAAAAAAACAGTTAAATTGAAAAAAAACGTGTTTTTTGTTTTTTTTTAAATAACATGTTTTTCTAACAACCCTGCTCCGAACCATGGAAAAATTGGGATTTGGTCTCTCCAAGAGAGAACTTCTAGAGACAATAGGTCGAAGTTAACCGAATACTAGATGGCGCAGCATATCATATAACTCGATACAATTCTTAAGTGTTTTAAACGTTTTAAACAGTGTCTTAAATGCGTTATTTTTCCACTGGATGTTCAAAACGTTTTAAACAAAAAAACAGTTAAATTGAAAAAAAACGTTTTTTTTGTTTTTTTTTTAAATAACATGTTTTTCTAACAACCCTGCTCAGAACCATGGAAAAATTGGGATTTGGTCTCTCCAAGAGAGAACTTCTAGAGACGATAGGTCGAAGTTAACCGAATACTAGATGGCGCAGCATATCATATAACTCGATACAATTCTTAAGTGTTTTAAACGTTTTAAACAGTGTTTTAAACGCTTTATTTTTCCACTGGATGTTTAAAACGTTTTTAACAAAAAAAAAACGGTTAAATTGAAAAAAAACGGTTTTTTGTTTTTTTAAAAAAACATGTTTTTTTGACAACCCTGCTCAGAACCATGGAAAAATTGGGCTTTGGTCTCTCTAAGAGAGAACTTCTAGAGACGATAGGTCGAAGTTAACCGAATACTAGATGGCGCAGCATATCATATAACTCGACAATTCTTAAGTGTTTTAAACGTTTTAAACAGTGTTTTAAACGCGTTATTTTTCCACTGGATGTTTAAAACGTTTTTAACAAAAAAAAACGGTTAAATTGAAAAAAAAACGGTTTTTTTGTTTTTTTAAAAAAACATGTTTTTTGACAACCCTGCTCAGAACCATGGAAAAATTGGGCTTTGGTCTCTCTAAGAGAGAACTTCTAGAGACGATAGGTCGAAGTTAACCGAATACTAGATGGCGCAGCATATCATATAACTCGATACAATTCTTAAGTGTTTTAAACGTTTTAAACAGTGTTTTAAACGCGTTATTTTTCCACTGGATGTTTAAAACGTTTTTAACAAAAAAAAAACGGTTAAATTGAAAAAAAAATGGTTTTTTTGTTTTTTTAAAAAAACATGTTTTTTTGACAACCCTGCTCAGAACCATGGAAAAATTGGGCTTTGGTCTCTCTAAGAGAGAACTTCTAGAGACGATAGGTCGAAGTTAACCGAATACTAGATGGCGCAGCAAATCATATAACTCGATACAATTCTTAAGTGTTTTAAACGTTTTAAACAGTGTTTTAAACGCGTTATTTTTCCACTGGATGTCTAAAACGTTTTAAACAAAAAAAAAGTTAAATTGAATTAAAAACGTTTTTTCTGTTTTTTTTTTAAATAACATGTTTTTCTAACAACCCTGCTCAGAACCATGGAAAAATTGGGATTTGGTCTCTCCAAGAGAGAACTTCTAGAGACGATAGGTCGAAGTTAACCGAATACTAGATGGCGCAGCAAATCATATAACTCGATACAATTCTTAAGTGTTTTAAACGTTTTAAACAGTGTTTTAAACGCGTTATTTTTCCACTGGATGTCTAAAACGTTTTAAACAAAAAAAAAGTTAAATTGAAAAAAAACGTTTTTTCTGTTTTTTTTTAAATAAAACATGTTTTTCTAACAACCCTGCTCAGAACCATGGAAAAATTGGGCTTTGGTCTCTCTAAGAGAGAACTTCTAGAGACGATAGGTCGAAGTTAACCGAATACTAGATGGCGCAGCATATCATATAACTCGATACAATTCTTAAGTGTTTTAAACGTTTTAAACAGTGTCTTAAATGCGTTATTTTTCCACTGGATGTTCAAAACGTTTTAAACAAAAAAAACGGTTAAATTGAAAAAAAAACGGTTTGTTTGTTTTTTTAAAAAAACATGTTTTTTTGACAACCCTGCTCAGAACCATGGAAAAATTGGGCTTTGGTCTCTCTAAGAGAGAACTTCTAGAGACGATAGGTCGAAGTTAACCGAATACTAGATGGCGCAGCATATCATATAACTCGATACAATTCTTAAGTGTTTTAAACGTTTTAAACAGTGTTTTAAACGCGTTATTTTTCCACTGGATGTTTAAAACGTTTTAAACAAAAAAAACAGTTAAGTTGAAAAAAAACGTTTTTTTTGTATTTTTTTTAAATAACATGTTTTTCTAACAACCCTGCTCAGAACCATGGAAAAATTGGGGTTTGGTCTCTCCAAGAGAGAACTTCTAGAGACGATAGGTCGAAGTTAACCGAATACTAGATGGCGCAGCATATCATATAACTCGATACAATTCTTAAGTGTTTTAAACGTTTTAAACAGTGTTTTAAACGCTTTATTTTTCCACTGGATGTTTAAAACGTTTTTAACAAAAAAAGACGGTTAAATTGAAAAAAAACGTTTTTTGTTTTTTTAAAAAAACATGTTTTTTTGACAACCCTGCTCAGAACCATGGAAAAATTGGGCTTTGGTCTCTCTAAGAGAGAACTTCTAGAGACGATAGGTCGAAGTTAACCGAATACTAGATGGCGCAGCACATCATATAACTCGATACAATTCTTAAGTGTTTTAAACGTTTTAAACAGTGTTTTAAACGCGTTATTTTTCCACTGGATGTTTAAAACGTTTTTAACAAAAAAAAACGGTTAAATTGAAAAAAAAAATGGTTTTTTTGTTTTTTTAAAAAAACATGTTTTTTTGACAACCCTGCTCAGAACCATGGAAAAATTGGGCTTTGGTCTCTCTAAGAGAGAACTTCTAGAGACGATAGGTCGAAGTTAACCGAATACTAGATGGCGCAGCAAATCATATAACTCGATACAATTCTTAAGTGTTTTAAACGTTTTAAACAGTGTTTTGAACGCGTTATTTTTCCACTGGATGTCTAAAACGTTTTAAACAAAAAAAAAGTTAAATTGAATTAAAAACGTTTTTTCTGTTTTTTTTTAAATAACATGTTTTTCTAACAACCCTGCTCAGAACCATGGAAAAATTGGGATTTGGTCTCTCCAAGAGAGAACTTCTAGAGACGATAGGTCGAAGTTAACCGAATACTAGATGGCGCAGCATATATAACTCGATACAATTCTTAAGTGTTTTAAACGTTTTAAACAGTGTTTTAAACGCGTTATTTTTCCACTGGATGTCTAAAACGTTTTAAACAAAAAAAAAGTTAAATTGAAAAAAAAACGTTTTTTCTGTTTTTTTTAAATAAAACATGTTTTTCTAACAACCCTGCTCAGAACCATGGAAAAATTGGGCTTTGGTCTCTCTAAGAGAGAACTTCTAGAGACGATAGGTCGAAGTTAACCGAATACTAGATGGCGCAGCATATCATATAACTCGATACAATTCTTAAGTGTTTTAAACGTTTTAAACAGTGTCTTAAATGCGTTATTTTTCCACTGGATGTTCAAAACGTTTTAAACAAAAAAAAACGGTTAAATTGAAAAAAAAACGGTTTGTTTGTTTTTTTAAAAAAACATGTTTTTTTGACAACCCTGCTCAGAACCATGGAAAAATTGGGCTTTGGTCTCTCTAAGAGAGAACTTCTAGAGACGATAGGTCGAAGTTAACCGAATACTAGATGGCGCAGCATATCATATAACTCGATACAATTCTTAAGTGTTTTAAACGTTTTAAACAGTGTTTTAAACGCGTTATTTTTCCACTGGATGTTTAAAACGTTTTAAACAAAAAAAACAGTTAAATTGAAAATAAACGTTTTTTTTGTATTTTTTTTAAATAACATGTTTTTCTAACAACCCTGCTCAGAACCATGGAAAAATTGGGGTTTGGTCTCTCCAAGAGAGAACTTCTAGAGACGATAGGTCGAAGTTAACCGAATACTAGATGGCGCAGCATATCATATAACTCGATACAATTCTTAAGTGTTTTAAACGTTTTAAACGCGTTATTTTTCCACTGGATGTTTAAAACGTTTTAAACAAAAAAAAACGGTTAAATTAAAAAAAAAACGGTTTGTTTGTTTTTTTAAAAAAACATGTTTTTTTGACAACCCTGCTCAGAACCATGGAAAAATTGGGCTTTGGACTCTCTAAGAGAGAACTTCTAGAGACGATAGGTCGAAGTTAACCGAATACTAGATGGGGCAGCATATCATATAACTCGATACAATTCTTAAGTGTTTTAAACGTTTTAAACAAAAAAAACAGTTAAATTGAAAAAAAAACGTTTTTTTTGTTTTTTTTTAAATAACATGTTTTTCTAACAACCCTGCTCCGAACCATGGAAAAATTGGGATTTGGTCTCTCCAAGAGAGAACTTCTAGAGACGATAGGTCGAAGTTAACCGAATACTAGATGGCGCAGCATATCATATAACTCGATACAATTCTTAAGTGTTTTAAACGTTTTAAACAGTGTCTTAAATGCCTTATATTTCCACTGGATGTTCAAAACGTTTTAAACAAAAAAAAACGGTTAAATTGAAAAAAAAACGGTTTGTTTGTTTTTTTAAAAAAACATGTTTTTTTGACAACCCTGCTCAGAACCATGGAAAAATTGGGCTTTGGTCTCTCTAAGAGAGAACTTCTAGAGACGATAGGTCGAAGTTAACCGAAACTAGATGGCGCAGCATATCATATAACTCGATACAATTCTTAAGTGTTTTAAACGTTTTAAACGCGTTATTTTTCCACTGGATGTTTAAAACGTTTTAAACAAAAAAAAACGGTTAAATTGAAAAAAAAACGGTTTGTTTGTGTTTTTAAAAAAACATGTTTTTTTGACAACCCTGCTCAGAACCATGGAAAAATTGGGCTTTGGTCTCTCTAAGAGAGAACTTCTAGAGACGATAGGTCGAAGTTAACCGAATACTAGATGGCGCAGCATATCATATAACTCGATACAATTCTTAAGTGTTTTAAACGTTTTAAACAAAAAAAACAGTTAAATTGAAAAAAAAACGTTTTTTTTGTTTTTTTTTAAATAACATGTTTTTCTAACAACCCTGCTCCGAACCATGGAAAAATTGGGATTTGGTCTCTCCAAGAGAGAACTTCTAGAGACGATAGGTCGAAGTTAACCGAATACTAGATGGCGCAGCATATCATATAACTCGATACAATTCTTAAGTGTTTTAAACGTTTTAAACAGTGTCTTAAATGCGTTATATTTCCACTGGATGTTCAAAACGTTTTAAACAAAAAAAAACGGTTAAATTGAAAAAAAAACGGTTTGTTTGTTTTTTTTTAAAAAACATGTTTTTTTGACAACCCTGCTCAGAACCATGGAAAAATTGGGCTTTGGTCTCTCTAAGAGAGAACTTCTAGAGACGATAGGTCGAAGTTAACCGAATACTAGATGGCGCAGCATATCATATAACTCGATACAATTCTTAAGTGTTTTAAACGTTTTAAACAGTGTTTTAAACGCGTTATTTTTCCACTGGATGTTTAAAACGTTTTAAACAAAAAAAACAGTTAAATTGAAAAAAAACGTTTTTTTTGTTTTTTTTTAAATAACATGTTTTTCTAACAACCCTGCTCAGAACCATGGAAAAATTGGGATTTGGTCTCTCGAAGAGAGAACTTCTAGAGACGATAGGTCGAAGTTAACCGAATACTAGATGGCGCAGCATATCATATAACTCGATACAATTCTTAAGTGTTTTAAACGTTTTAAACAGTGTTTTAAACGCTTTATTTTTCCACTGGATGTTTAAAACGTTTTTAACAAAAAAAAAACGGTTAAATTGAAAAAAAAACGGTTTTTTGTTTTTTTAAAAAAACATGTTTTTTTGACAACCCTGCTCAGAACCATGGAAAAATTGGGCTTTGGTCTCTCTAAGAGAGAACTTCTAGAGACGATAGGTCGAAGTTAACCGAATACTAGATGGCGCAGCATATCATATAACTCGATACAATTCTTAAGTGTTTTAAACGTTTTAAACAGTGTTTTAAACGCGTTATTTTTCCACTGGATGTTTAAAACGTTTTTAACAAAAAAAAAACGGTTAAATTGAAAAAAAACCGGTTTTTTTGTTTTTTTAAAAAAACATGTTTTTTTGACAACCCTGCTCAGAACCATGGAAAAATTGGGCTTTGGTCTCTCTAAGAGAGAACTTCTAGAGACGATAGGTCGAAGTTAACCGAATACTAGATGGTGCAGCATATCATATAACTCGATACAATTCTTAAGTGTTTTAAACGTTTTAAACAGTGTTTTAAACGCGTTATTTTTCCACTGGATGTTTAAAACGTTTTTAACAAAAAAAAAACGGTTAAATTGAAAAAAAAACGGTTTTTTGTTTTTTTAAAAAAACATGCTTTTTTGACAACCCTGCTCAGAACCATGGAAAAATTGGGCTTTGGTCTCTCTAAGAGAGAACTTCTAGAGACGATAGGTCGAAGTTAACCGAATACTAGATGGCGCAGCATATCATATAACTCGATACAATTCTTAAGTGTTTTAAACGTTTTAAACAGTGTTTTAAACGCTTTATTTTTCCACTGGATGTTTAAAACGTTTTTAACAAAAAAAAAACGGTTAAATTGAAAAAAAACCGGTTTTTTTGTTTTTTTAAAAAAACATGTTTTTTTGACAACCCTGCTCAGAACCATGGAAAAATTGGGCTTTGGTCTCTCTAAGAGAGAACTTCTAGAGACGATAGGTCGAAGTTAACCGAATACTAGATGGCGCAGCATATCATATAACTCGATACAATTCTTAAGTGTTTTAAACGTTTTAAACAGTGTTTTAAACGCGTTATTTTTCCACTGGATGTTTAAAACGTTTTTAACAAAAAAAAACGGTTAAATTGAAAAAAAAACGGTTTTTTTGTATTTTTAAAAAAACATGTTTTTTTGACAACCCTGCTCAGAACCATGGAAAAATTGGGCTTTGGTCTCTCTAAGAGAGAACTTCTAGAGACGATAGGTCGAAGTTAACCGAATACTAGATGGCGCAGCATATATAACTCGATACAATTCTTAAGTGTTTTAAACGTTTTAAACAGTGTTTTAAACGCGTTATTTTTCCACTGGATGTTTAAAACGTTTTTAACAAAAAAAAAGTTAAATTGAATTAAAAACGTTTTTTCTGTTTTTTTTTAAATAACATGTTTTTCTAACAACCCTGCTCAGAACCATGGAAAAATTGGGATTTGGTCTCTCCAAGAGAGAACTTCTAGAGACGATAGGTCGAAGTTAACCGAATACTAGATGGCGCAGCAAATCATATAACTCGATACAATTCTTAAGTGTTTTAAACGTTTTAAACAGTGTTTTAAACGCGTTATTTTTCCACTGGATGTCTAAAACGTTTTAAACAAAAAAAAAGTTAAATTGAAAAAAAAACGTTTTTTCTGTTTTTTTTTTTAAATAAAACATGTTTTTCTAACAACCCTGCTCAGAACCATGGAAAAATTGGGCTTTGGTCTCTCTAAGAGAGAACTTCTAGAGACGATAGGTCGAAGTTAACCGAATACTAGATGGCGCAGCATATCATATAACTCGATACAATTCTTAAGTGTTTTAAACGTTTTAAACAGTGTCTTAAATGCGTTATTTTTCCACTGGATGTTCAAAACGTTTTAAACAAAAAAAACGGTTAAATTGAAAAAAAAAACGGTTTGTTTGTTTTTTTAAAAAAACATGTTTTTTTGACAACCCTGCTCAGAACCATGGAAAAATTGGGCTTTGGTCTCTCTAAGAGAGAACTTCTAGAGACGATAGGTCGAAGTTAACCGAATACTAGATGGCGCAGCATATCCTATAACTCGATACAATTCTTAAGTGTTTTAAACGTTTTAAACAGTGTTTTAAACGCGTTATTTTTCCACTGGATGTTTAAAACGTTTTAAACAAAAAAAACAGTTAAATTGAAAAAAAACGTTTTTTTTGTATTTTTTTTAAATAACATGTTTTTCTAACAACCCTGCTCAGAACCATGGAAAAATTGGGGTTTGGTCTCTCCAAGAGAGAACTTCTAGAGACGATAGGTCGAAGTTAACCGAATACTAGATGGCGCAGCATATCATATAACTCGATACAATTCTTAAGTGTTTTAAACGTTTTAAACAGTGTTTTAAACGCTTTATTTTTCCACTGGATGTTTAAAACGTTTTTAACAAAAAAAACGGTTAAATTGAAAAAAAACGGTTTTTTGTTTTTTTAAAAAAACATGTTTTTTTGACAACCCTGCTCAGAACCATGGAAAAATTGGGCTTTGGTCTCTCTAAGAGAGAACTTCTAGAGACGATAGGTCGAAGTTAACCGAATACTAGATGGCGCAGCATATCATATAACTCGATACAATTCTTAAGTGTTTTAAACGTTTTAAACAGTGTTTTAAACGCGTTATTTTTCCACTGGATGTTTAAAACGTTTTTAACAAAAAAAAACGGTTAAATTGAAAAAAAACGGTTTTTTTGTTTTTTTAAAAAAACATGTTTTTTTGACAACCCTGCTCAGAACCATGGAAAAATTGGGCTTTGGTCTCTCTAAGAGAGAACTTCTAGAGACGATAGGTCGAAGTTAACCGAATACTAGATGGCGCAGCATATCATATAACTCGATACAATTCTTAAGTGTTTTAAACGTTTTAAGCAGTGTTTTAAACGCGTTATTTTTCCACTGGATGTTTAAAACGTTTTAAACAAAAAAAACAGTTAAATTGAAAAAAAAACGTTTTTTTTGTATTTTTTTTAAATAACATGTTTTTCTAACAACCCTGCTCAGAACCATGGAAAAATTGGGGTTTGGTCTCTCCAAGAGAGAACTTCTAGAGACGATAGGTCGAAGTTAACCGAATACTAGATGGCGCAGCATATCATATAACTCGATACAATTCTTAAGTGTTTTAAACGTTTTAAACAGTGTTTTAAACGCTTTATTTTTCCACTGGATGTTTAAAACGTTTTTAACAAAAAAAACGGTTAAATTGAAAAAAAACGGTTTTTTGTTTTTTTAAAAAATCATGTTTTTTTGACAACCCTGCTCAGAACCATGGAAAAATTGGGCTTTGGTCTCTCTAAGAGAGAACTTCTAGAGACGATAGGTCGAAGTTAACCGAATACTAGATGGCGCAGCATATCATATAACTCGATACAATTCTTAAGTGTTTTAAACGTTTTAAACAGTGTTTTAAACGCGTTATTTTTCCACTGGATGTTTAAAACGTTTTTAACAAAAAAAAACGGTTAAATTGAAAAAAAACGGTTTTTTTGTTTTTTTAAAAAAACATGTTTTTTTGACAACCCTGCTCAGAACCATGGAAAAATTGGGCTTTGGTCTCTCTAAGAGAGAACTTCTAGAGACGATAGGTCGAAGTTAACCGAATACTAGATGGCGCAGCATATCATATAACTCGATACAATTCTTAAGTGTTTTAAACGTTTTAAGCAGTGTTTTAAACGCGTTATTTTTCCACTGGATGTTTAAAACGTTTTTAACAAAAAAAACGGTTAAATTGAAAAAAAAACGGTTTGTTTGTTTTTTTAAAAAAACATGTTTTTTTGACAACCCTGCTCAGAACCATGGAAAAATTGGGCTTTGGTCTCTCTAAGAGAGAACTTCTAGAGACGATAGGTCGAAGTTAACCGAATACTAGATGGCGCAGCATATCATATAACTCGATACAATTCTTAAGTGTTTTAAACGTTTTAAACAGTGTTTTAAACGCGTTATTTTTCCACTGGATGTTTAAAACGTTTTAAACAAAAAAAACAGTTAAATTGAAAAAAAACGTTTTTTTTTGTATTTTTTTTAAATAACATGTTTTTCTAACAACCCTGCTCAGAACCATGGAAAAATTGGGGTTTGGTCTCTCCAAGAGAGAACTTCTAGAGACGATAGGTCGTAGTTAACCGAATACTAGATGGCGCAGCATATCATATAACTCGATACAATTCTTAAGTGTTTTAAACGTTTTAAACGCGTTATTTTTCCACTGGATGTTTAAAACGTTTTAAACAAAAAAAATGGTTGTTGAAAAAAAAACGTTTTTTTGTTTTTTTTAATAAAACATGTTTTTTTTAACAACCCTGCTCAGAACCATGGAAAAATTGGGATTTGGTCTCTCCAAGAGAGAACTTCTAGAGACGATAGGTCGAAGTTAACCGAATACTAGATGGCGCAGCATGTCATATAACTCGATACAATTCTTAAGTGTTTTAAACGTTTTAAACAGTGTTTTAAACACGTTATTTTTCCACTGGATAAAACGTTTTAAACAAAAAAAACAGTTAAATTGAAAAAAAACGTTTTTTGTTTTTTTTTTAAATAAAACATGTTTTTTAACAACCCTGATTGTAAGCCTCCAAAAAGTAATGTGTATATATATATATATATATATATATATATATATATATATATATATATATATATATATATATATATTAGCTTTGAAATTCTTTGCTATTCATATTTATTTTGTGAAAAGTAATCTTGGGTTTGTAGCATTTCATTACATAGAAATAAGCAAATAGACGAATAAGAAAGAAAACACACTTACCAGTGCTATGTCTGGACACGCATACGGAAATGAACCACTATTCATACGAAAACGAACCACTTAGAAGTTGTACAAGTTCTTTCACCTTTCTTGAGGATCTTCAGAGCAGTATACGATTTATTTCATTGATAATTCATACTTGAATTTAAATTACCAATACACCAACACTTGCAGTGACGTTTTATGACATTAGTTTTTGACGGAACTCATTCTTAGAATACACAAACCTAGTCTACTATTTATATTTGTTCTATTTGAACATATTATATATAAAAGCATTAGGCATACAGTGATCCAGAAGATGTTAAACTTTAAAATGCATAAAATCTTGTTGAACCTATTGAAAAACAACTACTTTTTCCAACTATATTCGTCTATTTGCTTATTTCTATGTAATGAAATGCTACAAACCCAAGATTACTTTTCACAAAATAAATATGAATAGCAAAGAATTTCAAAGCTAATAAATATATCCAGGGTGAAAATTGGATTTTTTTCGAGAATTTTCGAAGAAACAATTAATACATACAACCAACAAATGATTTTAGTTTTGACTAAGCAAGCAATTTCTGTATCACTCCCTCTTTGAATGCTTCAGAACTCTATTGTATATATAATTCAATATTTTCCCGCATATAGTTGGAAAAAGTAGTTGTTTTTCAATAGGTTCAACAAGATTTTATGCATTTTAAAGTTTAATATCTTCTGGATAACTGTATGCCTAATGCTTTTATATATAATATGTTCAAATAGAACAAATATAAATAGTAGACTAGGTTTGTGTATTCTAAGAATGAGTTCCGTCAAAAACTAATGTCATAAAACGTCACTGCAAGTGTTGGTGTATTGGTAATTTAAATTCAAGTATGAATTATCAATGAAATAAATCGTATACTGCTCTGAAGATCCTCAAGAAAGGTGAAAGAACTTGTACAACTTCTAAGTGGTTCGTTTTCGTATGTATAGTGGTTCATTTCCGTATGCGTGTCCAGACATAGCACTGGTAAGTGTGTTTTCTTTCTTATTCGTCTATTTGCTTATTTCTATGTAATGAAATGCTACAAACCCAAGATTACTTTTCACAAAAAAAAAAATATATGTATATATATATATATATATATATATATATATATATATATATATATATATATATATATATATATATATATATATATATAAATAAATATTGTTATGATTGTTATGGCTTGGCAGTTATGGTTATGGCAATTGGTGTTATTGTTTGGCGGTATTCCCCGGTTCGATTCCTGCCGAAGCCATTTTTTGTCCGTAAAAATCCATATTGGGCGTGTGTGAGAAAAATTCGCTGCAACACGTCGATTTTCGTTTTGTTTTTTCGACACGTGTACGGTTTTGGGAAAAAAATGTTTTTTTAAAAAGTTAAAATGAACATATCGACGTTCATTTTTTTCAAATGGAAACATATTTTTTACGGCTTCATCGGAAACAGCGTATTTTTATGTATACAGAACTTTTAGTACGTGTACTGTGCTGCACGCGATTTTTTTTTTAAATTGTTTAGCATCTTGTACTCTACCGCACAGGCGATGCGGAAATGATGCACGCATCATAAAAAACAAACGTTACGAGTTTTTAAATCCAATTTTCTCGGAAACCGTCGACCTAAGGAAAAAAGTCAAAATATGTCTTTTGTAGGCAATTTTCTAGGCTTCAAATTTGATAACCACTATTTTTTCGATAAGAGTAACCATCAACGAGATATTCGCGAAAAACTATGTGTCGTGACCTTTGACCCCCACCTAATATTTTAAAATCCACGCAAAAATCGCAAAAATCCAGATTTCCCCTAATTTTTCTACTGCGCAATGCTTCTATTAACCGTATTAATAAATTAATTCTCAAATTGTCTTTAAAATCTAAACTAATCTCACCTCTTTCACTTGAAACCAGGCATCCTTTGTACAGTAACGTATGTCCGCTGCAGTTATCATGTCGACGCCTGCTCCAACACAGGCCGAATGGACGGCGGCTATAACGGGTTTCTGACAAATTTCCAGAGACGTTATGCTATTCTGATATGAAACGATAAACTTATGTAAGATTTTCGCCTTCCGGGCCACATCCTCCTGCTCGGCTATCGTCGGCGCCAATTCCATGAGATCTCGAAAGTCTAAACCTACAAATATAATATTCTATTTAACGTAAGCTCTTGCTCGATCGATCATTGTACTTGTTCAACCGGAACTAGACCAGGCGTCAGGGTTTTCTTTTGTTATAAAAATTCCTAACGAAGCTTTTGTTTTTTCTATCGCTTCTTTTTATGTCTAGGAAAAAAAGGAACCGCACCAAATACACAGGAAAATGGTTCTCGGTGAAATTCTCTTCAACCGGGGGATTTCGGTCTTTTTTATGATGTTTTTGATGTCTGTTTGATGTTCGGATGTCACTTTTTTGATGTTGAAAAAAGTTACAAGCCAAAATAGTTTATATACTATGGTGTGTGTGTGTTTATATATATATATATATATATATATATATATATATATATATATATATATATATATATATATATATATATATATATATATATATATATATATATATATATATATATATATATATATATATATATATATATACATATCGTTCATTGGGAAGAAGAGTTAAATATCTTAAAAAAATACTTTTTCCAGTAGAGCGGTTTGAAACAGCCAATTTTCAAATTTTAATTTTATCATATTTACGTGTGTAAAGCTGAGAATCTGTTTGATGGTTCTGTATGAAGGATTTTGGATGTACTAAAAGCATTAACAGAGATTTTTTTCGTAAGAGCTCAGTTTTAGGAAAAAAAGTGAGATATAACCGTCTTGCCTAAATTTTTTTCTAAAAATTTTCTTAAAAACAAACGTGTTATTTTTAAAAGAGTGTCATATTAGACATTTTGGTTATAAAATGTAAAAGGCAACCATTATAACAAAATTATTTATTTTACCACATTCAATACAAACTTGAGGCTACTGACTTAAAAGTTTTTGAAAGAAAAAATTTTTGAATTCAAATAATTTTTTAATATAAACTTCATTTGGAAATAATTAATTTTCTAAATCAATTTTTTTATTTTTGAAAATTTTTAATTCAAATTTTTGTCATTTAATCAAATTTATTTTAAAATTTTTAATTCAAACCGGCACAACATTTATGCGCAGGTAAAATTAATTTTTAGATTCAAATTTTTATCAAAATTTTTTAATCCAATTTTTTTTCGAAATTTTTAAAAATAATTAATTTTCTAAATGAATTTTGATATTTTTGAAAAAAATTTTAAAAAATTTTCAATTCAAATTTTTTCAAAACGGCGCAACATTTATGCGCATTTTTCAAAATATTTTAATCCAAATTTGATTTCGAAATAATTGTTTAAATCAAATTTTTTGTTGATATTTTTGAAATATTTTTCAAAAATTTTTAATTCAAATTTTTGTCATTTAATCAAATTTATTTCAAAATTTTTAATTCAAATTTTTTTCAAACAGGCGCAACATTTATGCGCTGGTGAAATTAATTTTTAGATTCAAATTTTTCTCAAAATTTTTTAATCCATTTTTTTTTCGAAATTTTTAAAAATAATTAATTTTCTAAATCAATTTTTTTATTTTTGAAATATTTTTGCCAAAATTTTCAATTCAAATTTTTTTCAAAACGGCGCGACATTTATGCGCATTTTTCAAAATATTTTAATCCAAATTTGATTTCGAAATAATTGTTTAAATCAAATTTTTCATTAATATTTTTCAAAAATTTTTAATTCAAATTTTTGTCATTTAATCAACTATTTCAAAATTTTAGTTCAAATTTTTTTCAAACTTGCGCAACATTTATGCGCAGGTGAAATTAATTTTTAGATTCAAATTTTTCTCAATAATTTATAAGGTGAAATTAATTTTTAGATTCAAATTTTTTTAATCCATTTTTTTTTCGAAATTTTTAAAAATCTAATTATATACGTATTTAATAATTTTCAAAATATTTTAATCCAAATTTTATTTCGAAATAATTATTGAAATCAAATTTTTTGTTGATATTTTTTAAAATATTTTTTCAAAAATTTCTAATTCAAATTTTTGTCATTCAATTAAATTTATTTCAAAATTATTAATTCAAATTTTTTTCAAACCGGCGCAACATTTATGCGCAGGTGAAATTAATTTCTAATTCAAATTTTTCTCAAAATTTTTTTTATTCCATTTTTTTTTCGAAATGTTTAAAAATAATTAATTTTCTAAATCAATTTTTTATTTTTGAAATATTTTTTTTCCAAAATTATTTCGAAATAATTATTTAATTCAAATTTTTTGTTGATATTTTTGAAATATTTTTTCAAAAATTTTTAATTTAAAATTTTTACATTTAATCAAATTTATTTCACAATTTTTAATTAATTTTTTTTTCAAACCGGCGTAACATTTATACGAAGATGAAATTAATTTTTAGATTAAAATTTTTCTCAAAATTTTTTAATCCATTTTTTTTCGAAATTTTAAAAAATCTAATTATTTACGTATTTAATAATTTTCAAAATATTTTAATCCAAATTTTATTTCGAAACAATTATTTAAATCAATTTTTTTTGTTATTTTATTTATATTTTTATGTTTATTTAAAATATTTTTTCAAAAATTTTTAATTCAATTTTTTGTCATTCTATCAAATTTATTTCAAAATTTTTAAATAAAATATTTTTCAAGACGGCGCAACATTTTTGCGCAGGTGGAATTAATTTTTAGATTCAAATTTTTCTCAAAATTTTTAAATCCAATTTTTTTTCGAAATTTTTAAAAATCTAATTATTTACGTGTAGGTAGTATACAATAATTTTTAATAATTTTCAAAATATTTGAATCCAAATTTTATTTCGAAATAATTGTTTAAATCAAATTTTTTCTTGATATTTTTGAAATATTTTTTCAAAAATTTTTAATTCATTTTTTTTTTTAAAACGGCTCGACATTTATGCGCAGGTGGAATTGTTTTAAGATTAAAATTTTGCTCAAAATTTTTAATCCAAATTTTTTTCGAAATTTTTAAAAATAATTTTTTTACGTATACAATTATTTTTTAAAATTTTTGATTTCAAATAATTTTTAAAATATTTGAATCTAAAAAAAATGTGGTTTATGTTGTAAACCCAAAATAAAACCAATCAAATGAAATATGTAAAAAAATTGGAGCTAAATTTTCGTAAAAACTCAAGTAATAGCCAGGAACGCTTTGTTTTTTTAATTAGGGAGAGCAATTCCTCTTTTTTGCGTGTTTTATTTAAATTGTATTTCTTATGTCAACTTTTCGTCTTACCTATGGAAGAAGAAATGTATAACTGAGATGTAACCGTTTTCGTCAGAGCCAACTTGTTTACTCAAGGAGAATCAAAGAGTTACATCTGTTACCTGACACGTTATTTGAATTATTAATGCACAAAAACCAAAAATAAAAAAATTCGAGATGTAACCCTATTCTTCCAAATGAACGATATTATATATATATATATATATATATATATATATATATATATATATATATATATATATATATATATATATATATATATATATATATATATATATATATATATATATATATATATATATATATATATATATTTGAATTTTAAATTTCACTATACACTTATTTTTGATGTTTTCAAATTCTGAAGGAGAGTTTTGTTAGTTACGACAAATGTGCCTAACAAAGATTAATAGAAATGTTATCCTCTATTAGTGTCGTGCATCGTAAAAATTAAAGAGTACTAGTTATATCAAAGCAAACATTTATTCTATGAGACGTTTTAATACAATATTATTGAGATGATGTTATATCATAACTGTCATATAAAAACTGCCAAACGATTCATCATCTGCTTCAGGATGTATTGACACTGCCAAATGTAACCGATTACTAGGAATAATACCACTAAGTCTGCTTAATAAAGTGTCATTTCTTTCTTAGGTTGCACCGCGAACGATGGTTTTCTAAAATAACCTTAGTACATTGTTTCCTACATTGGAATCCACATGCTGGCTTCATCGAATGATTCATCCTTTTCTCTTCAATTTTAATCAAATACGAAATACTCTTCAACAAAAACAACAACCAACAAAAAACTCAATTAACAAAACAAATCAACAAAAAACTTGCATTAAACCGTAATTTTTAATTTTGTCGTTAACGCTGTTTCAATCTAATTATTTAGCTCTTACGCCTTTACGATGTCGCTTACGCCATTTTCGATGTCGCTTACGTCCTTTTCGATGTCGCTTACGTCCTTTTCGATGTCGCTTACGTCCTTTTCGATGTCGCTTACGTCCTTTTCGATCTCGCTTACGTCCTTTTCGACGTTACTTACGCTTTGAGAGTAATCTATTTTGTGAAATATAATACCGATTCTAATTAGCCAAAAAAATCATTTTCGTATAAAAGTGCAGATACGAGGTTTTGCAGGCCGACCGATGATACATTTGTTTGAGTACTTAACTATTTATTATCAACCAGTAAACTTAAAATCCTTTTTTTATTGAGTAAAATAATAGTTTTTTCAATAAAATGAGAATGAAAACAATATCTGTATGAGGGATAAAAATCGAATTAAATCGTGTTCTCGTTTTTTAACATTGCTGACTTTAAATGTGGCAATTTTATTAATCAGCTCTTTGTTTTTTGATGCTAGTTGTACCATTCGCGTAGCTCTACTACTATAAAACTTGCTCGAGGCCATATTCTAAAATATACAATATTTATATGAAATGTATTCATGCCTACCTACATGTATTATTCAAGACTACCACCCTTAGACACTATTTTTGACACGATTAGAAAATTAGAAACTTAAAAGTTGTTTAAACATTGTTAAACTAACACACAAATTTCATTTGATGAAAGAAAAAGCCGAATTGTCGAATTTGTATCATAGATATGTTAATTTTATCTATTTTTACAGACTATATTATACAATAGTAATAAATAATAAACACACTAATGTTTATTAAAAGCACGAAACAACCACCACAACAACTTTTAAACAATATAAAATCGCCTACAAATATCCAAGAATTACAACTGGTACTGCCGTATTTTGAGGTTAGGTTGTCTGCAAGTGTCAATACGTCAAAAGCCATCTCATAGGTATTCTTAAGGAGATTTGTCGTATTTACTATGATTTTAAGAAGTTTTGCCGTATGTACAAAGTGTTAAGGGCATTTGTTGTATCTACTGTGTAGATACGACACAAAGGCTTAACATGTTGTAGTGTGGACATTTTTTATTAACAACACGGCTACAATTGTACTTACGACATTTAAAACATGTAATTTTCTGGATGTTTTAGCAACATTTACGACTTTTGAACCTAACAAACCGACACATAAGCTTGTTGCGAAGTGATATGTCAAAAATCTCGAAATTCATTAAGATTGCAGTTACGACGTTTATCCTTAACAGGGCAGTACCGTTGGGATGATATTTTTAAAATTAAAATTTCTGATGTTTGAACTGCTCCATATGTTGTTGTTTTTAGACTTATCCTTCCTATGGGCGCCAGTTCTATGAACACTAATTTATAATTTGAGAAGGATCATTGAGAACATGAGTACCCTATCGTCTTAGAGGGGGGTCCAATTAGGTCTATGTAAATATTTTGCAAGATTAGAATTTTTTAAAATGAAGTTATTTTCCAAATAGTGAAAGAATCTATGATACTACCATATTTTGTTAAATCAATTGAATTTTAAATTGTCCCAAATTATGGGATTTAAATTGTTCCCTGAAAAGTTTCAAAATAATAATAAGAAAGAAAAAGTAATTTAAATATGACTATTTTTATTGTCGTGCTCATTCAAATAAATAAACAAATTCTGAAACTTATAAATACCCTACGCAAAGCTACGTAACTTATTCTACTTATAAATTGTATGTTAATCCTTTTAATTTGCGATGCACAAACACTTAGCACTAGTTTCCACGACACTGGTTGTTGATGCTGAAGAGCTGATGCTGGGCTCTGGTGGTGTCATCTATCGGACGCAGTCGTACTATCTCTGGAACGCTGCTACTACTGGCCGTGCTTTCTCGTGAACGCTGCTACGATTGCCGGAAACCTATTGTAGTATATCTTTACCCTCAAACTGTGGATCGTCAAATTCTGCACTCTTACTGCTTCTTTATACTTGGAACTTCTTAGAATTTGACTTCCGTTTCCTTATACTGCTTACCAAAGTATTCTACAGGCTGGGGACGCTACCAAACCTCCACTTCTCACGTCTTAATTTCGACGAAAACTAATATGCAGTTACTTCTGCTTTAAAACCTTTGCCACTGGTGTTCCACTTATATTTCACTATTTTAATTATTTTTCTTACGTTTAACTATTAAATTTAACAAGATTTTATAAAAATTATTAGCGGAGCTGTTCTCTCCTTGAACACTATGGCTGAACTCCCTTGCATTGTTATATGTAACCACGGGTATGCCGTATAGAAAAACAACTGCACTTCCTGGTTACCATTTTCTTTCTTATTGTTATGCAATCTCGCCAATCAGATTAATGCCTATTTTTTATATAATTATTTAATTTTACGTATAACTCTTACAATTTGAACTTCACTTGATTTAATTTTGAATTCTAAACATTATACTATAATCAGATTCATTATTTGTCTTGTAACTTCAGTGTTTAATTTAGGCGTCATATCGACATTGCATTTTGCTTCTAGGCTATATAATCCCGAAACCCATAGCTAAACAAATACAATAATTAGCCTTTCATTTGATTGGCCAGATTATACAACAACAATAAAGCCAGAACTTAGTATCTAAGCAAGTTCAACTGTTTAATTTGGTAGTACATCCGTGGTTACCAGTAGTTATGTTTAAAACAAACTGTTTTAAACGTTTTAAACAAAGGAAGTGGTTTTAAACACTTACGTTTAAAACGTTGTTTTAAACAGGTTGTTTTAAACGTTGATTTTTCCGCAGTCTTTAGTCTTTACTGTTGCTTGGGTTGTGTTTGTGACTTTCTGTGTAATGAATCAGGGTGGTTATGTTTAAAACAAAAATGATTAAAACAAACTGTTTTAAACGTTTTAAACAAACGAAGTAGTTTTAAACACTTACGTTTAAAACGTTGTTTTAAACAGGTTGTTTTGAACGTTGATTTTTTCCGCAGTCTTTAGTCTTTACTGTTGTTTGGGTTGTGTTTGTGACTTTCTGTGTAATGAATCAGGGTGGTATGTTTAAAACAAAAATGATTAAAACAAACTGTTTTAAACGTTTTAAACAAACGAAGTAGTTTTAAACACTTACGTTTAAAACGTTGTTTTAAACAGGTTGTTTTAAACGTTGGTTTTTCCGCAGTCTTTAGTCTTTACTGTTGCTTGGGTTGTGTGTGTGACTTTCTGTGTAATGAATCAGGGTGGTTATGTTTAAAACAAAAATGATTAAAACAAACTGTTTTAAACGTTTTAAACAAAGGAAGTGGTTTTAAACACTTACGTTTAAAACGTTGTTTTAAACAGGTTGTTTTAAACGTTGATTTTTCCGCAGTCTTTAGTCTTTACTGTTGCTTGGGTTGTGTTTGTGACTTTCTGTGTAATGAATCAGGGTGGTTATGTTTAAAACAAAAATGATTAAAACAAACTGTTTTAAACGTTTTAAACAAACGAAGTAGTTTTAAACACTTACGTATAAAACGTTGTTTTAAACAGGTTGTTTTGAACGTTGATTTTTTCCGCAGTCTTTAGTCTTTACTGTTGTTTGGGTTGTGTTTCTTTGTTTTTTTAAAATAAAACATGTTTTTTTAACAACCCTGCTCAGAACCATGGAAAAATTGGGATTTGGTATCTCTAAGAGAGAACTTCTAGAGATGATAGGTTGAAGTTAACCGAATACTAGATGGCGCAGCATATCATATAACTCGATACAATTCTTAAGTGTTTTAAACGGTTTAAACAGTGTTTTAAACGCGTTATTTTTCCACTGGATGTTTAAAACGTTTTAAACAAAAAAACAGTTAAATTGAAAAAAAAACGGTTTTTTTGTTTTTTTTAATAAAACATGTTTTTTTGACAACCCTGCTCAGAACCATGGAAAAATTGGGATTTGGTCTCTCTAAGAGAGAACTTCTAGAGATGATAGGTCGAAGTTAACCGAATACTAGATGGCGCAGCATATCATATAACTCGTACAATTCTTAAGTGTTTTAAACGTTTTAAACATTGTTTTAAACGCGTTATTTTTCCACTGGACGTTTAAAACGTTTAAAAAAAAACAGTTAAATTGAAAAAAAAACGTTTTTTTGTTTTTTTTAAATAAAACATGTTTTTTTGACAACCCTGCTCAGAACCATGGAAAAATTGGGATTTGGTCTCTCTAAGAGAGAACTTCTAGAGATGATAGGTCGAAGTTAACCGAATACTAGATGGCGCAGCATATCATATAACTCGATACAATTCTTAAGTGTTTTAAACGTTTTAAACGCTTTATTTTTCCACTGGATGTTTAAAACGTTTTAGACAAAAAATTTGGTCTCTCTAAGAGAGAACTTCTAGAGACGATAGGTCGAAGTTAACCGAATACTAGATAGCGCAGCATATCATATAACTCTATACAATCCTTAAGTGTTTTAAACGTTTTAACCCGTGTTTTAAACGTTTTATTTTTCCACTGGATGTTTAAAACGTTTTAAACGAAAAAACAGTTAAATTGAAAAAAAAGTTTTTTTTGTTTTTTTTTAAAATAAAACATGTTTTTTAACAACCCTGGTGGTTACTGATAATAAAGCAGGAGAGTTCATCTATAGCGTTCGAAGCGTAAAGAGCTCCCAAGTTTCGATTTATCATATTGTACAAATTTAATAGTTATAACTTAAATTCATGTAACTTAAATTCAATATAATAGTGCAACGTCAGTGGAACTCCAAAGGGAAACGTTTTAAAGTTACTTTTAACCACGGTATTAAGTGATTTTTGTCGAAAATACGACATAACAAGTGTTGCGTCTCCAGGCAGCATTACTGGGATATAGACGAGTGTGGGAAACAGACCGAGAAATGGAGTTTTAAATTAGAAGAGCAGCGAGTAAAGAATCTGAAGACTTTCAATTTGATCAGATCCAGATCAGAATAAATCAACAAGCATATCACCGCAATTGTCATAGTGGCAGTCATACTTCCATTTGTAGAAAATAAAATTAGTCCTATACAATTTGTTTTATTATTCTTATCTCAAACTTTTCAGGAGATAATTTAAAATATATAATTAATAAATATTCTTAAATTTCAATCTCTTTGACAAAACAAAGTAATAAGTATCATAGATCCATTGACCATTTTAAAACAATTTCAAATTAAAATATTATAAAATAAATAGAGGCCTAATTGAACCTCCTCTTATTGACCATAGAGGACTCGTGCTTATCAGTGAACCTTCTCCAACCATAAATAAGTGTTCATAGAACTGGCGCCCATGGGAAGCCTATGGAGCTGTTAGGGAAGAGAGAAAGTAAGTATCCTGGAATCTTATCAGGTGTTTTTTCGCTGTGTAGTCACTGTACGTATCTCAATGATCAAATCCTTAAAACAATACTTTTAATCCAATTTAATTAAATTTAATTTAATTAATTTAATTTAATTAATATTAATTTAATATTTAATTAATTTGAATCATTAGTTCATTGCTTATCCTATTTCTCTTTCCAAACTGCCTTTTTCTTGAAATAATATTTTCCTCCTTGGTTTCCGCCCTTTTTGTTTTCCTGATCTCTTGACTTCTTTTTATAATAAAGTCTATGCCATGCACTTTCCCTACTTTAGTTATCGAGTTTAGCATCCTTACATTCACATTGTCTACTATTATACTATCATTTTGGCTTGTAACTTTTGACCCCGGAATTTTCAGACCGAAGTTGCAACTTCACACACATCAAAAAAGCGATCGAATTCCCCCGGTTCAAAACAATTTCACCGAGAGCCATTTTCCCATGTATTGGGTGCAGGGTCCTTGGAAAATGCCCCCTTCAGATAGTTTTTTTTAAATATCTCCGAAAATATCAATAACAGGACAAAAAAAATGAGGAACAGAAATTAATTCTACATAAAAAGGGCTCTACATTTTTTTCAATTGGTGTAACAGTTTGAAGATAATTTCTGCTAATTTAACATTAGGCCGTAACAGAATGCTTGGACTGTATGTATTTGTTGACTACCTATTAAAATATAGAAAAAAAACTATTCGCATTAAACTTTGTATGGCTGAGAATGCCGCCCATTAAAAAATTATAGAAATTATATTACCCGCAGTAAATAGTTTTCCCGCCGCTGCTAGCACAATCACTCTGCAATCTTCATTATCATTCAATTCCTGAAAACATTTTCCGATTTCCCTAAAAACAAACAAACATATTATCAAGCTTATAAGAGCATATCATGGTCAATGAAGACAACAATATAGAATACCTAAAACCTAAAGGATAGGTATTCAAAATGTCTCGTCATCTTATTTTTTTCCGCAAAAATTTTTCGTAACATTTACAGAAACATATCTCAGCGGGACCTCCGTGAAGTAGAGGCCGGGAAAATCAAAAATATGACGACAATGACGTCACACAACCCGACTGGTGATTTTACACCATCATTCCATACATATTTCTCGATATGGTAGGATAGAGATATACGGAATGTGTAAGTTAGATAGAGAAGTAAGATCGGACGTGAATTCCATGAATCCCGCATACAACAGTGTGGTTAGTTAAGGCGTCGTCCGATCGCAATTTTTCCTTAGTAAAAAGCCATATTTCAAAGTTGTAATCCAGTTAAAATAACAATTGAATGTGCGAGACTCCCCAAATGTATTTAGTTCTTGGTGTAAAATGTATAGTTCAAATGTATTCTTCTCGAAAGAAGAATAAATAAGGCCTACATATCATACGAGCAGTGTCGCAGGACAGTAGGGAAAACCTGGGGAATGAAACCCAGGGTGGTCCTGTGGATTTACACTGCTATCATAAGACCAATGTTGGCCTATGGAGCTGTTGTCTGGTGGCCCAAGAGTCAACAAATAACAGCAAAACTCAAGCTAGGCCAGGTACAAAGAGTTGCCATCTGAGCATAACCGGAGCCATGCGAACAACACCAACGAGAGCAATGGAGATAATGCTGTGTCTTCCACCACTAGACCTACATCTAGAAGAAGTGGCTCTGACTACCATGACTCGCCTTAAATCTGTTGGCATACTACCAAATGCAAGCTGTGGCCAAACCAGAAGCCGCCTGTGGACTGAGGCTGTCAGAAAGATACCCCTTTTACAGGCATGTGCAGATGGTATTCCGCCTGGGCTTGTCTTTGATAAACCTTACACCATACATACTACTGGTGAAGACGAGGCCGGCGTTGAAGGTGTAAACTATGTCTTCACGGACGGATCAAAGAAAAAGGATGGAGCAGGCTGTGGTATATATTCCAGGAATCTGCGACTCCGATGCAGCTGGACTATGGATAAAAATGCCAGTGTAGTACAAACAGAACTCGCTGGTATAACCATAGCCGCACAAGAGATTGCTCGCAGAGAAATAACGGGCAAGACAATAAGAATCTGCACAGATAGGAGACAATCACTACTGGCCCTGAAAAATTATAAAATAACTAAAGGATCAACATGGGAATGTCACCAAGCACTTGTGAGAGCATGTCAGATGAATAACATCTGCCTGTGCTGGGTCAAAGGACACTCACAATGCAACGGCAATATAGAAGCTGACAAACTGGCCAAGAAGGCAGCCAACCTGAGTATCCTTGGGCCTGGTCCTTCAAGTACGCTACCAGTTGCAGCGAAACTCCAATTAATAAAGGAAAACACCCACATAAAATTTAAGACGTTATGGGATGAAACAAGTAGCTGTCAGCTGGCCAGAAATCTCTTGAGATATCCCAGCGAAGAGACGGTGAGGAACTATCTGGCAATATCCAGGGGTAAACTGCGATTTGTTACAGGAATCCTAACCGGACACTGCCGGGTAAGGAAACACCTCTATAACATGAGACAAAGTGACACACCCATCTGCAGAGGATGTGAACAAGAAGATGAAACGATCGAGCATGTACTTTGCGAATGTCCCGCCGTGTCATCGACCAGATAATCCATATTGGGGGAACGTTGGCCTTTTATGGCCAATTTGAGGGAAATGCCCCTGGGCAACATCATCACCTTTTGTACAACATTGGGCTGGTCGATGACCTAGGGAGACATTTCCCTCACGGAGGAAGCACAAGGGGCCTAATGGGGCCTAAGTGCAGCGGATCTCGATCCGCATTCCGGACATATTCCAGATTCCATTAGTTCTTGGTGACAATTCGTAAAATCAGTAAAATCGACACTGGAAGGTGTTTTGTTTTTGTTGTGTGGCGTGTCTTCTTATCTGTCAAATGACCAATAGTTTTCTGTAAATAACTCGTTAACGGTGAATTTGGCTGGAAAATGTATAATATACTTTTTTGAAGAGAGTTAAAAAACACACATTTTACTCTTTTATTTGTTACAATAGGATAAATAATAAAAAAGTTATGCCGCAAATTTTAATTTCTCGGATTTTTCCGTTAAGTCACTAATACTGCGTTTCCAACAGTTGCAAACAACATTTTACGATGTTCTACTATTCAAGGATGGTTTACTAAGAATTAGGTTCCCTCGTGACCCCCTAGCCACGATCTCACAAATAAAACTGTTTTTGTTATTTATGGAATAGTTATATTGGGGATTTTGGGAGCATGCCCCCTCTCCTACGGCGTGGCAATAAATTTGGCATAAGGAGTAACATTCCTCACGCCAATTCACATCTGTTAAAAAAATATCCGTGAGGTTCATATCTCAGTTACTGAGTTATGTGGAATAAATAGTTATATTGGGGATTTTGGGAGCATGCCCCTTCTCCTACGGCGTGGCAATGAATTTGGCATAAGGAGTAACATTCCTCTCGCCAATTCACATCTGTCAAAAAATATCAGTGAGGGTACATGTCTCCTACATAGTTCCTACATAGCAACACCAACAACCTATCATGAAATATGTTAATTTTACACTGCATTCTTATACGCAGAAGTGTTTTATTGTTTTTGATGGGTATGACACTGACATTACATCTACAAAAGACGATCTCAGGGAAGTGTACAAGTGTCAGTAACTCCAGATTCAACTGTAGCCGTTTCCCAAGCAGACTTTTGGAAAAATAATAAAAACAATCAGGGGTTTTACTAAGATCTTAAAGGGATATTTACTGAAGGCAGAATTCGTAGCTCAGCAAGCCCAAAGATATGCTGATTTTGACATAGTTCTAACAGTAGTTATAACCAGAGTGAATTTTATGATACTATTACAGTTGTTTCTGAAGATACTGATGTCGCTGTTTTATTGTTACACCATACGAAAACATCCAACATTTATTTAATGAGACCTGGAAAAGGCGCTATAAAAATGTCTGTCTCGCTATGAAAATTGTTCAATTGCTCATTCGTCTTCACTCACGCAATATTGTAGTAGAAACAAATAAATTTATAATATTCAAGTTTTTTTTAAAACATTCTTGTAAATTAAGAATATTATTGGCGCAGTCGGCAGGATTCATACCTGAACACAAAATTCACTTCATTTATTATTCCTAATAAATAACAGTACATAACCAACCACACCATGTCAGAAATCAACTATACTCTAGTAAGATTAATTATTGAAACAATCCCAGTCTACGATGGAAACAAAGACCTTGTAGTGCCATAACGGCCACACGTGCTCTCAATATCTTATTTGTTATTGTATATAAAGTAAAACTAGTTCACGCGGTGTAAACATACCCAGTAAAATTGCCAGCTAAGACATTTTTCGGATCAAGGCCGACTTCATACAATTAGTGTAAATACCTAAGTACCGACCTAGTCAACATTATACAAGGTGTCCAGAAAGGGTATCAGCACTTTGTTAATCCGTTTACGGTCGGACGTGGTGGGGATGGTGCCGGAGTGGGGCATCGAACTGTAAAGCGAGTGAAGGAATTTCAGTTGCAATGGAAGCGTTTACCGGAGAGCAACGCGCTTTCTGCGTACGAGCATTTTACCAGAACAATAACTCTATGGTGTCAGCTCGTCGTCTATATCGCGCCCATTACCATTTGCGAAACATTAATTTAGCACCGAGCCCCGATAGCATTAGAAAATGGATAAAAATGTTTGAAGCTACTGGATCTACAGTGAAAATACACAATACAGGGCGCCCACGAGTCGTAAGAAGTGCAGAAACCATCGAACGGGTACGGCAGTCAGTCACAGAAAATCCAACACAATCTGTACGGAAACGAGGTCAGGTACTGAGGGTCAAACGATCCTCTTTACACGACATTTTAAAAAAAGATTTGCACCTCCATGCTTTTAAAATACAGTTGGTCCAAGAATTGAAAGCGACGGATTACATTTCACGGCTAATTTTTGCTAACCATGTGATGGAAATGTTTGAGAGTTTCGATAACATTTTATTTAGCGACGAGGCAAATTTTCATCTCAACGGTCATGTAAACAAACAAAATTGCCGATTCTGGTCTGCCGAAAATCCTCGAAGGAAGCATGAACGACTCCACAGCCCCAAAGTCGTCGTATGGGCTGCAATGTCTGCTAGCGGTATAATCGGTCCGTACTTTTTTGAAGATCGAAATGGACGCCCACTTACAGTTAATACCGAACGATATTGTGCAATGTTACGAGGTTTTCTTGCGCCATCCCTATAAGAATTAATTATACGCATTAATTTATAATAAGCAATTAATAATAAGCATTAATTTACGGACTTGGTTTCAGCAGGATGGCGCCACTTGCCATACGTCAAATGGACCACGTTATGCATGACTTGACCAACCACCAAATTTATATTATTGAGAAAATGAGAATTAGTTTACTTGCTTCGTAAAACTAACCATTTATGATTAATTGTTACCTTTTTTTATAATAAAATGCAGTACAAGATTATATATGTCACAATAAAAAACTCGAGGTTTGATTTCAAATAAAAAAAATTTTTTTCGCAAAAATGTCGCTTGGTCATGTTATGCTTTGTGGGAGAGGTAAGAAATTTTTATTTCGCATACTATGACCATAAGCCAAAATTGCCTTTTGGTCATATTATGCTAAACTACATAATTAGGCTTCACAAATCTTTATTATTGATTTTGGAAAATTTTCAAAATAAACATTAAAAATCACAAATAACTAGGTATTTAAATGAAAATACATATTAGGAAATATTTTGTTCCAAGTCAAAATCAAGTTCCTTATTGAAACCATCTATATCTTCTTCAATATCTGGATCGCCGATCAAATTTTTGTAAAAATTTCATCGGGGATGAAGGTCAGGAAGATCATCGGGGATGAAGGTCATTAAACTCTTTAAATCCAAGTTTTCCGCGATGGGTTTTCCATTAGGCCAAAGTGTGTCTAACTTGTGACATCTTGTAACAAAATTATTACTTTTTGATGGTCTACCAATTTTTTTTTCTAAATTAATTTCCTGAGCATTTGAACAATCAAAACTTGTTTTTACAAAAATGCTAAATGGATGTTCATCTCGAAGTTCAATTTCTCTGAAATGCAACCAATTTATTTTCTTCTTTTACACATCTATTTTACTATTCACAATAGATTTTTCTAATACTGTTGTACTATAAAAATCACTTCTTTCCATTTTGTGAACTATGAGGGGATTCTTTCTTCTACAAGATCTCATTACATTGATGTAATAATCGGGAGAGTATATCCTTTGTTGTAATTTTAAGGCGCATTCTATATCACCAAAATCGGTATCATTAGGTAAAAAGCTATGTCCCGATACCAAAAAACGCATAGCAATTTTTGTGCAACACTTTTTGAGCAACACAGCTTTCAACATCAAAACAATTTTTATATTTCTGTTTTGACCTCCGCAACTATCAGACCAGAGGATTAGGTGTCTACATTCAACTAAATCCTCATCCTGCATTATGTGTTTATATAAACAAGACTTCTTGGGCTCCTGGACCCGCTTCCCCCTCTAACCATACGTAGCAATGGCCCTTGTTCTTTTTTGCACTATGTACACCTGCATTATACAACCAAAGTTGACGTTTATAGAAAACAATATTCGTGGGTATTCGCGGCAGGGGAAGTTTTTTCTAGGTCGAAACATAGAACCTTCAGATCCTTATCTTCTTGAGCTTTCTTTCTATCTGCCTTCCATAAAGACCTTGCTTCGTATGCTAATTTTAGGTGATTGTTCTTTTCATTAGTGAACTTCTTTTGTTCCTCTAATGTTGCGGTACTTTTTAAAATTTCTAATCGGTCGCAGGTGTTACACGTGTCTTTTTTTAATGGCTTTCTCCTTAAGTTAAAATGGGTAAGGAAAATATTCTTATATTTAGAAAAAGACACTGGTCTCCTGTTTATATAAATTGTACATGACAGGCAATGTGGTATCAGATCGCAAATACAGGGCATCAGTTTTTTCTCGGGAATAGTGCGATTTATATTTCGGAAATTTTTCAATATGATCAACTACTTTTTGTAACCTATCATCTGATATTTTGTTTCTTCCTCCTCCTATACCACGGCAGTCTTTTACCCCTTCTGGTCTTTTTAAAGTTTTCAACGCCAAATTCACCTTTCCACTGGATATTCTAAATATTTGAAGAAAGAATGGCTTGCAGACTATAATCCCATTTATTTTATATTGTCTTGTAGAGCTTCTTTTTTGTGAACCTTTAACTCGTTTTCTCTTTATAGGGCATTAATTTACCATTGCACAGATTAGAGCTCTTTGGGCATCATGTGACGTAACTTAATAACGTAATAAAATCTTTCAAATTCTTCTTTTACTTTCTCCTCGCCAATTCGAGAAAAACATTCACAACGACACAAATATTGCCTAAATTCTTTCTTCTCCTTTATATTTCCTTTCTGAGTAAAGTATGTCTTATTTTGAATACAGCGAAGTTTCCTTATTTCTCGATTTTGAGCTGGAAACTTTATCTTCCTCCCTTTTTTAGGGCGACCGATAGGACTTTCGGTAATTTCCTCATCAACATAGCCCTCTAGCTCCAATAAGTCCACAGAAACTTCATCAAAATTACCATTGGACTCCCTATTTTCTTGTATGTTGGAATTATTAAAAATTTCTTCCCCAAAAACATTTTCTTTATTATTGTTATAACCCAAAACTACACATTCCCCATATCTGTTATATTATGTGAAATATTTGCGTTAAAACCCTCAGAAAACTTCTTGATACCACCATCTGTATAATCTTGACCCACATAACATGCACCCTCTAACTGCGCCTCTGTAATATCATTATCAAATAAATTGTCTTCAAACTCATTAATATTATTAAGCTCTAAACTTGGTTTTAAAACATCAATAGCTTCAACGATGTTTTCATCAAAACAGATTGGTGCCATGTTAGTTAAAGTAGAACAACTTCTGTATGGCATATTCTCATTTTTATTTACATCTAAAACTGGCACAGCATTTGGAGCACCCATTAGGATGTTATTGTTTGGTATTGCTTCAAAAACTTCATTCTAACACCAAAAATGTATAATATAAGTAAATTGTATTTTATAAATTTAACATGAACTTACTTCTGAATTTTTCTCCATAGCTAGCCTCAAAATTAAATCAGCCCTGGTAGTATTTTTTATACAACTGACTCTCTCCATTATTTATAACTTTTATCACTAGATATCACATTCAGTATGTCGTTGGCACGGTAATAGCTGCTATGTGAATTTTTTCACTTTTTAGATTAACACGGTTCTGTAATCGCTGCAATGTGTTCTATAAACTGAAATAAATGCTATGTTGAAAGAATAAACAGAAATTTATAAAATTTGATTTGTAATATCTGGCATGTATTTATATGGCAGAGAAATATCTGCTATGTGTGAGTTATACACATGGCAGTTATTGCATGTTAATATTAATATACTCCCCCCCTCTAACTCTTGCACATAGCAGATATTGACCTAACCACGGACCTAATATACTACGTAATGAACCACAGTGAATCCAGTGTTGTGATAATAATAATTAATTATATTATTAATAATAATGTGCTCTCGTGGTGAAAAATTAATGGTGCAACTGGTTCAGATGACTGAAAACAAGTATGGTATGTATGGTATCCATCACCAGATAAAATGAGACTAGTTATATAGAGAATGGAAATGAAAATAGCTAAATAGAGACTGAAAAAGAAAGAGAAAAAGACGATGAAGGTAGCATTCGGGAAGAGCATAATGGTGGGTTATTGGAAATACGTGGAAATGAGACTGTTAACGCAGAAAATGGAGGAGACAACTTAAAAGAAACTACAAGAAACTTAAGCGAATTTAGTGAGAATGAATTAAATCGAATTAAATGAAAACAAAAAAAAGACCGAAAAATTTTAGGGAAATATCAAAGTTGAAAAGGCCTCGAGGAAAACAATACGCCGGATATACACGATAATCTACTGGTAAAGTGAAACAAAACCAGATTCGGAAAAAAGGGCAGTAAAAAGCAGATGCCATCACATCTAATAAAGTAACGAGTAGAACATTTATGTGTTCTTCTGTGACAGAACAAAACCGTGAAAGGTTGTTTAAATTCTTCTGGGATTTGCCTAATTGGGATGCTAGAAAGGCTTATATCAAAGGACTGGTTACTTCAAGAAAACCCCAACGAAGAAGAAAAACTACTGGTGAAGTATTAGCAAAAAAGAAAGAAAGTCATGATTGTCATTCCTCTAGAAAATGGAGAACGGGTATGTAAAACAATGCTCCTAAATACACTGGATCTTTGCAGGGATACCTTCTTACGTTGGTGTAAAAATGCATTGACGGATAACACTAACATAAGTGAAAAAGAAAATAACGAGGTAACAGATCGATTGCGTACAGTTAAATTTAGGAATAATATGAAAAATAAAGATAGTGCACGAGAATGGCTGGAGCAGTTACTCAAAGTTACCAGTCACTACTGTCGCAGTTACTACGCAGTTACGCAGTTTAGGAGAAGGAAACATTGCAATACATAAGCCTAGAAAAGACCAGTGTGATACCTGTTGCGGATGGAAATCTGGTAATGTTTCAGAACAGTTATATTCTGAACACGTTGAAAAAAAAGGAAGCTGCTAAAGCTGCAAATCCACAATTTCACTGTTTATTCTCTTAATGACGGAAATGTGGATTTATACGTTTGGCATGAGAGTAACGGCGGTGTGACTTCAAATGAGTTTACAAGTTGTATTGTAGATTATATCAGAGCAACTACTCAAGACAGAAATTATGCACATGTAGTACTAATTTTTGTTGGCTCTGGTTATCAGAATCGTAACAAAGTATTGTCTAGTGCCTTGTTAAATCTCGCTCAGCAGTTGCAAATTATAATAGAACAGTTGATATTGGAACGTGGTCATAAGTAGAGTGTAAATGAGAGTTCTGGATCAGACCCCCCCACCACTTTTCTCCCACCACCAATCCCACCCACTCCTTACCCCTACCAATCCCACTTTCTATTGGTCACCCCACCACTGAATCCAGCATCCTATTGGTTACCCCACTTACACATCACCCACTCCTTTCTGTTTTCAACAAATCAAGGTATGGAGAGTTCTAGATCACCTTCCCATACCATAATTTCCCACCCGCTATTCAAACTTTCGAGGTTTCTGAATATTTCAGCCACAGCAGTCAAACAAGAGCAATGGCAATCCTAGTGTAGTAGTCCATATGGAAGCTACCAAAACAATAATAACACTGATATAGCGTGCATATTAGTGCAAATGGATATCAAGCGAAATATTGAATCTGTCATTAAGAAGATAGTAAACTTTTGGTTTGATAGTACATCACCAGCTACTAATATGACACTACAAGTAGAAGAAGAATCCGCTCCTACAAATATGCTTTATATTGCTATGATGGTTGATTTAAATCGTCAAAACAATCCCGAGCGGACAAAGAAACGTGTATACGCAAAGGATGCATTGGCTAAAACTCTTGAAGAATTAATGAAACAACGTTCTCCTATAGAATTATATACGGATTATCACCCTCAAGGTATTTTGAGAGATATCACGGATCAATTCGACCTTTCAGGAATAGCAGAATATACGGTACCGTCCATACTATGACTATAACAAAATACCCATACCAAAAAGTTATAGTGCACAGCAGATGGGGTGAATTAAAAGTATTATAATATCTTATATGAGTACGTCGTAATAAAAATAATGTTTCTACATTTTGTATTCTTATTCCATCTATTTACAAATCATTTGAAGTAAAACAAAATATGATGGCGCTTGAACCGTTGCGCCATCATATGTCCACTTGCAGCGCTTTGGTGAGCGACGGTTAGCGGGGAGATGTGACAAGTGTATATATATAAGAAGGTGCATACATATTTTATTATCAGTATCAATCAGGATGACATTAATAACTTTTATTTTATTAGTAATCATACATCAAGTTTTTAGTGTATCAAATGAAGAATCCGTTGCATATTTAGAAAAATATGGATACCTAAATATCAGTGAATCTTCTATTACACAACTGAATGAGGCAATAGCTGATTTCCAAGAATTTTATAACCTTCCTAGTGATGGACAGTTAAACAATGAAACTATGGAACTGTTTAAAAAACCGCGATGTGGTGTTTCAGACAACCCCCACTCCTACACAGTTCGCACTGCATGGAAGAAAAAACTCTTAAAATGGTATTTTCCATTAGCCAAAGGAAATTCAAAAGAAATAGCTAAACGTGTATTTGAAACTTGGGCAAATGTTTCAAATTTACATTTTGAATATTCTATTACCAGTCCAGATATTCTAATTTCTTTTTCACCCACCAATCATTCAAACCATGCTAAGTGTGCAAAAGGGAACTGCTCATACCCGTTCGATGGAAGGGTGGTGACACTAGCGCACGCTTCATTCCCTGAACGTAATGAGCAATGTCTTGAAGTTCACTTGGACAACAGTGAAAACTGGTTTTATGGAAGTGTATCACCTACGAATGGTATAGATCTCTTTAAAGTATTACTTCATGAAGTAGGACACACTTTAGGACTAGATCATAGCAAAGATATTTCATCAGTAATGTATCCATTTTATGCTGATGATGTACATACTTTACGACCAGATGATGGAGCCGGATTCAGTCCATTCCTCATTAGAGGCACATTTTAAGCCACCAATGTTTGCCCCCAGTGACTACATTGTCAGAATGAGGCAAGCTAGACTTCAGCACCCTTATAACGTCCACAATATTGACTTTACATTATGGTAAGTATTAGGCCAAATCGAATAAATAATACCCCTTCGGGGTATACTTAGGGTGACCATATGTACTTTTTTTATTAGGACAGTACTTTCTTTTCAAACACTGTCCTACTGTCTTTGAAGGTTTATTTAGTACGCCTAAATGTACTTTTTTTTAAAGATACACAAAAGTATGTCCTACTTCTTGTTTCAATAAAGAAACAAAATAATTAAACTGTTTTTGGTGTATATAGATTTGGTTTAACCCACTGTGCAGCCAGCCAATGATCGCCTTGCTGTAAGACAGCACGCAACGACGCGGTGCACGTAATCAAGCGTGCCGATACGTTTATGTCGCTGTTTTA
Organism: Tetropium fuscum; assembly: GCA_964058915.1. Lineage (NCBI taxonomy): Eukaryota > Metazoa > Arthropoda > Insecta > Coleoptera > Cerambycidae > Tetropium > Tetropium fuscum. The sequence continues at coordinate 120,701 of CAXKVY010018518.1, read as the reverse complement.
TTTTACCGCAGTTCGAACGCTATTTGACCAGCCGCAACGAATTCTTAGCATCTCGTTTGTTTACGTCTGCATTCGCTGTCGACTAGTCTTGATTTAGCGATTTAGCTGAGCGTCTGGCGATTTCCTTGTATTTTTTCGTGTTCCGTGTGGAAGAGGTACATATTCTTATCTCAACATGTCACCGCCTCGAAGAAAATGCCCTTTTAACTCCGAACTGCAGGCAGAGTATCCATTTATGAAAGTAAAATCAGATGTTTCACCGCATGTTGTGTATTGCGAAATTTGCCGAAGTGATGTTGATATTTCTAACAGTGGTCAGTGGCAAAGATGAAGTTGAACAGCAGAAAATTGGAAACCTTACTTAAAACTAAAAACTTCAGCTCGGAAAACATGTTGATTGCTGCCAAGGAAGGTACGTTTGCTTATCATACAATTAGGCATTTGCAAAGTTTCAGATCATTAGACTGTACGTCCAAACTGATAGTAAATATGTTTGAGCCTAAATTTGCAGCAGCTCGAACCAAAACTGACGCCATTGTGAAAAATGTTTTTGCTCAAGAATCTCAGTCTAGATTAAAGATTGATCTACAAAAAGCAAATTTTGTTAGCATCACGATCGATTCGTCAAATCATAAGGAAATTAAAGTTGTGCCCTTAATGGTAAGGTACTTTGATTATGAAAAGGGTATCCAAGTGAAATTACTTCAGTTGCGCGACTTACCTGGTGAAACATCAGAGCAGTTAAATGACTATGTGGTTAGTGCTTTGAATAACCAGAATTTACTTGACAAATGTATTGGATTGTCTGCTGATAATACGAATACAAATTTTGGCGGAATGAGAAGAAAGGGGGTGAACAATCTATTTCACAAATTAAATGCTTCTCGTGGCAAACCCTTGCTTGGAATTGGATGTGTGGCACACATTTTTAACAACTGTGTACAAAATGCGACGGACGTCTTACCAATTGATGTCGAGGTTATTGCGGTTAAGATATTTAAGCATTTCTATATTTTTACAGTCAGAGTGGATAAATTAAAACAGCTTTGCGATTTTGTTGATGTCGAGTACAAAAAAATGCTGTCTTTTTCAAAAACAAGATTTTTGAGCCTAATGCCAGCCATTGAACGAATTATACAAATGTACGAACCTTTGAAAGCATATTTTTTATCTATTGACAATTGTCCAACAATTTTAAAACAGTTTTTCCAAAATCCAACCAGCGAAGCTTGGATGTGGTTTATACACAACATTGCATCTCTCTTCCACAGAGTGATTTTAAATGTGGAAGGTGACAAAATATGCGCAACAGAAGCCGCTTTGGAATATTTCGAACTCATAAATAAGCTTCAAAATCGCTTGAATGAGTTATTTTTGCCGCTTAAAGTGAGTCACTTTTGAAACTTGAAAATATGGATATGGAAGACATCAGTGTAAACTATCGGGACAACTTTATCACGCATGTCAAGCAATTCTATTCACATTGTGTAACTTATTTGCAGAACTGGAGTACAAATTTAAGCGAATTAAAGCTTTTTGGATGGGTTAACTTGAGAAGCCAAGTTTCTTGGACTGAAATTTTAGCTTCATGTGAAGCTTTCAAGGACTACATAGGTCCGATATTGAATCAGGATGAACTGTTCGATGAAATTAGTCGAACCGACGTTACACAAGATAAAATTGCTGACTGGAATTCCAGAAATATTTGTGCTGAATATCGATGGCTCGAACTGTTGCAAATAGAAAACAGATTAAAAAATGTTATGATTTTATGCGAGTTCATTTTTTGTCTGCCTGGGACCAGTGCGTCGCTGGAACGGTTGTTCTCAAATATAAATAACTATTGGAATTCCGAAAAATCGCAGATGAAGTTATCTACTCTGGAAGCCATCATGCAAGTCCACACAAACTTCAATGAGACTTGCAGTGAAATGTTCCTCTTCTTGAAGGGTCAACCAAAAATTTTGAAGGCAATCCTTAGTTCCCAAAAATACGATTGGTATCAAAATGATCCGGATAGTCAAGCTGGCACGGAAAATTAACTTTTGCGTTTGTATATTGTATATATTATTATAGTTATTATTAAGTACATATTTTTATAAAAATACTTTGTTTCTTGGATCTGTATACTTGTATACAATAAAAAATAAACCTTTATTTTACAAATCCTGTGTACTTTTTTTTTGTTCAAATATTATGGTCACGCTAGGTATACTATATTTGCCGTCAGGAAAAATGCAGTGTAAGATCCGTCATACAGATGAATGGACTGATTTTACTGAAGGGCGTACTAGCCATAAAGGTAGAAAGGACAACCTACATAGTATTCCAAAGCCTCTATATACACGACCGATAAAAATTAAAAAACAAAAATACAGCACCTGCAAGAATTAAAAGCCGTAATGGAAAGAGATTATCACCCTTTTTATGATGGACTGCCACACTAGGCCCCATATTTAACTAACTTTGGTATATCTTTTATTGTAGGTATTTCTATTTCTATTTTCTCTCTAACTCTATGCTGAATTTATAAGAAAAAACCTTGTGTTGATCCTGGTGTTAGAAAATAAACAGTTTTAAACATTTCATATATATTTTTATTACTTTATTATTTATATTTATTACTGCATTTGAATTTCTAAATTTAGGTAAGTACATAAAAAATTAAGGTAATAATAATAATTAATAAAGTACACAATTAGTACCTAACCAAAGCATTTTTTATATACGTAATATCTGTTAACTGAAAATAAAAAACAGCATTATCTGCCATTATGTGCACTACCAATCGAAAAAATTAAATAATTATAAATATTGAACATTGTTGAATTCTCAAGTAACAACTAACTTATGTATTCAAATATATCATAATTTAATAACTAATTAGTTTTGAGTTGATCGCAATTTTCTAATTATAATGAAGTTTTAGGCTTATTGTGAAAATTTTATAATTTTTACATAGCAGCTATTACCGTGCCAACGACGATGTACTATATAATAAACACTATATAACTGTATACACTATATTTACCATCAATAGGTACTCACAACAGTAACCTAAAAGTCAAACATAACCACAAATAATAAAATCTTTATTCAACAAAAACGAAGTGGACTATTTTGCATTACATGACTAACAGGCATGTCAGCGGCGCACAGTAGGGTATATTACCGATTTAGCTGGCCAAAATTATTTATTGTTTTTAATACATTTTTATGCAAATTTAGAACATTTTTAGATTATATAGGTAATTCATTTGTTCTTCATTAATTGTTTCGCATTGATTTGTAGGTGTTTACAAGCCGCTATAATATTATTTATGACACATAGGATTTATTGTATATATGCGCCCAAAAATAACTCATAGCGGCCTTTAAAGGCCTTTTGACGTGGTTTAGGTAGGTAGTACTTATTGTTGCTTGTTTATCTATAACGAAAAAAAAATGTAATTACTAAAATATGCACTGATACTAGATACACTAGGGTTTACATTAATTTATAACTACCTACATCTTAAAATATATCAGTCTATAATTCGTCATCTGCGAGGGATTCTTCATCAGAATAATCATCAGAAAAAGTATCTTCGTCGCTGGATTCATCAGTGGGTTCAGCTGGTAGAAGCATTTCTAAGGTTTCTTTTTGGAAAGGTTTAGTTTTCTTCCTAGGAGTTGGCCGGTTGTTCGTTATGAACGGGTCAGAAGTTAGCAATAGTCTGTTTAACACATCCATGTTACACGCTTCCCTGGAGAACTTTCTACTGTAATTTTGCCTGTAAAGTCGAAAATGTTTATTGCGAGCCTCAGCTGCTTCCTCCGATAATTGACCAATAGGAAGCAATGCTTTTTCAACCACTATTGGGCCATGGACGAGAATCTTGTGCATTGTAGGAGTCATTGGATACCAGGGTATAACTTTACGTACAACGTCGCTGTATCCATAGTGTATTTGGCGAATGGTTCAACATTTATTTTATGTCCGCTAGAGATGGTTTCCAAAATAACCTTGAATCGAAAAATTAGTTCCTTATCTATGCCAGTGATTTCTGAAGCTAGTTCATGATCTGCAAAGAATCGTCTACTAGTATTGCCATCGTTGGTATTTCCAAATCCTGCTTTTACAACATCTACTATTAACCCCATTTTGCTTTTAAAGTCCTCTTTGATTTTGGTTTTTCTCTCTTGAACCATATTTTTTTCGATGTCCGACCTGATTTGCCACTTCTTCACATTAATATTATAAGCGATATTTGAATAAACTTTCAAATAATCGTATTCTGGCATGAAGAACCGATAAACCAAATTTTAGGGTCTCTTCCTTTTAGTACAGGGTCGTGTTAAGTCATTGAATGTTTTAGACGTTTCATTACAGATATACCACCGCATGGTTGAAGTAGTACTTGTTATGGCGTTGCACACTTTTGCGTCTATCATGGACAATATCATTGTCTGCTTCACCGTAAATATTTTGTTGTCAATTGTGACATTGGTATCCTGTAATGTATTAATTTGTCGTTCCATGTGTTGGACCTCATTGTTGGTAACATCCGTAGTTTCTTTTAAAAAGCTAATACGTATAGGGCGACGATAACGAGGAGATGAGGATGTAGGATTTTGCCAGATTACCTTGTTGTTATAAATTATTTGCAAAGGCACGAAAGAACTTTGAAAAATGTTTGAATCAGAATACGCATCGTTTTCAAATTTCTGCTCAAATTGTGCCTGTTGCGAGCCGTCACATCCCCACTTGCATATCAGTGTTGTCTTTTGCTTCGCTCACTAGCCTCGAAAAAAGGTATACTCGGCCTTCCTGGTCTCGGTGCTGTTGCACGTGGAAGCTCTATTGTTTTTTGAAGCCACTCTTTGTGACGATTAAGAAAAACATCTAGAGTTCTGTTGGATGCATTCCACTTACTCTTCATTTGCGTTTTTAGTGTTGAAAAAATTGTTTTCGCCTTTTTTCTTTGAGCCTCTGAATAATTTTCTGATGACAAAAGATTCAGCAACCATTTCAAATTTTTCGTCAAAAAGAAAGATTTTTGTGTTGTTGCATAATATCGAAAATTCTTTGTCTTGTCAATACTTTCACATTAGATGGACCTAAAATAATAGAAGTGTTGAATTAACAAAACTGTGTAAACTGGGTTTTTATTTTTACAATACCGACTTGATAAACGCGTTGATTCAATGAATGAACTATTATATTAAAAATATGCGTAAACTATGGCAAATTAATTTAGAAATGCAAATAAAATGTCATAGTATACACGCGAAATAAAATAAAATTTTTGACACAGGGCAACAAAAATATACGAGATTTGTTTGCGTTATCTTGACATAGATAGATTCAATAGACTGTATTTTTTTACTTGGCAGATCTTGGCAGCTACTTTTTATACTGTTAGTAACCGTAATGATAGGAGATTAGAATAATATAAAATTCATTGCTCTAACGCGTTTATAAGTAAACTGTTTTAACTTTTATTTTACGCAAAAGAAATAAGTACATAATAATTACATATTTTACAACAGTAATAAGCATGTCTTATAAACACAAATTGAAAAAACAATATATATGATAAAAATGACTTACCTGCCTCAGTAGAGTCCATGATAGCAAAAACACGATATCACTTTCCAAAAATAATTAACACTACTGTTTCACTTACACTTGCAACGATTGACGATAATAGACACAGCTGCACTTAACGAAACTCAAGATTAAACTGCCTCTAGACGGTAATAAAACGCCGCAGGTAAATAATGTGATCGATTACAAATTACTTAATCCCCAAAGGGTCTAAAAACATGGGTACTGCCTAATCTTATTGAGTTCCTTGAAATCAACCTTTGGCCGCCTAGATATGGAAAATATCCCACTGTGCGGCGGTTGGTCATTTTATGAAAAATAAATAATATGCTATAATTAGGTTTCAATCGTAACTGTCGTCTGGTCACGTATTGCAAAACACAATAACCCTGATTTAAAATTTGGCGCTTAATTTAAAAATACTTCTGTAGGTGAATTAGAGATTTCTATACATACTGGATAGCGCTGGAACCTTTGATGTAACTGTAACACTCGGAGTAGTTTCCACAAACACCAAAACACTTTCACTTCGCTCGACGCGCGTTTCGCCAACCAAGTTGGCATCATCCGGAGACGATTAAAACTAATCTTAAATTACAAAATCTACCATATTTATACTATTTTCCGGTGACGTCACTAATGATATCACCGTGAAATTTACGCGTGACCAAGCACGCTCAATGATCGGTTGCTAAGCAACGCGTAAAGCGGGCTACGGTATGATATCACCGTCAAATTTACGCGTGACTAATCACGCTTCAATCATCGGTTGCTAAGCAACGCGTAAAGCGGGCTATACGGGATAGGTCCCTTGTCGCTATTCATACTACTTTTACATTTTACAATTTCTATGCTCTCAAATGCATCCAACTGTCTATTATTGGTCACATTTCTAACTAAACTTAAATTACTAATATCTATTCTATGATTGTTGTCAAAAGCATGTTGTGCAACACTAGACTTATCTGTTCTTCCATATTTTAGATGAGCCATATGTTCTTTAAATCTGGTGTTAATTGACCGTCTCGTTTGTCCAATATATTTTCGATCACAATCATTACAACTAATTTCGTAAATCCCAGACCTTTCATTTGGAACAATTTTATCCTTTGGATTGTCTAAAAGTTGTTGTAATTTGTTACTCGACGAATGAATCGCTGTTATACCCACGTTTTTGAAAACCTTACTCAAACCATGAGTAAACCGGGGTTCGTACGGGATGGATACATATTTTGGAGCCTCTATATCCTTTTGAAAGGTCGTAGAATTACGAAGTGTGTCCTTAAATTTACGCTTCCTAATTAGTTTTTCAACTATATCTCTAGGATAACCATTACTAGTAATGGTTATCCTAGAGATATAGTTGAATAGTTGATATAGGATGGATGGATGGAATTAATAATCTTCGCTCCAGATTCGAGGAGTGCATACAACATAATGGACATCATTTAGGCAATATTATTTTTAAATCATAAATTTCCTATGCCTAAAGTTTTATTTTTCATAAAAAAATGATTAGAAAAATTTTCTGTGTTTTATTTACACCGATAGCAAAGTGCCGATACCCTTTCTGGACACCTTGTATAAGGCGGTAACTAGGTCACCCAACAGAATTCATTCCAAGACATTCGCACATACTGCATGTCTGCAGTCTGTGCTGTGTCATTATTTAATCCAATGTCAACACCGAATAAACGTCATTAATTGTTCCTGGCGAGTTTCATTCGAATGCCATTACGGCATTACAACCTGTTAGAAATTTTTACATCAGCTTGCGATAACTTTCATAATAAATATTATTCGAGAAATAACGAGGAATTAAATCAATTCATATATCAGGCAATTTTAGGCAAACTAAAAGGAAATGCAATTTTAATTATTGGATCTCGTACAGAATTAAATACATGGCCTTTAATAATAATAATAATAATAAAAGGCCTTTATTCCATATAAAAAAAAACAATAATAACAATAATAATAAATGAGGAGGCGAAGTTCAGTACCCAGGTACTGTTCTCCCACTTAACCCCCTGGATTCCTAAGTTCTACGTCCTAATATAATATTGTATACCTATTTTATTGTACACTTGCATTTTACACTTGCCCAAAAGTATGATAAAAACTATTGACCATTTAACAGTGAGTTACGCAATCGTATTTTAAATCCTTTTGTATTGCACGATTTGATACTAGCAGGTATTTTATTATAAATTTGTGAAATATTATAAGTAAAAGATCTTTGGAATAAAGCAGTTCTATGAGCAGGAGGAGTTATTAAAGATTTTCGTATTATGTTAATGTTATTAACATCGGTTCTAAATCTAATTTTTTGATAGAGATATGGTGGTGTTTTCGTGGAGACTATCTTGTGAAATAATATTGAGGAGTGAAGTAGACGTCTATTTGTCATATATAACCATTTAATCTCAGAAATTTTGTGAGAAACATGTTCTCTGCGTGTAATACCACAAATTAATCTTACACTCGAATTTTGCACCCTTTGAATTTTTTTTGAAGTGTCACAGTCCAAACAAGGTCCATATATTACATCACAGTATGCAAAATGAGACAGAACGAGAGAATCACACAATAATTTAATTGTACTTTTATTCAATAGCTGCTTACTAGCATATATCTTTTTAAGGCTGCAAAATGATTTTTTAATGCAGCTATTAACGTGAGTTTTAAATCTTAAATTCGTATCAATTACTAGCCCCAAGTTCTTTGCCTCGTTAACAAATTCAATTGATACATTATCAATTTCAATTTTTATATTATCACTAAAACTGTTGCGCAATTTGTTCTTTCCAAATAACATAACTGTCGACTTATTTGGATTTATACATAAACTGTGGTCTTCTGAGGTTTTTACCAAAGTCTGCAAATCAGCATTAATTGCATTTATGACATGTACCGTATCCGATGGAGGAAATGACTTATAGAGTTGTGTGTCATCTGCATAGCAGTGTATATTGCACGTTAATAGTTCCTTATGCATTTGACTGGTATATATTGAAAATAGTAATGGTCCTAGTATAGAACCCTGTGGTACTCCACGATACAAAGTTACTTCATTAGATGATTCATTGTTTAGCATTACCATTTGTTTGCGATTCATTAGATAATTTTGAATAAAACAATAAAACAGGAACTAAAGATCTAAATTAGCACTAAAATTAAAAACAATACCATTGACAGAAATCGATTTTGTTACGAAAAATATTCAATTTAAACAATATAAAAGATTAACTTTAAAAATATTCCTTAGGAATCTAGATAGACGCTTCGGGATAAACTAGTCACACAAAAGCCAACAGATCTTGAAAATGCAATGGCATTAGCTCAAGAAGATGAAAATTTCGAACTTTTCCTTCAGCCACAATATTATAAACAATTAGTACCAAAACCTATTAATTATCAATCAAAGCCTAACCAACCGAATAATAATAGTCAAAGACCGATACAAAATTATGCTCAAAGACCTATACAAAATTATCCAACAAATTCACAAACCTTTAATAGGCCGCAATATCCGACAGATGCTCAGGTATTCGGAAGACCGTATAACGCAGGGCAAAACGCTAATCAAAATTTAGTAAAGCCAGTGCCAATGTCAGGTGTTAGTACTATTCCTACGAATATACCGAAAGCTAATCAAATTCGATTGTCTGGAGCCCCCAAGGACTTTCGTGATAATGTAGAATCCAGACATAATGCTGAATACAACGACGCATACAATCTAGAAACTGACCTTTCCAACGATTATTATGAATACAATAGCCACAATCATGATATAATGCATGATAACGAAAATGCAGACAATGCATACCCGACAGATGATAACTCGCAACAATTTGACCCACATCAGGATTTCTATCGAGATACACGACCTCCGATAACACGGTAGCGGAAATCAACAGCGACTTCCAAAGCCCTTTACCTTATATACTTATCCGAGCAACGGAAAATGAACCTGAAATTAAATTATTAATAGACACTGGATGCGGTTCGAATAAATTAAATCCAGATATAATAGACTATTAATTTCCAAATTCTTATAAATCAACACACATTAAAACAGTGGCGGTACTGTAGTAGCGCAAGGCATAGCTAATATTCCAGTCTTTTGGTTAATAGTTGGGAGTGTAATAGTGTATGAGTTGAGCAAATTTGTAATAATACGTATAGGAAAAACAGACTAATTTTTATAGGGCTATAGGTCGCACTTGCCCCTTATAATGGGGTACGTGCGTTTCTGGCAGTAGTTTCGTACTTAAAGTGATAGTAAGTGTTTTGGGGCAGGAGCGTTTATATAGTTCAATGCAAAATCCTATCTCCAGATTTGTCGTGAATCTAGTGGATAAAATTTTATTTTAAATGAACGGATGAGTGTTTAAAAACTTATTTTCAATTTTCATTCTGCCACAATTAAAACTAGAATATAAAATATAGGTAGGTATTACAAAAACGAAAATAAGACTTATGTCTATGTCCAATGTAATAAATAAGTACTTCTTTCCTAACTTACAACTGAGTTACAGGTGCACTTACCCCAGATCAAATTTTATTAGGGGCAAGAGCGACATGGCAATTTGTAAAAAAAAACAATTTAATTAATGAAAATAACACTTACCACTTGAGGAACTACGTATATGTTTCCAAAAAAACCTACGAGGACAATATGATTGTTTAAAATGCTTCAGATTACAAATGGTTATTATAAACTACGTCAATTTAGCAACCGAGAATTTTCTTTTCCATAAGAGGGACTAATTTGTGTATTAGGGATTTACCTAAAGACCCATTAGAGGGCGATACCTGTTATGCTTTTGTAATTAAATAATTATGGCACAGTAGCACTTACCCCAAAAACACTCTCACGCCTTACCTTAACTTATTCTTTCGATTTCAGTGTCTAGATTTATGTTTCTGAGGTCGCTGAATTCAAATCCGATGTCAAATTGTCCAAATTGACACTTGACAGCTGACAAAGTGCCTTAACAAAGTGGAAATCTTACTTTTATGTTCAGTTTATACTTTTTAGGTAACTCAATAAAAATAAAATATGAAAAAAAAATTTTTAAAAATTAAAAAAAAAAAAAAAATTTTAATAAAAATTAAAAAATAAAAAAAAACAACCTGTCAAAGTGTCTTAACAAAGTAGTAATCTTATTTTTATGTTCAGTTTATACTGTTTAGGTAACTCAATAAAAATGAAATATCAAAACAAAAATTTTAAAAAATTAAAAAAAATTTTAAAAAAATTAAAAAAATAAAAATAAAAAAATTTAAAGAAAATAAAAAAAAACCCAACCTGTCAGTGTCTTAACAAAGTGGAAATCTTATTTTTATGTTCAGTTTATACTGTTTAGGTAACTCAATAAAAATAAAATATTAAAAAAAAAATTTTTAAAAATAAAAAATTTAAAAAAATGAAAAAAATTTTTAAAAAATTAAAAAATTTAAAAAAATTTAAAAAAACCCAACCTGTCAAAGTGTCTTAACAAAGTGAAAATCTTATTTTTATGTTCAGTTTATACTTTTTAGGTAACTCAATAAAAATAAAATATTAAAAAAAAAATTTTTAAAAATAAAAAAAATTTAAAAAAACAAAAAATAAAAAAAATAAAAATAAAATAAAAAAACCCAACCTGTCAGTGTCTTAACAAAGTGGAAATCTTATTTTTATGTTCAGTTTATACTGTTTAGGTAACTCAGTAAAAATAAAATATCAAAAAAAAAATTTAAAAAATTGAAAAAAAAATTAAAAAACAAAAAATAAATTAATAAAAAAAATAAAAAAAACCCAACCTGTCAAAGTGTCTTAACAAAGTGGAAATCTTATTTTCATGTTCAGTTTATACTGTTTAGGTAACTCAATAAAAATAAAATATTAAAAAATAAAAAAAAATGATAAAAAAAATGAAAAAAATTTTAAAAAAAATTTAAAAAAATTTCAAAAAAATTTTTAAAAAATTTTTAAAAAATTTTAAAAAAATTTAAAAAAACCCAATCTGTCAGTGTTAACAAAGTGAAAATCTTTATACTTTTTAGGTAACTCAATAAAAATAAAATATTAAAAAAAAAATTTTTTAAAATAAAAAAAAATTAAAAAAAAACCCAACCTGTCAAAGTGTCTTAACAAAGTGGAAATCTTATTTTTATGTTCAGTTTATACTGTTTAGGTAACTCAATAAAAATAAAATATAAAAAAAAAATAAAAAAATAAAAAAAATTAAACAAAAAATTTAAAAAATTTCAAAAAAATAAAAAATCCAACCTGTCAGTGTCTTAACAAAGTGGAAATCTTATTTTTATGTTTAGTTTATACTGTTTAGGTAACTCAATAAAAATAAAATATTAAAAAAAAATAAAAAAATAAAAAAATAAAATAAAAATTTTAAAAAAATAAAAAAATAAAAAAAAATAAAAAGAACCCAACCTGTCAGTGTCTTAACAAAGTGGAAATCTTATTTTTATGTTCAGTTTATACTTTTTAGGTAACTCAATAAAAATAAAATATTTAAAAAATTTTTTTTAAAAATTAAAAAAAAATTAAAAAAATAAAAAAAAAATTAAAAATTAAAAAAAAACCCAACCTGTCAGTGTCTTAACAAAGTGGAAATCTTATTTTTATGTTCAGTTTATACTGTTTAGGTAACTCAATAAAAATAAAATTTAAAAAAATGAAAAAAAAATTTAAAAAATTAAAAAATAAAAAAAAAATTTTTAAAAACCCAACCTGTCAGTGTCTTAACAAAGTGGAAATCTTATTTTTATGTTCAGTTTATACTGTTTAGGTAACTCTATAAAAATAAAATCATAAAAAAAAAATTATTTTTTAAAATTTTTAAAAAAATTTCAAAAAATAAAAAGAATAAAAAAATTTAAAAAAATAAAAAAACAACCTACATCAGACAGCCGTTAGAGCAAGGAAAAACAGAGACGCAACCACATACAGGCGGAAGTACCTATGAATAAGGTAGAAGTAATATAGCTACAAGTAGAGAGGTAACTCAGTTCGTGTATTCGTTGTATTCACATCATAATGTGAATACAATAATTTGACAATTAGCAGTTGTCAACAGGCTGTCAGCTAGCTGTCAAAGGGCGATAACAAAGTGCAAATCTTATTTTTTGTATGACTTTACGCTTTTTAGGTAACTCAGTTCATACATGATATGTATAGAATAATATGACAATTGGCCGCTGTCAACAGACTGTCAAATAGCAGTTATAAAACAAAAATCTTCAGTTTCTGTTATAACTCTTATGTTTTTTAGGTCGCTGAATTCAAATATGATTTACGAAATTGACAGTTAGCAGCTGTTAACTAGTTGTCAAATAGCGATCAGAAAAAAATCTTCAATTTTTGTTATGATTAAAAATTCTCGAATTATTGTACATCATACGTGAACTGAGTTACCTAAACAGCATAAACTCATATCATAAAAATAAGATTTGCACTTTGTTAAGGCACTTTGACAGCTAATTGACAGCTGTCAAGTGTCAATTTGGACAATTTGACATAGGAAAAAGGTTAAATTTCATAAAAGATCAATTAAAATCAGTGGATATTGCTTTGAGCAATTTGCAGGTTTTAAAAATTCCTCATACAAATTACCTAAAAAGAATACCTAACCGCCGACCTAAAATCTGATACTGGTATAAAAAAGCAACAAATCGCCTACCTTAAAAAAAAATCAGCATTTGGAAGAGGATGAAAAAAACAGTAAACATTTTATTTGATGAAATTCACGTTACTTCTAAAATTTAATATAAGGGTGGAGATTTAATCGGGTCTACAGAGCATATTAAGGAAGTTGCTACTAAAATCAAGCGTTTATGTTAAGTTCAATTTTTTCTATGAATGTTGCTCTTTATCCAGTAAAGCAATCATCAGCACCTGATTTAAAAGAAAGATGATTTTAAATGTAATTAAAGCGCAACAGAAATTGGTTACCGTGTTGTTTCTTTAATTTGTAACAATCATAGAATGAACCGAAGTTGTTATCAACTTTTAAGTAATACAAATAACAGACAAGATTTACCCTGCTCTATCAATCCTTCTGACGCCAAGCACATAATTTATTTACTTTTTGATACGCATTTACTTAAATCAATTCGCAACAATTGGTTAAAATAAATAAGGAACGTTCGTTTGTTTTTCGCCATGTTGATTACTCTAATTTAATTTCGTATGCAAATTTGTCTAATTTATAAAATATTCTCCGAGGAGAGTAATCAAATTGTTAAAACGCCCCCTGCTCTCTCAAAAAAAGTTTTAAATCCATCAACTTATTTTAGGCGATATATTGATATGTAAAATAAACTTACAACCACATAGTCTTGTTTAAGGCATTCAGTTTTTCCGGCCTATTCAATGTAACTTGATATACATATTCTTGAGGGACAGATATTGCAAGTGTTTCATATGCAGTCTTAGTTGACATTCGCACTAAATTGACCATATTATTTCCTGAAACAATATAGGTACATTAGTAAAGTTAGTATTTTATAGGATGTATAATTTTAAATTAGTTGCACTTACGGGACATATTTAAAAACGGCTTGGAGAATGTAGATAACATTTTAAAAAGTAATCTTATTAATTAAGGCGATAGAAAATATCTTAGACTTTGGACTTCTATAACCAACAAGGTTTTTACAATTTACTGTTATTACCTAATAATAAAAACGTAACCAAAGGCTCAATCCAAATATAAACTTGCTAAAAGTGTTAAAGATTACTATTATTATTATATAAACTTGTTAAATCAACGAAAACTAATAACTTTCAGGCTATAAATGAAATTTTAACCATTTGTATTTGAAATCACATATCACATCACAATTATCACAAACTTTGTATTTTGGCATTTACCGTCCAATTATTTTCCACAAACCTCTGACACTTGACACTGGCAGACCGCATAGAGAAACTTACTCTTATCTCTGGCGCGCGCCAATATACATGGCTAAAGATGTGACCTCGATAGGCGCCTTGCAAATATTAGAGACCCTAAAGGGTCTCTAGGAAATATTAGAGGCCCTTTAACGAGAGTCTGGCCAAGGCGTTACCACTTTCTGATTGGTGCCGCCATTGCAGTTCAGAATTGAGTGAGTCACTCAGATTTTGACATTTGTAGGTTGTTTATATTCGCAAAATTGTGACATGCAAAGTAAATCTACCATTCTTCATTGTGAACAAGGTGAGCTTCAAATATTTGTGCATATGTAGAAATCAGAATATTGTATAGGCAAGTTGTGATTAAAAATTGTGGTTGTGTTGATTGTTGTGTTATTGGCTTTGTGTCTAAAGAAAAATGAACTCAAAACGTTATTTCTAGGAGGTAATCTTAATAACTTAAAATGAGGGGATGTTGTGTACCTGAGTGTCACAATTCCACTAGGAAGGGGGCTGGAATGAAGGCATTTCCCCGTGATCCAAATAGGAGAATATAATGATCAACAAAGATTGGTAGGGAAAATTAGTGGACACCTAAAGACAGTTGAATTAGAATATATTTCTCGAAAATATAAGTAAAACAAAAAATAGAGACGAAACTAACAATCCACACCAATTTTAATTGGGCAAATTTATGGTGGTTGAAGCTCCTCACATTCTGAACTGTCATAATTTAAAAACTAAATTAATTAATAGATTTATAGTGTTTAGATTAAAAGTGAACTCTAAAAAAATACAAAAAATAACCGCCAAGGATAGTAAAAGTATGGCTATGCATAGTTTTGTGAAATAATATTTTTATTCTTGTATTCTGTTCTGATTAATAAATTGTTTGATAATAATTATTGTAGAGTTTTCGTCCCATTCTTATTATTCATGAAAATACATATTTTACTGGTAAGTTAGTAGAAGCAGTACTACTCATTTTTTAAACCTTTTATTTTATACCGCATATCCACGTGTATTGGTGCGAATGTTTGCAGTAAAATCATTCCTAAACTTTTTGAATTTGGCGCCACGAATTGTGATATAAAATGGCTGCCTTGGCCAGACTCTCATTGAAGGGCCTCTAGCAAATATTGATCGCGAGCGCCTCCCTCGGTGAATCATACAAGTTTTCACTAGATAACAAACTAGTTTGACGTATGGTGTGGTGCTGTGCACAGAAGTGAAAGTGAAAATGTTCAAAATGTTGTGTATGAAAACATAAATCTCACAAAATGCATGTAAAGAAAAAACATGAAATGAAATTACCAGTTTCTCTTCACTTTACTTAATCAAATATCTCGTCTTGTCTTTCTCGTCGTCGTCTTTCATGGGGTCTGTTAGGAAAAGTGTAAAATTTCACAGTGCCGTCAGTATTTCCGTAATTATTTTTACATCCCACTACACAACAATTGTTTGTATGATGAACAGAGTATGTCAAATTGCAAATTGACTAGCAAGAACTAGAAGCGCCGTTGGGGGCGCTGGAGTAAAATTCGCAGGTCGCCTATTGGGCTGTTTTGGTGTCTTCTCGATCCGTTTTCTTTGGTCCTGTTCTCTTCTTCGGTGTCGTCTGTTTCTTCTAGCATCGGTCGTGCTGAAACATAAGATCGCGATTATCTTATACTTACCAATTGTCCAGGATCTGGGCTTCTGCGTGATCTGGGTCTTTGGCGGCTTGTGAGGTCAGGCTTCCTCTGCGGATTGTAGTCCGCAGCAAGCCGGATCAGCGGGTTCCCGTGGTCCTCTGCGATGAGGTAGAGCTTCTTGGCGTGGTCCTCGATCATCTCCGTGATCGTCTTGTACTTAAGGTCCCTACGGATGACCTCGTTGGTCACAATACCATGGGGCGCCTACTGCAGTCCGAAGTTCTATGTTTTCCACTGCTTGCATCCTCTTGAGGTGAGTTTTCGCTGCATATCCCCTTGCGGTGAATGAATATATGTAATACAGATATATCGCGTACTGGGGGACAAAAGTTCCGAAATCAAAAGGAGATTGAATCATATCATGTTACCGTCATCAATGCGCGGAATGCACTGATTTTTTAGGCATTTTTCAGGCAGCCGCGGGTCCGCTTTTTGTGTGCTCCCTAGTGCTGGGTATATACGTTGCCACAGAAGAGAGAGCTTATCTCTGTTCTGTGACGTTGCGCTTCAGTTATAGCGTTACGGCGCGGGCTGCCTCGCTTCTCATTGGTCGGCGTCACACGTATATATGTTGAAACCACTCAACTAAACTCTCAGTGGTTGAAACTCGTTGCATTTCGCTGTGCAATCTATTGCGATATGCAACACTATACAGTAAAAAATTCTGGAAGAATACCGACATCACTGACCAATCACGCAAGCGCACCCTGATAAAATGTTCACTACGGTATAGCGATATGGTTCCATCTCCTGTTGACTTCGGAGCTTTTGTCCCCCCGGTATAGTTGTGTGCATTTTTAAATTTCCGAGTGTCATAATTTGTTTTCAGTATACAGTCGGCTAACATCAAAAGCTTTTTATAGTTTGTTTATCATTTACGCGACCGCCAGCCGCGTGAATTGTGACACTCGGAAATTTAAAAGTGCACAGAACTCTACGCGATATCATCATATATCTGTATTACGTAACGGTATTACATAATATATGGTATTAGCACAGGGAGAAGGCCATCGATCCGTACATAAATATATTAATCTATGGCTTTTTGCCAGCGGGCTTACGGGAATCTATAAATCAGCCTTAACATTAACTGTACAAGAGAATTAGTGGTTTAATTTTAATGGTTTGTTAAAACATTAATCTATGTTACCATTATGTTAAAATTCGAGCTTATAGTTTAAATTTTATTTAAAAGACAGCGAACCATTCATTCTGTTTATTATAGTCCTCTCTTTCGTAAAACATAGTCCTGGTTTTATGTTTTATTAACCTGACACATTCTAAAGCCCCAGATAATTAACTATTTTAAGATTTGTTAGTGACTTTTATGTTGTCATTTTTAATATTATATCATGAATTGGTTTTGTTGTAGGTATTACATATATTATAATTATTATTCTATGAACACAACAAGATTTTAAATTTGCCGGCAAATTTTAGAACAAATGTGATGTGATGTGGTCGCCCAAGTTAGTAAAAGGACCACCTTGGTGGTCGCCGATCACGGAAATATTTCTAGTCGCCGATTTGAAAATAAGAAATCTACTTTACCGATAAATTGATGAACAAAACACAAAACAAAACGACATAACCCAAAACGTTGCTCTTGCTCCTAATGCTCCTTGCTTTAATCTTTCATGTACTGCTTACTACTTTATTGTGCCTCGTGAATTGTGGCGTTGTTTATAAACGAAGCTCTATAAAAATGTCATACAAGATGGTTCTTATGCGGAAAATTAAGAACCGCGAGAAACAAAAGTTGAGGATTACACAGAAGAAAGAAGTAGACAAAAAAGAGATAGGTAGGATTTCTTTGAAACGTTTGTGGAGTGTTTCAATTATTTTCTAGTTGTTGGGGGTGAAGGATGTCGGAAAAGGTGTAATACCGATATAGTAGAACAACGTAAGGCTCACGATGTTAATGCTACTTTTGCAATGTTTGTTCATATTTTTTTCTGTACTGCAACATAATTGCCTCAGAGATTGGTATTGTAAATACATTATGATGATACAAAGGCGAATATGATATCTCCTCGAATTTCCGAAAGTTCTTGAGTTGAGATGTAATGACTACGATCTTTATCTGAGTTTTGTTCAAAAAAATTGGTGCAACATTATTATTGCACTGTTATTTGAATGTTAAAATATTTTAGTGCCCGGGTCCAGCTCAACTCTGGAAATTTTAAGCAGTTGTACGTTTGAGTCGTTGAAAGAAAAAGTATGTGAAAATACTTTAGAAGCTATCGCTGATAAGGGATTTGAAACTTTGACGGAAGTCCAATCCACCGCTGTTGCAGGGAAGGGATCTAGTAGGAGCCGCTAAAACGGGTTCTGGCATGATTTTAGCATTTTGAATCCCAGCTGTCGGACTTATATATAAATTGAAGTTCATGCCGCGAAATGGTAAGTACACCCATATTTATAAAAAAATTTATATAATAATTTTTTTTTATACTTTAGGTACTGGGGTGATAATTATACCGCCTACGCGTGAATTATCAATGCAGACATTTTTCCTAAGGGACAAGATTTGGTTTCCATAACGCTCAAAGAAGAATGGTTACGACGTTGTTCAAGAGCCGACAAAATTGATCATAATACAAGTCGAATTCGTTCCGAACATTTTCCTAGCAACGATTATGACAGATCTGACAGAAAATTAAGTATAAATATAAGAACAAAACCACTACTACAAAAAATATATTTGTAATACTTTTAAATATAGAAGTACTTTAAATTGTCATTACTTTTAATTTGGTTCCTAATATTCCTTGATCCATTTAGAACCTGCTAAGAGAAAGACTGATCGAATAATTTTTTAAGTGAATAAATACTTATTTAACCGCATGAGTGATTTTTCTTCGTGACGTGACGCAAGTGAGATAAAGTATGACAGATACAGAGACAACCAAGAGACGCGCAAGCTCATCAGCAAATTTGTTCTTTTGTTCAAGAAAATAATAGATTTGACCTGTCCTTGTTCTTAAAATACAAGTTTCAATCAACGCATCTTTGTCTTACATTGATAAACGTAAACGCAGATGGAGCTACCAACGCTGCAAAACTGTCAGTTGAGTAAAGTTGTGATGCCGCCATCTTAGGTTTGTTCCATTTCAGTGTTTGTTTACGTATTATTTTAACAATTTTAGAAGACATGTTGGACAATTTCTGCAATAAACAGAATATATCTGTGTTGATTACTCAAGCCATCGTGGACAGTGTTGATTTTTCGTGGCTTCTGTGTGATGAACATCGACAATCTGTCATTAACGCAATAGTCCGAGCTGTATGGAAGATAGTAAGATAGGAATTCCATGGTGGTGTAAGAGGAAGAATCAAAAGAATCTACAGGATCGCAAAGATGCTAGGGCATCTAAGCGTAAGCTTAAAACTGTTCAGCACCGAGAGTTCCATACCTAATGTATATACATACCTACCTTATGTACAATGTAAATAGCTCTTTGTGTTTGTGATTTTAAACATGTTTTATGTTTTTCTATACCTGAAAAAATGTGAGTTTTTGCCCCTTTTGGGACTTTCCTGTGTGACAGAATGATCCCTGTAAGTCGTTTTTGTTTGTTTTTCATCAATAGATGATTTATTTTCATTGTTGTGTTTCATTTATTCGATACAAAATAAAATAAAATAATTATGGAAGTGGGATTCTGAGCGCGCTTTTTTAAAAATGCCAAAGCAACCCGCGCGCCCTCTGCATATACGTTTCAATACAGTCGGCCAGTTTTATATTGGGAATACAAAATTTGCATGGACTTGCGCGTCTCTTGGTTGTCTCTGACAGATATGAGGGAGAGAGAGGAATGGATATAGCGAATGCAGCAATATTTATATTGGATGCATATCTGCGGAGCAAGTAGCCTTTGTACGTCAGAAATTCCATAAAATAAAATGTCATTTGAAAATGTCTGACACTGCAGCACTGCCCTATGAAACTGTGTTTTTCGAAGGTGTGTTTTATATGATCACTTATCTATGATATGCTAACAACAAATATTGATGTGACAGATGATTTAGCAAACGGTAAGCAATTTTGATATACGCGGAGCGTAGTCGAGAATACAGAGCACGAAAAAAGGCTCTGAAAACTGCTCTAAACCAACATCCGATTGCAGGTGGCTCTTCACTTCAATCGATATGACCGACAACAACAATGTGTGTATTATGAATGACGAACCATCGCAGCAAAATGCAATCGTCAATGAAGATATTTCAAGTAGCAATAGTCGTTCTCAGTTTCGTGAATATCTCCACCGTCAAGATAGTTCTCAAAATTCACAACATGATATGATAATCATCGATTAATTTCGTTGCACTTAGAACCTTTTGCCCATCAAATGGTTTGCGGAATATTGTTACTGATGTCACGAATGGTAAGTACCTACCTATTTTTATTTTTGTCATAGGTTTTGTTACGTTCACTTTTAGTAGTTAACTATTTGAGAATCCGAAATTTATTGTACTTGACGGATAAAAACAGTGACTACTCGTTCCCTTTTGCATGTGTTTAGAAAATCAGGTCGGCATACTACTTTTATTAGTCGATTACATCAATATTGCCACAGTACATTTATTAGATACTCCGTCATAGATTTACCACAAATATCTTCGTGCATATCTGTGTCGCTTTATTGTTTTGTGAGTTCAACATTGGCAGTTCTGTGACGCTTGCCAAGGTCAGCAGATCTATGGTTGGCCTTCTTGCCTTCCCTTTTGAGCCGTACGCGTGCATGGCATACTAGTCTTTCAATGTGTTAAAAAGTTTAAGTGGTTTTCTTTGTTAAATATCGTAGTATGTACGTTCCGATATACCGGGATAAAACGAAGAAATCATTATTTATGTATTGGTATTCTGGATGAATTTAATATACATATACCACGTATTAGTGGGATCAAATAGAATCGCCCTCTAAGAATTACAGAAAGTGCCAGAAAGTGTATTCGATACCCAGAACAATTTGGGGACTAACTGACGTAGTTGCGCATGGTCAGTCAGACTTAGGTTTAATTTTTACATGTGCTGAAGTGCCTTCAAGCTGTTTTTGAAATTTTTGGCGTTCCCACACGCATAATTTCTGACCGAGGTACAGCGTTTACCTCCCGTTTGGTGTTTCCCACCTGATGAATGGTTACCGTGTGGATGTTTTTGTATTTCCCGCACGATGAAGGGTTTCCATGTGGTTGTTTTTCCCACGTGATGAAGTATGAATGAGTGCATGTCTTGCATTTCGATACTTCTCGCTTGAAAATAACTGTTTAATTGACAACATTAATTGAATGGGATGATCCTTAGAAAGCTTAAGATAAACTTAGCTTAAGATCTTAGATCTTAGAAAGATCATATACTGATTTGTTTAGGGATTGAGTATACATATCACACATTTTTAGAACCATCTAATAACAGTATTTTTCTTACGATAATAAAAAAACCATCACAAGTACACCTAAAAACAATATTAATAACTTGGATATTTTATTTAATTTTTTATATTCTGCCCCCTCTAAAATGATACGCCTATGGAATTTCGTTCCGTTCGCCCCTCATCTCCCCGAGCCGTTCATATGCTGGTGATGAATCGCTCCGCACTATTTCGGAACCAGGGATTGGTGAACGCGCCGCCTGGTAAAGACGGCGGAAGTCAACTCCTATTACTGTCACCTCGAAATGGTATGAGAATTCATCAATCAAATTGCATATTCGGACTCCCATTGACATTAGAAATAGAGTTTGAATTTTCGTTATTTTTTTATCCACTCTGTACATTATATCGCCATTCTGATTGTTAAGCACTTTACTTTTCAGAATAATAAGTAAGACATTTATAAAAAATGTATTTGGATAAAAAGTATATATTATACGTATTATAGTTACCTTCATCCGGAGATTGACTGTTTATTATTAGTTTTAAATTTACCACGCCTACGCGTAGCCAATGAAACGGTGACGTTTGGCGCTCTCTGTCGGTCATATATGATATTGCACACGGCCATATTGAAATTTAATGTCAGCGTGCCGGCCGGCGACAACAACTTGTTGATGGTACAACATAGTCTACAAGTTCTTCAATTTAGTGAATAGAAAATAGTGTACAGCTTGTGTCGACTGCAGCGATTTGCAAGGTAGGTGTGCAAGATCATATTTAAGTAATAATTATTAGCAGATATTTTTTAGTTTGTGGTGATTTTACCCATTTTCAACTATCACAACAACGATAAAACGGACATATGTAACTTGATTCCCTTTTGATCCAGTGCTTTTCGATCTAATGGCCGAGTGCATCGTTCGTGGTGATCCTGGATTATGTTTAAGTCGGACTTATTTTGAAATATTTCCATGCAAATATGTCAAAATATGTCAGGCTTACACGTAATCCGGGATTAATACGTACGGTGCACTCGGCCATAAAAGACTTAAGTCGACTTGTGTCTGGAGTACCAGTAAGGTTTGTAGACTTAATTCCTCTATACCTATATTTTGTGAAAGTTGTTCATATCGTAGTGTATACCTATTTGTGTGAGAAATATGTCACAACGTACAAAGAGGATCCTAAACATGTTGAAGGAGGAGCCACCTAATACCTAGTAAGTGCATTTATTCTCTTTAATTGTTCTTGAAAGAGGTGCAAGAAAAAATTGAGGTTATGTTTTCCGTATGATTTGTGTATTGTTTTTACTAAACCTATAAATTGCTGTTAATCTGAACCTAATATCATCACGCAGTGTACGTAATTTGATATGTTAGCTCTATGCACTAAAATTGGCTTTAAACTTTCTAAAAATTCTAATATTTACATTAAATCGATCATAATAATATGCGAGTATGCAAATGTAGGTATTTAGGAATCTTCAAAATAATTCGTAGAGTTTTTAATATGATATGCTGATGGTATGACGGAAAATTTTATTTTCGAATTATTTTCATTATACACTCAAGAGGCACAAAATTCGATCCATCTAAAATTTACCAAAAATTCATTTGAAAATATTTTCCTAACTATAGTCGATTTACATGATTTTTTTTGAAATTGTTGGTTTGTTCGTGCGGATACCGACATTACCGACCGACGCTATATACTTGTTATTGGTTGAAAGTTAACGCAAGCGCACTAGATAGTACCACGGTATAGCGATATGATCTTCTTTTGATTTCGGAACTTTGGTCCCCCGGTTCGCAATATAATATCTGTGTATTGGCACATGATTGTACAGCAACGATTGTACAGCACACATTCAACTACTGTTGAATACTTTATAGGAATAATTGCAAAAAATTAAAAGCTGCTCATATTTTATGTTAAAGTGAAAGTTTTGGAAATTATGGAACTATTTTTTGGCGTAAAATATAAATCATATAGGAGTACGAATTATTAAATTTGGAACGAAATAAAAATGTAGTTTATTTATAACATATTTACATCGAAATAATAACAAAATAATATGCATTTTTAATAGTATGGGTAAATCATCATCGTCCTCATCTTCGTCAGATGTCTCTGTATTAACAGAAAACCGGAGTTCAAACACTCCAACCATGATATGTTCATTTGTTATATGTACTCTTCTTCCAGTCGCGGGCTGCCACCCAATTCTTCATCATGGCCCAAATCTTCTCGATGGGGTTGAGATCTGGACGGTATGGAGGTAGACGTAATGCTGTGTGTCCATTTGCCGTTAAAACTTCATCCATAATATGTGCATTTGTTATATGTACTCTTCTTCCAGTCGTTTCACGTGCTCGCACAATTTTCTCCAATCTTCAGGACCGATTCGTTCGAACTTCTCTGTCAAATGTTCCACATCGTCCAACTTAAATGTTGTGTTGCGGGCTGCCTCCCAATTCTTCATCCGAATCTTCTCGATGGGGTTGAGATCTGGATGGTATGGAGGTCGATTTGCCGTTAAAACTTTATCAATGGTATATAAAACATCCACGCCTTTATGCTGCTTGATAATGTCATATAACTCGATCTTGGTCGTCTTGTCAGTATATGGGATGTACTTATTTGCAGCCATCGTGGCATATAGGCCCTCAAAGAATTTGACGTCGGAGTGCGGTGGTAAATTTGTGATTAATTTCTGCTCCATCCATGCAGAAATTTTTTTATTGTTCATTCCGTCGCCACTTTTGGTTCCGGATTTAAATATAAATAGGGAATTCGGTACGAATCCGTCCTCACTCCGGGCGTGCATGATAAAGAGGCGTTTACCCTTGGACACCGGTGCTTTTAATCCTTCAGAAGAATCATCTGACCACTCTTTTGGGGTCAACAATGAACATAGTAGCTCCGATGTATTTTCTTGTGCGAATTTATTTACCTGTCTACTTTGGCTGTGGACCAGTTGACCCTTTCTCCACAACTTTTTACTTTCAGCCAGCACTTTACGTTTTCTCGCTAAACAGTCTTGTTCTAATAAACAACAACAAATGAATAAAATAAAGTCACATCAAATCATCAGGAATACAACACAAGAAATATGCAATACGAAAAAACAGTAACACTAAAGGAACCTGTTAAAATATTGTAGAAGTAGAAATCTTTTGAATTTCAGGTATAAACCCCATTCCGAGAAATTGCCGGCCGACGCTAATGATGACCGCCGCATGTCGCTATTATTGTTTTAAACTCGCCCGAGACGCAAACAGGTTTTCCGCGCAGAGATGACGCTGGTGTCTTTTCATTTCAATTTACCTCTGCCTACTTCACCACATGTGTTAGCATGTTTTTAGCATCATACTTTTGCTGGCGGACGAAGTCATGTATGTGTATCTTCGACCATAAATACAGTAGACCCGGTGTAGTCCGTGTTTGTTTACATCCAACACGTCTCGAACAGTGGCGGCTCGTGACTAAAGCATCAGGTAGGGCAGACAAATTTAATCTTGATATTAAGTTTGGTCTGCGAAGGTTTAATGGGGAAAATTTTTAAAATTTTCAAGGTCATGCGTTTTCCTGGCCTTTACACAAAATTTAAACAAATGGCAAAATTTACACAAAATTACAGGGTTTCACAAGAATGATTTTTGGAATTTGATACCTTTTGGAAATAATAATATTTACTCACGGATTACTGATGACATAAACAAATTGGAATAAACAAAATATATTTTATCAGATTGTTAAATATTTAAAAAATAAAACAACACATTTCGTTGTTTACATCACAAAAAACAAAAAAAATACGAATATTACGAATAGGATAAGAAATATTTAAATATATAAGGTAAGTAGGTACCTAATCAAATCACGTCAATCACGACCGACAAGACGAAAAGCCGAAAAATTGAGCGAAAAACTAAATCCACATACTCTACCGGGTATTGTATCTTGTATCTGCACAATACAACTGTGATCTAATTATTTAATTCTCTATCGATCTTTCGTGAAATGAAAACTCTACACCTTCATTTGACCTTGCTGTACATTTTTTAAACAATTTTAACCCCATTTCACCCCCCCAGACGGCCTGACAAATAAAAGCAATGCTACTTTACTATGTATTCTTTGATTCTCTATCGACCTGTAGTGAAATAAAAACTACACCATCATTTGAACTTGCTGTTATTTTTTTAAACAAATTTTACCCCATTTCATCCCCCTAGACGGCCTGACAAATAAATGCAATGGTACTCTACCATGTATTATTTAAATCTCTATCGATCTTTCGTGAAATGAAAACTCTACACCTTCATTTGACCTTGCTATAAATTTTTTAAACAATTTTAACCCCATTTCATCCCCCCAGACGGCCTGACAAGTAAAAGCAATGGTACTTCACTATGTATTCTTTGATTCTCTATCGACCTGTAGTGAAATAAAAACTCTACACCATCATTTGAACTTGCTGTTATTTTTTTAAACAAATTTTACCCCATTTCATCCCCCTAGACGGCCTGACAAATAAATGCAATGGTACTCTACCATGTATTATTTAAATCTCTATCGATCTTTCGTGAAATGAAAACTCTACACCTTCATTTGACCTTGCTATAAATTTTTTAAACAATTTTAACCCCATTTCATCCCCCAGACGGCCTGACAAATAAAAGCAATGGTACTTTAGTATGTATTCTTTGATTCTCTATCGACCTGTAGTGGAATAAAAACTCTACACCATCATTTGAACTTGCTGTTATTTTTTTAAACAAATTTTACCCCATTTCATCCCCCTAGACGGCCTGACAAATAAATGCAATGGTACTCTACCATGTATTATTTAATTCTCTATCGATCTTTCGTGAAATAAAAACTCTACACCTTCATTTGACCTTGCTCTAAATTTTTAAAACAATTTTAACCCCATTTCATCCCCCCAGACGGCCTGACAAATAAAAGCAATGGTACTTTACTATGTATTCTTTGATTCTCTATCGACCTGTAGTGAAATAAAAACTCTACACCATCATTTGAACTTGCTGTTATTTTTTTAAACAAATTTTACCCCATTTCATCCCCCTAGACGGCCTGACAAATAAATGCAATGGTACTCTACCATGTATTATTTAATTCTCTATCGATCTTTCGTGAAATGAAAACTCTACACCTTCATTTGACCTTGCTATAAATTTTTTAAACGATTTTAACCCCATTTCATCCCCCCAGACGGCCTGACAAATAAAAGCAATGCTACTTTACTATGTATTCTTTGATTCTCTATCGACCTGTAGTGGAATAAAAACTCTACACCATCATTTGAACTTGCTGTTATTTTTTTAAACAAATTTTACCCCATTTCATCCCCCTAGACGGCCTGACAAATAAATGCAATGGTACTCTACCATGTATTATTTAATTCTCTATCGATCTTTCGTGAAATGAAAACTCTACACCTTCATTTGACCTTGCTATAAATTTTTTTAAACAATTTTAACCCCATTTCATCCCCCCAGACGGCCTGACAAATAAAAGCAATGGTACTTTACTATGTATTCTTTGATTCTCTATTGACCTGTAGTGAAATAAAAACTCTACACCATCATTTGAACTTGCTGTTATTTTTTTAAACAAATTTTACCCCATTTCATCCCCCTAGACGGCCTGACAAATAAATGCAATGGTACTCTACCATGTATTATTTAAATCTCTATCGATCTTTCGTGAAATGAAAACTCTACACCTTCATTTGACCTTGCTATAAATTTTTTAAACAATTTTAACCCCATTTCATCCCCCAGACGGCCTGACAAATAAAAGCAATGGTACTTTAGTATGTATTCTTTGATTCTCTATCGACCTGTAGTGGAATAAAAACTCTACACCATCATTTGAACTTGCTGTTATTTTTTTAAACAAATTTTACCCCATTTCATCCCCCTAGACGGCCTGACAAATAAATGCAATGGTACTCTACCATGTATTATTTAATTCTCTATCGATCTTTCGTGAAATAAAAACTCTACACCTTCATTTGACCTTGCTCTAAATTTTTAAAACAATTTTAACCCCATTTCATCCCCCCAGACGGCCTGACAAATAAAAGCAATGGTACTTTACTATGTATTCTTTGATTCTCTATCGACCTGTAGTGAAATAAAAACTCTACACCATCATTTGAACTTGCTGTTATTTTTTTAAACAAATTTTACCCCATTTCATCCCCCTAGACGGCCTGACAAATAAATGCAATGGTACTCTACCATGTATTATTTAATTCTCTATCGATCTTTCGTGAAATGAAAACTCTACACCTTCATTTGACCTTGCTATAAATTTTTTAAACGATTTTAACCCCATTTCATCCCCCCAGACGGCCTGACAAATAAAAGCAATGGTACTTTACTATGTATTCTTTGATTCTCTATCGACCTGTAGTGGAATAAAAACTCTATACCATCATTTGAACTTGCTGTTATTTTTTTAAACAAATTTTACCCCATTTCACCCCCTAGACGCCCTGACAAATAAATGCAATGGTACTCTACCATGTATTATTTAATTCGCTATCGATCTTTCGTGAAATGAAAACTCTACACCTTCATTTGACCTTGCTATAAGTTTTTTAAACAATTTTAACCCCATTTCATCCCCCCAGACGGCCTGACAAATAAAAGCAATGCTACTTTACTATGTATTCTTTGATTCTATATCGACCTGTAGTGAAATAAAAACTCTACACCATCATTTGAACTTGCTGTTATTTTTTTAAACAAATTTGACCCCATTTCATCCCCCTAGACGGCCTGACAAATAAATGCAATGGTACTCTACCATGTATTATTTAATTCTCTATCGATCTTTCGTGAAATAAAAACTCTACACCTTCATTTGACCTTGCTGTAAATTTTTTAAACAATTTTAACCCCATTTCATCCCCCCAGACGGCCTGACAAATAAAAGCAATGCTACTTTACTATGTATTCTTTGATTCTCTATCGACCTGTAGTGGAATAAAAACTCTACACCATCATTTGAACTTGCTGTTATTTTTTTAAACAAATTTTACCCCATTTCATCCCCCTAGACGGCCTGACAAATAAATGCAATGGTACTCTACCATGTATTATTTAATTCTCTATCGATCTTTCGTGAAATGAAAACTCTACACCTTCATTTGACCTTGCTATAAATTTTTTAAACAATTTTAACCCCATTTCATCCCCCCAGACGGCCTGACAAATAAAAGCAATGGTACTTTACTATGTATTCTTTGATTCTCTATCGACCTGTAGTGGAATAAAAACTCTACACCTTCATTTGAACTTGCTATTATTTTTTTAAACAGATTTTACCCCATTTCATCCCCCTAGACGGCCTGACAAATAAATTCAATGGTACTCTACCATGTATTCTTTAATTCTCTATCGATCTTTCGTGAAATAAAAACTCTACACCTTCATTTTTAATTGCTATTCTTTATCTAAATAATTTTAACCCAATTTAAATAAAATCTGTATCACGGCTTAAATAATGTATGTTAACATTAATTTTATCCATTCAGCAGATGTTGTATAGGTGTATTGTGTTTATATCCCTAAGTTTTCATGTACTTATTCCTAAAACATACATTTTTAATCAAAAGCGGAACCTATATGAATTGAGACCACGGCTTTATCAATTATAGTCCTATCTGAAAATGTGGATGTGGATAACTTCACACCCGTACTGAAAACAGTGAAATCTTAGTAATTAATCATGTGACTTTGTTACATCAATCACCAATTAGGGGCTGAAGGGCGCGAATCGTGGACGTTACATCACTCGAACCGCGCCGGACCAATAACCCCTCTGATAAGGCCAAAGTGCTGGCCAAACGCTCTGGGGGCTTAACCCAGATGAAGGCTAATATACTCTCTAAGCTAATTCAACAGGCTTGCCTAGGTCGGTCGAAGCGGCGATGCCAGAATGTGTTCCAGTGCGACGCTTCTCTGCCTACATGTTGTACTGTATTTAGAATGTAAACAAAATAAAGTAGCTTTCTCATTAGGCAATTATCAAATCAAATTGGCCGCAAACAGTCATTAAGAAGCAAGCAACTAACAACTCTCGTGTCAATTGTAATTTGGCAACCCTGTTAACGATGTTTTGTTTTGGGTTTTAGTATAGGACGCCGCCACGTACCAACAAAAACACCTCTAGTCTAGAGGGGATATTGTTATTACACGCGCGCTTGCCTAGTTCCTAATCGATTCTTGATCTTTTTTAACGGTTTATTTGTTGCGGTATTATATCATAATGCCCCAAAAGTGTTGTGTTCCCGGTTGTACAGGAAATTACGAAACCCGTAGAAAAGTTTGGGTGTTTCGTTTTCCCAGAGACGAAGAGTATCGCAGAAAATGGCTCTCTGTAATTCCACGTGAAAGTTTTGTGCCAAGTGACAACTCCCGAGTGTGTGAGTGCCACTTTGAAAAGGAAGATTTTATTTACAAAATTTCCCAACAGGATACAAAAACTGGTGAGATCGTTACAGTTATTTTAGTTTTACCCCGGTTAAAAGCAACTAGCGTACCAAGTAAATTTCCGATCGGTCCCAAATACTTGTCAAAAAAAATATCGTATCGAAAAAGCAAAGCTTACAGAATTACATGAAATACATTTTCAGACATACATACAGACATGTCAAAGCTTAACCATGTTGTGAACTTTATGTCCAATGTACTGTTACGTTTTTACCGGGGCTCGATATTATATGGGATTATTAATTTCACTCACTCAACTTAAAAACTATTTATTTATTATAACTAAGCACTAATTTATAATAAAACTATGTATATTATTTATTTCTATTCTTACACTACTTGGGTATATTTATAATGATTTATTTCCACTTTAAACTTTTCACTTACACGCGTGGCACGGATATTTATTTATCGCTGCCCTCCCGCCGGAATTTATCGCCGGAATCAGCTTATATACCTGTTTTTATCGTTCTGGTCGCTTCGGGACCTTGCTATAAGTCTTCCCGAAACCAAATCGAACCTCGCAGGTATAATTCTAGATTGCCCCAGTATCCCTGCCGCAGGTAGGCCACTGTTTAGTTAAGCGCGCTCCCTTCGAGCCTATTTTTAGATATCCAGTGGTGGCGCATTTGTAGGCCATAATCGTTACAGTACTTAAAAACTTAAAAATAGAGGACGAAAATGTTTCACAAGGAATTGAATTTATTTCTGATCAACTTAAATTGCGAACGTTATCAAAAGAACGTTATAGATATTCCACTATCACTATGTTTTTTTGCTCAATTTGATATACAATTAGTCCTCATGGATATAGATATTTACGAAATCGTGGACCTATAATTTTGCCCCATCCCGAAACAATCAAAGGAGTCTGTAATGGTTTTCTAACTGATCCTCATATTGATGAGAGGAAAACTTTTTTAACATATGCACAAAAAATCTTTAAATATTTAAAATACCAAGAACCAAATATGTTAGTTTACTAATGGATGAAATTCACATTGATCCATATTTAGATTATAAAGGTGGTAATGTTGTAGGAGCAGCAATACATCCTAATAACTAGAGACCCTTCAATGAGAGTCTGGCCAAGGCAGCCATTTTATATCACAATTCGTGGCGCCAAATTCAAAAAGTTTAGAAATGATTTTACTGCAAACATTCGCACCAATACACGTGGATATGCGGTATAAAATAAAAGGTTTATAAAAGGAGTAGTACTGCTTCTACTAACTTTCTCTTTCTTCTTTTTTTTACAGTTCACTTTTAATCTAAACACTATAAATCTATTAATTTAGTTTTTAAATTATGACAGTTCAGAATGTGAGAAGCTTCAACCACCATAAACTTGCACAATAAAAATTGGTGTGGATTGTTAGATTCGTCTCTATTTTTTGTTTTCCTTATATTTTCGAGAAATATATTCTAATTCAACTGTATTTAGGTGTCCACTAATTTTCCCTACCAATCTTTGTTGATCATTCTCTTCTCCTATTTGGATCACGGGGAAATGCCCTCATCCCAGCCCCCTTCCTAGTGGAATTGTGACACTCAGTTACACAACATCCCGTCATTTTAAGTTATTAAGTCCTATTACCTCCTAGAAATAACGTTTTGAGTTCATTTTTCTTTAGACACAAAGCCAATAACACGACAATCAACACAACCTCAATTTTTAATCACAACTTGCATTCAATATTCACATATTCAATATGCACAAATATTTGAGGCTCACCTTTGAGTTTTTCACAATGAAGGTTTAATAATAAATTTAAAGATTTAAGAATATAAACAACCTACAAATGTCAAAATCTGAGTGACTCACTCAATTCTGAACTAAAATGGCGGCACCAATCAGAAAGTGGCAACGCCTTGGCCAGACTCTCATTAAAGGGTCTCTACTAATAACGATTCATTAGCGACATCTGCGTATACATTTATGATTACTAGCATTTGTTCAAATTTTAAAGAAGTTGTTCATATTGCTCCTGTGTCTAAAATTAATCACGAATTACTCAGTTTTCTTAAAACAATTCACCATCTAGACTCTAATAATTAGACACATGTAATCTTGATTGTATTTCGAAACACTTACAGTTAACCATTTAAATTATTCTTTACCTGTGTTTTTCATAGACTCCGATAGATTTATGCCGTAATATCTTTGTTTAGTTTGATCTTTTTATTGATCTTCAAAACTGCATTGGAACGATTTCAGACATACCTACCTAAATAACTACATAAAGCCCGTAATAACATAAGTATCTCGTAGGCCTCCGGATGGTGACGTCACGAGGCAGCACTTTGTCCTTGTATTAGAGGTGTTGTTGGCCGGACACATACGAGCTATACGAAAAGGTTACCGATGGGCATGCCCGTGAGCATAATACACAAAATAATATATGAAAAAAGAAGTTGCCTGTTTTAATTAAAAATCAAAAAATATATTTGCCACTACTTGATTGATGTGGTATCGTTACTTATTAGTTTTATTGCTAGTTACTTGTTAGATTAGAGATTAGCTATTACTAGATAGATATTAATTATATAAAAATCATAGCTGGAAAGGTAAAGAATGAAGCGAGATATTATTTTGAGGCAAAATTTTCTCCGTTCCAATGGAAATTTTCTTTGGGGTCCCAGTAAGTTTGGAACTTATATTTGGCTTTATTTGATTTTGTTTTGGAGGTGTTATTTTATACATGGTTTGTGCTGCACTGGATATTTTTGAGGAACGTCTGGCATCTAGTGACAACTCTTTGCGTTCAAATGATGTAGAGGAAAACTGCAGACAATCTGATTCCTCCATCTCCTCCAACTATGATTACTTTCTCAACAACATCCTCTCCAACTATGATTACTTTTTAATAAGAACTGCTCACGTCCAAAGCTCCTTTTACGATCAGACAGTCTGCGTCCTCTATAACTAGCTTGGCTTGAATCTCAATTTCTCCTGGGGCACCTTAATCAAGGTAGAGTCTTATGTCCATAAGAGTATGTCACTGCTTGCATACCGACGGAACCGTTCTTCAGTTTTGGTGCTCCTTGCAGCCCCATTTTCCGGATAGCCGTCAAACACAGCTTATGTTTTAACCAAATGTTGGGTAGGAACAACATACGATATGATGCGTATGGGCGGAGCCTAGTAGAGATAACAATATTCTATCGACACTTCTAAAATATCGATTCTGATTGTCTTATGTTTAATTTAATAAAGAACTACATTATTTATACCTCGTGATTTTAATTTATCAATGAAGGAAATTTTATCGGATTGAAAAAAACTGAGATTATTTTTGTACGTAGCATCCATTATTTACCTACGTTTTCTACACACCTAACCTATAGATTAGTAATAACATAACTTTATTGTTTTTGAAATTTCATGTTCTATGTAAATGCATATTATTATCAACAATAATAATAAGATATATAGATGGTTACAACTGCGGCCCACCCGGAAACAGGAGGCACAAGGTCACTCATTTATTTTATATGGATGACCTTAAGCTGTATGCCTCCGGGGAAAGGGATTTACAACAGTCCCTCCGAGTGGCGCAAGAGTACACAGCGGATATTGGTATGGAGTTTGGGTTGGATAAATGTGCACTGATTCATCTCAAGAGAGGACGATGCGGGGACTACGAAGATGATGCGCAGCTGGTAGACGGAGGCATTTTACACCACCTTGATGCCGGAGAGACGTATACCTACCTGGGTGTGCCACAAAGTCACATCCAGGAGGTAAATATTACAAAAGACGCTCTCCGCGGCAAGTACCGCCACCTGCTTCGACAGATCTGGTCCTCAGAGCTGTCGGGGACCAACAAGGTGGCGGCGACAAATATGCTTGCCGTTCCGGTTCTACTCTACTCCTTTGGAGTAATCAAATGGACACAGGAGGAGCTGCAGCAACTCGACGTAGGTACCCGCAAAATGATGCATCTCTGTCGGAGTTTGCATCCGAGATCGTCCGTTCCGCGGTTATATCTCCCACGACAACAAGGAGGCCGTGGACTCTTGGGATTGGAGTGTCTCCACAACAGAGTAACCCTGGACACAGCCTGTAAAATTATCAGGAGTTCGGATCCCCTACTCCTCATGGTCAAAGACCATGAAGGAGCTGGCGTAGGAGCTTTTATATATAGGGCAGCACACAGAGCAGCTAATAGCCTAGGTCTCGACTTCGACACCGAGCAGAATAATCCAAACTCTGTCACCGAGTTGGACCCTTCTCGGTTGAGAGCCCACCTTCGGGCTGCTGGAAATACACTTCGTTTTCAGCAGCACAGGGATAAGCCATTGCACGGAGTCTACTATAGAAATATAGAAGACTTAGGCTTATCCCAAAAGCTGACCTTTAGCTTTTTGAGGTCAGCTGGGCTGAAGTCAGAGACCGAAGGTTTTATATTAGCTTGCCAAGATGGTGTATTAAACACCCTGGTCTACCGGAGCCGCGTGATGGGTATAGAAGTGCCTGACGTCAGCTGCAGAGCATGTCGTCGGGCCCCAGAGACCATTATGCATTTGCTGTCAGCTTGTCCAGCATATGCGGTCTCTGCCTATATCCATCGACATAACGCGGCATTACGAGTGCTGTATTATCACCTACGGCACTCGTACGGTATAGATCAGACACCGGTGTTGCCCTATGCTCCGGGGGATATTGAGTCCGTTGTGGGGAATGAGAGGTCCCGGTTATACTGGAACAATTCATTCCTCACCGTCAGGCGGATACAAGCCAACAAGCCTGACATAGTCCTCCTCGACCACCAACTCAAGACGATGTTCGTTATAGAGTTTTCGGCTCCGGCCGAAAAGAACATCGTCTTGAAAGAGGAGGAGAAACGGACAAAATATCGAGATTTACTCTCTGAACTCCGCAGGCTGTACCCGGGTTATTCTGTTAAAATAGTGGTTCTTATTATTGGCTCTCTCGGAGGTATGCGACAATCATTGCTCTCAGAATTAAGAACCATCCCAGCATGCCGTCAATCGGCAGAAGTCATCGCTGGGAAGATGCAGAAGGCCGTCATACTTGGCTCGTTGCGTCTACTCAGGACACACGAATTGCGACCTCAATGACCGCTTACCCCGCGGACGTGGGGAGCGGTCGTTGAGTAACGAGGCTGGAGGGACTCTCTGGACTAGTCGGAGGCCAGGGGGGACTTACCAGCACCCAAAAAAAAAAAATTAAAATCAATTCGAAAATAAACACTTAAATATAGATTTTCTGTTAACACAGTCATTGATTTTTTTCAAAAGATTCAATCTTGTGACAAACTTTTTTGAGATTCGACCATCTGAATGGATAAACAATGAAAGTTTTTTGACAGTTCAAGCTATCGTCAAAAATTTGAAAGTTATTAATGATCG
Organism: Tetropium fuscum; assembly: GCA_964058915.1. Classification (NCBI taxonomy): domain Eukaryota; kingdom Metazoa; phylum Arthropoda; class Insecta; order Coleoptera; family Cerambycidae; genus Tetropium; species Tetropium fuscum. The sequence goes on along the minus strand of CAXKVY010018518.1, from coordinate 85,224 downwards.
TGCAATGGTCGAACTGATCACAGATTATATACACTGAGCTCGTAAAGTTTGGAATAAATTCAATTAATCGTTATTGAAGGATTTTCGCAGGAAATCGGACACGTCAACTTTATTTTATAAAATGTCACTTTTTTCAGCCATCGATTTTTTTTTTGTTTTGTTCGTTTTTGAGCTATGACGTCATCGACAATTTTTTTAAATGACAACCCATATTTTTTTTCACGGATTTCGATAGAGCACATTTTTCTGAGTGCGAATATGTCAAAAACATAGTACCTTTAACATTAAAGTGTTCGAGATATTCGGTTGCAAAGTTTTAAGAATGAATTATACAAGCGATGACCAAATGCTAATCATTTATCAAGAAAGCGCAGGAAAAACAACAGTTTTGACAGTTGTCACAATTTTGAAGTTTTTCCTCGCAAGTTTGTGTTTTAATCAGTTGAATAATATCATTAAGTAAGTTGATTAATCATTATTCCATCATAATTCATTTTATTTAAAAATGGTCCGTCGTTTGAGTGAAAGGGAAAGAATCGAAATTTTGATGATGATCGGTTACGGGGACAGAGCTCGCACACAAGTAGAAGTTTGCCGTTTATTTAACAACAAATATCCAAACAGAGAACCAATTACACAGTCCACCGTTAGCAAAATAGAACAAAAGTTTTTAGAAGTGGGTCATACGAGAGATCGCCCTAGAACGGGTCGTCCACCAGTGCAACAAGATGTTAAATTGAATGTTCTACTAGAGCTTCAAGAAAATCCCCATTTACCCACCCGCCAAGTGGCGGCAAACAACGGAATAGTTCAAAGCTCCGTCTTGAAATATTTGAAATTGAACAAATGGCATCCGTATAAAGTGGTTTTGGTCCAAGAGTTAAACGAAGATGATCCTGACCGTAGGTTACAGTTTTGCCAAACCATGTTGCAACGCCTGATTGATGACGACGGATTTTTACGCAATATTGTTTTTTCTGATGAGGCTACCTTTTATCTCGACGGCACAGTTAACCGGCAAAACTGTAGATATTGGTCTCCTGAAAATCCACACTGGAAAATGGAAACTCGTAGTCAGTTTCCACAAAAAGTTAACGTTTGGGCTGGTATTGTAGGTAATCGTATTTTGGGCCCATTTTTCTTTGAAGGCGTAACAGGTGAAATATATTTAGAATTTTTAAGAGACGACTTAGTCCCTGCACTTGCGGTACTTTACCCAAATGACGTAGATCCAGATCTGCCCCATCACACGATATGGTACCAACAAGACGGTGCATCACCCCATTTTGCAGTGATCGTTCGCGATTATTTAAACCATGTATTTCCTAACCATTGGATTGGTCGCAGGGGAACTATCGAATGGCCCCCTAGATCTCCAGATCTCACTCCCCTAGACTACTTTTTATGGGGCTATTTAAAGAGCAAAGTCTATTTCAATAGACCAAATACCATCGAAGAATTAAAGGACAGAATTCGCAATGAAATTCGAACCATTCAACCCGATACTGTTGGTAAGGTTCTGCAGGAGTTTCAGTGGCGGATGGGATATTGCCAGGAAGTGAATGGAGGTCACTTTGAAAATTTACTCTGATTTTATTTTTTACTTTAATTATTTATCATTTATTTGTTAACATATTTTTTTATTTGTTTAAATTGTTGTTAAAAAATTAAACAGATTACTCCCAAATCTTTCAAAATGTTCGATAAGCTACCAAAATAAATAATATTACTCCTTAATCTTTTAAAATGTAATAAGCTATAAGCTATTAGAATCAATAAGCTATTAAAAATCTTGACCCGCCCGATAGCTTATGCATGGTGCCATGGTACATTTTATAAACTTTGCAACCGAATATCTCGAACACTTTAATGTTAAAGGTACTATGTTTTTGACATATTCGCACTCAGAAAAATGTGCTCTATCGAATTCCGTGAAAAAAAATATGGGTTGACATTTAAAAAAATTGTCGATGACGTCATAGCTCAAAAACGAACAAAACAAAAAAAAAATCGATGACTGAAAAAAGTGACATTTTATAAAATAAGGTTGACGTGTCCGAGGATTTCCTGTGAAAATCCTTCAATAACGATTAATTGAATTTATTCCAAACTTTACGAGCTCAGTGTATGTAAATTTACTAAAGGCGACGTTACACGGCGTGGGGAGTGCCACGCCTGGAGTGAAAACTGTCGCGCCACACGCCATATAATTGTGCTGGCGTGGCGTGGCGTGGCGTGCTGGGTCCCGTCGATTGGCGGTAAACTTCGCACACTTCAAAGCCGCGCAGCGCGCGAAGTGGACTGCCATGCGTATACAGTTACACGGCGCGGAGTCTCCGCCCGTAAATTTTAAAAATTAGTCAAATTCAGTAGATATTTAGCTAAGCAAGTGACGTCAGACGAAGCCATATCAGAATTTTTATGCCTATACGAGCAAAAACCAATAATTTGGAACCCGAAGCATAATGAGCACAAAGATAGAAATGCTGTACATGATTCCTGGATGCGAATCCAACAAAATTTTAGTATTACTTGCACAATCAGCGAATTAAAGAAGAAGAGAGAATCAGTAATGGGCACGTTCCGAAAATTAAACACGAAAGTAAAAGCAACCATGAAGACAGGATCAAGTGCAGATGACGTTTTTAAGCCAGACTGGTTTGTTTACGAGCAAATGGCGAAATTCCTCCAATCAGTATATACATCATCACTGTCCAACAAAATATAGCAAGCTGCTGCACAATCGAGCATCCGTTTTCGACGAACGGACATGTTGAAATGAAAGAGTAGCCACGCGCCCGCGTGGCGAGAAACTTGTCAGTCTGCAGGTCGTGTAATCGCGATCGTCAAATTGCGAATTGTTGTGTCACTCCGCACGCCACACTCCAGGCGTGGCACTCCCCACGCCGTGTAACGCCGCACAGTGGTTCCTTATGAGGAAAAAACCTCAAATCGTAAAGGATATTTTTGTAGCAAATGAACACTGATAATTTCAAGAGTACTAATGTAATCATTTATTGGATTTTGATTACTTTTTTAGTGTGAGAAAAAACTCTAGAGCTTAAGAATTTTTTAACTACGAAAATTCACCAAATTTGGGTTCAAGATATAACTTATGTTTACTATATCTGCAACTTGTTTAATTAACTACTATTACAAAATACTATCAATGTAACATTCTTAAAAAACATCACAAGATTCCCAGAAAATTTCTTTCTATATTGAAACCTCGAATAATATGTATCTCTGAAACACATAAAATTCCTGCTTTTAGAAGTTTTTTTTTTTAATTACAGAAAAAGCTCCGCCGAGCTCCAAGCTATAATTAGCACCCAATTGAAGCTAATACTATAGACTACTTATCCTCCGAAATTCAGCTGCAACTACTTGCGACTTCAGCTTTTATCCCACTTTAACCCTGAAATTGAATAAACTTTTATTGGTCTTGAAAAAATGAAAATAAATTATAGTACCTAATATAGTAAAGTTTATCGTCAATAAGTTGAAATGGTCAATATAGTGCAATAGTAGCGGGTCTATTCCACTATATTGACCATTTCAACTTATTGACGATAAACTTTACTATATTAGGTACTGCCAAATCTGTTTAATAAAAAGCAATTGTTATTATACAGGGTGTCCCCAATTCTATGCCCGAACAAGAAGGTCTCAAGAAGTACAGACATAATTAAAAATGCATATTTGAGAAGTCAATGTCAATTAGTGTGCAAGTGAAAGCAAAAAGATATGACTATACTTCCGGAAATAATTGAAGAAGAAATATGAATCTTTACAAGTTACAAGATCTGTGAAAAATAAAATTATTTAGCTTTACCTGATGTTATTTCAATAAATTTGCGGCCTCTTCGCTGACTGGTAAATGTTTTACTTTGGTTTTTGGTCTTAATGACGTTATGTATGGGTCCGACGATATCAGCATCATGTGAAAGACATCTTCATTAGTAGCAATACGAGACATTTTTCTGCTATGATGGCTTCTGAAATACTTGTAATCCTTATTACGATGTTCTTGTGCCTCTTCTGATAGAATTCCAATAGGTAAAACCGCATGTTCAATTATATCCTTGTCATGAAGGAGAATTTTGTGTACCGTGGGAGGCATATTATACCACGGATATAAGGATACTGCTAATTCAGCTGTTTCTTTAGTATATATGTTAAATTTATCTGGATCGATTGGAAAATTACTGCAAATCACTTCCAGTATAATCGCAAGTCTGTGTATCAAATTTTGATCAATCCCTGTTATATCTGCTGTTATACTTGGGTCATTAAAAAAACGTCTTGAAGTATTTCCACTATTAGAATTGCCTGCCCCTTGTCGTACAACGTCAACCTGTATACCGAGACGTTCTTTGAATTGGCCTTGAATTTGTTTCTTCGTCTCTTCTTTGATGGGTTTTGTAATATTTGTTGTCCGCCAAGATTTAAATGCCAAGTTATATCCCAAATGCAAAATATATTCCATGAATCTTATTCTGGCGTGCAAAGTAGACATACCGAGACATAAGGCTTTTTCATTACATGGCTTCTTCAAAATAACAGATATCTTGTTCATTTCGGACGGTTTGGCACCACATATTACACAATTACTGGACGAGCTAGTATTTGTCACAATTTGTGCTACATTACCGTCAATCATGGTAAAATACAGTCTGGTAAATTTTTATGGTTCTACCATTAATCTCGATTTCGGTTTCTTTCAAATTTTCAATTTCATTGTCCATATGACACTTTTCTTGTTGGATAATTTCTGGAGTTTCTTTGACATATTCAAATTTAATTGCCCTGCAGTACCTGGTCGAGGAAGGATGAGGATTTTTCCATACTTCATCATCTTTATTATTTTGAATATTTTCACGCAAACTCAATTTCAAAGGTACAATAGACGTCATAAACAAGTGAGCATCAGATCTGCCAGGTTCTTCAAACCTCTGCATAAATTCACTTTGGCCTGATGCTCCATCACATCCCCACTTTGTGTGTAAAACAAGGTGTTCTTCTGGTGTCACATTACTGCGAATATTACTTTCTATTATGCGTTTTGCAGTGTGGTCAAGCAAATCCTGAAGAGGTACTTTTGCTGAAGACTCGGAGATAACTAAATTTTTTGGATAACAGTTTTGTTTTGATTGAATTACTTTTTTATAACTAGGATATATATCGTGACCAATATCTTTGGCTGATTGTCTTAAAATTTCATATTGATACTTAGATAATTTTGCTTGAGTTATTAGCGCTAGAGCAGTTGTTATTATTATTATTGCTGTTATCATTATTATTTGACATCTTTAAATGGTACACGATAAACCAAAATAGTAGCTAATAAATATTCTTTTGTTTTACATCTGTCATCACTATGACAACGAGGAATCAAAGCACACCTTGATTCCTTGATAAATTTTTGAATAATAAAATTAATATGCATTACTACACAAGTTCATGCTCTGGTATTCGGGCATAACTTTTAATTTATTATAAACAACTTTTCTCAATAACATTTTTTGAAATAAGGAAGGGCAGTGTACTCTTGTGCAATTTTTATAATTCATGTCCTATCCTGTATAACGTTTGACTTGGAACAATAATTATTCTAAGCCCACCTAAAATATTCCATGTTCACAATAAAATTGTTGTGTTTCGGTCGAGCAATAATAATTAATAAAAAAATCCCATATAATATGCATGTATATCCCACCATTCTGTATAATGTATATTATTAACAAGTAAATGCACCTCTCACGTCATCATAATTACACTGAAACCCTTTCTACCTTAAACGCGACGTTATTTATTTTGGAAAAATTGATAATTAAAATAACTGATTAACACTTTAAAATGACTCACTCTGTATTAATATAAGAAAATTATTTTGCTCTAAATTTGCATAAATAAGACTCTTATTGATTTTCAAAATACCAGAAATCTCAAAAAATGTAAATAATAAAATGATCTATCACTACTGTTATTTAAGAATTTTAAAGAGATGGCCTTGAGAGTTAGAGAGATGAGAGGATCAAAGTGTTTTCTTCCATGAAAGTCTTTACCTTTGACAGGAAATTGACGGGCCTCTCATGAAATTCAATTAACCCGTATAGGAGATATGAAGTTTTTTCCCAAATATTACCTTTTGGCCCCACTGTGCGGCGCCTTAAGATGAGAATCAGCTTGCAATACATTTTACAAGTTGTTAATGATCATCATAAAAACCTTGAGAATGTAAGGGATCGCTCGTAAAAACTGTGTGTACATTAAATGGTGTTTAAGTGTATAAATAAAAAATAGTAAAAAAAAACAATATTCGCGGATATTAATTTCAAAAACCAATATAAACATTGAAATTTTTAACTATGATATTTATATAAGATCATTTTACACTTAAAATAATTATTAGTTATAAAACGACACTAATATATTGTTGTTAATTTAAAATGTTTATTGACACCTGTCATTTATGTCAAAACATCGACATTTATTTCGAAATTAATAATATCTCTCCTTGCAGAAATCGAAAACATTTAAGTTCAAACTCGTTTTTGACATCATATTTGGATTTAGCTCTAATGAAACGACTACTTACGACTATTTTCCGAATTGAGAAATTGAAAAAAAACTAAAAATTCGATTAAAAATTTGTGGCAGCTTAATTGAAAGTTGTCATTTAGCGAGGTTTAGATGACTTATTATAACACTCGGAGTAGTTTCCACAAACACAAAACACTTTCACTTCGCTCGACGCGCGTTTCGCCAACCAAGTTGGCATCATCCGGAGACGATTAAAACTAATCTTAAATAACAAAATCTACCATATTTATACTATTTTTCCGGTGACGTCACTAATGATATCACCGTGAAATTTACGCGTGACTAATCACGCTTCAATGATCGGTTGCTAAGCAACGCGTAAAGCGGGCTGCGGTATGATATCACCGTCAAATTTACGCGTGACTAATCACGCTTCAATCATCGGTTGCTAAGCAACGCGTAAAGCGGGCTATACGGGATAGGTCCCTTGTCGCTATTCATACTACTATTACACTTTACAATTTCTATGCTCTCAAATGCATCCAACGGTCTATTATTGGTCTCATTTCTAACTAATCTTAAATTACTAATATCTATTCTATGATTGTTGTCAAAAGCATGTTGTGCAACACTAGACTTATCTGTTCTTCCATATTTTAGATGAGCCATATGTTCTTTAAATCTGGTGTTAATTGACCGTCTCGTTTGTCCAATATATTTTCGATCACAATCATTACAACTAATTTCGTAAATCCCAGACCTTTCATTTGGAACGATTTTATCCTTTGGATTGTCTAAAAGTTGTTATAATTTGTTGCTCGACGAATGAATCGCTGTTATACCCACGTTTTTGAAAACCTTACTCAAACCATGAGTAAACCGGGGTTCGTACGGGATGGATACATATTTTGGAGCCTCTATGTCCTTTTGAAAGGTCGTAGAATTACGAAGTGTGTCTTTAAATTTACGCTTCCTAATTAGTTTTTCAACTATATCTCTAGGATAACCATTACTCACAGCTATATCTTTAATTAATACTTTTTCTTTTTCAAATCTCTCATTACTGAGAGGGAAACTTAGTAAACGATGGACAAGAAAATTGAAACTTGCCATTTTATGTTGATAGCAGTGGTGAGAGTCATTAGGGATATATCTGATCGTACTGGTATCTTTTCTATATATATATATATATATATATATATATATATATATATATATATATATATATATATATATATATATATATATATATATATATATATATATATATATATATATCAAATTCTAACCTATTATCACTATTTTTAATTACTAATACATCTAAAAATGAAAGTTTTCCATTATTTCCTAGTTCATATGTAAACTTTACAGAAGTGAAACGAATATTTAATTTGGAAATGAAGTTTTCTACATCCGCAATCTTAGTGTCAAACACGGCAAAAATGTCATCCAGATACCTAAGCCAAATCCTAGGAAAATACTCGAATTCTTCTTTTGCTTCAGTTTCAAAACGACTCATGAAGACATTAGCAATGAAAGGCGATAAACAGTAGAACCCATTGCGGTTCCTTCATGTTCATAAAACTTGTCATTGAAACGGAAGCAATTTTGTTTCATACAAAGTTTTGTAAGGTTTATATATTCTTCTATTACTTCTCTTCTATAGTTGTTTAATTCGAGTAAATCCTCAAGATAGTCCAAGGTCTGTGGAATTGGTACACTCGGAAATAATGAACAAACATCAAAGGAAATCAAAATTTCACCGTCTTGCAATTGAATATTCTTGACCTTATCAATGAAATCATTCGAATTTTTAACTGAAAAACTTGGCTGAGCAATGGGCAAACTTTCAAATTCCTTAGTCAACCATTTTGATAAGTGGTAAGTCGGAGATCCAATAGACGATACTATTGGACGCACCGACTTCCCTGGCTTATGAATTTTCATCATGAATCATTCTGTTTTTCCGAGTTTCATTCAAGTTAAAATTCCAAATTGTTCGAATATTTCAAATAAGGTTGCTTTATTTGCAAAACAAAAATGGCTGGATTTAGAAATCAATTATATGTACAGTAAACGGAGTATGCTTGAGATACAAGCATATGATCTTTACAAGAAGCTTACTTTTAAGTTAAATAATTTAGATTATGAACAATGGTGCGAATTTCAGAGGGAACATGTTTTTATCAATCAATGCGAAATTTATCAAAAAAATGTCTTCACAAAATATAAAATTTAAAAAATTGATTACTAATGTACCAAAAAATGTTCCTCGGAAGGTCGTTGACATTGTGGAAAATCACTCGTCACACTCTTTTGATAAAGAAGAACTTGACCTTCTAAACAAGGGTTTAAATTTTGCTATAGCCCCTTCGGATAAGATTTTGGATGATGTGGCAGGGATTGAAAGTTCAATTCAATATCTGCCTGATTCATCCAAGGGTCTCGTCAGAGTTGCTTGTAGGAACCAAATTACTAAAAATATAATGACTAACGGAGGCAATAGAAAGTCATGCTCAAAGAATCCTAGAAAGACTATCAAAAGATTGCGCGAAAAAGACTGTTTTTATTTAAAAGCAGATAAAGGTAATAAGGTTGTTATTTTAGATAAAGAGGACTATTATGAACGGGTAAGCAACCTAATTAGTAATGGTCCTTATAAAGAACTTACTAGAAACCCTTTACCAAGAATGACCACTGAAATGAAAAATGTCCTCAAATCATGTAACAACCTTATTACTCCACCTGTTAAGAATGGGTGACGTGTGTCTATCCCTACTGTACCTAGATTGTATTGTCTACCAAAAATTCATAAGCCAGGGAAGTCGGTGCGTCCAATAGTATCGTCTATTGGATCTCCGACTTACCACTTATCAAAATGGTTGACTAAGGAATTTCAAAGTTTGCCCATTGCTCAGCCAAGTTTTTCAGTTAAAAATTCGAATGATTTCATTGATAAGGTCAAGAATATTCAATTGCAAGACGGTGAAATTTTGATTTCCTTTGATGTTTGTTCATTATTTCCTAGTGTACCAATTCCACAGACCTTGGACTATCTTGAGGATTTACTTGAATTAAACAACTATAGAAGAGAAGTAATAGAAGAATATATAAACCTTACAAAACTTTGTATGAAACAAAATTGCTTCCGTTTCAATGACAAGTTTTATGAACAACATGAAGGAACCGCAATGGGTAACTGTTTATCGCCTTTCATTGCTAATGTCTTCATGAGTCGTTTTGAAACTGAAGCAAAAGAAGAATTCGAGTATTTTCCTAGGATTTGGCTTAGGTATGTGGATGATATTTTTGCCGTGTTTGACACTAAGATTGCGGATGTAGAAAACTTCATTTCCAAATTAAATATTCGTTTCACTTCTGTAAAGTTTACATATGAACTAGGAAATAATGGAAAACTTTCATTTTTAGATGTATTAGTAATTAAAAATAGTGATAATAGGTTAGAATTTGATATATATAGAAAAGATACCAGTACGATCAGATATATCCCTAATGACTCTCACCACTGCTATCAACATAAAATGGCAAGTTTCAATTTTCTTGTCCATCGTTTACTAAGTTTCCCTCTCAGTAATGAGAGATTTGAAAAAGAAAAAGTATTAATTAGAGATATAGCTGTGAGTAATGGTTATCCTAGAGATATAGTTGAAAAACTAATTAGGAAGCGTAAATTTAAAGACACACTTCGTAATTCTACGACCTTTCAAAAGGACATAGAGGCTCCAAAATATGTATCCATCCCGTACGAACCCCGGTTTACTCATGGTTTGAGTAAGGTTTTCAAAAACGTGGGTATAACAGCGATTCATTCGTCGAGCAACAAATTACAACAACTTTTAGACAATCCAAAGGATAAAATCGTTCCTAATGAAAGGTCTGGGATTTACGAAATTAGTTGTAATGATTGTGATCGAAAATATATTGGACAAACGAGACGGTCAATTAACACCAGATTTAAAGAACATATGGCTCATCTAAAATATGGAAGAACAGATAAGTCTAGTGTTGCACAACATGCTTTTGACAACAATCATAGAATAGATATTAGTAATTTAAGATTAGTTAGAAAGGTGACCAATAATAGACAGTTGGATGCATTTGAGAGCATAGAAATTGTAAAGTGTAATAGCAGTATGAATAGCGACAAGGGACCTATCCCGTATAGCCCGCTTTACGCGTTGCTTAGCAACCGATGATTGAAGCGTGATTAGTCACGCGTAAATTTGACGGTGATATCATACGGCAGCCCGCTTTACGCGTTGCTTAGCAACCGATCATTGAAGCGTGATTAGTCACGCGTAAATTTCACGGTGGTATCATTAGTGACGTCACCGGAAAAATAGTATAAATATGGTAGATTTTGTAATTTAAGATCAGTTTTAATCGTCTCCGGATGATGCCAACTTGGTTGGCGAAACGCGCGTCGAGCGAAGTGAAAGTGTTTTGGTGTTTGTGGAAACTACTCCGAGTGTTACAGTTACATCAAAGGTTCCACCCCTATCCAGTAGACTTATTATAGGTTATAATAAAACTGGATAGGGCTGGAAACTTTGATGTGATGATAACACTCGAAGTAGTCTCCACAAACACCAAAACACTTTTACTTTGCTCGACGCGCGTTTCGCCAACCAAGTTATTGTTGTTATTTTTATTTATAATGTTACTTCAGACTTTTAAAATCTGTTATGCTATTGTGTTAAAACATATTGAACATTCTACATGATAATCGAAAAATGTATTTGAATGTTTTTTCGTTTATTCTTATACCTTAAATTCTAGGATGGGCACTGCCCACCCTACCCACCTCGAGGAGCCGCCACTGGTCTTGAATGTTCAAAAGTTTCCTGTGGCCGAGTGGAAATCATAGATTACCGCGCTGTCAGCAGCGCCCGCTTTGTAATATAAACAAATGCTGTATGCGGGATACGCTATTTATCCGGGTCCATGATACTAAGAGTACAAGATATGATCACTTGGGAAACGCGTTTTGAACAAACTTGCGCATGACGTCACCCTGTGACAAAGATGTATGGCGATATATGGAGACGAAAGCTTTTTACATGGTTTTATTATAAAGTTTCGTTATGATTCGACTCGATATAACTATTTTGGACATTGCTTAAGTATACAGGGTGTTTACGAACTTGAGAAACATTTTATATTTTAATTTTTCTCGGTTATTAAAGCGCTTTCATTAGGTTTATTTTTTGTAAAGCATTTACTTTTAGCATAATATATTATCATGAATTAAAAATAATCTCCCAAGTTATTAAATGCCCTGTATAAGTAGGTACAAAAAGGAACAAGACAACCCAACCAACATGATATTGCCGCTCATTGAAAGGCATGTACCCCGAACACTGGCAAATAGCTGGTGTCGGAGAGCTGGGAGCTGGTACTTTGCCGTTAAAGGTCTACTACGGCACGAGCCGGAATCAATGACTATCCACGTCTATAATCCTTGAACTGGAATGGCACTTAGTAGAAGGATTGTTTGTAGAGAACCTGTACATTAATTAGTAATTACGACATTAGACCTTTACTTTTCTATAACTGCACGGGGTCTTTACAGTTAAAACAAGTGAACGGGTACATACCTTATATATAAAAATTACTAAAATATAGATATAAATATACATTAGTTTATTTTATATAATTAATTATCAGAACCGTCACAAAATAACTAATAATATTCACATTTCCTTTAAACATACGCGCCAATTTAGCTTCGGTTATTTTATATTTTCTTCCCGTGTCGTGTTGTTGTTCTGATTTTGCAGATGTCGCATGTTGTTTGTTTATTTTTTGGATTTTTAGTGTTAAATTTATATTGCTGATTAAATTCGTAATAATTATTAATCGTACATAGTGCAGTTTTTTTACTATTTAGAGCAGGCCTCAATTTAGCATGTACACACAACCGCACGAAAGATAAGTTTTGACATAACCATAACCTAAGTTTTATTTGGCATCTTTGGAGCCTTTAGCTAAGATTTTCGTTTATAACGTATATATTTCATACTCTCAATTATTTATTAATATAATTATGTCATCCATAATTAAAGAAAAAGTAAAAGGCAAGGACGTGAAGGTACAGCATTATCTTTCAACTTCCACTTATATTTGGTGGGCAATTGCAATAATTTTTCTTTAACATGAAAATCATAATCAGAAAAATGAAAAACATATTCTAGCATTTTTAATATTAAAATCATGCGTTTGATAGCACTTTTGCACCCGTAATTTGCAAATCTCTGCTGCAGTTGGAAACTAAAGTATCGATATGTACTGGAAGAATTTTTACTTTTTTTATTATTGTTACTAGTACTACCCTTCATCATTGCACAGTAAACCATTGTTTATCACAATCACAAATGACCAAAATAATTAAAATAACGTATTTAAACTTATAAAATAATGTATTTAAACTTTAAAATAATGTATTTTAAAGATGTGTCAAATTTGAATATTTGAAATTTGTCACGGAATGACGTCAGCAGAGGGAGAGAGATAGGGGATCGCATGCGCGTTAGCATATCTTGTAGTCTTAGTATCATGATCTGGGTCTATCTATTTATGGTCGAAGGTGTGTATGCATATATTAGAGCTGGGAACTTTAGTTCACTTTGCTGATTTCAATCTTTCGGTCTCGATCAGGCAAGTGAATCGTACAAAAGTTTAGTTCATTTAGTTCAGTTGATTCACTTATTCTTCTGCTAGTCTCGCTTCAACGAATTGAACAAAAATGCAAATTATTTTATTACAGCATGTTATATATGTATATTTCGTATGAGTGTAATGTATATTAGGGATGTATTATTATAAAATGAGACAAAATAACGAAATGGCTTCTAACTAAATTTTAATTTATAAACACAAATAAAAATAATAGGAACAATGCAAAAATAATATAATATTTCTTTATAGATAGGTAGTTATATCTAGTTTTATATTTAAACTAAAAAAAAACTGATTGACACAATAATATAAATATACCTACAATAACATAATAATAATAAAAAAAACTTAATGGTAAAAGTAAACACGTAAAAGTAAATATACGTAAAATGTGGAAATAGAAACGGTTTAAAATATAAAATTATAAATTTGCATTCAAAAATAAAATCTTACTAACTCTAGAACTTTTTAATGATAATCGTTTTTCACTTAGTACTAGGCCAGCTTTGGAAAGAGTTCGTTCACATGGAACGGAAGTAGCTTGTATACATAATCGTTTTTTTACAAATTCATATAAGTTTGGGTATACGTGTTGTCGTGACATCCACCAGGACAAGGGATTTTGATCAGGTAACAAGTTGCTGATATTTTCCATCAAAATCACACCATAATTTTAATTTTTTTGCTGAAGAAGATGATTCCGGACTTTGTTGCATTTCGAATGGGTTATTCTCACTAATCTGAAGAGTCCGATTGGCGCTTAACTTTTTTCGCAAATTCGCGACAGCAGCTACATATTTGCTTTCTTCTTTGAATCTGAATTTTTTAAACCTCGGATCTACAATTGTTGATTCTGCCAAAAGATTATTATTTTCTATGTCACCAAATCGCTTATAGAATTGATTAAGCATTTCCGTCACTACACTTTTTAGCTCAATTGGGAAATTTGGTTTTGTTGTTAAACGTTTTAAATGAAAATATATTGCCTTAACGAAAATAAAAATTTTTGTCGACGTAACTGTTTTTTCTGCACTAATTTCATCAGTTATATCTTTAAATATGTCTAATACATCTACTAGCTGTTCCAACACTGACCATTCTTCTACAGTTAAAATATTTAAATTAGGTGACTCCAATGCCAAAGTTGAAATAATGGAGTCTTTTATTTTACACGCCCGATCGACCATAATAGGGTAGAATTCCAGCGGGTTCGCACGTCTTGTTTAAGCTTTAATTCTGGTAATCCCATCTGAATTTGGGTTTTTTTTAATTTGGCAAGCGCCGTAGAGCTTCTTTTAAAAAATGATACAATAGCTTTTAATTTTTCCAAAATTGGATCAATTGCCTTTAAGCCATTTTGAACTAGTAGGTTTATTGAATGTGCAAAACCACACACCAACGGCGTATTTACGGGGGGGGGGGGTAATGGGGGTAATTACCCCCCCCCCAGAACTTAGGTAACAACTTACAGAAAACAAAAGCCTGTAAAACATAAACCCCACTGAAACTTCCATGGCGTGCGACATCTATCATTGAACAGCGTAATGCCCGGTCGGTGAAATTCCGCGCGCCATCTATCAACACGTCATATAAATCAACGGTTTATATAGTACATTTTACTAACTACTAACATTTACTACATTCCAATGAGAGCTGGCGGCGGCACCGTCAGTGTGACTGTGACAAGTGTGACAACTTCTTTAATCAACGGCTAACGTATAACGCAACGCTGTTAGTGCTGTTACTGTACTGTGTTACTATAAAATATTAAGAAATAAGCGTTTAATAACGATTAAGGTAGGTTCGGTTTAACATCAATAGAATTAGGCTGAATTATTGTTTCATTCATTATTTATTAGGGTTTTTATTAAGTTATACGAAATGACACTATGAACAAAAGAAATCAAAACACGTTAGATTTTTTTGTGGCCAAACAACCAAAAGTGCCAGCTACAAATTCATCAGATTCATCTTGTACTACCACTAGTACTTTCATAGTCGGGGAGTCCCCGGATACTGATAGTCAAGAAGCTGGCCCAAGTCGGATTTGTCACGAGGAACTGGAGGAAGGGGCAGAAGCAGTTGAAGCACCTACGCTAACTACGGCCATTATGAGAAGTTCAAATAATGGTAGCGCTGTAGTCAGCAAGTTGAGCCTTACTAATCTAGCGTTAAGTGGACGTACCAAATCAGTTGATATTGGCCCTTTTGTTGATTTCAATAAAAATATGTCACTGTCGCCACAGGAAAAATACATTATTTTAAAATATGCCATGATCCCTGAAGATCGTTTTAACTTTCCTCACTCTATTCATAAGAAAAATAATAAACACGTAAAATGCTATTTGTCAAAAAAACATTTTCAAAATTTTTTTTGGCTTACATATTCGCAACAACTAAAAGGGCTTTTTTGCAAGTATTGTGTGATCTTTTCAAAATTTGATGGTGTGAATAAGGCAACAAAACTAGGACGATTAATTAAGGTCCCGTTAAATAAATATTCTAAATTATTTGGGAAAGACGGCGACTTAGTAGTTCACGACCTGTCCCTATACCACAAAGAGGCAGTAAACGATGGTGTTAATTTTATTAAGATATATGAAAATCCTGAAATAGATATAAGAAATACTTTAGACAAAGACATAAATAAGCAAGTGTTAGAGAATAGAGAAAGATTAGTCCCTATCATAAAAACCATATTATTTTCAGGGCGCCAAAATATTCCTTTAAGAGGACATAAAGATGCAGGAAATATTTTTACGGACAATAATGTCAATAAAGATGACGATATTGTAAGTAATGAGGGAAATTTTCGCGAATTAATACGGTTTAGAGTAGATGCCGGTGATAAGACTTTAGAAAAACATTTAAAAAATATTTCAGCCCGCGCTACATATATTAGCAGTGGAATACAAAACGAACTAATTGAATGTTGCGGTGACGAAATTTTGGAAATTATTTTAAATAATTCAATGTCAGTTTTATAGTATTATTTTTGATGAAACAACAGACATCAGCCACAAATCCCAAATGTCTATAGTATTGAGGTATTGTTATGATAGCAAACTTTATGAAGACTTTATGGGTTTTATTGACTGCCATGATGCATTTGATGAAGAAACAATGGAACCTGTTGTTACCGGGAAGGTTTTAGCTGAGATAATATTAGGTTTTATTAAAAAGTTTAATCTGAATCCTGATTTTTGTGTTGGCATTGGAACTGACACATGTAACCTAATGTTAGGAGAAAAAAAAGGTGCGGTAACGGAACTAAAAAAAGTATTAATAAATGCATGAAAAAGTCCGTGTATTAGCCACGCATTAAATTTATCAATTGGGAAAACTTCCAATGTTCGAACCGTTAGGAATGCTGTGGGCATTATAAAAGATGTTATTGCTTTTTTCAACGCATCTGCTAAATGACATTCATTCTAAAAAGAAAACTGGATGGCAATCTTAAAAGTTTATGCGAGACAAGATGGGTTGATAGACACGAATCTGTTTTACAATTTAGAACTAATTTGTTGAAGATTATAGAAGTTTTGAATATAATAGCCAAATGGAAAGATACAGAAGCTTCTTCAAAAGCAGCCTGTCTAAAAACAGCAATAACGTCAAGCAGTTTTATTACTTCCTTGTTTTGTCTAAGTGATATTTTATCACTAACAGTAAATTTAAGTAAAACCTTACAAACTAAATCCATAGACAAACAGTATGCTTCAAATCTCATTAGAAACATTATTCAAATTTTAAAAGGAAAACGCAGTAATTCTGAGGATAGCTTTAAAAAGTTGTTTGCCTCAATAACTGATATACATACAAAATTAGACTTAGATATTCAGACACCAAGGACAGCAAAAAGACAGACGCATCGCTCAAACATTCCTGCGGATAATAGTGAAAATTATTTTAGGCTTAATTTATATAATCCCCTACTTGACAATATTACACAAGATCTTCTCTTTCGTTTTAATGAGGAAAGCTTGAGTACCTACGAATTTAATATTTTTTTTCCGTCGATATTTAAGTCGAAGACAACGGATGAACTTACATGTTCACTTAAAATATTGTCAGAAACAATACACAAATTTGATAGTACTCAAAGTGTCGACCTAATTTTAATAAAATTAACATCAGAACTGGATATCTGGAAAGCTCTTTATAAAGATAAGGATGAAAAAGATGGGATGAATCTATTCCTCTCTTGTGATGGAGACATGTTTCCCATAATAAAAAGACCCCTACAGATTTTAGTTACACTGCCTGTAAGTGTAGCGTCATCTGAACGAAGTTTTTCATGCCTAAGGCGTCTTAAAACATGGTTACGATCTAGTATGGGTCTAGAAAGGTTACTTGGTTTGGCACTTTTATATGTACATAGAACTGTGTCAATTAATGTTAATGCAATTATTGATAGATTTGCAACCAAAAAATCAAGAAGGCTAGATTTGATAATATAATTTATTATAAGACTATTTATTTTTAAGACTTTATTTATTATGAGATTATTATAATTTATTTATTGAATAAGTTATTTATTTCTTGAAAGATTTTCAGTTATGTTTTTTGTTTTTATGCGTTTGAATTTGTTATTTATTTTTTTAGTTATAATAAGTCATTATTTACAAATAGGTATTTTTCTTTGAGTACATGTTTTTGTTATGTTTTCATAATTTATTTATGCATTAACTATTCGTATTTTTGACAATAAATATTTTTGTAACAATAACTTTGTGATAGTGATATTCAAGATACACAAGCCACCCATTGCTATTTAAGAGGGTTCCGATTTCCAATATTCCACCGAAACAGGGCGCAAACTTAGAATTAATATACAGGGTGAGTCAGTTTTTTGTAGACAAACTTTAACAGGGGATAGAACGCACGTTTTTAAAAAGAAAAGTGCCTATAAAGATATGGCCGATCTAGCTTCCTAAGGAAGATACAGGGTGTTAAAATTTAATTTTTTTTTACATTAATGTGTAATATTTTCTGAACGGAATGATATATTCACTAATATTTTACACATATCTTAACCTGCATAGGATCAACATGTTGTATTGTTCCTGTCGAAAATACTATAGTGAATGTTACTTTTTTCGGGTACTTCGACTATTCTGCATAATAGAACTTTTTTTTCGTACGCCACTGACATTATCTGATACATATTTCTAAAATAACGGCCCCTTAGTAACAATTTTGATCTCTTGTAATTTTGCTCTAACTACGACAGTTTTCGAGATATTGGCCGTTGTTTCTCTGACAGTGTAATGTCGTTTTTATAATTTTTTTTTCTCGAATTTTCTTTGTGACATAAACGAACGCTTAGATTTTTTCATGTTTGGGGGATAATGCCTATTAATTAAGGCGCATAAAACAAGCGGTAAGAATGTTCAAAAACTTGCACAGTGGCGGGGTGGAAGGGGTGCTCCACCCCTTTCGTAAACAGAACTTCTACGCCAAAGACTATTTAAAAAAAACTTTTATTTTCATTATCTACATACAGTTTAACAAAAATAATGTCCCTTCTTCTGTTTCGAAATTCCTGTGCGTTTCCTAGTTATTTTGATTTTTAGTGTTTGATGTGGTACTAAATTAAGTAATTTATTTATTAGCAATAATAATTATCGGCTAAATATTTAATTCTTTCAACGAAACCTACCTAAATATGGTTTTTTAAGGATTCTAAAAAGCCGAAATCTCTTTATCTCTTTTCAAGTAATTACAATCACAAAAAAAAACATTAGATGAGCATTGATGTTAATGTTTATGGAGATATAAACATTTTTGAATTTATAGCAATATTTAATTAACAATAATAATTGTGGAATAAATAACAATTGTTAGCAATAATGATTTATAAATAACAATTACAAGAATTAATAACAATAACACTAGTACCTACATACATAAAATTAGATACTTTGTTCAAAATGTAAACCGTTCTTCTCAATACACATTTCACTGCGACGTATCATAGAACGTCTTAAGTTAACTAAATGATGCACCCTTATTTCATTGCAAGCATCTCTAATGCGATTTTGAAGTTCCTCAAGTGTATTAACCGGAGTGGTATACACTATTTCCTTAATGAATCCCCACACAAAAAAGTCAAGTGGTGTTAAATCGGGGGCTCTGGGAGGCCACGCCACTGGACCTCCACGACCTATCCACCTCCCTGGATAGTTATTGTTTAGCCAATTTCTTACATTTCTATTTGTGTGAAACTATCAACACATTTTTGTCCACGGTTTTCAACCCAGGGAAAACGTATGTCGTAGTATGGATCATCGCACAACTCGGCTGCTCTCGGATGTAAGAGTTTGCAAGGGCACCTACAGAAATCATTTACGCATGCGCAGTGGTTTCAGGTACTCCAGAAACTACTGTGCATACGTAACTAATACTTAATAGTACTTATAATAATAATAATAATTTATTAGTGTGTTATACACGAAGTATTTACAAAATACATGGGAAAATATGAGTATACGTATATAAATAAAAAATGGCATTAATACTACATTAAATGATCTAAGAAATATGACTAGATAAATATAAAACATAAATTAAGTTTAAAATAAATAAACTTGAATATCAAAGCAATAAATAAACCTAAAATTAAGTAAGCGGTAAGTAAAATTAATCATCACGTAAATATACATGTGCATTTTCTCTATAATTCACCATTATGCTTTAATAACGGCGGAATTTGGCATAATGGGTAACATTCCCCACACCAATTCACATCTGTCAAGAAATATCTGTGAGGGTACATGTCCCAGTTGCCGAGTTATGTGGAATAAATAGTAATTTTTATGATTTTGGGGGTGTGCTTCCTCTCCTACGGCGTGGCAATGAATTTGGCATGGTGGGTAACATTCCCCATACGAATTCACATCTGTCAAAAAATATCCGTGAGGGTACATGTCCCAGTTGCCGAGTTATGTGGAATAATTAGTAATTTTTTTGATTTTGGGGGTGTGCTTTCTCTCCTACGGCGTGGCAATAAATTTGGCATAGTGGGTAGCATTCCCCATACGAATTCACATCTGTCAAAAAATATCCGTGAGGGTACATGTCCCAGTTGCCGAGTTATGTGGAATAAATAGTAATTTTTTTGATTTTGGGGGTGTGCTTCCTCTCCTACGGCGTGGCAATGAATTTGGCTCTCATAATTTCTAATAAACTCTCATAATTGTGGTGTTTATATAATATACTTTCAGCAGTACCGTGATCATAAAGGACTAAATCAGCAGAAGGACATGCAGACCTACCGAAGGGAGCTTAAACAATTTTTGATTAATCAATCATCGAATATGAAAGATGTGTGCTTAATCTGTGCCAGAATTTTCGACAGCATAACGGCAATCAAATGTAAATGTTGTAATCGCGGTTTCCACCTCGACTGCTTGACCGACGAAGTAACAGAACAATTAAAGAATAAAAATATTTGTTCCTTATGTGAACGATATGCATTAATTTCAACTTCGCAATAATTACAATCCAAAAGTAATAAAGCAACAGATTATATCATTCGTTTTCATGTTTCAATATATCTAGATATTTCTCTCACAGACGGATTCCATATTTGATAATATGTTTTTTATAATACCATTTTCCAAGCACATATACTAGAAAATGTAACTAACTATCGTAACTGGGACATGTACCCTCACGAAACAGAATTCGGCAACTGGGACATGTACCCTCACGGATATTTTTTGACAGATGTGAATTCGTATGGGGAATGCTACCCACTATGCCAAATTCATTGCCACGCCGTAGGAGAGGAAGCACACCCCCAAAATCAAAAAAATTACTATTTATTCCACATAACTCGGCAACTGGGACATGTACCCTCACGGATATTTTTTGACAGATGTGAATTTGTGTGGGGAATGTTACCCATTATGCCAAATTCCGCCGTTATTAAAGCATAATGGTGAATTATAGAGAAAATGCACATGTATATTTACGTGATGATTAATTTTACTTACCGCTTACTTAATTTTAGGTTTATTTATTGCTTTGATATTCAAGTTTATTTATTTTAAACTTAATTTATGTTTTATATTTATCTAGTCATATTTCTTAGATCATTTAATGTAGTATTAATGCCATTTTTTATTTATATACGTATACTCATATTTTCCCATGTATTTTGTAAATACTTCGTGTATAACACACTAATAAATTATTATTATTATTATAAGTACTATTAAGTATTAGTTACGTATGCACAGTAGTTTCTGGAGTACCTGAAACCACTGCGCATGCGTAAATGATTTCTGTAGGTGCCCTTGCAAACTCTTACATCCGAGAGCAGCCGAGTTGTGCGATGATCCATACTACGACATACGTTTTCCCTGGGTTGAAAACCGTGGACAAAAATGTGTGGATAGTTTCACACAAATTACATTTCTGCCATAATGGGCCGGGCACCTATCAAGTTGAATCCAAGACTGTCTTCTTAAATTCAAAGGAATGACTTCCCATATATTACCATGGTGTTCTTCTAAAAATTGTAGGAAATTTTCTGAATTTACACGTTGTGGCAAGAAATAAGGTCCAAACACGTGGTTGCCGTAAATTCCAATCCAGACATTTGTACTAAATTCATATTGAAAAGTTCGTGGTCGAATGGCATGTTGGTTTTCATGTGCCCATACATGCAGATTGTGAAAATTTACTATACCACGACGAGTAAAACAAGATTCATCAGTCCACAGTATATTGAATAAGAAATCCCTATTATTTTGAATGGAGTTAAGAACCCACCTACAATAAGTAAGTCTTCGTTCAGCGTCACCTGGATATAAACCTTGAACAGGTTGAAAATGATATGGGCGTCTGTGATCCCGTTTTAAAACCCGGGAAATTTTACTTTGGGAAATACCAAGAGCAATAGCAGCACGTCGAGTACTTGTCGTTGGGTTCCTATTAAATTCCCGCAATATACGGTCTCTATCTCGTCCACGGTTGTTCTGTCGGCCCCCGGGTACATTTTTCAAACCCTGGTTAACAAATCGACGGTGGATACTCACAAAAACGGAATGATGAGGTTGTCGTCTATTTTGAAATCTTCTTCGATACTCCCTAGCTGCGTATCTTGAATTCCCATTTGCGAACCCATAAATAAAATGAATGTCGGCTTGTTCGCTATTTGTAAATGTAAACGGCATGTTACACTAATTAAAATCTGGCAAATCACATAAAATAACTTTTTAATCTTAAAAATAATAACTAATAACAGTGAAAATATTCAAGATGAAGCAAAATTGTTTGTAGATAAACTTGTAATACGTCAAACTGTCGTTTCAAAATATGACATAATGCTTACTTGTTTTCCAAGGAGTATAATATTTTGTTGCAATTATTACGTACAGTTACAAATACGCTAGTTTTAAATGGAAATTATTTAGCAAACAACAACAAAAATTTAAACAGAAATTGGTACATGCACAAGTTTAATAAAACTTAAAGGAAATTTATAAGACTTTTGGCAACTGCACAATAATCTATTGTATTGTAAGTACATTTGTAATTTAACAGATTTCAACATATAAAAGTATTGTATTTGAGTAAGGCTTGATATAACAAATATTTATTTTGACTACATTGGAAAAAGATAAAGAATAAGAGATTTCGGCTTTTTAGAATCCTTAACACACCATATTTAGGTAGGTTTCGTTGAAAGAATTAAATATTTAGCCGATAATTATTATTGCTAATAAATAAATTACTTAATTTAGTACCACATCAAACACTAAAAATCAAAATAACTAGGAACCGCACAGGAATTTCGAAACAGAAGAAGGGACATTATTTTTGTTAAACTGTATGTAGATAATGAAAATAACAGTTTTTTTTTAAATAGTCTTTGGCGTAGATGTTCTGTTTACGAAAGGGGTGGAGCACCCCTTCCACCCCGCCACTGTGCAAGTTTTTGAACATTCTTACCGCTTGTTTTATGCGCCTTAATTAATAGGCATTATCCCCCAAACATGAAAAAATCTAAGCGTTCGTTTATAAGTCATAAAGAAAATTCGAGAAAAAAAATATAATAACGACATTACACTGTCAGAGAAACAACGGCCAATATCTCTAAAACTGTCGTAGTTAGAGCAAAATTACAAGAGATCCAAATTGTTACTAAGGGGCCGTTATTTGAGAAATATGTATCAGATAATGTCAGTGGCGTACGAAAAAAAAGTTCCATTATGCAGAATAGTCGAAGTACCCGAAAAAAGTAACATCCACTATAGTATTTTCGACAGGAACAATACAACATGTTGATCCTATGCAGGTTAAGATATGTGTAAAATATTTAGTGAATATATCATTCCGTTCAGAAAATATTACACATTAATGTAAAAAAAAATGAAACTTTAACACCTTGTATCTTCCTTAGGAAGCTAGATCGGCCATATATTTATAGGCACTTTTCTTTTTAAAAACGTGCGTTCTATCCCCTGTTAAAGTTTGTCTACAAAAACTGACTCACCCTGTATAATTGAATTAGATTCTCTATAATTAAATGATTCATCTATTTCCCCATATGACGCCCTGGCTCGTCCACATTTCAAAACCATCATGCATACTGTACATGTTACTTTATTTTGCTATCACCTATTGCCAAAATGCTAAAAACGTGCCCCATATACATATATTTTCTATCTATTTTTTATTTTTTCTCTTAACCAAAGAATATGACAGCAAACATGAATGTTCATCAAAAAGGTATTAAATTCCAAAAATTTGTCTTGTGAAAGTCTATTTTTGTATAAACAGATTTTACGTAAAAATTCTGAAGTATCAGGAAAACGCATGACCTTGAAAATTTTCAAAATTTTGGGCGCAAATTATTTACGGCGCCAGTAGTAGTTTGCCATGTGGCAGTTTTATTCTTACCAAGTAAAAGATATTACCCCCCCCCCAGAGCGAAGCTCTGGATACGCCACTGCCACACACACAATTTTTTCTTGAATATTCCACTCATTAAATTTGTCAGCCAAAACGTGGAAATATTTTGTGCTGTATGTTTTTCATCATATGAAAAACAATCCAAGAGACGAGACTTTAATATTAACTGCAATTCTTCTACGATTAAATAATGAGCAGTTATGGCAGTGAAGTTTTCATTATTTGAGGAGGTCCAGCTTGCGATGAAACGGCTTATCTCAGGGTTTGGTTGCTTAAAAGTGCGGGATCTGGCTAGGAGAATTAATAGTCTCTTCTGGTAGAACTTCGGAAATATTTTAATGGACGTTGCAAAAATGAGGCTGCCCCTCGCAAGTTGGTATGAAAAACCACGAAACCAGTAAAAACTAAAAACTAAGTTAGGGATGTCAATATAAATATCACATTTAAAATTTAGGGCCGCTCTTACCTAAGTGACCAGGCAGATAACCACCAGAGAGAAGTCTGTTCGTTGATATTCGACCACAAGGCTCTCTTAGCTTAATTCTTTCACGTACGTAGGTATAGTAAGGATACACCGATGTTTCAATCTACTGTTTTAATCGCGTCTATTTATGACACTTTTTGTTGGGCGGGCGGTTTTTTGGCCGGCAGGAATTAAACTCAAATAAATGAACGCGTACGCCAACTGTTGGTGGAGCTGGGGATTACGGTAGCGCTAGCTAGCTCACTACAAGAAAACTATCGTTTTCTTCCTGATGTTTCGTTCTGTCATAAGCTATCAGTTGTGACACATATAAAATTAACGTGACTTAATTCTTCTTGGATAAAATCTCTAGATGACTGGTATAATTGTTCTAGCAAATTGTTACTTAAAGTTTTTCTACATGGAACTTTGTAGTTGGGACAAAGCATTTCACAAAATTTTTGGAACTCTCCCTCCTCGATGATTCTAAATGCGTGAAAACCTTTAACTATCCAGCGTAGTAACTGTTTATCTAATTCTTTGTTTCTTGCTATCGATAAAGGTTTTTTTATGTATGCAAAATTACTAATATCAGATTGAATTTTTCCTTTTTTACC
This sequence comes from Tetropium fuscum, assembly GCA_964058915.1. Classification (NCBI taxonomy): domain Eukaryota; kingdom Metazoa; phylum Arthropoda; class Insecta; order Coleoptera; family Cerambycidae; genus Tetropium; species Tetropium fuscum. Next base: position 59,973 of record CAXKVY010018518.1, on the reverse strand, counting down.
TTTAGAGCTTACAAGACTGCTACTAGCACCACTTAAATTTACTCTAGTATTTGCACTGCCACTAGTACTTGCTTGGTCTTCGTTTTGCGTTGTTTCGGAGGACAGGGACATCGAAGTTTGTTCTACTTGTTTTGTGTGAGAATGAGATGATGTAGTTTTGTCTCTGGCAATATTTATTGTAGGATGCTTTGTTTTCATATGTCGGTGTAAATTTCCCATGGCCCCACTTTTGGTGGATAAAACTTGTTTGCAATATTGGCATTTGGCGGAAATCTTATCAATTAAAATTTCAAAATGAAACCATATATCACGTCTTTGTGGAGCCATATTTTTAACTTGTTGCACGTATGTACATTCGGCTAAGACTGAATAACTAGTGATGGGATAACTCGAGCGAAAAAGTACTCGAGTACTCGATTATGGAAATAATCACGAGTACTCGATTATTAGCGAGCGATACAAGTTACGAGTTATGAGCGAAACGTAGAACGTCATCGATCGACACATCGACACTCGACACGCACAAATACAAATAGTGTAAGCAGTGTAAGTACTCGTCACTCGCCGGCGAACGGCGAACACAAAAAAAGTCACCTACAGGCTACAAGCTACAATACAACCTGTTCTGTGACGGCACGGCGCGGCGCGGCGCGGCGAATGAAATGAAACCGTCTGTTCGGCAGTGGCGTAGAAAAGGTAGTGGGTAATTTTATTCAATTTAATTGTTATTTGTCACGTTGTTGATAAACAAAATCAACATAAACTACAGATTCTCATATAAATAAAAACAAAAACTTATCTTAGCAGATATAATTAATGGGACCTTAAATAAACAAAACCTTTAAAAAGTGATATCTTTATTATTTTAAACAAAATAAAATACTTTAACAAAGCTTAACAACACAAATTAACAAAAAATAAATCTCTCGGTTTAAGTTCTAACACTAGGGTAACTTAAAAAAAGTATAGGTACAAAAACATCACAGAAAAAATTAATATAAGAGAAAGCAAGCTACAAATTAAAATTAAAACTCATTCTAGACAACTTTCAACAAAATAGGAATTAATAGAAACTTATTAAAGACAAGAATTTAAAAAGATAATACTATCCAAATTTTTTGGTGATAACCTGTTTCTCCTTAAATTTGTTAGTTGCGCCGCTTCAGAAAAAACTCTTTCAGACGGCACCGACGTACTTGGCACACATAAATATTTGCATGCAAGTTCGTTTAATTCTGGAAACGTATTTTGAGGAGTTGACCAAAATTGTAGTGGATCATTCTTTCTCTCAAGTAATGGCATCTGTAAATATTGCTTTACAGTTATTGTTGGAATCGTGGAAGAGGATGCATGACTATTCATTTCTGCAGCTTTTTGGTCCAAATGCGACCAAAGATTATCCGCTGTATTTAAGTTGTCGATATTATTGTTATTATTACTTGCAGGCTCTTCTAAGTTTGAATTACCATTTTCATTCTGCAGCTCATTTTGCTTTTTGGAGTAAATAGCATGAACTTCATTAGTAGCCCATTTCTCCGTATTATTTGCATTTTCTGTGTTACCAAAACCTAGTTTTTTAAAACGGGGGTCTAAGAATGTTGCTTTTGCTACTATTTTATTTGTTTCATAACTGTCAAGACGGCGATGAACTGCCTCCAATAGTCTTACCTTGAGTATTTCTCCTGTTGGAGTTTGCACACTCACATTTTTTACTTGCATGTTACTTGCAATCCTCGTATTAGTGGGATTATCATTGACATTGTTACATATTTCTCCGCTGAAAATATATTTGTTAAATCAAATGCTGGTTTTAATATAGCTAAGCACTCTTTTAAAAGTATCCAGTCATCTGATCCCAAAAATGCAATGGTTGCAGATAAATTGGTTACCGTCACACTTAAAGCATCTTTAATGTCAAATAATCTTTGTAGCATGATATAACAAGAGTTCCAACGGGTCGGGACATCTTGTATAACTTTTAGAACTGGCATGTTAAGTTGTTGTTGCACTTCTTTAAGTTTGTTTGTCGCATGGACGCTATGTTTAAAGTGTCCGACAAGAGATCTACATTTTTTTAAAAGGGCAATTAGTTCCTCACTACATTTTAACACTTCACTCACAGTCAAATTTAAAGTATGGGCTATGCAAGGATGATGGTACATTTGTAAGTGAGCGTTTATAGCACTTTTTATGTTGGCACCATTATCTGAAACAACCGTCACTATTTTGTTTAAAACCGTCCATTCTTGAAATATAGCTCTTAATTCTTTTGCAATGTTTTCTCCTGTATGAGCTGTTATAACTTCCCTTGTAGCAATGACTCTAGATGTCAGTTTGTGGGTATATATAAAATGTACAGTAACCGTTATATAACTTTTGTTGCTATCTGATGTCCACATATCTGTTGTTATGGAGACATATGCAACATTATTTAGCATGTTTTTTAAAAGCGCCGCCGCCTCTGTGTAGTGTTTGGGGAGAATTTGATTAGATAATTTTTTTCTGTCAGGAACTTTGTAAAGTGGTTGTAACTCCTTAGAATACTCCAAAAATCCTTTATCTTCTACTATTGATAAGGGCTGATAATCCAAAGTTATTAATTTTACTAATTTTTCGTCAATTCTTGCAATGGCTGAATCAGACAGAGTAGTGTCTCTGGAACCATATAATTTTAGTTGTCTTGGGCGTTTATTCTGATGTTGTATTTTAGACTTAGCCTGATCATGACCATTTGAATTTCCCGAGTTTCCTGGCAAAGTTGAAGGTCCTGGTGTAGCTTCGACGTTACGCCGCTGGCTAACCGTTGAAGTACAGGTACCAGAATTAGAAGTAGTAGGACCATCAACGGCAATAATATTTGGATTTTCAGTATTATTTTTTCTAGGTGGGTCATCATTCTCTGTTAACAGGAACGGGTGAATTCGGATTAAATGTTGTTTTAAATTCGTAGTACTTCCATAATGTGACATAACTTTTTTACAAACATTGCAAGTAGCAAATTTTTTGTCTGTACTATTTTTAGTGAAATGATTCCAAACAACAGACTGTTTTTTTGATCCTGGCCGCATAATTATTAGTGTATTACTATTATTTTTGCGTAAAAAGATTGTTTAATAAGGAGCAACAGCCAGCGTTAACGTTTCAAATACAACTAGCAGTTAAACACGAAAAGCGAAAAGAATAAAACAATACGCCCTTGCTACAGATCGTTCGTGTATCATCGAGCGATCCCGTCTACGCTCGAACACGACTAACACGACCTTCGATGCTTCGATGCATTTTACACGCGCACCGCGGTATTATTTATTGGGTCGAGTGAAATTTAACTCGAGTGATCGCTCGATTATTGAAATCGCTCGAGTACCGAGTACTCGATTATAGAAATTAGTCGGTTTTTCCCATCACTACAGAATAACCAACCCCCTAAAATAATTTTTTGTATTGTATAATAAAAATACCTCTAAAGAAAAACAAAATGATTTAATAGAATATAAAAAACTCAGCGGCAACCCTAAAAAGCCATAAATTATTATTTATACAGTTCTTGCGCGTATCTAATGTAAACAAATAACAAACACAATTCCAGGGATTGTCATGGATGAGCTTGCCGCCCGCCGCCGGTCCCGGCGCGCGGCTCTCTTCACAAGTACCCTACCGATAATCTTAATTTAAAGAGTGAATGTAAAATCCCAGGTTAAAACCGGCTCCGTCCGATGCGATTCCATCATGCAACATGCTCATGCGATTCATTTCGCTCAATCGCGCAGCCAAGATTTATTTATAAAATTTCTACTAATCGTTTCTACGTTTAGTACTTTAGTACAGTACTGATTCAATCATTCCTGTATCGGTGATCGAATCCTTTGGTTCATTTAAATGATTCGATCTTTTGTACTAGTTCGATCACGAACTACCCACCTCTAGCATATATTATTACTGTTTTGTCTGCGGCCACAATAGTGTGAGTTTGTACGCGTTCGTAAGTGTCTTGTGGTTTGTGTTTATGTTCTGTGCTACAGGGTCGTGACGGTTTTGTGGCACCACCTTAAATGTGACAGGTAAATTACAAATTTGCGATTAACCTCCAGAATGCGTGTAAAGTGTAGAGGTGTGTAATCTGCATCCTTGTGTAAGGCATATAAAATCATATATATTGAATAATAAAATGGCTGCAGTCGTTAAAGGGAATATGCTGCTATATAATGGTAGCAGTTTCATCAGGCAGAAACTGATTCTGTCAGTGTTGAGTGGCAAACCAATTCGTATATTAGACATTAGGATGTCGGAAGATGAACCCGGTTTACGTGAATTCGAAGTCAGTTTGATTAGACTTTTAGACAAGATAACGAACGGAACAATTGTGGAATTAAATGAAACGGGTACATCTTTGTTTTTTCAACCCGGTTTACTCTATGGCGGGATTATCGAGCATGATTGTTCATTGCAAAGAGGCATAGGTTATTACTTGGAGGCACTTTATATGCTAGGATTGTTCTGCAAGCAACCGCTCAATGCAACTTTGAGAGGCGTTGCGAGTAATGACATCGATCCCTCAGTTGATTTGATGAAAACGTCCATGACAGAGACTCTCAAGAAATTTATATTAGACGATGAAGGGTTAGAATTGAAAATTTGTAAAAGAGGTGAATAACTACTACGAGTCCACAATAATAGAAACAGACTGTCTTAAAACAGTTAAATATTTAGTAAAAATTGAGTAATATTAAATTTTATAGGAATGATGCCTCTCGGAGGCGGCGAAGTTGTCTTTAAATGTCCAATTCGAAAACAAACGAGACCCGTGCAGTTGCTAGATGGAGGCATGGTTAAAAGAATACGAGGCACAGCTTACGCTTTACGGGTGTCGCCCGCTATGGCGAATAGGATGGTGGACTCTGCCAAGGGAATTCTCCTAAAATTTATTCCCGACGTTTACATAAACACCGATCAGTGTAGAGGAAAGCAATCGGGAAAGAGTCCCGGATTTGGGTTGCATCTGTCGGCGGAAACGACGAATGGAGTAATTTATTCGTCCGAACAGGTATTTATTATCTAAATAATTTTTTATTAACGGCTAGTATCAAATTATGTATAATCGGCGTCATCTTAAACTCACCACCATACAAGGGATTCTCTTTCTATCACGCCCCACTACAGATTCAGGGTGTGTATTGACAATACATAACGCTTCGTTAGTAAGTTGAAGAAGGTTAGATTTGCTAGCAAGCGCTAGGTCAGGTAGTATGTTCTCAAGAACTCTTAGCTCAAAAAGAAAAAAATACTAGCTCAAGAATAAACAAATACTAGTTCAAAAATAAAAAAGTACTAGTTCAAAAATAAAAAATACTAGCTCAAAAATAAAAAAATACTAGCTCAAAATAAAAAATACTAGTTCAAAAATGAAAAATACTAGCTCAAAAATACTAGCACAGAAAAATATTAGCTCAAAAATAAAAAATATTAGCTTAAAAATAAAAAAAATAAAATAAAAAAAAATACTCGCTCAAAAATAAAAAATATACTAGCTCAAAAAGAATATAGTAGCTCAAAAATAAAAAAATACTAGCCCAAAAAAATATTAGCTCAAAAATAAAAAATATTAGCTCAAAAATAAAAAAATACTGGCTCAAAAATAAAAAAAATACTAGCTCACAAATAAAAAAATACTAGCTCAAGAATAAACAAATACTAGTTCAAAAATAAAAAAATACTAGCTCAAAAATAAAAAATACTAGCTCAAAAATAAAAAAATACTAGCTCAAAAATAAAAAAAAATAGCTCAAAAATAAAAAAATACTAGCTCAAAAATAAAAAATACTATCTCAAAAATAAAAAAAAATACTAGCCCAAAAAACTAGCTCAAATAAAAAAAATTAAATAAAAAAAATACTCGCTCAAAAATAAAAAAATACTAGCTCAAAAAGAACATTAGCTCAAAAATAAAAAAATACTAGCCCAAAAAAATATTAGCTCAAAAATAAAAAATATTAGCTCAAAAATAAAAAAAATGCTCAAAAATAAAAAAAATCTAGCTCAAAAAAAATATTAGCTCAAAAATAAAAAATACTGGCTCAAAAATAAAATAAAAATACTAGCTCAAAAATAAAAAAAAATACTAGCTCAAAAATAAAAAAATACTAGCTCAAGAATAAACAAATACTAGTTCAAAAATAAAAAATACTAGTCCAAAATGAAAAATACTAGCTCAAGAATAAAAAAAAATTGCTCAAAAATAAAAAAAATACTAGCTCAAAAATAAAAAATACTAGCTCAAAAATAAAAAAAATACTAGCTCAAAAAAATATTAGCTCAAAAATAAAAAATAGCTCAAAAATAAAAAAAATGCTCAAAAATAAAAAAATACTAGCTCAAAAAAAATATTAGCTCAGAAAAAAAAAATACTGGCTCAAAAATAAAAAAAATACTAGCTCAAAAATAAAAAAAATACCATCAAAAATAAAAAAAATATCACAAAAATAAAAAAATAGCTCAAAAATAAAAAAAATACTAGCTTAAATAAAAAAAATGCCACCTCAAAAATAAAAAAAATTACTAGCTCAAAAATAAAAAAATACCACCTCAAAAATAAAAAAATACCACAAAAATAAAAAATACTAGCTCAAAAATAAAAAAATACTCAAAAAGCCCAAAACAATTTTTGAGCTAGTATTTTTATTTTTGAGGTGGTATTTTTTTATTTGTGAGCTAGTTATTTTTTTTTATTTTTGAGGTGGCATTTTTTTTATTTAAGCTAGTATTTTTTTTATTTTTGAGCTAGTATTTTTTTATTTTTGAGCTAGTCCTACAAATATTACTACTAAAATACTACCTCAAAAATAATCTAGCCAGTATTTTTTTTATTTTTGAGCTAGTATTTTTTTTATTTTTGAGCTAGTATTTTTTTATTTTTGAGTTAGTATTTTTTTATTCTTGAGCTAGTATTATTTTTTTTTGAGCTAGTATGTATGGATGTATGGTTAAAAAAATACTAGCTCAAAAATAGAAAAATAAAATTTTTTAAAGTATTGTTCACAGTTTCATGAATCCGTCATTAAATAAATAAATAAATATGGCGACAAAAAAAATAGGTGGTTTAAGGTAATCCATTAATTTTTAAATAACTTTTCAATCAGCAATGGAACGGATCTAAGTTTGCAAACGGAAGTGACTTTTTGAAATTTTTTTTTCAACTTGTTAATAATGTTTTCCCCTACCCCCTGGTAACTTTTTCCGGTAATTGTTGTCCACCAGGGGGCGCGCGCAGCCCTTCAAATATTGTAGAAACAGTTTTTTTTGATTTACGCGTACGGATAGAAAAATGTTTTTGAACAAAAAAAAATAGATCTCGATACGCGTAATCTTTTTTTGACAAAATCGGTCCATTAGAACTGGAGATACAGCCGTTTTAAGGTTTTTATTTTTTAGGGGGGAAAAGAAAAAGGGAGTGGGCAATGGGGGGCGTTGCGGGAGGGGGGGTGGCATTGGGCGGTTGATTTTTTTTTCACTTGTAAGAAAGGGTTACCAGAAGCTTTTTTTTGAGATTGCTCAATTAGGGAAGGGATGGGATGGGAGAGGGTGGAAAAGGGTTAAACGGATGTATCTCTGGCCCTGTTGAACCGTTTAAAAAAAATTGATTTTTTTTGTTTATTTATAAGGAACCGAGGACAGCTTGAAAAAAACACGGCCGTGGGGGAAAATAAAAACGTAATTTTTTTGTTTATTTTTTTTGTTATGGGAATTTTTAAATAAATTTTCAATCAGTAGTGGAATGGATCTAAGTTTGCAAACGGAAGTGACTTTTTTGAAAAAAAAAAATTACACAAACAGGAATCATTGCCAACATCATTTTGCAGAAAAAATAGGTTATTAAATATAGAATGTCAAATATCGTTAAATCAACTTTACTATTGTAATAAGTAGTGCGATATTTATTTATAGGTGTCTCATGTGGTTTCGAATAACGAGGAGCCCTCTATACCCGAAGATATCGGCGCAGGAGCAGCTCAGAGGTTATTATATGAAATCTATCTTGGCGGTGCCGTCGACTCTACATCTCAATCATTAGCTATCTTATGCATGGCACTCGGTCAAAAGGACGTGTCGAAATTAGTGACTGGACCTTTGTCAGAATATTCAATTTGGTTCTTGAGACATTTAAGAGAATTTTTTGGTGTGACTTTTAAACTTGAGAATTACGAGAGCGATGAAGAAACTAGAGGAACTGGTTCGGGGAAAGTGCTTCTAACTTGTGTGGGAATAGGTTATAGTAATATTAGTAAAAGGACTATATAACTTTATTTTGATACTTGATTGAATACAATGCAAACATTTTGTCATTTTAATTAATTTTAAATTTGTTTTTTCATACGTTATACCTCTAGGGTGAAGAGGGGGTAATTACGGCATGGCATTGCGGTTTTCGACTTCAAACGGCATCTCCAAGGCATTTATTTATTTAAATTGTAACTGTTGAAGCTGAACTATGTATGACGTTTCTGCACTCTATGTATGAAATACCTACTGTATATGCGGGTCAGCCTTTTTTTAGTCATATGCCACAACGGACAATTTGCATTTACTTTTAAATGACTTGAAACATCAGCAACATATTTTATCCAATATTTGAAAGTCATCAGCACTAAATTATTTTTAAAATACCCAAAAATATACTAGATAATTGAAGGGGTTATTGTAATAATGCTATATGCTACAAGTAAAAAAAAAATAGTTAATTGTCTGAATTTTTGAAATTTTTTTTAAAATTTTGAAATATTTTTTTTATTTTTTCAAAAAATTTTGCCACAACGGACAATTTGCATTTACTTTTAAATGACTTGAAACATCAGCAACATATTTTATCCAATATTTGAAAGTCATCAGCACTAAATTATTTTTAAAATACCCAAAAATATACTAGATAATTGAAGGGGTTATTGTAATAATGCTATATGCTACAAGTAAAAAAAAAATAGTTAATTGTCTGAATTTTTGAAATTTTTTTTAAAATTTTGAAATATTTTTTTTATTTTTTCAAAAAATTTTGCCACAACGGACAATTTGCATTTACTTTTAAATGACTTGAAACATCAGCAACATATTTTATCCAATATTTGAAAGTCATCAGCACTAAATTTTTTTTCAAATACCCAAAAATATACTAGATAATTGAAGGGGTTATTGTAATAATGCTATATGCTACAAGTAAAAAAAAAATAGTTAATTGTCTGAATTTTTGAAATTTTTTTTAAAATTTTGAAATATTTTTTTTATTTTTTCAAAAAATTTTGCCACAACGGACAATTTGCATTTACTTTTAAATGACTTGAAACATCAGCAACATATTTTATCCAATATTTGAAAGTCATCAGCACTAAATTTTTTTTCAAATACCCAAAAATATACTAGATAATTGAAGGGGGTTATTGTAATAATGCTATATGCTACAAGTAAAAAAAAATAGTTAATTGTCTGAATTTTAGAAATTTTTTTAAAAATTTTTTCAATAAATTTTGAAAAAATTTTTTGAATTTTTTCAAAAAAATTTGAATTTTTTTTTAATTTTTTCAAAAAATTTTTAGAATTTTTTCAAAAAATTTTTAATTTTTTCAGAATTTTTTCAAAAAATAAAAAAAAAAAATGCTTGTGGGTCTTGTTTCCAGGATATAAAATTCTTACATTTTGTATTATTTCTATTAGCAAATAGGTAAAAATACTGAAGTTATACTGTTAGCTCAAGAAAAAGAAAATACGTTTACCAAATGTAATGGTTAAAAATAAATGGAAGAGGTGAATTTCTTACCTCAATTTATTGTTAATCCAAATGCAATGCCTAAATATTAAATTTCCCATCTTTGCAATTTAAAACTTAACCGAATTATAATAGAATACTACCTTTACCGAATTATAATAGAATAGAATAAGAATACGGCATGGCATTGCGATTTTCGACTTCAAACGGCATCTCCAAGGCATTTATTCATTTAAATTATAACTGTTGTAGTTGAACTATGTATGACGTTTCTGCACTCTATGTATGAAAAACCTACTGTATATGCGGGTCAGGCTTTTTTTAGTCATATGCCACAACAATTTTGACAATTTGCATTTATTTTTAAATGACTTGAAACATCAGCAACATATTTTATCCAATATTTGCGTCATAGCACTAAAATTTTTTTTAAATACCCAAAAATATACTAGATAATTGAAGGGCTTATTGTAATAATGCTATATGCTACAAGTAAAAAAAAATAGTTAATTGTCTTTCAAGTTTTGAAAAACTTTTTTGAAATTTTTTGAATTTTTTCAAAAAATTTTGATACTTTTTTAATTTTTTCAAAAAATTTTGAAAACATTTTTAGAATTTTTTCAAAAAATTTTGAAAATTTTTTTTTTAATTTTCAAAAAATTTTGAAAATTTAAAAAAAAAAAAATGCTTGTGGGAAAAAAATTTTGAAATATTTTTTTAATTTTTTCAAAAAATTTTGAAAAAATTTTTAGAATTTTTATAAAAAATTTTGAAAAATTTTTTTTAGAATTTTTTCAAAAAATTTTGAAAAATTTTTTCAAAATAAAATGCTTGTGGGTCTTTTTTCCAGGATATAAAATTCTTACATTTTGTATTATTTCTATTAGCAAATAGGTAAAAATACTGTCAGGCTTTTTTTAGTCATATGCCACAACAGACAATTTGCATTTATTTTTAAATGACTTGAAACATCAGCAACATATTTTATCCAATATTTGAGTCATCAGCACTCAAATTTTTTTAAAATACCCAAAAATATACTAGATAATTGAAGGGCTTATTGTAATAATGCTACATGCTACAAGTAAAAAAAATAGTTAATGGTCTTTGAAGTTTTGAAAATTTTTTAAAAATTTTTTCAAAATTTTTTCAAAAAATGTTGAAAAAATGTTGAATTTTTTCAAAAAATTTTGAACATTTTTTTGAATTTTTTCAAAAAATTTTGAAAATTTTTTTACTGTCAGGCTTTTTTTAGTCATATGCCACAACAGACAATTTGCATTTATTTTTAAATGACTTGAAACATCAGCAACATATTTTATCCAATATTTGAGTCATCAGCACTCAAATTTTTTTAAAATACCCAAAAATATACTAGATAATTGAAGGGCTTATTGTAATAATGCTACATGCGACAAGTAAAAAAAATAGTTAATGGTCTTTGAGGTTTGAAAATTTTTTTTAAATTTTTTCAAAAAATGTTGAAAAAATGTTTAGAATTTTTTCAAAAAATTTTGAACATTTTTTGAATTTTTTCAAAAAATTTTGAAAATTTTTTTGGATTTTTTTAAAAAATTATAAAAATTTTTAGAATTTTTACAAAAAATGTTGAAAAATTTTTTTAGAATTTTTTCAAAAAATGTTGAAAAATTTTTTCAAAAAAAAAAATGCTTACATTTTGTATTATTTCTATTAGCAAATAGGTAAAAATACGGTAAAAATACTGAAGTTATACTGTTAGCTCAAGAAAAAGAAAATACGTTCACCAAATGTAATGGTTAAAAATAAATGAAAGAGGTGAATTTCTTACCTCAATTTATTGTAAATCCAAATGCAATGCCTAAATAATAAATTTCCCATCTTTGCAATTTGTACCTTTACCGAATTATAATAGAATAAATACTACCTTTACCGAATTATAATAGAATAGAATAAGAATACGGCATGGCATTGCGATTTTAGACTTCAAACGGCATCTCCAAGGCATTTATTCATTTAAATTGTAACTGTTGTAGCTGAACTATGTATGACGTTTCTGCACTCTATGTATGAAAAGCCTACTGTATATGCGGGTCAGGCTTTTTTCCGTCATATGCCACAACGGACAATTTGCATTTATTTTAAAATGACTTGAACCATCAAACATATTTATCCAATATTTGAACGTCATCACACAGCACTAAAATTTTTTTAAAATACCCAAATATACTAGATAATTGAAGGGCTTATTGTAATAATGATATATGCCACAAGTAAAAAAAAATAGTTAATTGTCTGTTTTGAAAAATTTTTTTGGATTTTTTCAAAAAATTTTGAAAAAATTTGTAGAATTTTTTCAAAAAATTTGTAGAAATTTTCAAAAATTTTTTTTCTATTTCTTCAAAAAATTTTCAAAAATTTTCAAACAATTTTTGAAAAAATTCAAAAAATTTTGACAAAATTTTTGAAAAAAAAAATTCTTCTGGGTCTTGTTTCCAGGATATAAAATTCTTACATTTTGCATTATTTCTATCAGCAAATAGGTCAATATCTGGAGCTCCGAACTTGTGTGTGATTTTTTTGGATGCGTAGTCTGCTAATTGCCACTCCGTTTCTGGTTTTTGACGGCGCGATTCTGTAACAGCTTCCTTATTGCCGGCTGACTATGTATGATGCAAATATAATCATATTTCTAGCTTCGCACCATTGCCAACTCCCTTTAGCCACGTTATTCAAGGTTGGGTAAAACAGGCAAAACCAACGATAACCAAATACCTGAGACCCCCACCAGCTAAACTAGCATAACCTCATACCGAGCAATTATTCAAATTAAAATGTACTAAAATGAAAAATACTGAAGTTATACTGTTAGCTCAAGAAAAAGAAAGAGTACGTTTACCAAATGCAATAGTTAAAAATAAATGAAAAAGGTGAATTTCTTACCTCAATTTATTGTAAAGGCAATGCCTAAATAATAAATTTCCCATCTTTGCAATTTGAACCTTTACCGAATTATAATAGAATACTTAACATTAATAAATCTGTGCAAGCGAGGGATAACCAGACCCCTCTAGCGGTCAGTTGCTACTACTCATCAGACATTACTAAGTAATATCTTTGACAAGCAGCGTCCTGCAATGCAGGCACCTAGAGCAGCGATCCTAGCCAAAAGTAGGCTAAACAACATACTGAATGGATTTACAGGTAACAACTACACAGAGAACTAATATTCCTACCTGTATTAGTAATGTCTGATGAGTAGTAGCAACTGACCGCTAGAGGGGTCTGGTTATCCCTCGCTTGCACACTAGTGCTTGGTCTGCTTGACTGTTTTGATAGTTTTGGTCATTCATTAATTCCTCTACCTACGGTGTACTGATGAGAGCCAAACAGCTCGAAACTAGTCTACACCTGGTGGAGGTATTGGTGAATGACCGTAGCTATCTTATTGGATTTGCAGGTGTAATTCAATGCAGGTAGGAATATTAGTTCTCTGTGTAGTTGTTACCTGTAAATCCATTCAATTAATAAATACAATTAATAAATCTGTAAATCTAGGCCTTTCAAAGTAATGGTTATGACCGACCACAGAAAATTTTAAACCAATTGAGATAAGAATATCTCAATGAAGAAGAAACCAACTCAATTATTAACTTGTGCTTAAAATTCAGAGATATTTTCTACCTTGAAGGAGATAATTTATCCTTTACAAATGAAATTAAATATTCTAATAAATAACCCTGGTTCCGAAATAGTGTGGATGATTCATCACCAGCATATGGACGGCTCAGGGCGATAAGGGCCGAAGGGAACGAAATTCCCTAGGCGTAACATTTTAAGGGGGGCAGAATAAAAAAAATTAAATAAAATATCCAAGTTATTAACATTGTTTTTAAGTGTAAGGTAAGTTGGGGTAAGGTCGGATGCGGGGTAAGACCGAACGACCGCTCTAGATGTCACGTAGATGTGGCAACACCGACCTACTTAGTCGTCGCGTAAAGGAAACACGTGTGTGCAGTGTTTAACCAGGCGCCGTCCCGCTGCAACGTTGTTTAAAGCAATTGTATCAATTTTTCTGTATTCTTGCATATCTTGGTTATTCGAACTTACCCCATTCGATAAATTTTGTTCGAGAGGGTAAGTAATTAACATTACGTTTGATTTTTCTGTTTAAAATGTGTTGTATTTATAAGCTATAAGATTCACTATACTCTAACCTCAAATTAAATGAAACTTTAAGTGTGTTCGATCTTACCCCACATCTTTTTGTAAGGGGCATGATCGAATGACGATTTTCCGGTCTTGCCCCAGTCCGTTTACCGCACGAATTTCATTTTAGATTGGAACATGGTCAGAAACTATATAAGAAAATGCGATAGAGGAAAAATCTATAGCAAGGAGGACCTGGAGAACGCCATAAGAGAATTGGAAGAAGGTGTTGTAACCCTTCATGGCGCCGCAAAGAAGTATAATATACCAAAATCGACATTGCATGATCATGCTAAAGGAACCCGTGGGACAAAAAGTCAAACACTTGGGAGAGACTTGGCAATTTCCTTAAGACATGAACAAGTTTTGGCAAACGGTCTCAAAACATTAGAGAAATGGGGGTTCGGTCTTTCTAGAAAGGAATTATTTTTTATTGTCGCCGAGTACGTAACAAAAAATAACCTTAAGACTCCTTTTAAAAATAATATGCCAGGTGCAGACTGGTTTATCAATTTTAAACAGCGGCACAAACTGTCAATTAAAAAACCTCAGGCAGTGGAGTATTCCAGAAAGAAAATGACCGACCCTTTTGTAGTCAACGAGTATTTTACTTTACTGGAGAAAGTACTGAACGACTTACAGTTAAATGAGTGTCCACAACAGATCTGGAATTTAGATGAAAGTAGCCTGTCAATGGATCCATCTAAAACGAAGGTAGTTGGTGCAAGAGGCGTAGCTTGTTCTCGTGTAACTAGTGGCCCTGGGAGAGAAAATATTACAATACTGTCTGCTGTAAGTGCTAGCGGTGAAAAAGCCCCGCCGTTGATTGTTTTTAAAGGCAAAAATATGTGGGACCAGTGGATGGCAGAACCAGATGGAGGACAAAACATAGCGTATGCTGCTAGCAGCAATGGCTGGATGGAGACTGACATTTTTTTAAACTGTATTCAGAAAACATTAATTCCTGTTCTGGGCGATCTCCGACCTGTCCTGCTTACATATGATGGGCATAGTACCCACGTAGGCAATAGAGTTGTAACTCTTGCACGGGAAAACCGCATTACCATTTTAAAGCTGCCACCACATACTTCTCACCTTTTGCAGCCCCTCGACCTAGCTGTATTTAGATCATTTAAAACCGCTTGGGACGAAGAATTGGTGAGTTGGCAACGACAGAATCAAGGCATGAAGCTGCCAAAGAAAACATTTTCCGAAAAAGTACGTAAAGTATGGAATACTATTACTCCTCTTGTAATTCAAAATGGGTTCAAAAAAGCCGGAATATATCCTTTTGACGCCAGTGTTGTTCCAAATGAAAAATATCATCCTGAAGCCCTAAAAAGATTTGAAAATCTAAAGACATGTAAAATAAATGAAACTGTCGATGTCAATGCAAATAACATGGTTCCGGATGCAAATATAGCAGGTCCAAGCAATGCTGCATTGGTTAACCAGAGTGACGAGAAACAATCACAGCCAACAAACGTTTCATTTGAGGACCTTCTACTACAAACCGTAAAGCAAAGTTCCGGAAATGCTAAAATCACAAAGAAAGACGAGTAGCAGCAGGTGCTGAAGTGATAACGTATCAAGATATAGACCAGCTACCGGAACTTAATAACAAGCATGCAACAAATAAAACTAAAAAACACAAAGATCGAAACCACCCAAGTACTAGCAGTGAAAGTAGTTTAGAACTAGTCTACGAAGACTCTGATATCGATTTAGATTTCCTAGACGATGAAGAGGCAAATGAGATGGAAAACTTTAAATTAGACGCTTGGATATTGGTTAAATACTGCACAAAGAAAACCATTAAATGAGGCGTCCGGGTGTAAAAGCTGTTAAGTAACAAAAGATAAAATTTACAGGAGAGTAAACAGACTATTGGTTAATTAACAAAAAATAATCCATATGAATGAAAGTTGAGATTTGTGTAGATTTATTTGTAACAACACCCCTTTAATCAAGTTAGTGACTTACGAATAGAGATAATTTTTTTTCTGGAATTTACAAGGATAAAATTAAACTGAAATGCTACTTAACAGGTTTTATTTGCATTAAACTTTTAACATAAAAAACATGCTTAACTAACATAACTAATACATTTTATAACTAAGGGCCAGTTGTACCAAGTGAGTTTAAGCCAAGTTCAGTTGAACTAGGATTAGTTGAAAAGGACCAGCCAATCAGATACATTGTACCTTAGCAACTGATCCTAGTTCAAGTGAACTCACTTGGTACAACTGGCCTTTACTTACTAACATAACTAATAGATCATGAAATCTTATTCGGCTTTTTTAAGTGAATAGTAAAACTCATGATGAATGGGGGTTATCCAACGTAGACATGACATTACGTGACTTAACTTTGATTCGTCAATAGGTAATAAGTCTGAATATTTTTGTCGAGGAATGGCGCCCAACAATCCTTCCCATGTAGTACTGGGCCTACCCTTCTTTTTCAATGATACTGTGACCGGGGCTCCGGTATAGTTTTCATAGCCTAACATAACTAATGGATCATTTGCAGAGAATTCTAATTTTACAGCTAAACTAATGCTAAACTTTGTATTTTCAGTTGACTTCGTGTTCTGTTTAAAGTGTTCTCTTAGGTCGGAAAATACAAGAAAATCTTCTGTTTTCATGGAAGTTACAATAAAAGGTAATTTCTTTTGAGCATTTTTTAAAACAGTCTCCCACTCTAATGGAGAATACACAGCCGAGGATTTTTTTGAGTGCTTCTCCACAAGGGCAAAATCCCTGTCGCTTGGAAGCATAGTATGCCCGACTTGTGGAAAGACATGTATAATTTTTTTAAAACGACCATTGGCCAAAATGTTCAACCACAATGCAACCACTGTCCAATTTTTATTTTGGCCGCAACAGTTATCAGACATTGCATACAAGATATCTCCCTTGATATCAAATAACTCAAAATACTTAAGCAAGCAACTAGCAATTTCATCAGATCCTCTTTTCGCTATGGATTCGTTCCAGACAAAGAAATATCCTTGTCCAGTGTTACAACAATGGATACTAAAGTTATATGTCCATAATTTTTTTTTATAAAAACAAGGACCTGTGGTTAGTTTGGGGGTTGGTAGGGCTTGTTGTAAATCAAATGTGATGATATGAATATCAGTTTTGTTTTTTGCTTCGTCAACAGCCTTAGTCAAAATTGTTCTAGCTGCCTCAGCTTTCCGCAGATGGAGCTCTTTCTGAACTAACAAATTAGGTAAATTCTCGTCTTCGTTTTGTTTAGCAGATTTAATATTCACTTCGAATTCATCGCATATAGCGCATGTATCCGATTTTGGACTCTTGAAGGATATATTAAAGTCTTCCGTGAATATTCTTCGGAATTTATCGGATGATACTATATTAATGCCATCTAAGAGACATTTATTTTTATATTCACCGTAGAGAGACTCTATTGTGTATTCTAAATTCATATAAAGTTTATGAGGATTTTTGTTTCTAGTATAGTGGCTTTCGTATTTGGGCAGAAGATCTACAAAACGTTTGACATTAGCTACGTCTTCTAAAGAGTATTTCTTTTTATGGTGCTGATGTTTTCCCCTCATGTCACATTTAGGTACAATATGTCCTTCTCGTAACTGTTTTACAACATATTCATTTCGTCCTCTTCCAATGCCATGTATGGATATGAATGCTACTTTGCATATGCTATATGTGGTATTCTGGTCCCTTATGGAATATTCTATAGTACACGTTCTCCGAGTATCACGTTTTGTCGGTTTTCTTTTAAGTTCCTGTTTTTTAAGACATCCAAACAAATAGGCATTTTGGAGATCATGACTAGCTAAGGCCCAAAATTCAGAGATTATACGTTGTCGGACATCTGCAGGTACTTTTTGGAAACACTTTTTCTTACACAAACATGGCTCAACAGGTTGTTTTGGAGGGACAACTTGTCCATTTCCTCGGTACATTTTGTATCCTTTGCCGCTATCTTTTTGGCGTTTTATTTTATTTTGATTTTTTTCATTTCGAGCACGTTTTCTTCCCAACGTTGGTCTTTCATTCTAAAAAGAATGTACCACTTGAAATATCTTTTCGCTAAGTTTCGTGCAAGAAAAACCTGTTAAGTGATGCGCTTAACATGTTTTACATGCCATAAGTGGATAAAATAAACATGCAACTAACCTCAATATCACTGTTGTTATCCGTTTCATATTCGCTTTGCACATAATCTCTATCTGCATCAGAGTCATCGAATTGTTCATATGATACATCTAATTGATTATCACTATCCATTATCGTTGTTATACAGGTAAAACACTAGACTCTGTTAACTGCATCGGCCATATTGTTTTGTTACTTAACAACTTTTACATGCAGAGCAGTATTTCTTGTGTCATTTAACAGGTATTGTGTGGATATGTGTGGCGCCATCTATGAGATTTTCAAATAAGTAACTAAAGAAACCGATAAATATTGCACTTAACATGTTTTACGTGCATGAAACTTAAAACCATGAAAAAAGTTACTTAACAGCTTTTACACCCGGACGCCTCAAATATTATGCTGGAAAAATCGTAAAATTGACCGAGTCAAGCGCCGCTGTATTGTGAAGTTTTTAAGATATAACACAGAAGCAAATCAGTTTTTTTGGCCGAAAAAGGATGATACGGATGAAATAATCTTTGAAAATATAGAAAAGTTCTTACCGGATCCAACACAGGATGAACAAAATCATTTTAATTTCAACGTTGATTTCGAAGGACTAAATATTGCTTAAGATTTTAATTTAGTTTTGCTAATATTTGTAAAAAATAAAAATATTTGTTTTTCAATTTTGCTTCACAATTGCTTTCCGATCATCCATGTATGGGGTAAGATCGAAGACCATGCAAATATTGGATGATTAAAAAATAAAGTAACTTTTTAAAATAATAGTGAAAAAGTTGTCAGGGGCATGTTCGGAATTCGACCTTACCCCGAAGCCGTGCGTTACGTAACCTAAATCATGAATTTGAAAGTTATCCGATCTTTCCCCATAACAAGGGGCAAGTTCGAATGGGTGCAAAAATCCATTTTTGTTATTTTTTTTAGGATTCGTAATCAGAAATATCAAGTTTTGACACTGCAGATTTTTTGTCCGCCCAGTGAAGTGTTACCCTATAAATTTGGACTAATTATTTAAACAATTTAAAAGAGCTAGCCCTTGCTAAATGTCAACTAGTCTAAATTCCGTCTGATCTTGCCCCAACCTACCTTACTTGTGATGTTTTTTTTATTATTTTAAGAATATTCCTTCGTATACATTTTTGATCATTTTCATTTCTCCTCCTGTCAAATTCGGTCGCTTACGATTGGAATTATTGACAATTACTCGCATTCGTCGCTTCCATCGCATAAAAACACTAAACACTCACGTATAACACTATATTATAATTTATTTATATCGCGAATCAACCGTACATACGACAAAATGAAACGCCACTGTCGCGCCAGAACATACATGCATGAAACATCGCATGCGTCAATATATCCAAGGAAATCCCGCGCCTTTACCTCTGACCAATGAAATTTAATTTAATTTAACGACCTCGATGACGGCGATGGCGCATGCGGCCGTGACGTTTGTGTTCCGAAGTTTTTTAGCCGTGTTATTAATGTTTGAGGATCCCAAGACTCCCCTTCGGAATAATCTGAAGAGCCAGATCCTGATTGCGTTCCCATTATAAACTAACACTGTAAACTAATTACGTACGATTTTCCGGCTGTGACGTTCACTGAGCACAATGAGGTGTGAAAATACCGTACCTGTACGGTAATTACCACGATACAACTAACAAAGATATGATAGATTGCCGTTCCAAATGCGTTCAGTTCGCGCATGACGTCACGCGGAGCTTAAAATTTAAATATAAGGCAGTATTACTATAGAATATTATGTTTATTTATCGTATTTCACCTGATACTATTTTAGTAATTATAATTTTACAATGCTTTAGGAGAAATAAGTAACTTTAAATATAAATATCTTTATATTAGATGCATAAGAGGATTTTCAATGATATTTAAAATAATGAAATAGAATGGGAATGGCGGAATTTTGAAAACAAAAAACATATTATTGATGTAACAAAATGGTAAAGTGCAGGTCATAATTCTGTTCTGAAAGGGAATAGCAACCCAAGAAGTCCTTTGTTTATTATTTAGAGAATTCTAAGAAGGTCCACATTAAATGAGTAATTCATCTTGTATAGTGTGTTTTCTTTAAGTACGGTCTTAGCAAAATTTCATAGCTTCGTAAATGCATAACTTCGTAATCGCAAACAGATGTGTAACTACCAAAAAGTAAAATATCTCAAATCAATTGTAAAATTAACAGGATCCATAAAAGCGTCACGAAAAGATTCGACCATAAATAATAGTTGTCCGTTAGAAGCGTCACTTAATTTATGGTTTCCGGGTATGGGAAAAATGGCCAAACAGCTAACTAATTGATGCAGAAAGAGTAATCTCAGAAATGTCATGTAAAATGTTTAGTTTCTATTTTGCAACCAGATGTCATTAGCGTACGGGAATAGTTTCCGGAGATCATGTAAGGGGTAAAGTAGGTCCCGTAGGATTGGTGGAGATTTCACCCCTAGTAAGTGGTATTACTTAAAGGGGATGAAAGATCGACTTTGGTCCCGCCCAGCGAGGACTGGAGCAACAATCTTAGCCAAAATTATGCAGTTTCCGGCAGGTTTTCAGATAGTAAATTCGGGTTTAAAGTCAAATAGTTTAATAAGCGGAAAGGCACTCAAAATTGTTCTATTAGAATCAGGTCTACTTAACCCTAGCGATTAGCTTTGTTTTCATATGAATAGATTCATTATTTGCGCGACGCATCTGGTTGTGTCCAAATTTATACACTGCTGGCCAATAGGTTGGAATAATTCAAATTTTTAGGGTAAGTTTCGATACATATATCTTCTGAACGATATGGAATATCAAAATACGGATTTCAGGACGTTTTTGGAAATTTCATCGACAAAAACTGGTCTGAATATCAATTTTCCATTATGCTCAAAAAAGGAATATACGGGGGTGTAAACTAAACCCCTAAAAAAATCAAAATTTCATTCTTGCCGAGAATTTAGGAAAACCAAAATCGAGTTAAATTTTTTATACCGGGGTAATCTATGGACCAATTCGAAAAAACAAATTTGGCCGATTTTTGATATCTCGCTTATTTTTGAATATACGGCGTTTTTATTGAAATTAGGACAATTTTTTGGAAATGTATCTCTTACTTTTTAAAAACAAAGTAAGTAATGGATTTTTTTCTTATTTTCAAGTAAGCTTACATGCCTCTAGCTGCCTCAGTAGCTAGAATTGACATTTCTTATACAGGGTGCCTGCGAAAACATTTAATAAGCATGTGTCACGAAAAATCTGTATATTTAAATAAACTGTGTGCAGAACCCTGTATGATTAAAATGAACGATAATTTTAAAATTTTAAAACTGTGAAGGGAAACCTTAGAAAAATATCTCGAAACGGTTTTTTATTTTTCTTGATCGGATGAGTATTATCATAATTTACAGTTTCGTTGTAATTACACTGTAAATCCCTATATAAAACATTTAAAAAACTTGCGGTAGTAACGATTAGCTGGTGGTCGCTGGATTAGCGATTTCAATCGCTGGATTAGCGATTTCAATCCATTGTCCGTGTTACATTCTGCCACTGCATACCTCATTTTTTCAAAGCAAAAATCATTTAAAACCGCAAAAATAACACACAAATCTCGATAAAACACAATGTAAACAAACCCAAATAATGCAGAAATTTGCTCCGTGTGACGTAGGAAACTTGGCCTATTAGCTCCTCCCACATGCGCAATATCATATCTCTGTTATTTGTAGTGATGGGAAAAACCGACTAATTTCTATAATCGAGTACTCGGTACTCGAGCGATTTCAATAATCGAGCGATCACTCGAGTTAAATTTCACTCGACCCAATAAATAATACCGCGGTGCGCGTGTAAAATGCATCGAAGCATCGAAGGTCGTGTTAGTCGTGTTCGAGCGTAGACGGGATCGCTCGATGATACACGAACGATCTGTAGCAAGGGCGTATTGTTTTATTCTTTTCGCTTTTCGTGTTTAACTGCTAGTTGTATTTCAAACGTTAACGCTGGCTGTTGCTCCTTATTAAACAATCTTTTTACGCAAAAATAATAGTAATACACTAATAATTATGCGGCCAGGATCAAAAAAACAGTCTGTTGTTTGGAATCATTTCACTAAAAATAGTACAGACAAAAAATTTGCTACTTGCAATGTTTGTAAAAAAGTTATGTCACATTATGGAAGTACTACGAATTTAAAACAACATTTAATCCGAATTCACCCGTTCCTGTTAACAGAGAATGATGACCCACCTAGAAAAAATAATACTGAAAATCCAAATATTATTGCCGTTGATGGTCCTACTACTTCTAATTCTGGTACCTGTACTTCAACGGTTAGCCAGCGGCGTAACGTCGAAGCTACACCAGGACCTTCAACTTTGCCAGGAAACTCGGGAAATTCAAATGGTCATGATCAGGCTAAGTCTAAAATACAACATCAGAATAAACGCCCAAGACAACTAAAATTATATGGTTCCAGAGACACTACTCTGTCTGATTCAGCCATTGCAAGAATTGACGAAAAATTAGTAAAATTAATAACTTTGGATTATCAGCCCTTATCAATAGTAGAAGATAAAGGATTTTTGGAGTATTCTAAGGAGTTACAACCACTTTACAAAGTTCCTGACAGAAAAAAATTATCTAATCAAATTCTCCCCAAACACTACACAGAGGCGGCGGCGCTTTTAAAAAACATGCTAAATAATGTTGCATATGTCTCCATAACAACAGATATGTGGACATCAGATAGCAACAAAAGTTATATAACGGTTACTGTACATTTTATATATAACCACAAACTGACATCTAGAGTCATTGCTACAAGGGAAGTTATAACAGCTCATACAGGAGAAAACATTGCAAAAGAATTAAGAGCTATATTTCAAGAATGGACGGTTTTAAACAAAATAGTGACGGTTGTTTCAGATAATGGTGCCAACATAAAAAGTGCTATAAACGCTCACTTACAAATGTACCATCATCCTTGCATAGCCCATACTTTAAATTTGACTGTGAGTGAAGTGTTAAAATGTAGTGAGGAACTAATTGCCCTTTTAAAAAAATGTAGATCTCTTGTCGGACACTTTAAACATAGCGTCCATGCGACAAACAAACTTAAAGAAGTGCAACAACAACTTAACATGTCAGTTCTAAAAGTTATACAAGATGTCCCGACCCGTTGGAACTCTTGTTATATCATGCTACAAAGATTATTTGACATTAAAGATGCTTTAAGTGTGACGGTAACCAATTTATCTGCAACCATTGCATTTTTGGGATCAGATGACTGGATACTTTTAAAAGAGTGCTTAGCTATATTAAAACCAGCATTTGATTTAACAAATATATTTTCAGCGGAGAAATATGTAACAATGTCAATGATAATCCCACTAATACGAGGATTGCAAGTAACATTAAAAAATGTGTGTGCAAACTCCAACAGGAGAAATACTCAAGGTAAGACTATTGGAGGCAGTTCATCGCCGTCTTGACAGTTATGAAACAAATAAAATAGTAGCAAAAGCAACATTCTTAGACCCCCGTTTTAAAAAACTAGGTTTTGGTAACCCAGAAAATGCAAATAATACGGAGAAATGGGTTACTAATGAAGTTCATGCTATTTACTCCAAAAAGCAAAATGAGCTGCAGAATGAAAATGGTAATTCAAACTTAGAAGAGCCTGCAAGTAATAATAACAATAATATCGACAACTTAAATACAGCGGATAATCTTTGGTCGCATTTTGACCAAAAAGCTGCAGAAATGAATAGTCATGCATCCTCTTCCACGATTCCAACAATAACTGTAAAGCAATATTTACAGATGCCATTACTTGAGAGAAAGAATGATCCACTACAATTTTGGTCAACTCATCAAAATACGTTTCCAGAATTAAACGAACTTGCATGCAAATATTTATGTGTGCCAAGTACGTCGGTGCCGTCTGAAAGAGTTTTTTCTGAAGCGGCGCAACTAACAAATTTAAGGAGAAACAGGTTATCACCAAAAAATTTGGATAGTATTATCTTTTTAAATTCTTGTCTTTAATAAGTTTCTATTAATTCCTATTTTGTTGAAAGTTGGCTAGAATGAGTTTTAATTTTAATTTGTAGCTTGCTTTCTCTTATATTAATTTTTTCTGTGATGTTTTTGTACCTATACTTTTTTTAAGTTACCCTAGTGTTAGAACTTAAACCGAGAGATTTATTTTTTGTTAATTTGTGTTGTTAAGTTTTGTTAAAGTATTTTATTTTGTTTAAAATAATAAAGATATCACTTTTTAAAGGTTTTGTTTATTTAAGGTCCCATTAATTATATCTGCTAAGCTAAGTTTTTGTTTTTATTTATATGAGAATCTGTAGTTTATGTTGATTTTGTTTATCAACAACGTGACAAATAACAATTAAATTGAATAAAATTACCCACTACCTTTTCTACGCCACTGCCGAACAGATGGTTTCATTTCATTCGCCGCGCCGCGCCGTGCCGTCACAGAACATGTTGTATTGTAGCTTGTAGCCTGTAGGTGACTTTTTTTTGTGTTCGCCGTTCGCCGGCGAGTGGCGAGTGATGAGTACTTACACTGCTTACACTATTTGTATTTGTGCGTGTCGAGTGTCGATGTGTCGATCGATGACGTTCTACGTTTCGCTCGTAACTCGTATCGCTCGCTAATAATCGAGTACTCGTGATTATTTCCATAATCGAGTACTCGAGTACTTTTTCGCTCGAGTTATCCCATCACTAGTTATTTGTATCATGGGTAATTACCGTATGGTTGGGAGCGCTGGCACTGCGGCAGACACTGAAACCTGATAAGTGGTAAACGAATGAGGCACACTGACACTGGACAGATGACAAATATGATGACGGCGATTGGTCTCTGACCAGCGACTCGCGACGACGCGAAGCACAGCCAACCTTATGGCAAGGCAAGGACGCAATCAGTGATTATAAAACGTTAAGAAAACAAAATATCAGGCATAAACAGGTAACGTCACGTGGATGTTTTGTGAATAACGTCAAAATAATACTGTTGTCAGACATTATATAGATGTTTTCTAATTAATATCAATATAATGATTAGTAAACATTTAATCATTGTTATTTTTGGTTAGGGTGAGGTGTTCAACAGTGAACCATCCTTTTTTCTTACCATGATTGTAGCCTTCCAAGTGAAACTTTATTTCTGAAAATCGCTCAATGTAATGTGTATAAACACTCCGATGTATAAATCAACCTTTATTCGAATCACACTGACAAAATTAAAAGTATAAAGGACATTCGTTCCAAACTAAACACATTTACTCAATTAATGTCAAAAACTATCATGTCAATCTAATAATCATCATAAACATCGGACGGCATCAGCCACCCATTATTCCTAAAACGTGTTGTGGTCACCAGAACTCAGCTGACGGTCAACTCGCAACAGAAATCGTCACATTCGGCCATTCTGACTGGTTTATGCTAGGCCTGAAACAAATGCTGAATAAATTAATTTGACAAAGATGGTATAACACAGGGAAATCTTGTTCCCGACGGCAAACTCTTGATCTAGGGATTCCAACAACCCGACTATCACACTAGTCCAGGGTTGAGCATTTCCCCATTGAGGATGGATCCAGGAATGTTCAAGTCTCGACAGTTTTTATCAACTCAGAGACCAATAAACTTCCGACGATCAAAATGCCCAGAAAGATCCAGTTCTCGACAGTTACCTACTAACTCAGAGAGAACGTCTTTCGATTGCAGTATTGCACAGGAAAACTTCAACCTCGACAGTTTTTCTACTCAGAGATGAAGCGAGTTCCAATGACAATCCCCAACCCAGGAAAACTTGAATCTCGACATTTATCAGTTCAGAGACCAAGCGATTTCCGACGGTCAAGATCTAGAACAACCCTTACCCTTTTAATACGCTCGAAAAGGTCTGGTTGTGTCGTTTTCTCTGTTATTCTTTACATTACTGGTGCCATCCATCTCTTCATATGCTCTGCAGCATAAACACCAGTATATGAATTTCTGGGCCTCTCTGAACCTACAAGCCCCTTTACTTCATAACGGTCATTTTCGAGACATTTTGAAATTTTGAAAGGTCCTTTCCACTTGGGAACTAATTTCCTACTTTTTCCAGCACTGACTATCGAGGATATGTTAACCAGTACTAAGTCTCCAACAGAGTACACTACTGGGTCGGCGCGATGAGCATCAAACCTGATCTTCTGAAGGTCTTGATCTGCCTTCATCTTATCTCCAATTTTTGCTCGTAACGCAGTTACATCAACGACTTCCTGATCCTCAGGGTCATGAGGAAAACCAATATTGCTTGGACCCGATCGATACCCAAACATTACCTCAGATGGAGTAGTATCAATTGCCCTATTGAGAGTATTATTTATCCCCAACTGAATATTTAAGATATTATCGTCCCATTCATCATCATTTCTAGTCGCTCCCATGGTAGACAATGCATCTAGAATAGTTTTGTTGTACCTTTCTACTTGGCCATTACCACGAGGCATCCCCACGGCATTCAAATGGTGTACTATGTTTTTCTGTTCGCAAAATTCTTTAAATTTCTTAGAAATGAAGGCTTTGCCCCTGTCACTAATAATGCGTTGAGGGACCCCGAAGGTTTGAATTATGTTATTAAGCTCTTCCACAACGTATTTAGCCTTAGTATTTCTAAGAGCTCTGACGAAACAAAACTTGGTAAATGCATCCACAATAGTTAGTACGTAACTATTGCCCTGTTTGCTCTTGCACATAGGCCCCAAATGGTCAATATGAACAGTATGGAATGGACGTGGAATCTTTGGAATGGGATGAAGATATCCAGGACGTCTACCTAACGGTGTTTTGCAATACATACAGTTGATGCAAGCTGCCACATATTTTTTTACGAACCTTCTCATTTTTGGAAACCAGAATTGACTTGCAATTCGTTCGTACGTCTTATCGAACGCGAAGTGTTCTATGTCATCATGATTGAATCGTAAAATTTGCCAACGGCATGATTTTGGGAGGACCGCCCGATTCCCATGTTCTGTTCGGCGATATACTCTCCCTTTCCGCAAGTCATACTGGTTAAAAATATCTTTATTAACGCCCCGTTCTCCGGACTGAAGTATCCTTTTTATGCCACTTTTATCCGAATCTGCTTCCTGTGCAACTAATATCCATTCATTTTCCTATTACATTTTACAATTTCTATGCTCTCAAATGTATCCAACTGTCTATTATTGGTCACATTTCTAACTAATCTTAAATTACTAATATCTATTCTATGATTGTTGTCAAAAGCATGTTGTGCAACACTAGACTTATCTGTTCTTCCATATTTTAGATGAGCCATATGTTCTTTAAATCTGGTGTTAATTGACCGTCTCGTTTGTCCAATATATTTTCGATCACAATCATTACAACTAATTTCGTAAATCCCAGACCTTTCATTTGGAACAATTTTATCCTTTGGATTGTCTAAAAGTTGTTGTAATTTGTTGCTCGACGAATGAATCGCTGTTATACCCACGTTTTTGAAAACCTTACTCAAATCACGAGTAAACCGGGGTTCGTACGGGATGGATACATATTTTGGAGCCATCAGCGCAGTCGGTGTATATTTTAAAGTGAATTCCTACTAAATAATGTCTGAACCTTTTTACGGATTGAACAACGGCAAGGGTTTCTAATTCAAATGAATGATATTTTTGTTCTGTCGGAGAAGTAGTTCTACTATAATAACCAACTACCCTTTCTCTTCCCTCATCAAGTTGTACTAACATCCCGGCCAGACCTATTCTACTTGCATCTGTATAAAGGATGGTCTCTTTATTGGCGTCATAAAAAGGTTAAAATAGGTGTATTGACCATCAATTCTCTCAACTCTTCATAGGCGTCTTGTTGAAATTTGGTCCATAACCATGATATATTTTTCTTTAATGGTAGAGTCAATGGTTTACTTATATGAGCAAGCTGTGGTATGAATTTTCTGAAATGTCCAGTTAGACCCAAAAACTGTCTAACTTGATGAACATCTTTCGGGACAGGAAATTCTCGTATGGCTGCTACCTTTGCAGGAGATGGACTGATTTGTCCATCTTTAATTATATAACCCAAATATTGAATTTCAGTTTGCAAGAAACAGCATCGTCCAACAGAAACGTCCAACGTTTCTAAACCCTCTTCTGGCGTTTTAGATGGTATCAAAATGTCGTCCAAATACACCAGTACTTTATTGTAACGTAGATCTCCCAGTATTTGATCGATTGCCCTTTGAAATACATACGGTGCATTTTTAAGTCCAAATGGGACCTTAAGATATTCAAATTTCCCTTCAGGTGTGATGAAAGCTGTAATAGGAATTGACTCCTCAGATAGTTTTATTTGATGATATCCAGACCGACAGTCGAGAGTGGTGAAATATTTATTACCAGTTAATCTGTCACTTAAATCTTCAATTATAGGTAGTGGATAATTTTCACCGAGAGTTTGCTTATTAATGAGGCGATAATCCACACAAAGCCTATGTTGTCCGTGTTTCTTTTTCACCATAATAACTGGACTAGCAAATGGTGATTGCGACGTTCGGATGACGCCTGCTTCCAACAGTTCGTCAATCAAATTTCGTAAGACCTGCTTTTCTGCTTCCGATAAGCGGTAAGGTCGTTGAACAATGGGTTGTTCGGTTTGGAGTTGAATAGCCATTTCTACACCCGAAATCGTTCCTATTTTTGTTATATCCCACGGAAAACAAGTTGTATATTTCTCAATTAAATCTCGTAGCCGTCTCCCTAATTCTTCATTTTCAACTCCAGTTTTAATTTTAATGACAGCGCGTGGTTGCCGCTCCAATGCGTTTACATTACATACTTTACTGAAACGTAGTTCGTTACCACTACGGCAATATCGGATACGACTGTCTTCAGTAAAATTTTGTCCAATCACTAAAGCTATACCTGGTAAACACTTATCTACAACTAAAATGTCAATAAACAGCTCTACATTATCGATATTAACGCGATACATGGTTTTCCTATTTACAATAATTTCAGATCCAGCAAAAACAGTTAATTTTATGGATTCAGCAAGTTCATCGATTTTCAAGTTGTACAAGCTCAAAAGTAGCAATTGAGCATTCACTACCAAAGTCAATAAAACATTGGGTCACATTGTCATTAAGCAACACATCTTTATAGAATTTATTTTTATGGTCACCTTTGGATATTAAAAGAACATGTCTATTAGTGTTCGGCTGATTACTTTTAGTCGTAGTATCCTGATTTTTACGATTTCTTTTGAAACAATTTGCTATAGTATGATCATTTTGTCTACAATAATTGCAATGTAGCCGCGGAGCACCCGGTATATCATTTTGCGGACAATTGTATTGTTTATGTCCAACACGGTTACACTTATAACATTTAACAGTCACATATCGAGGTTTATTTTTAATAAGTTCTGCCGTTTGGGTTTTAAGTTTCATAATATGACTGGCACTATTAAACTTATTTTTATCTCCTTCAGTATTACTCACGCCCGGCTCAAATGCTTTTAAATAGACAGCTAGCTTTGAAGGATCATCAATATTTGCAGCTTTAACAGCAAATTTGGCATTATGATTGTCGATACCTCCAACTATGAGGTTGACCTCGTCTGTTCCAGATAAATTCAAATGCAGTTTCTTTATTAAAGATAATTTTTCAAAACAATATTCATATAAACTCTGATCAGGTTTTGGTTTGAAAGCCAACATGTCTGTCATTAATATATACAAATCGCGTGTTGAGGGAAATGTGTTCACTAACAGAATTTTCCAGTCTGCCTACGATTTAGGTAATATGGGTAAACTCCGATACCATTTTTCCGCGGGACCCTTCAATTTATTAATCACTAAATGACAAGTACTTACGTCATCCCAACGATAAACAATAGCCTGTTCATTTATGCGAGCAATCCACTCTTGAACATCATCACTTACTGGATTAAACTCGGTCACGTCCCCGTCCTTTACAGACATACTCAGCTTCATCCTATTTTCATTTTGAATGATTTTAATAATATCGGTCAAACCTGATCCTGCCGAAGATGATGGTAGCTCCGGGGTATATGATCGCTGAGATTTACTTTTCTTACGTTTACCTCGAGCATCACTACTGCTGCTGCTACTGGTACTAGAAACACTCCTCTCCCGACGCCGCCGTTTTCGTTTCCCCATGATTGCTTAATGAACTTTCGAAAAGCACCTTTCTAAAATCCTCACTTCTGATATAAACACTCCGATGTATAAATCAACCTTTATTCGAATCACACTGACAAAATTAAAAGTATAAAGGACATTCGTTCCAAACTAAACACATTTACTCAATTAATGTCAAAAACTATCATGTCAATCTAATAATCATCATAAACATCGGACGGCATCAGCCACCCATTATTCCTAAAACGTGTTGTGGTCACCAGAACTCAGCTGACGGTCAACTCGCAACAGGAATCGTCACATGTGTAACCAATAATAATCAATTGTGCAGGACCATTACACTGATAAAAAATCAGATTTTTAATTATAGCTATTTTTTTAAAAAAATGCACCTTGGTTCACTGTAGGACATGGGTGTGGAACACTGAACCATGGCTATTTACACAGTGAACCGGGATATGACGTACCCACTGATGTAAAATGAATTACGTAGATACTAATTTTAATGAAAATAAACTGTTTATTATATAAATACATATAAAAAAATACATCGTTTG
The DNA here is from genome assembly GCA_964058915.1 of Tetropium fuscum. Classification (NCBI taxonomy): domain Eukaryota; kingdom Metazoa; phylum Arthropoda; class Insecta; order Coleoptera; family Cerambycidae; genus Tetropium; species Tetropium fuscum. The sequence continues at coordinate 29,118 of CAXKVY010018518.1, read as the reverse complement.
CAGTAGAAACATAAAATTAATTTAAACATTTGATAATAACAAATAAACTTAAGAATTATGTTGTTTAATAGTAACAATTATTGTAATATATTAATGCATATTTAAGGCACTGAATGACAAGACAAATTTGTAAAAAGACTGCTGTCTTGTGGTACTACCATTCAATTGTGGAGTTGCAAGTATGAATTTTATGTCTTCCTCTTTGACAAGAGACCTGTCTTCTGTCAGTGGCATGTAAAACTGCTCATTATCTTTGGATTTTATCCGCAAAAAACTAATAAAATATTCTTCTACCCCATTTATGCGCTCCACAACTTTTCCTACATAATACACAACCTGTTTTTTGGTCGGGAATTCAACTAACACGAATTCTCCTTCTATAGGTCTTCGACTTAATGGTTTAAAGGAATCACGAGTAAGTAGAATATGAACATTGGCATCATCATTGTCAACATCATACCAATTTTCTCCATCAGTAGAATAACTGGAAAAACTGGCGATCGATTCTACGTCACTCTCTTTTTTCTCCTGGACAATCCGGCGTTTGACTGTTTTCTTTTTAGCCACATTTTTCTTGCGGTTGCTTGCATGTTTTCCCTCTTCGAGCATATTCATCTCAGGTGTGTCGGTTGCAATCATACTTTTGCCAGATTTTCTAGGCTTTACTGGTATGTTTTCGGGGCCCTGCTCTCATCTGGGGTCTAAACTCTTCTGGTGATACAAAATTGTCCTGCTTAGAGGATCTTGCTTCGATTTCCACTCCTGCATCTGCGTTTACATTTAGCACATCGTTACTCGAATGCGAAGATTCTGGGCCCGCATCCATATTTGGCACATTATTGTTGACATGAGAAGGCCCTGCACCTGTATTTACATCTGACACTGCCGCTTCAGGTAAGGGTCGATTAGTAACTTCGCTTGGTAAAAAATCTACGTCCGTGAAAATGTCACGATCAAAGGGAAAAATTCCACATTTTTTGAAAGCATTCATGATGTTAACCGGGGTCATAGCACGGCTGTATGCTGTTCCAATGCACTCTGCTAAAAAGTAGTTAGTTATAGGTTTACCAGAATTTCTCATCAGCCACGAATCCACTGCATTATTGTAGAATGTTTTAAAAGGTCCGAAAACTCCCACATCAAGTGGCTGGAGTTTTGCAGAGGTATGCGGATGCAACGTAAGAATTGTTACGCCAGATTCCTTTGCTAAATTTAAAGCTTCTATCGAAAGATGCGACTCATGATTATCGAAAATCAAAAAAGAATGATTTTCACGAGATTTGTTGGTATGTTTGATGAAATGTTTCATCACAGCGACAAAAAGGTCGCTATTCATCCAACCAGATTGTGCCGCCAAGCCTCAAGATCCAGACGGAGCCCCGTTCAACATATGGTCTTTGAAATTTTTTCTTGGAAAAATTATAGCCGGTGGAATAGCTATGCTAGTGGATTATACAACAAGTAGTTACCAAAGTGCCCTTTTCACCACTTGTTTTCACCCACGCATTTTCTACCCATAGGTGCAATGACCTTCTGCGGTTTTTGTACAGTGGTTGTAGCAGTCTCATCTAGATTGAAGATTCACTGAAGTAATTCACTGTATCTGCCTTTATGTTTACAGTAAACTATTGGGTGTACACAGTGAACCATTGGGTGTACACAGTGAACCACTGATTAACTATTGAACGTGAATAAATGGTTCGGTGTGGACCACCTGCTACTCCCACTACATAAAACGTTTCAGAACGAAAATGTGTGACAAAGTATTTCATTTTGCTACCTGAACTCATAAAAACTTACCAAATAACAGCAAATAATTAAAAAAGTTTACGAAAACAAAAGGAATAGAAAACGTTAAACCTACGATTTGATTTTTACTTCTGTAATCACAAAACAGGTTATGGGCATCCGATCAACAACGCGTGGCTGCAGTCTATTGGTAACTGACGTATCAAGTTAGGGTGATTTAAAGAACTTATGACAGGTGGAGCTGATAGTATAATATTTCAAATTCTCTAGATCGAGAGGTGGTTCACTGTTTCTGCTTGGTTCATTGTTGAACACCTGACCCTATAGTTAGGAACATTTGACCATAACGTTGGTTACACACTTAAAATACATTAATTTAAAAACGTTATGAAATTGACGTAACTAAAACGTTTGAGAATGTTAAATTGATGTTCGTTGTTTGCAGGGCACTCTGGAACCCTAAGGGTTGACGCATTACACATGTCCACGTAAATGAAGTGAAGTATTGATACTCATGAAAATCTGTTTATTCATTTATGTAGTAAATAACTTACAAAAAATATACATTAACTTTAATAATTAATTTAAATCTATAAACTAAGGTAACAAAAATAATAATTAGAGACTTCAACTCAGAAGCCTAACTAATATTTGTCAGTCTGGTGTTGATTTGTATTTATATGAAATGAGTATTCATATACAATTATTAAGATCATACATGTTTGATTACAAGGAATTATAATTTAAATTATGAGACTACGATTAAAATGGCCTACAAGCTCCACAAGTATGGATGTTTATATAGTTGAAGCCAAGAAAATACACTACATACCCAGGCAGCATGGTGTCGTTATTATGACGTATTTATTTCGTCAGTTTTTAGGACATAAATACGTTAAAAGAACTACAAGAGAGACGTCAAAATGACGAAAAAAAGTCAGATAAATGACGTTTGTTTGACGTTTAAATGACGTCGTTAACTGACGTTTAAATTACGTCATTAACTGATTACTGTAATAATGCTATATGCTAGTAACTTATTGTAATAATGCTATATGCCACAAGTAAAAAAAAATAGTTAATGGTCTTTGAAGTTTTGAAAAAATTTTCTGAATTTTTTTAAAAAAAATTTAAAAAATTTTTAAAATTTTTTCAGAAACGTTTTGAAAAATTTTTTAGAATTTTTTCAAAATATTTAGAAAAATTTTTTTGGATTTTTTAAAAAAATTTTTCAAAAAAAAAAAATTGCTTCTGGGTCTTTTTTCAAAGATATTAAATTCTATTCTAATTCTGTAGTTAAAAGAACTACAAGAGAGACGTCAAAATGACGAGAAAAAGTCATAGCCAAATGACGTTTATTTGACGTTTAAATGACGTCATTAACTAACGTTTAATTAATTCAAAAAATTTTGAAAAATTTTTTAGAATTTTTTCAAAAAATTTTTAAAATTATTTTTTGATTTTCCAAAAAATTTTGAAAAAATTATTCAACAAAAAATTGCTTCTGGGTCTTGTTTCCAGGATATAAAATTCTATTCTAATTCTGTAGTTAAAAGAACTACAAGAGAGACGTCAAAATGACGAGAAAAAGTCACAGCCAAATGACGTTTATTTGACGTTTAAATGACGTCATTAACTGACTTTTATATGACGTAATTAACTGACGTTTATTTGACGTCATTTTCAAAATACATGAAGTTTTTCAAGTAATTGACAATTTCCTACTGTTCAAGAAAATGCAGAAATCGAAACAATCCCTTGTCCCGATATAAAATGATTGCTGATATAAATTACATTAAAAAATTACAAAAGATTTTGTAATTATAACCGTGGCATTAATTATTGTAGACAAATAAGTATAACGAAAGGGAGGAAAAATGTTCGTCGATAATATGATGTCAAGTTGACGTCTCAAGGATTAGTAACGTTAGATTAAAAAGGTACGTCTGAATAACGAGAAAAAAGTGACGTTTTAAAGACGACATAGAAATGACGTCATGTTCGGCTTCATATTGGTCACTTGACGTCTTAGACCTAAAATCACCTTAAAAGAACGTAATAATGACGTCACCGTGCTGCTTGGGTAATTATGGCGCATCTTGTTTAATCTCTGTAAAATATTGCGAAACATTTTAATGCACGTCAATAGATCGAGTGTCGACAAATGTAAACTGGTATATATACCGGGTGCCTACAATATTACTAATCAGTCTATAACTTCCTTGTAAAAAAATATATCGATTTAAAATTTAGGGAAATTGTATTGCTTCAAGATCTGATGGCCATTTCCGCTTTAGCCGACAGTATAAATTTTGTTATTTTTAATGGAACACCCTGTATATTATTAGATATTTAGATTGCCCAGAAAATTCTAGGATCGAAACATGTAGCATACCCTATACCGATCTTTGACAGTTTTCGAGAAAATTGCGGTTGAAAATGTTATATCAATGATAAATTACTTCATTCACATAAAACAAATGCATGTAGGAAGTTTTTTGGGGAGTAAAAGTTGATAAAGACCTAAAAATTTCATTTCCGGTTGTACTACGAAAAGTGATTTTCAGGCTCGAATTACTTCGATTTTTTAATGGGACACCCTGTATCGAACATTTAAATTTACATTCTACTTACCTTTCTGGATATTTTTTGTTTCCGCTGTCTCCTGCCTAAACCTAATAGTTTATGAGGTAACGGCGACTGAATGTTCAGTTGAACTGTCACAAAAGCTAAACAATAAAAAAATTATGTTTAAACAGAGCTTTGATTCAGAAGGGCTGTGTAAAACAAAAGAATTATCGGATTTTGACAGTACTGTTTATACTGCTATTTAAAAGTTTCCCTGGACAGTTGTCAGTTTGCCCAGAATTTTTTAGGCAATCTAAATTTCTAATAATATATAGGGTGGTCCGTTAAATATAACAAAGTTTATACTGTTTCCGGTTAAACCGGAAATGACAATCAGATCTTGAAGCAATCAAACTGCATCGTTCTCAACCATACAACTTTAAATTTTAAATCGATATATTTTTTTACAAGGATGTTATAGTAGGCACCCGGTATACTACTTTTATTATCGTTTAAATAACGAAACCATAATGTAGTTTATAACTTCGCCTAAAAATGTGATTAATTTCCTTATTCTACATTCAGAGTTAAAATTTTCGAAAGGCAATATTTGAAAATTTATGAGAAGAATATACAGGATGTCCCATTAAGGTCGGCGAGGTACGATAGTGAGGTAAGCATAGGCCCTAGAGCTTCGGGAAAAAATATTTATAAACAAATCCATCAAGAGAAGTCACTGGAAATAGTTTTCAAGTCCGTATTTCGGCCGCAAGGGGGCGCAATCTACAGACGAAAAACGTAAAGTTGAATTTTTCTTAGAAATGTTTCCTATTCAGGTACTGTTAACCGGGGTAAGTGTAGATTTGGGGCAAGTGAAACCCATCGTAAAATTATATAATGAAAAATAATAATCGAGTGGCTCCATCTACATAATTTCATTCATTAGCATCTAACAAGGACGCGAGTTTGAGCTAATTCTTATATTATTTCTTTGTCTGTAAATAATTAAGTTATGTGAAAATTCATGCGATTTTTGAGGCAGGTATTATTTAATATTTATATATGTGGGATTGAATTGATGTTATTATAAAAGAATAGCCTGAGTACCTGAAAGAAGTAACATCGACTATAGTATTTTCGACACGAGCAGACTGACGTCATTTTCCCGTTATATTTACGTGACCCATTACGTCGAAATCACCGATATAATAACGTTGTAACGACGTAAAAATGACGCTAAATGTCACGTCGAAATGACGTCATTTAAAGACGTCATTTTCACGTCAATCTAGATAATGCGTAGATGGCTTGTTTTTATTATTCTTTTCGTCGTATAATTCGTAATTGGGAGGATGGATGACAGTTAGGCTTTAAGTTAATAAATAAACAGATACTATAAACTTCCAAATGTATAAACAGTAGTGCACCTGCATAATAAATAGTCTTACAAAATAAATATTCATTTTCGAAACCTATGATTTACATTTTTCGGTTTTTCTTCCAAAAAATTAATCCACAATACATATTAAGCAAAGATAGTGTACTTTTTGCATTATATGAAAGATCAATATACTAGTTTTCGGTTTTTTATACAATAGCCTCATATATGACGTATATTAGACGTTTCCTAGATGACGTCGCTAATATGTGTAAAAGAAGACGTATAAAACACGTCTCTTTTTGGTGGACAATTGACGAATGACGGGTTACACTACAAATCAACGTGAATGAGACGTCAAGTGACGTCACTCTGCCTGGGACAACATGTTGATCTTATACAGGTTAGGATATGTGAAGTGAATATATCATTCCGTTCAGAAAATATTACACATTTACTTATTAAAAAAAATTAAATTTTATCACCCTGTATCTTCCTTAGGAAGCTAGATCGGGATGTTTATAGGATTCTTTTTCAGAACATTTGTTCTATCTCCTGTTAAAGTTTGTCTACAAGAAACTGACTCACCCTGTATATTTTTTTGAGAAAAATCTATAAAATGACATTCTTTTGAAATAAGTTATACCTAATGAAACCGACCATTCATATTTGCGCTATTTAAGATACCGGTATAGGAAACATTTGTGAGAAAAATGCATCTATAGATGGCGCCCTCTACCAGCCGAAATAAGAACTATTATGGAAACATACGCAATACGGTACCTCGCCGACCTTACTGGGACATCCTGTATAGTGTCCATCGCTTTACATACCTCATTTACCGTTTACATCGAGGTTTATATACTTAGGATAGTATGACCACTAATCAATAGTCTTATCACAAAACCGATGCATTTGCTATAGATAATACATTTATTATTATTATTCATGGCATCCCAGACCTGCGGACCAATTGCACATGCCTCCAATGGGATCGAAACTCAAGTTTTTGGGACAAGTGTATTCCCAACCTAGCACTTTTCCATTCTCCATCTTAGCGCAGGAAATAAATTTCTTGCAGGACGCGGGGTGGGGAAAGCTTCCTTGGTCCAGGCATTCTATGACTCCGTTACTGTGTAGCAAAACTTTACTGTGTTCCGGTATCCTCTCAAGGATACTCGAATCGCCACCGTCATAGTAATCATAGGCTGAGAGGGGACGGAAATTACTTGCACCGGATGGATTTATTTTTGCAAATGCTTGTGGTCTTCCTGTTCTTGTATGAGATCTAGTAGTTGTGAGTAGCAGTGGCGAGGATGTTGTTGAATATCTGTAACTATTTCGAAACGGCTCTGGAAAAGAAAAGAATGTAATTTATAATGTTGTCGCGCAAACTCCGACAGCTTCAAACGTGAGACGATAGATCTAAAGTAGGTACTAGCAGTGTTGCCACTGCTACCGATTTTTCGGTAGATCTACCGATTTCTCAGTTCATCTACCGATCTACCGAAAATATGTTATTTTCTACCGATTTTTATAATTTTCGATACGATATGTTGTGCTTGCCACATTATTCTGCAAACGTAGAAAGAGTTTCAGCTATAAATTTGTTAAAAACAAATCAAAGAAATAGACTAGAAACGAGTACAATTTCGGGAATTCTCCATACAAAAAAAATATTTAGGATCCAATACCTGTTATAACTTTGAAGTAAGTCGGCATATTTAATCCAAAATGAATGACAATAATTTAAAATCTTTGGAGCCAGGGTAGGTATAGTTATTCCTACATACGTATATTTTTAATGTTGTAAAGTAGTTTAATATTTAACTTTTGTTTGTTTAAAACTTAATTTTTAAATTTTAAACATTGTTTAAATATTGTTTTTTTAAATTAAGAGTTTTATAGTGCCTATCACTCTCATCAGTTTTTTTGGCCGTTTTTTGAGCTTTGCTATGGTTGGCAGAGATGGCGTTGATGGTATAGATTTATCTTTTCCGTGCTTCTTTTCATTCCACAGAGCATTTCTGTAGCACCATCTGTGCGAATATTAGAAGTTCGGCAAAATATTACAAACACCTATTGATGCGAGTTACGATCCCACATTGTAAGCTATTCTTATAATAATATAATGCATAGTGCAGATTCAGTGGCGGTGCGTGTATAAAACTGTGGTGGTGCGCCCTCAACGGCGGATCAAGGAACCATCGGCGCTGTAGGCGCCGAGGAAAAAGATGGCGCCGCAGGCGAAAATTTTTAAAACTTTCAAGGTCGCGCGTTTTCCTGGCACTTCACAATTTTTCTGGGTTTTCTTTCTTGAGAGTCGTTTTCTTTCTTCTTGCTTCTTAAATCTAACTTACATCTAGGGTGTCGGTGAAGAGACTAGGCGATACTAGATATCCTGGGTTGATTCCCCTCCTCGTGACGTGATCTCGATGATCGGCTTTTCTTAATTACCTGGCCTGATTGCCCAGTAATTACAACGATTGTAATTGGTAATTAAGGTGTGACTTTTCCCTCACTGTCACTCAGCTTATCTTCTCATTCAGCTACTCTGTGTTCACTGAACTGGAAACTTTCTTCTGGTGTAGGATCTTCGGTAATTTAAGAATTGAAATTCACAATAATCAGCGATTGATTAATTTATACCATCCGTACGACTGCGCCAGTTTCGATTCGGGTCGAGCGAAACAAATTTAAAAAAAAAAAAATTATTTCCGGAGACAAACTAACAGTTACAAGTTTGAGCAAAAAGTGTTTTACAAAGGCATGAATGCTTATTTATAACGTCGGTGTTATCTATCCCTGACTTTGCAGTCTACACAGTGGCGGTGTTACTGTGAGTGCGCTGGTGCGCACGCACCACCTAAAATTTAGGAAAAATAAAAAATATTTCAAGGGGTAATCGATATTCCGAAAAATATTTAAAATTCACACTCGGGAGCTCAGGTTATTAAACTTTAAAGCTCCCGCGGCTCCCTGCTGACGGCAAATCTATTTTACTATTCATTCACGTACGTGCTGTAATCGAAGGGCTCGAACTCTTTCGTACAGGTTCACTCGCGAGAAGCTATCCCAGCCTCGCTTAGGAACACGTGCAACTGACCAATCAGATGCAAAAACAATTGGCGGTATACAGTGCAAACGGTTCACAGATTCTCGGCGAACTTACATACTGTGATTTGTGGGTCTTAGTTCATGGTCATAGCGTGTTTTCCGTCGCAGTCGCATTGTTTTGACGGGGTTCACCCGGTCGGATTACAGACGGGTAAACAAATAATAAATTTTTTGCCTGAAAACAGTAAATATGAATTCTGTTCAAAATTTACTCAAGTGTCCATTTAACACTAAGTTATCAGGACAAATTATCTATTAAACAAATCGGTAGGCCTGTGCCAAACATCAGTATACAGCAACAAGTGACAACAAAAGGTAGTGCGTACAGTATGTGCGTACGTTTAACAACGAGGAATATTATAAAAAATACGTGTGGTTGTGCGGATGTGACCAAGTAAATGCCGTATTTTGCTTTCCGTGTTTGTTGTTTGGTGGTGAAACAAACTGGACAAAAGTGTGAATCACGGATTTGAATCATTTAAGTTTTAAGGTAAAAAACATGAAAGTTCTCCTAAACACATGAAGAATTCGTTAAATTTTGCAATGTTGGGTACCGTGAATGTAGCCTCGATGTTGAACTCCGAGTACAGAAAATCTATATTGCTTCATAATGAAACAGTGGATAAAAATAGGTACGTTTTGAATATAATTATCAACTGTATACGTTTTTGTGGAAGTTTTGAGTTAGCATTGCGGGGTCACGACGAATCTAGTACCTCTTCAAATCCGGGCGTATTCCGAGGATTGATCAATTTCAGTGCTGAATTAAATGATGCAATGACAATTCATTTGGAAAAAGCAACTACTTTTAGGGGCGTTTCTAACACAATTCAAAACGAATTATTGCAATGCATGTTAGATGTGTGCCGCGACGAAATATCTCGGGAAATAAAACAAACTAAATATTTGGCCATAATCGCAGATGAAACTACTGACGTAGCAACTATATTTCAAATGGCAATTATATACCGTTATATTATAACAACTGGTAAACCGGTGGAAAGATTTTGGGTTTTTTTAACGCCTGAAAAACATGATGCGGATACATTGTCAAAATGTATAAAAACAGAAATTGATCGACATATCCAAAACAATCCAGATAAACTTATTGCGCAAACTTACGATGGTGCAAGTGTAATGAGCGGTTCGACCAGTGGCGTCCAGATTAGAATAAAAGAGACTTATCAAAATGCCCAGTACATACACTGTTACGCGCATCAATTAAATTTAGTGATGTCAAATGCTGTTTCAGTAAGTCGTAATGTACGCGTATTTTTCGCCACCTTAGGAGACTTTTCTACTTTTTTTTCGACATAGCCCCAGAGAACGGCTGTTTTAGATGCAACTGTGAAAAAACGGTTGCCGAGATCGGCCCCAACGCGCTGGAATTTTAATATAAGATGTGTGAATACTATTTTCGAACACAGGGAAGATCTAATACACTGTATGGAGACTATTGAAACTTCGGATGATATAAAGCACAAAAACACTATTCAGGCAGCTTCAGGTTTGAAACGTACTTTACGAGATGAAGATTTTTTATTTTGGCTAAATTTCTTTCATAAAATTATGCCACATGTGGATATTCTATATAACCAATTACAGAAACGAGAAACTGACGCGGTCTACATAAAAAATAACATTGAAAAATTCATCAAGGAAATCAATAGCATTAGAAGCAGTATTGATGACAGACATGTGGTGATAAATAGGCGATGGTGAACATGAAGTCGAGAATATTCAACCACCTAGTAAAAGGCAGCGACCAGAAAGATCTGCAACTGCTAAGAATGTGGAAGCTAAAGAAATCTGTGACATTATTATTTGCCAAGTTAAGGACAGTTTCCACTTTACCGGTCATCTGGTGGCATGAAATTTGTTTCTATCCGAAAACTTTGAAAAATATTGTAAAGATTTTCCTGAATCATACCTGCTGCAAACAGTGCAGGCATACCCTTGTTTAGATAAGCAAAGATTGCATACCGAATCGATGGTGATTTATGAGAGAGATGATTTTCGGCAAAATAGTGGAGCTTTGTCAATTTTTTCGTTTCTGACAATAAATAACTTGGAAACAGTTTTTCAAGAAATTATTAAGTTGCTTGAAATAATCATCACTATTCCCATCTCATCGGCAGAGGCGGAGCGATGCTTCTCAACACTAAAGCGCATTAAAACTTGTTTGCGTAATACTATGTGTGAAGACCGTTTGTCAGCTTTAGCTATGCTATCAATAGAAAGAGACTTCATTACAAACTTTAACAATAAAGTGATAGAAAAGTTTGGCCAGCAAAAGAACCGACGCATCGAATTAACGTACAAACAAATTTAGGTACTCTTAGGTAAGTCATTGTATTGTATTTGTATTTTGAAGTAATTTCAGGAATTTCCCCAAATCTCCCTCTATCACGCACAACGGCGGCTCCAGTTAGAAATATATAATTGAAATTACGAAATAAAATAAAAAGTTATACATTTAATAATTTAATACATAAGATATTACATTTCAAAAATTGTTCTTGTGAAAGTCTAAATTTTTATATAAATCAATTTTACATTAAAATTGTGAAGTGCCAGGAAAACGCGCGACCTTGAAAGTTTTAAAAAATTTCAAGGTCGCGTGTTTTCCTGGCACTTCACAATTTTAATGTAAAATTGATTTATATAAAAATTTAGACTTTCACAAGAACAATTCTTGAAATGTAATATCTTTTTGAAGTAAACTTTTTATTTTATAGTAGCGGGAGTATGTTAGGTTATTTCGAGAAAGGCTACCTCCTTCCAAAATAGTTTTAAAAACATTTATGCAAAGTTTAGGAATACCGAATCTCTGAGAGACAAGAAAAGGGAAAAGCGAAGAACAAAAACAGGAGAAGACACAGAACTCAACGCGTTATTATATACACTGCGCAACTTATTTAACGCACAACCAAAAAGTTAACTCAAATCGGACGTTATGTATTTTCGACAATTTTTGTTCGTTTTGGTCGATTTTTTTTTCAAATTGTAGGTTTTTCTCTTAGGAATATCACTGTCTTAGTTGTTTTGGTAAAACGAATGATTTTGATATACCAGATGCTATAAAAATGTTATGTTTTTTTCCGGAATTTCAAAACATCCTGTGGGCTATACAAGGTATTGCAAGTTATTGCAATTATAGCCAATTTAAAGCCTCATGTTTTTTCTACATTTTCTTTTTTTATTCATTTGTTTATCTCTGTTACTTCATGAAATATCCAATTTTTGAGTTGACGTGATTTTTATTAAATTTATTAACTTTCTTTTTTGTCAAGTGCTCATTATTTATTACTCATTATACTGGTTCAATGCCTCATTTTGCGTTCTGTTTTCCTTGATATCTTATAATTTATTGAGAGATGCAAGGTGTTTTAGAAGAGAAAAAGGTCTTAAAAGGACAAAAACTCAAAAAACATACCTAGAAAAATGGATTGCTTTAATCAATAAAACAACGAATAACAGGACACAAAACAAAAGTAAATAGAGAATTAGTATCTGGTGTTTCCACCCCTTCCGCGAATGACCTCCCGACATCTTTGGTTCATACTTAAAACCAAAGTTCTGATTAGGTTCTGATCTAGGCCATTCCATAATTCGACTAGGCGTCCTTCCAATTCTTGTAAATTTTGGGGTTGTCGTCCCTCACTTCGTAACCGCCAACCGATAAAATCCCAAACATGTTCAATGGGGTTTAGGTCGGGGCTACGGGCTGGCCAGTCTATGTGATCAATTACTACTTCTTCAAGATAATTTCTCACGATAAGACTCGTGTGGGGACGCGCATTGTCTTGCATAAGTAAAGAATTGGGTCCTATATAGGGGGCATAAGGCAAAACATGTGCTTCAAGAATGTCTGTGATGTATCTGTCAGAATTGAGATTTCCATTCACAGTTACCAAGTCCGTTCGCCCAGTCAAAGATATTCCGCCCCACACCATTACGGATCCATCTCCATATAAGTTGTGTGCAAAAAATTGCATTGACTGTATCGCTCATCGGGTCTTCGGTAGACGCGATTACGTCTGTCACAATTATACAAACTGAACCTTGACTCATCAGTCCAAAGAATACGTTCCCAATCTGCTTCCATCCAATTAACATGCTCATTGGCAAAATTCAATCTGCCTCTTCGATGATCTACTGTTAATGCGGGTCCTCGAGCAGCAATCCTGGGTCTTAAATTTGCCTCCCTCAGTCGTCGGCGTACAGTTTGAACGCATATGAGTGGACCACCTGCGTCTTGAAGTCGTGCTCTTAAATGTGTTGCAGTTATAAATCGTTGTCTTACAGCATTTACTCTTAAAAAGCGATCCTGGATAGCAGAGGTAACACGAGATCTACCTTGACCGGCCCGTCTGGAATGTTCTCCTGTTTCCGCGTACCTTTGAATTGCTCTCGCTATAGTTGTGTGAGACACTCCCAACGTTCCAGCTATGCGGTTGTAACTCCACCCTTCACCATGTAATGTAGCTGCCTCAACACATTCATCCCGAGTTAAATTTCTGGTTTGGCGTTCCATTATTCACTAATTATTGCTGGACTGTCAACAAAAAACTAGTGACACAGTTGTCAGTTTATGACGTGTAATCTTCGATTTCCATAGCTTGCTAGCTGTTTAAGTTGTCCGATAAATGCATTTCATGTGAATAAAAGCATATGGTGTTTCAAAACGGTGTATTTCATGAAGTAACAGAGATAAACAAATGAATAAAAAAAGAAAATGTAGAAAAAACATGAGGCTTTAAATTGGCTATAATTGCAATAACTTGCAATACCTTGTATAGCCCACAGGACGTTTTGAAATTTCGGAAAAACACAACATTTTTATAGCACCTGGTATAATACCGTTTTACCAAAACAACTAAGACAGTGATATTCCTAAGAGAAAAACCTACAATTTGAAGAAAAAATCGACCAAAATGAACAAAAATTGTCGAAAATACATAACGTCAAATTTGAGTTAACTTTTTGGTTGTGCATTAAATAAGTTGCGCACTGTATATAATCGATTATTCGATAAATCGATTATTTTTTAAGCACTTATCAAACAATCGATTAATCGATTAAATTTCTATTAATCAATTATTATGCCCAGCCCTACTCGACAGGACTCGAAGCACCATCTGGAAAAGGACGACGGCTGATAATTACGCATAACGGAAGTGCATCAGGATTTCTGGAAAATGGTTTAAATGCGTTTGAATCACGGCGAACAGGAGATTACCATGAAGATATGACAAGCGAAGTCTAAAGAAAACGAAATAAACTAAAGAAAACGTATAGAGTACATATCACACATTTTTAGAACCATGTAATAACAGTATTTTTCTTGATAATAAAAAAAACCAACAGAAGTACACTTAAAAACAATGTTAATAACTCGGATATATTATTTAATTTTTTTTATTTCGCCCCCTCTAAAATGATATGCCTATGGAATTTCGTTCCTCTCGCCCCTCATGTCCCTGAGCCGTCCATATGCTGGTGATGAATCACTCTATTTCACACTATTTCGGAAGCAGGGTATAGGTCGAAAATCTAAACTTTCTATAGAAAATAAGCTGTTACCTGTATTACAGAAGAAATTACAGATGAAATACATAAGAAATAGAAAGATTTTCGACTCTACACCACCAACGATGGACTAGGACATGAGAATAGACACTTAATTGAAATGAGTATTCCACCAAACGTCAGAAGAAGACTCCAACGGCAGTGACCGTTAGACCCCGTTAGTGATAGGGTCTATAGGCGGATTGTCAATGGATGATTTCTCTATACAAACATGTTAACCCATCTTCGTTTAATATATTTATCCATTGCTCCATAATATTAGTCCCAGTAACTTTATACATCACAGCATGCGTCAAATCCGGTAGTTCTGATTTTTTGCAGACTTGTTTATGATGCTGGCCTAATAAATAATCCAAGTTTGTGACCTCGAGCGCCGAACGCAACTTTGTCAAAAATCGAAAAAAATTCTCTCAAATTTTGGCGATTATAACACTAAAGGACTAGTTTTTGAAAAAAACTTTCTCAGGACTAGGTTTTTAAAGTAGACTAAATTTGCTACAATATGATACTAGAACCGTCCCTGTAGACCCAGTAGTTTCCGAGATTAAGCCTTTCAAAGTTTATCATTTTTCTCGAACTTCGCAATTTTTTGCAATTCTGTCGGTCCGAATGAATTTTGACCCTGATTATACTATCGAAGCCCCGTACTTTTATGATGGGATGTCAAGAAAGAAAGTGAGAAGTGTGAACGATGATGTTTAAGCCAAGCTACGAATGAAGTCAAAAAGATGAGTACAACAAAAGTTAAAAGTTTATTTGTTAGGAAATTGAGTAATATTCAAACCATAAAAATTAAATTAATTCAGATCCGTATCCGGATCGACGTATTGGGACGGCATATCCCCATCAGGGGATGGTGTTGAATGGTGCTCTGCAAACCATCTACAGAGTTTTTCAATATCTGATTCATCTCTGGTGATACGAGATGTTTGCCACTGCAAACATGTCGTTTGAAACTATCAGTTTGAAAATTAAAATACGAAAAAGAGACCATTTATTTGTAAGACCTGAAAATTAGAGAATTATTATGAATATAGAATTATCTTGAACAAAGTTCTAGCGAGCCCTGAGTGAATCTTGGTTATTCAGTCATTTTGTAATTAATGTCAATAACTAGAAGAAAAAAAAGGCATAACCATCACACTGTCTCTCAAGGTATAATTTCTATTACTGGCCTTGTCATAACATAATTAATCTGGTTTTTATTTAGTTATAAAAACTACAAAAAGAAATTTAAGAAAAAGAAAATCTCCAATCACCTCTCTCTTAGAAGGCAGTGGCGGCTCCTCGAGGTGGGCAGTGCCCACCCTAGAATTTAAGGTATAAGAATAAACGAAAAAACATTCAAATAAATTTTTCGATTGTCATGTAGAATGTTCAATATGTTTTAACACAATAGCATAACAGATTTTAAAAGTCTGAAGCAACATTATAAATAAAAATAATAACAATAACTTGGTTGGCGAAACGCGCGTCGAGCAAAGTAAAAGTGTTTGTGGCAACTACTTCGAGTATTATCATCACATCCACGTTTCCAGTCCTATCCAGTTTTATTATAATTACCACTAAATTGTACGGGATTTAAAATTTTAACTAGTATTAGAACCACGGAATTTAATATTTATTAAAATCCAATTAATCGAAGTATTTATTATAACCTACAATAAGTAATATAAACCTCGCTAAATGACAGCTGTCATAAAAGCTGTCAATAGAAATTCATATTTTGACAAATAAAACTTTTGGGGTTTTTTATATTTAAATACAAAACATATTATAGTTTCGTCTTAAAAAAATTATGTCATTTTTGCTAAATGACATTACGAAATTACATTATGAAATTTTTGCTCAATTAAATTTCCATTAAGGTTGGGATTTTGTAGAGCGAGAGGAAAATAGATGCATTTATTTTGGTTAAGTATAAATAATTAAAAAACTACATAATATCTGATTATCAAATTAGGTGCATTCACTAGCTATTATCATAGTGATAATTATAATATAAGTTTTTTGTACCAAAATATTCTTATAATCCTGTTCTGTGCGCTAGAAATGAAAATTTGCATTTTTATTGTTAAAATCACATTATTTTTATTGGCAGCGCACATAACAGATTTATAAGAAAATATTGGGACAAAAAACTTATATTATTATTATCACTATGGTAATAGCTAGTGAATGCACCTAATTTGATAATCAGATATTATATAATTTTTTAATTATTTATACTTAACCAAAATAAATGCATCTATTTGCCTCTCACTCTACAAAATCCCAACCTTAAACTTTAAATGTTTTCTCGATTTCTGTAAAGAGGGATATTATTAATTTCGAAATAAATGTCAGTGTTTTGACATAAATGACAGTTGTCAATAAACATTTTAAATTAAAAACAATATATTAGTGTCGTTTTATAACTAATAATTATTTTAAGTGTAAAATGGTCTTATATAAATATCATAGTTAAAAATTTCAATGTTTATATTGGTTTTTGAAATTAATATCCGTGAATATTGTTTTTTTTACTATTTTTTATTTATAAACTTAAACACCATTTAATGCACACACAGGTTTTACGAGCGTTCCCTTACATTGTCAAGGTCTTTTTACGATGATCATTAACAATTTGCAAAATGTATTGAAGCTGATTCTCATCTTTAGTAAATTTACATCTAAAATCTGTGATCAGTTTGACCATTGCATGATCATTAATAACTTTCAAATTTTTGACGATAGCTTGAGATGTCAAAAAACTTCATTGTTTATTCATTCAGATGGTCGATCTCAAAAAAGGTTGTCGCAAGATTGAATCTTTTGAAAAAAATCAATGACTGTGTTAACAGAAAATCTATATTTAAATGTTTATTTGCAGCCCCTAATTGGTGATTGGTGTAACAGTCACATGATTAATGATTAAGATTTCACTGTTTTCAGTTTAGATCACAGTTGTATTGTGCAGATACAAGATACAATACCCGGTAGAGTATGTGGATTTCGTTTTTCGCTCGATTTTTCGGCTTTTCGTCTTGTCGGTCGTGATTGACGTGATTTGATACCTACTTACCTTACATATTTAAATATTTCTTATCCTATTCGTAATATTCGTATTTTGTTGTTTTTGCGATGTAAACAACGAAATATTGGTTTTAAAAAAATATTTAACAATCTAATAAAATATATTTTGTTTATTCCAATTTGTTTATACCATCAGTAATTCGTGAATAAATATTATTATTTCCGAAAGATCAAATTCCAAAAATCATTCTTGTGAAACCCTGTAATTTTGTGTACATTTTGAGGTGCCAGGAAAACGCGTGACCTTGAAAATTTTAAAAATTTTCGCCATTAAAACTTCGCAGACCAAACTTAATATCAAGATTAAATCTGTCTGCCCTTCCTGATGCTTTAGTCACGAGCCGCCACTGTTAGAAGGATCAGAAATGTTTATCAAATTATCAACAAAAGCAGAGTCAATTACCGCTCTTTTAATTAGAATGATACTAATCGAACTTAGGCATGAAATTTTGGCTTTATAGCTCACCACCATACCATATAATATTTTGAATGTTCTGTTGTATTATATCTATTTAATAATAATAATAATAATAATAATACGTTGTGTATGCCAATAATAATTAAATTCTAAGTTTATCTAAGAAGACAAAAATTAAAACTTTGCCAGCTTATTTAATCTTAATCCAATATTACGTGACGACGATGTTGACATGTTTTCATTATCAGAGATAATTGTGAACGACTCACTAGATGAGATCCCGGAAGATCCTGGAATTTCGAAGTTCGAAAAAAATGATAAACTTTGAAAGGCTTAATTTCGGAAACTATTGGGTCTATAGGGACAATTCTAGTATCATATTGTTGCAAATTTAGTCTACTTTAAAAACGTCCTAAAAAAGTTTTTCAAAAACTAGTCCTTTAGGCTTATAATCGCCAAAATTTTTGACAAAGTTGCGTTTAGCGCTCGAGGTCACAAACTTGGATTATTCTTTAGGCCAACATCATAAACAAGCCTGCAAAAATCAGAACTACCGAATTTGACGCATACTACCCCATACTTTCAGGCGACTATTACTGGATTATATTATGTAATAGAGAGTAGATTGTAAATAAGCAATAAATATATTAAAAAAGAACTTACTTTTTACAATAATTTGTTGATTTGTTTCCAAAAATTGTGAGTGTCCTTGAATAGCTCTTTGCGTAGTTTGAGGTATAACTAATACAATTCTGTTAGTTACACCTTGAGAATTAAACGGAACTTTTATTGTTGTTCCTGCTGAATTTATGGAATGAACAGGGTCGTGTTGTACGCTTTGAAGAACTACATCGGTGTCAACGAGTTCTGTTGTCTTCTCTTCAGAAAAGTCTTCTTCCAAAGACTGTTGGTTGCTCGATTCTGATGCTTGATCCCCTATTTTCTCTGGATTTCGTTCCTTTATCTTTAAGTTAGCGGTGCGAAATGGCTTCCTTGAAACAAACCGGAAACGGGTGTCGATCTTAGGCTTTGTCGTTGTCATACCTGTGAATCAAGTTCAACGATTAAAGGTTTAGTGTAGATCAAACATCTAATAATTCATTATAATTTTGTACATGATAATCGTCCATTAAATGCATCAGAAATATCGAAATAATGTGAAAAGGTAAGGTTTTAAGTAATTCAAGTAATTAGTGACATAATCTGAAAAGCGTGGAAGTGTAAAAAGTATCTCATCTCAAAATCAGCTATCAAAAAATGTTGCTCTTTGTTAACCTGCTTACTTATGCGGTAACAAGTTGCTTTCAGTATCTATTGTTAGAATAAACCAGCGGAACGTTTAAAAAAAATTAATTAACTATTTTATTCCTTCACCTGTGGTTGCTGTGAACAAAAAATTGGTAATTATCTAAGTAGGTACCTGCTTTTAATATTTTGCTTTACATTGCTTTCTCTGCCTTTAGTCAGTACACATTTACAATAACATTTTTGTTAATAGAATAATAAACTTTTACTGTCTAATTCCATTACAAGAAGCTACTCATGCGTAGCGTAAAATTTATTAGCCTACCTACCTTGCCTTTCATTATTTATTTGTCACGTTATTCTGGAAGCAGGCGTTAAAAACAAAGTTATTTGTACGCTGCATATATATATATATATATATATATATATATATATATATATATATATATATATATATATATATATATATATATATATATTTTGTGAAAAGTAATCTTGGCTTTGTAGCATTTCATTACATAGAAATAAAATAATAATTTCAAAGCTAATAAATATATCCAGGGTGAAAATTGGATTTTTTTCGAGAATTTTCGAAGAAACAATTAATACATACAACCAACAAATGATTTTAGTTTTGACTAAGCAAGCCATTTCTGTATCACTCCCTCTTTGAATGCTTCAGAACTCTATTGTATATATAATTCAATATTTTCCCGCATATAGTTGGAAAAAGTAGTTGTTTTTCAATAGGTTCAACAAGATTTTATGCATTTTAAAGTTTAACATCTTCTGGATAACTGTTTGCCTAATGCTTTTATATATAATATGTTCAAATAGAACAAATATAAATAGTAGACTAGGTTTGTGTATTCTAAGAATGAGTTCCGTCAAAAACTAATGTCATAAAACGTCACTGCAAGTGTTGGTGTATTGGTAATTTAAATTCAAGTATGAATGATCAATGAAATAAATCGTATACTGCTCTGAAGATCCTCAAGAAAGGTGAAAGAACTTGTACAACTTCTAAGTGGTTCGTTTTCATATGCATAGTGATTCATTTCCGTATATGTGTCCAGATATAGTACTGGTAAGTGTGTGTTCTTTCTTATTCGTCTAGTTGCTTATTTCTATGTAATGAAATGCTACAAACCCAAGATTACTTTTCACAAAATAAATATGAATAGCAAAGAATTTCAAAGCTAATAAATATATCCAGGGTGAAAATTGGATTTTTTTCGAGAATTTTCGAAGAAACAATTAATACATACAACCAACAAATGATTTTAGTTTTGACTAAGCAAGCAATTTCTGTATCACTCCCTCTTTGAATGCTTCAAAACTCTATTGTATATATAATTCAATATTTTCCCGCATATAGTTGGAAAAAGTAGTTGTTTTTCAATAGGTTCAACAAGATTTTATGCATTTTAAAGTTTAACATCTTCTGGATAACTGTATGCCTAATGCTTTTATATATAATATGTTCAAATAGAACAAATATAAATAGTAGACTAGGTTTGTGTATTCTAAGAATGAGTTCCGTCAAAAACTAATGTCATAAAACGTCACTGCAAGTATTGGTGTATTGGTAATTTAAATTCAAGTATGAATGATCAATGAAATAAATCGTATACTGCTCTGAAGATCCTCAAGAAAGGTGAAAGAACTTGTACAACTTCTAAGTGGTTCGTTTTCATATGCATAGTGATTCATTTCCGTATGTGTGTCCAGATATAGTACTGGTAAGTGTGTTTTCTTTCTTATTCGTCTAGTTGCTTATTTCTATGTAATGAAATGCTACAAACCCAAGATTACTTTTCACAATATATATATATATATATATATATATATATATATATATATATATATATATATATATATATATATATATATATATATATATATATATATATATATATATATATATATATATATATATATATTTATATCTTCTAATTTCTTTGCTATCTTTATATATTTTTTTTGGAGGGTTTATCTTGGGATAGTAGCAATAAAACGACTGATTAGGTTACTTGACGTTTTATTGCTACTATCCCAAGATAAACCCTCCAAAAAAAAAAAAAATATATATATATATATATATATATATATATATATATATATATATATATATATATATATATATATATATATATATATATATATATATATATATATATATATATATATATATATATATATATATATATATATATATATCAATAAAACGTCACTGCAAGTGTTGGTGTATTGGTAATTTAAATTCAAGTATGAATGATCAATGAAATAAATCGTATACTACTCTGAAGATCCTCAAGAAAGGTGAAAGAACTTGTACAACTTCTATCGTTAAATCGGGGGATCTGGGAGGCCACGCCACTGGACCTCCACGACCTATCCACCTCCCTGGATAGTTATTGTTTAGCCAATTTCTTACATTTCTGCCATAATGGGCCGGGCACCCATCAAGTTGAATCCAAGACTGTCTTCTTAAATTCAAAGGAATGACTTCCCATATATTACCATGGTGTTCTTCTAAAAATTGTAGGAAATTTTCTGAATTTACACGTTGTGGCAAGAAATAAGTCCAAACACGTGGTTGCCATAAATTCCAATCCAGACATTTGTACTAAATTCATGTTGAAAACTTCGTGGTCGAATGGCATCTGGGTTTTCATGTGCCCATACATGCAGATTGTGAAAATTTACTATACCACGACGAGTAAAACAAGATTCATCAGTCCACAGTATATTGGATAAGAAATCCCTATTATTTTGAATGGAGTTAAGAACCCACCTACAATAAGTAAGTCTTCGTTCAGCGTCACCTGGACATAAACCTTGAACAGGTTGAAAATGATATGGGCGTCTGTGATCCCGTTTTAAAACCCGGGAAATTTTACTTTGGGAAATACCAAGAGCAATAGCAGCACGTCGAGTACTTGTCGTTGGGTTCCTATTAAATTCCCGCAATATACGGTCTCTATCTCGTCCACGGTTGTTCTGTCGGCCCCCGGGTACATTTTTCAAACCCTGGTTAACAAATCGAAGGTGGATACTCACAAAAACGGAATGATGAGGTTGTCGTCTATTTTGAAACCTTCTTCGATACTCCCTAGCTGCGTATCTTGAATTCCCATTTGCGAACCCATAAATAAAATGAATGTCGGCTTGTTCGCTATTTGTAAATGTAAACGGCATGTTACACTAATTAAAATCTGGCAAATCACATAAAATAACTTTTTAATCTTAAAAATAATAACTAATAACAGTGAAAATATTCAAGATGAAGCAAAATTGTTTGTAGATAAACTTGTAATACGTCAAACTGTCGTTTCAAAATATGACATAATGCTTACTTGTTTTCCAAGGAGTATAATATTTTGTTGCAATTATTACGTACAGTTACAAATACGCTAGTTTTAAATGGAAATTATTTAGCAAACAACAACAAAAATTGAAACAGAAATTGGTACACGCACAAGTTTAATAAAACTTAAAGGAAATTTTTAAGACTTTTGGCAACTGCACAATAATCTATTGTATTGTAAGTACATTTGTAATTTAACAGATTTCAACATATAAAAGTATTGTATTTGAGTAAGGCTTGATATAACAAATATTTATTTTGACTACATTGGAAAAAGATAAAGAATAAGAGATTTCGGCTTTTTAGAATCCTTAACACACCATATTTAGGTAGGTTTCGTTGAAAGAATTAAATATTTAGCCGATAATTATTATTGCTAATAAATAAATTACTTAATTTAGTACCACATCAAACACTAAAAATCAAAATAACTAGGAACCGCACAGGAATTTCGAAACAGAAGAAGGGACATTATTTTTGTTAAACTGTATGTAGATAATGAAAATAACAGTTTTTTTTAAATAGTCTTTGGCGTAGATGTTCTGCTTACGAAAGGGGTGGAGCACCCCTTCCACCCCGCCACTGTGCAAGTTTTTGAACATTCTTACCGCTTGTTTTATGCGCCTTAATTAATAGGCATTATCCCCCAAACATGAAAAAATCTAAGCGTTCGTTTATAAGTCATAAAGAAAATTCCAGAAAAAAAATATAATAACGACATTACACTGTCAGAGAAACAACGGCCAATATCTCTAAAACTGTCGTAGTTAGAGCAAAATTACAAGAGATCAAAATTGTACTAAGGGGCCGTTATTTTAGAAATATGTATCAGATAATGTCAGTGGCGTACGAAAAAAAAGTTCCATTATGCAGAATATCCGAAGTACCCGAAAAAAGTAACATCCACAATAGTATTTTCGACAGGAACAATACAACATGTTGATCCTATGCAGGTTAAGATATGTGTAAAATATTTAGTGAATATATCATTCCGTTCAGAAAATATTACACATTAATGTAAAAAAAAATTAAATTTTAACACCCTGTATCTTCCTTAGGAAGCTAGATCGGCCATATCTTTATAGGCACTTTTCTTTTTAAAAACGTGCGTTCTATCCCCTGTTAAAGTTTGTCTACAAAAAACTGACTCACCCTGTATATATATATATATATATATATATATATATATATATATATATATATATATATATATATATATATATATATATATATATATATATATATATATATATATATATATATATATATTAGCTTTGAAATTCTTTGCTATTCATATTTATTTTGTGAAAAGTAATCTTGGGTTTGTAGCATTTCATTACATAGAAATAAGCAAATAGACGAATAAGAAAGAAAACACACTTACCAGTGCTATGTCTGGACACGCATACGGAAATGAATCACTATACATACGAAAACGAACCACTTAGAAGTTGTACAAGTTCTTTCACCTTTCTTGAGGATCTTCAGAGTAGTATACGATTTATTTCATTGATCATTCTAGTATACGATTTATTTCATTGATCATTCATACTTGAATTTAAATTACCAATACACCAACACTTGCAGTGACGTTTTATTGATATATATATATATATATATATATATATATATATATATATATATATATATATATATATATATATATATATATATATATATATATATATATATATATATATATATATATATATATATATATATATTTTTTTTTTTTTTTTTGGAGGGTTTATCTTGGGATAGTAGCAATAAAACGTCAAGTAACCTAATCAGTCGTTTTATTGCTACTATCCCAAGATAAACCCTCCAAAAAAAATATATAAAGATAGCAAAGAAATTAGAAGATATAAATATATATATATATATATATATATATATATATATATATATATATATATATATATATATATATATATATATATATATATATATATATATATATTTATATCTTCTAATTTCTTTGCTATCTTTATATATTTTTTTTGGAGGGTTTATCTTGGGATAGTAGCAATAAAACGACTGATTAGGTTACTTGACGTTTTATTGCTACTATCCCAAGATAAACCCTCCAAAAAAAAATATATATATATATATATATATATATATATATATATATATATATATATATATATATATATATATATATATATATATATATATATATATATATATATATATATATATATATATATATATATATATATATATATATATATATATATATATATATATATATATATATATATATATATATATATATATATATATATATATATATATATATATATATATATATATATATATCAATAAAACGTCACTGCAAGTGTTGGTGTATTGGTAATTTAAATTCAAGTATGAATGATCAATGAAATAAATCGTATACTACTCTGAAGATCCTCAAGAAAGGTGAAAGAACTTGTACAACTTCTAAGTGGTTCGTTTTCGTATGTATAGTGATTCATTTCCGTATGCGTGTCCAGACATAGCACTGGTAAGTGTGTTTTCTTTCTTATTCGTCTATTTGCTTATTTCTATGTAATGAAATGCTACAAACCCAAGATTACTTTTCACAAAATAAATATGAATAGCAAAGAATTTCAAAGCTAATATATATATATATATATATATATATATATATATATATATATATATATATATATATATATATATATATATATATATATATATATATATATATATATATACAGGGTGAGTCAGTTTTTTGTAGACAAACTTTAACAGGGGATAGAACGCACGTTTTTAAAAAGAAAAGTGCCTATAAAGATATGGCCGATCTAGCTTCCTAAGGAAGATACAGGGTGTTAAAATTTAATTTTTTTTTACATTAATGTGTAATATTTTCTTTTCTGAACGGAATGATATATTCACTAAATATTTTACACATATCTTAACCTGCATAGGATCAACATGTTGTATTGTTCCTGTCGAAAATACTATTGTGGATGTTACTTTTTTCGGGTACTTCGGATATTCTGCATAATGGAACTTTTTTTTCGTACGCCACTGACATTATCTGATACATATTTCTAAAATAACGGCCCCTTAGTACAATTTTGATCTCTTGTAATTTTGCTCTAACTACGACAGTTTTAGAGATATTGGCCGTTGTTTCTCTGACAGTGTAATGTCGTTATTATATTTTTTTTCTGGAATTTTCTTTATGACTTATAAACGAACGCTTAGATTTTTTCATGTTTGGGGGATAATGCCTATTAATTAAGGCGCATAAAACAAGCGGTAAGAATGTTCAAAAACTTGCACAGTGGCGGGGTGGAAGGGGTGCTCCACCCCTTTCGTAAGCAGAACATCTACGCCAAAGACTATTTAAAAAAAACTGTTATTTTCATTATCTACATACAGTTTAACAAAAATAATGTCCCTTCTTCTGTTTCGAAATTCCTGTGCGGTTCCTAGTTATTTTGATTTTTAGTGTTTGATGTGGTACTAAATTAAGTAATTTATTTATTAGCAATAATAATTATCGGCTAAATATTTAATTCTTTCAACGAAACCTACCTAAATATGGTGTGTTAAGGATTCTAAAAAGCCGAAATCTCTTATTCTTTATCTTTTTCCAATGTAGTCAAAATAAATATTTGTTATATCAAGCCTTACTCAAATACAATACTTTTATATGTTGAAATCTGTTAAATTACAAATGTACTTACAATACAATAGATTATTGTGCAGTTGCCAAAAGTCTTAAAAATTTCCTTTAAGTTTTATTAAACTTGTGCATGTACCAATTTCTGTTTCAATTTTTGTTGTTGTTTGCTAAATAATTTCCATTTAAAACTAGCGTATTTGTAACTGTACGTAATAATTGCAACAAAATATTATACTCCTTGGAAAACAAGTAAGCATTATGTCATATTTTGAAACGACAGTTTGACGTATTACAAGTTTATCTACAAACAATTTTGCTTCATCTTGAATATTTTCACTGTTATTAGTTATTATTTTTAAGATTAAAAAGTTATTTTATGTGATTTGCCAGATTTTAATTAGTGTAACATGCCGTTTACATTTACAAATAGCGAACAAGCCGACATTCATTTTATTTATGG